>OX465181.1:23600000-24200000 GCA_949987655.1 Polymixis flavicincta | reverse complement strand
TAATTTCATCACCATTACTGATAAGAGGTGATTCAAAACATCGTGAGAAAACCGGCATGTCCTAGGACCAAAATTTCGAAGTCATGTGTGACATCTACTGATCTCACTGGGCCCACGGGTAGATTCTAGCCCATTTCCTCACATCGAGAGGAGACATCTGTCCCAGCAGTGTTGAGAACACTAAAGGCTAATTTAGCTATTATATGCACATAGTACAGTAAAAAACCTAAGACTGGTTTTTCTTAAAAAAATATCGAATAGGAAATTATACAACTCACTAAAGCAAGAGATACCTCAAATTAAAACATTTTGGAACGATGAGGAAAAAAGGTATAAAAAATACTTACAATAAATCTGTATCTGCACATTGACTCGCAAAGGCGGCACCAGCACCGTATTATCAGCAGTGCAAGTATACACAGCTTCGAAGTAATCTCTGGATAGTTTGGGTATCCTCAGCTCTAATAGACTGAGCCTCGACTCATCGTCGACTGGAGCGAGGGTGGCTATGACCTTGTCGTCGCGCCACCAACGAATACGAGGCATTGGCTTTCCTGGGAAAAAAAATTGAAAGAGTAAATATTACTAGGTATATAGAAAGACAGAAGAAAGAGCTTTAATATTTTTGGATTGGTTCATCTTATCATGCAGTGAATGTCTCCTATTTTTCAGTCTATCTAAAGGTTGTCTTGTCGCCCATTCCTCAATATTATGTAATTAGATACGACCTTATTCTTTGGACAGGCGGTGTCACGGATAGGCTCAACAGCTACTATTAAATCTGAAAACAACATTTCCTTCACATAGTCCAAGAAAATTGTGAAACAAAAATAGGTTTCTAGAGAGATTCCACTCAAGTATATTATATTTTCCACTACTAAATAAACATCGGTTTTTCCAGGCTGGTTTCCCACTACTCTTCTTTTGTCAGCTAAGCCATCCTTGTTTTGCCCAAGATTCAGGAGGCTAGTTTTTCAAAGCTCGTGGCTTGTCACATGCCAGTGCTGTTTACACACGTGAATTTTAAACCAATAGCATTGCAGTGACATAATCCGTAAAGTGATCCAATTGGTTACTATATTCGACGGCCGCACGAGGCTAATACTCAAGCAAGTTTAGTACAATTAATGGTGAGGGTGCTACTAGCTCAAAAATAGAACCTCATCCTATTAAACTACGACTTACTAGCCTAAAAATCGGATATTTCTGTATACAAGAGATATGTAACTAGCTTTCCAGTTTACTAGCAATATCTTGCTATCCTAGCTTTAAAAACTAGCCTTGCATTGTAACTCGGGCATTAAGACGCCTCTAGAGTTGCTAGAGTTTTCACGATTATCTATTAGTGTCAAATCAAATCAAAGCTCAAGGTATGAAAGGCAGTCTATGCGCCCTCGCGACCCTAGCCGCCGCAGGATACGGAGACGTCCTGGGCGTCGGGAATCCCAGGCCGATTTCCGGCCACCGTAGGCATGAGCTTGCGGACGGCGAGTAATGGTTAGCTCGATGTCCGGTAAGGACCAAGCCCAAGTCGACGGTGCGTTGTGTTCCACGCGCGCCTCAAAGAGATGTCAGCACAAAATGATGGGGCCCGCAAGGGCCTATGCTTGTCAGGGGTGCGGGTTGTTCGAAAGTGGTACCGCAGCCCCTGGCACACAGGAAAATGAGGGAACATGGGTGGGTTTTAGTCAGTAAAAGTCTGACACGCCCTCCTGCCCCACCTAGAGCGGGAGAAGTTATTTGATGATTTCCCAACCCAAAAAAAAGGTATATTAGGAAGGATATTTTTAGCAATAATAACAAGAATTAAACTTCAGTGATTCGCCCTTCGAGATTACACTTATTTACTTGTAGTAGCACGGATATGTGCTGCCATCTTACACTATTTTAGAGCAACAATAAAAATAAAAAACTTTTTATGCGCCCCAATGTGGGTATCTCATACACGTTTTATATACGTAATTTTCTAATCTGAAATTCGTTTATTAAGTTTCTTTACTTTTAAGTGGTATTTCTTAGTGTCTATCATGGGAAAAAGAAAATGCTACAATGAGGAGGAGTATTTCGCTCGAAAAATTGGAGAAAAAGATGTCTCGTGTTCGTCGTAAACAACGGGAAAGAAGTTACCACCAGAATCAATATTCTGATAGTGATCAGAACCAAGAAGCACTGCAGGAGTCTCTGCAAAACGAAGGTCGGTATCATTTTAAATTTCGAATAATGAAAACCACGACGCCGGCCGGCGCCAGCGCCAGCCGGACCGCACGACCTTGACCTACTTTTTCTTACAGAAAATTTTGGTTCGACATAATAACTTATTTGTATTTATTTGGTGCCTAGTGCTTATGAGATTAGTTTGTAAGGCTAATACCGACCTATAATGTACTTCAGTTCAACCTGCAAGGTGGATCGCTGTATATTTGGTAGCACCAAAACTCTGGAACATATTTCGAGAGATTATGTCGTGAATTTATATTTACAATGTTGTGGGTGGGATACACAATCCTAGAGTACAAACCGTGAGTTTCTATCAAAAATTTACAACTGTATGTAGTTATGATTCTAGAACATAGCCCGGGAGATTATGTCATGAATTTGTACTGACATTTCTAAGATATCGATGTCCAATTCTAGAGTACAAACCGTGAGTTTGTATCAAGAATTTGTAACTGTAAGATTCTAGAACATAGTCCGGGAGATTATGTCATGAATTTGTACTGACATTTCTAAGATTGATGTCCAATTCTAGAGTACAAACCGTGAGTTTGTATCAAGAATTTGTAACTGTAAGATTGTAGAACATAGTCCGGGAGATTATGTTATGAATTTGTACTGACATTTCTAAGATTGATGTCCAATTCTAGAGTACAAACCGTGAGTTTGTATCAAGAATTTGTAACTGTAAGATTGTAGAACATAGTCCGGGAGATTATGTCATGAACTTATACTTTCTGTTAAAGACTGATGTCCAATTCTAGAGTACAAAACCGTGAGTTTGTATCACGAATTTATGAAAAACTGTTGGCCTATTGTTTTTAGGAGCCCCATATGAAGTTAACATTAAATCTGATTCAACTTCGCATCCAAAGCCATCCGATGAACCGATGCCCGCGCCGAAAGGAACCTTAGACTCCGCGCCGGAACATCCTTGCAATCGGGTACAAACCCGAGGCTACTTCCACACCCACTTCCGCGGATGCATCACCTCTATATCAGGCGTCAACCGAAACTACTCAAGAGTTAGAGCCTGATAATTTGTGTTTACTAGGAGAAGATCCCGTACGGGGAGAGAAATTTGGTGAAAACGTTCAAAAATACATTGCGACATTGGACTGATATTCTGGTTAATGTCTTAAATGGATGAAACAAAAAGGTAATACATATTATTGATTCACATTGTACCTTGTAATTTAAAATCAGCGCAGGCTCCAACACTTAATCCTGAGATCAGAGAAGCGGTTAATGAAGGTGCTTTGAAGAGAGACAACATATTGACTGACAAACAGAAGGTATTATGCTCTATCATAACCTGTGTAACCAACACAATGACTGCTGCTATCTTGCAAACTGGCTCTCGCGAAGAAGAGATAAAATGTTAGACATTAGAATCCCTTAGTGATGTCGGCAGACTTTTGTGTAACACACATTACAGTGAAACACAAACGAGGAGAAACTTTTTTGCTGTCCTGTCTTAATAAAGAAATAAGGATAATGTTAAGGGCCTTAAACGTGATCACTTACTATTTGGTAATGATCTCCATGATACATTAAGATATAGCAAAGCCATTATAAGAACAGGCACCGAGTAAAAACCCGCAGCTGCCAAGCCGAGGTTGCCACCCAAAAACATTCAACCAAAGGAAACAACGTCGAGGGCTTTAAACTGGAGGGACCCGCCACCACCGCAGTCGCAGCCGCGCCGCATGGTTCCGAGATAGACCGCGACGGCTGGTGCGCAAGCAACCAATGCGCCGTGCAATGGATCGCCGGGTTCCGCGGCAGAACAACCTGACTTCACGTCGTTAGCCGAAGTGGACAATACTAACTAACACAAGCGGGTAAATTAAATTCCTTTCATCATAACTGGTCGCAAATCACCAGTGACACCCTGTTGTGTTAACTTGGGTTGTCAATTTAAAGTTCCTATTTGAAACCGTATAATCACATAATTATCCTAAATCTGATCAGGACGAACTGCTCATGACTAAAGAATTTAATATTCTTCTTAGTATTGGTGCCATCAACGTGTGTGAACCATGTGATGGTAAATTTTTTCAAATATTTTCCTTGTTAGGAAAAGGATTTATTACAGATTCATTATGAATTTGACATCTTTAAATAGAATCATCATTGCGCAGCATTTTAAACTTGAAGATTACAGAACTGCTATGAGGCTCGTTTCAAGTTATATGTGTTGCACTGACTATGGACATTTTTTTCTAAATATTACAGTAACTCTAGAAAGTTTCTGCGACTATGCTGGCTGGGGAAGCTGTATGAATTTCAAGCTTTACCATTTGGTATTAATATAACACCTTACGTGTTTACAAATATTATGCGTCCTTTAATGCAATTTTTGCGTAATCAAGGCTTATCCGTTATTTATTTAGATGATGTCTTGTTCTTCGGAAATACTTTTGTGGATTGTAAACATAATTTTGAAATTACATAAAAATTTCTTCAATCTTTAGGTTTCACAATAAACCGAAAAGAGTTTTGGTATATCTAGCCGAACTGTAACATTTTAGGTATTGTTTTCAATTCCGAGAATCTTACGATTGGCATTCCAGTAGAAAAGAAACGTAGAATCAAGGATGAATTGTTTCATTTCTCTAACTTAAAAAGATATAAGTTACGTATAATTTTGCTCATTTAATAGGATTGTGAAATAAATTTTCCCAGCAATGCAGTATGGCTGGCTATATATAAAAATTTAGAGAGAACTAAGTATCATAGTACAAAACAAAAAGATGATTATAATCAACATATGAATTTAACTGATTCTTTACGCGAAGACTTTGACTGGTGGCTCAATAATATTGACAACTGCGCCAGCCCTATTCGATCCAACGATTATAAGCTGGAAATATAGTCAGATGCGTCTTAAACTGGTTGGGGTGTCAGTTGCTCAGGCCAGACAGCCAGTGGACAATGGTCTAGCAAAGAACTAACTCAGCACATTAATTATTTAGAACTGACGGCAGCTTTCTTTGAGTTGAAGATATTCGCCAATGATTATCGTAATTGTGAAATACTTTTACGAATTGATGATTCCACTGCAATTTCTTAAATCAATAGAATGTGCGGTATACAATTAGCCCATCTTAGTTCTGTAAGTCGTGACATTTGGAAGTGGTGCGAAGAACGACGTTTGTTCGTCTTGGCTTCCTATATTAGTTTGAAGGCCTGAAATTGATTTATTTACAAGTCGGTTAAATAGGAAATGTTCCAAAATTGTTTCTTGGAATAAAGATCCAAAAGCATTTAGAGTAGATGCGTTTACCTGAAATGGTCCACTTATTATTTCTACGCATTTCCTGCATTTTGTTTAATCTTAAAGATTTTACAGATAATTATTCTTGACAAGGCTGAAGGTGTTGTTGTGGTCCTTCTCTGGCAAGACAGCCTCGGCATTCATTTTTAAGGAAATTGCTAATCACTAGTCTAATTAAATTTACACATTGTGGTCACCCCCTAACAGTGTGGAACACAAGTTTCAAGAGAGCCTTAGCCTGGTTACCGGAGTTTACGTCAGGCAGGCATTTCTGATGCAGGGCACCTCCGATGCTGCGGATGTAATGTCGGCGTCTCTAGCTACTAGTACTTTAAAACAGTATAGCACGTGTTTTAAACAATGGTTAACCTTCCGCAAGGATAAAAACGTAGATTTATTTCAATCATCAGTTGCCAATGTGTTAGATTTCTTAGTTACCCTTTTTAACCAAGGTCAAAAGTATGGCTTAATTAATTGTACTAAAGCAGGACTATCGTTTCTTTTAAACTCCGTAACCATAAATGATCTACAGGTTCCAAGGTTTATGAAGGGAGTTTTCAAGTTGCGAACTCTACTCCCAAGATATTATCTTACTTGGGACTCGTCTATTGTTCTAGATTACTTAAGTACATAATGGTACCCTAATCAAAGTCTTTCTTTCGATAAACTTTCGAGAAAGTTTACTACATTTTTAGCTTTAGTAACTGCACACCGGGTACAAACATTGTCGGTGATTATGTTGCCTAACATTAAAACAATTAATAACGAAATGTTTGTAATTAATATCACGGATTTAATCAAAAGGTCGACCGTGAATCATACGCCACCAAAATTGATCCTTCCTTATTTTCAATAATTGTTCCTTGAATAATATAAGCTAACAATCCTTAAGCCGTTGGACCAGGGCCACCCTGAGTGAAAGCGGTATAAACACATCTGTCTTTGCGCTCATAGTAATAGCTAGACATGCAGCTACGTCTACCGCCAACAGGCTTGGGGTTAGCATAGATAATATTAAAAGAACTGCAGGTTCGACCGGCAGATCACAAACTTATCCAAAGTTTTATAATAAAGAAGTAACTGCAGATACCTCAGGTGCCCTTTTTCGGTCCCTTTGTAGGATGGCCTCGATCAATGAATGATGATAATAATTTTGTCATTGCTAAATGAATAAACATATATGATTTTAAAACCATTTTCAAACCTTGTGTTTTCTGATTACATTTGCAAGGTATATTATATATATTATTGAGTATAGGTACTTCTTTTTCCCTGATTAATATAGTTTCCCCTTCACTATTTCGTGAGACTCTAAACATCTACAAGTAAATAAGTGTAATCTCGAAGGGCGAATCACTGAAGTTTAATAGAAAGTCAAACGAACTTACCTGTAAGTGACGTTCGATGACTATTAAACGATGTGATTCGCCCGAGAGATTACACTCCCCCCCTGACCCTGATCAAGATACTTCTAGATCCGTCCCTGACTTGCACGAATTAGTGGCTAACGATGGCCAAAAGGGAGAACGTGTATGAGATACCCACATTGGGGCGCATAAAAAGTTTTTTATTTTTATTGTTGCTCTAAAATAGTGTAAGATGGCAGCACATATCCGTGCTACTACAAGTAAATAAGTGTAATCTCTCGGGCGAATCACATCGTTTAATAGTCATCGAACGTCACTTACAGGTAAGTTCGTTTGACTTTCTATTTTCATTTAAATCGTTCCGTGGAAAGGCAGAAATATCACACTTATTCCCTATTCAGCTCGAAAATCTAAGCAGTACCTAATCAAATATTAATAAAGGCAAATTGGAGAAATTGCTTATTAGCAAATCTTAAGGTTGTTTGAACTCCCTTCAGTAATTTATAATCGAATTTGTTTCAATTATAAAATGAGGCAGATCTTCCAGTTAAATAATTTATTAGACTACTTTACAGTTTCGGGGTGGGGAATTTTAATACAGCGGTAATATTTTATTGAAACCCGTCTCGATGGAATATTAGACTTATAATTTATAATGTAGTAGGTTCTATGTTATGGGTTTGGTTTCCGCACTTAGTCCTTCAAGTGGACCACTGTACGTGGATGTAGGTTATAACTTTATTTAAGCAACGTTTACAGGAACGCAAAAATATAGCAGCTAGATTTTATCGCGCAATGGATTTTGTTTTTCAAGTCTCAGTGCTAAGCCGGGCATTAAGAATCCAATACCACTGCATCTCAGCACGTCGAAAAAACACAACGTTCGAATTTGAGCTCTTGGCGGTAAGCAGTGGGTTTACGATCCAGTGCTCGACGTGTCGTGACGTGACGTGACGTGTGTATATCGACATACAGACGTAATAATATCGCAGCGGAATTTTTTCGACTTAGTTACATATTGCGACTACTTAAGGGCCATCCATATATTACGTCACACGCTGAGGGGTTGGTAGGGGATCAACGAAATGTGACATTGTGTTACAGGGCCAGGGGGATCAAAAGCTTTGTGACGTCTCATGTTAAAATTATTTGAATTTACGTTAATTTTATTAAAGATTATTCTTAATAAAAAAATATAAAAAAACTGCTGTTTTCATTTAATTAAGTATTTCTAAATACAAAATTGAAAAAGATGTGGCATCACAAGGGGGAGGGAGTTTCACAAGTGTGACCACATGTGACAAGGACGGAGGGGGGTCAAGAACCATAAAATTTGTGTGACGTAATTTACGGATGGCCGCTTATGATGTACTTCCACTTAAGTTTTTTTTATATTATCTTAGGCCCAACACTCGAGAAAAGACGCGAGTAAGTTTGTTAGTAAGAGAGGCAGACTTACAGACTGACAAAGCCTTCAAATTATACCTAACAGCAACTGAAAAGTTACAACAAAGATTTTTCATTTTTCCAAGCAGAAGCTCAAAACAAGATAATTCACCTGCCTTCCTGCCAAATTATAGCCTGTTCTTTTACGTTCATGGTACACGGACTCGGGTTCCGTAGCTCAAAGGTTCAAGCATTTTATTCTTTCTCCTGTGTACCCTATTTCATCGAGTTAGTCTTCGAATGTCGACTGTAAAACTTTAGTTGCGACGGTACAAAGGTAACTAGTTTAATTTTAACTTTACACTGGGCACCGTCACTTTTCCCTTAAAATGTCAATGTTTAACTTTTCACTTTATTGTATTTGTGGAAAGTTAACGGGGTTTGACACCCGATCTTGGTGATACGAACGGCGTAAATAGTGGGTGCAATGTGTGGTAGGGACTACATTTAATTAGAAAACCAACATTGCTGTCCTACAGTGTTTTATATAATATATATGACGTGTAGTACTCTTTTCTGAAGTTGTCTTCGAACCTCACTCGAGTGACCGCACCCAAATCGAAAGAGAAATCATTTTGTTTTAAAGAATCATCGCTAATTCACCATAAGATACCGTTCGAATTTCAAAGCGGAGACATGTTATCAATACATATAATAAAGTAGTCATGATGAAAATCTGGATATATGTCCCGAATTGGCGAAAAACAGCAGGCTGCAGGCAGTCTAGGGAAGCAATGCCATCGTTGGATGGCAGGCTGACTAGATGTCTGTTACGCCTGGACAGAAAAGATCTGCGTCTGGTGACTGGAACCATCACAGGACACTGCCCGCTAAACAAACACTTCTACACAATAGGCATAACGGACAGCCCCTTGTGCAGGGCTTTTATGGAGGCCGAGGAAATCGTTGCGCATGTGCTTTTCGAATGCACAGGCGTAGCCCAGATTAGAACAGAATCCCTCGGGGCAACCAAATGTTACACGGATATTCTCAACAGACCAGGAGTTATAGCCAACTTCTGGAGGGAGGTGAGCTGGCTGGAATAATACCAAAAGGCCGCCATGGCTCACGCACAATGGTCCGCTTGAAGGACTAAGTGCGGAAACCAAACCGATAACATAGAACATAGAACACATAGGTTACTTTTAATCTCGGTAACACGTTCCCGAGGGATATATTTTTGACATCCACGCGGGCGAATCTGCGAGCGAAAGTTAGTGTACTTTAAAAACAAATGAGTTCGCTTGCAATGTGTATAGTCAAAGGTGCCGTTCGAGGAAGTGCCGTTCAAATCAGTGCCCTTAGTGGAATACCTCAATTCAGTGAGGTTTCAAGTGTACTTTACAGAATAGCGTGACAGTTCAGCCATGCGAATAAGAGAGAAAAGATGATCAGTACTTATTTTTTCAGACTGAAGTACACGTCTTCAAATATAATGATACGTTTAAGCTCATCAAATGGAATTCAACAAATACATTTTAGTAGCCCAAGTAACCTTTCTAAATTAACCTTTTCAGACTCACTAATACAATATATTATTCGTGGCTTTCTTGAGACAGGTCTTAAAAAGTTAATCCTTTGCTACTAACAATATAACAGAAATCAAATATGTCCTCAAAATTTACCTCCACTTACAACGCAGGTAAGCTTCAGGCTGGTGTCCTCTATATACGGGCCGGCCACGCCAACCACTTCCTTATCGAATTCATCGAAAATTTTCGGCTTCTCGGGTAGCTCTGTAACAACAAAAACATTATTTGAATTTATAAAAAAAAGCTAGTGGTGTAATTGTGGGAAATTTTGTTATGTTCGTGGTGAGAATGTTGAGTTCTTCAATCATCAATATCCTTCGCTTTTTAAAAGCGCAGTAATAAGGTGTTTCTATACATAATAACATAACTTCAAGCCTATATTTCTCTGAAGGGTAAGGTAGGAGTGTACCTATATTACAACCATATTTCGCCAGTTACGTTTAGGTCTTATCTAAACCCCATCACTATTGAGAAATTCCGATATTTCTGTTTATTACTTTGTCTATGTTTGTATAGAATCAAGTCCATCCGACTAAACAGACAGCTGTGCTGCTGGGGAGTTTGTTGCGCCACTTCTTCTTCCCAGCTAAAGCACTAGGAAGTGTCAAAGGGTGGGCGTTTTTGAGGGACTGTCTTATGTATTTTGACAGCCTAATTTGAATAAATGACTTTTGTTTTTTTTTAAATTATATAATGGGAGTGAGTCGTGAGTTCGAACCCCGCCAGGCGCTTTACTTTGTGTAAATTGTTTCATCACCACTGCTCTCAAAAACGGTGAAGGAAAACATCGTGAGGAAACCGGCATGTCCTAGAACCAAACATTCGAAGACATGTGACATCTACCAACCCGCACTGGGCCCGCGTTGTTGATTACGGCCCAATCCCTCTCACCGAGAGGAGGCCTGTGTCCCAGTAGTGGGAACATTATAGGCTGATAATGAGATGATGATATAATGGGAGACCAGTGTTGCCAGTATTTATTTCAAGCAGTCCAATCATAAAACTTAGAAATAAAATCCAAAAAAGTAGCAGAACGTAACCACGCTAACTAAATAAAATACTTTTTCAATATATTGAACTTAAACTACAATGACAGACGTAAAGAGCTGTCTGTACACAAAATAATTTTTTTTTACCGCTCTATCATCCCCCCCGAGTGGGTTCCCGCATTGTCGTTGCGGGGGGGCTCAGTAACCGTGGATTCCGGCCACGGTGAAGCCAAGAGGAACCCAAAGGTGGGGCCGCTCGTCAGGGCTTTTGCCTCAAAGCCGACGACGTAGCGGCCAAAAAGTAGGTTGCGGTGAGGTGCACCGCAACTGAGGTGGGCCGCGATGTCGAATGGGAGGCATCGCGGCTGAGGGTTACGGGCTGCGGTAGAGGAGGAGTGCCGGTGCTTCTGAGCAGCGCTCTTCCCTTCCGTGGCCTGGACGGGGTCGCCACCGTTTGATGGCGGACGCGGTGGGGCCGCAGGGGAAGAGGAGTGTCGGTATAGCGTCAGCCGCTCTCCCTATCCCCTGCGGCCGAAAAGTGGTAGACGGGACGGCGCGTTGTGTTCCACACGCGCGCCGTCAAAGATGTCAGCAACCACTGGTGGGGTCCGCAAGGGCCGATGCCTGCCAGGGGTGCGGGTTTGTTCGAAAGAGATACCACAGCCCCTGGCATACGGGCTACTGAGGGAACACAGGTGGGTTTGGTCAGTAAAAGTCTGACACGCCCTCCTGCTCTACTCAGCAGGAGAAGTCATTTGATGATTTCCCAACCAAAAAAAAAAAAATCCGCTCTATCATCCTGAAATCGTGTTTGGCACAAATGTTATAGCTCAGTAAAGTTATTCTTTGCGGTAAACAGTTGTCGGGGCATCAATGTTATTAGCAATCACTACGAATTTTCCTCTAAACTTATCTTTCTTAGTTTATTTTTCTATGTAAATGTTTACGATCGCATGGTTAGTCTTTACTAGAAACACTAACAATTCATGATAAGCTGCTAATAAATTGTAAACTTTATTCGTAGAGAGGGTAACCAGATCCGCGTAGTTCGAAACAACATTAATTGTTCTGTTTATGCTACAAATCAAATAAACTTTACCGAAACAATATTGTATCATAAAGCTGTAACTGACGGACTAACTGATTGACTGTCTGACAGATAACGTATAGCCTAAACTAAAGATAGCAACAAACATGAAATAACGGATCTTGGAAGCAACTGGCTCTTTTTTCTTGCTATGGGAAAAAGGGTGTGTACCTAACAGTAGGTAGTGAAAAGTGGCATTTTCATTTAAAATGTAACTACAAACGTCTTTTATGTATTTTAGAAATGAATATAATTATTAAGAATAGGATATTCATATTTTTCTGTCTTTGTTACAATGATTTCAGTATAAAAATTATATATTATGATCTGTTGCTGGAGACTTTGTTGTCTCAATTTTTTGTCGTTTCGGGCCCGTCATATAGTAATATGTAATTTTGAGGTTCAAACAGTAATAGCATTTTTCAGCCTAAATAGAATTTATTAGTCTAAGAAATAGCACTTTCTCAGCAACACTTCATCATTCAGCATCATCATTTCAGCCGTAAGACGTCCACTGCTGGACATAGGCCTCCCCCAAAAGAGGTGTTTTGCCACAATCGCAACGCTTGGCAGGCGAGTTGGTGATCACAGTATGGTGGTAAAATGCATAGAGAATGCTGCTGCCCATTCTCTGGTAAGCCTCTTAGTTGCCTTATACGACACCCAAGAGAAGAAATGGGATGGTGATATTCTTTTACGTCCGAAACCACACGGATAAGCAACACTTCGGTCAATATTATTTGTACACCGAAGTCATTGTAATAATGAATGAAAAACATGCATATCCTATTCTTAATAAAAATATTCATCTCTTTGAAAAACGTAACCAAACAAAGCATCACTCTGATTATTTTTTTCATAATTTGCGAATTATTATCCTTATAATCAAGTCGCTTAAGGCAAAGTGAAAATTTATAATTTAATAATGAATCTTGCCAAGAATTGTCAACAGAAGTCTCGGATTAAGAAACAAAGTTTGGAATATACGACATGAATTTTACATTGCTACGGCTCACATAAGAATGACTTTGGAATTTATACTCTATTACTTAAGCTTGAAGTTGATTATCAAATTGTACATTCAAAAATACTTCTGCGCGTCAAGGTTTCGGCACGAAGTACATAATTATTTAAATAAATATGAAAGTCAACAGTCATCAGAAATTAAGTAGAAAAGTGCTGAAATAATTATATTACTCGACAAGTTTACTTGTGCCGTAGTTTGGATAAGGCTAAACATGACTAAATACCTGTGTGGTTTTATGAAGATGTATTCTAGCTTTTATTATCAACGCCATTACTTATGGTAAATTGAAGTATTGTTAGAAAAGTGCTTGTTAAAAATAAAAACAATCCACTTCGGCTCATAATTACAAGATAGCTTAAAACACAGGAGCAGCTGCTCTTACGAAATAAATTAAAGAAGTACCTTCCGAAGTTAGTACTTGACTCAAAATACTCTTTCCTTTACATCTAGACATCAAAGAACGAACTAAACCTGGTGTCTGCAACACAAAAGTCTTCATCTTTCTTTACAAAGGCAAAAATAAATACTTGCAAAGAGGCTGAGTAGGTTTAGAATTCACTAAGTATCATCGAATCCAACTTTTAGTGAGTGACTTTACCGACCTTTTTATACCCGTGACTGAAAATTATAAAATTAAGTATTACTTTCTAAGTCTATTATGATTATTTATAGTGGCTAAATAAAAAAAATAAAAACATTTCACAAGCAGATCTCGCTAAGAATTTGTTTTATATAAGGTAACATGCACATCAGTTTTTTTTAGATCTGTGGTACGATGCACTATGTAAAAGGTGAATAGGTACATTTAAGTATTAATTATTAAGTATTAAGAGCGAATGTTTCAACCTGTCCTGTGGAATTTAAATTTAAACATAAACCCTGTGGTCGTTGTAAAGACATATAAGCAACTTAAGATCAAAATTACGGAAGATCTGTGGGGCATGTCTACTAAAGTATGTCAATCCATTATTGAGACAGTTGCACCCTATTTGGCGATAATATTTAATTTGTGTGTAGATCAAGGGGTGTTCCCAGATTTAATGAAGTACAGTAAAGTTATTCTACTCTTCAAGTCAGGCGACAGCAAAGATATGAATAATTATAGACCCGTATCGGTTTTGCCAGTTTTCAGCAAGGTGTTTGAAAAAGTTATGTTAAATCAAATGCTCAATCATTTTAATTGTAATAACATCCTACACGATCAACAGTATGGTTTCACAAGAGGACGTTGCACAACTGACGCCAGTGTCACCTTCCCGAAAAAAGACTTCCCCTTTTTTTATGTTTTCTGACATTACGAACACTTCTGTTCCTATTATTATTATTTTTCTGACATTGCGAACATTTATGTTCCTATTTTTATTAATTTTGTGACATTACGAATTTGTTTTTGATTTTACTGAACCAAGTATTACTTATTAAAATTTCAATATTATATATTTTTCTTTCTTTTTGGAAGTCAAATTTTATGAATTTCTCAAATAGGATTGAAACTATAGTTTTGTCTAATTTAGAAGCATTTTGTCAAATTTTTGTAAATGTGAGTACCATGCATCCTTATAATATGTTGTTTTGATGGACGTCGACTTGAAAAAACGTGGTAGTTGAGAGTATGTCATGCTCACTTAAATGTCTCACTGATGGTGGCGTGTGTGTTGGATCATTCGGTTCCCTAGAAAATGGTTGAGCTGGATGGTGCTGATCCATGCGTCAAGTTCGTGAACGGGCGCCGTCTGTTGAGACTGGTCATCTCTTATCTGCCATGGCTTATTTTGAATCTTAATTTTTTTTTTTTTTTTTTTTACATTGTTCTCACATATAGAAGCACCAAGAAATGTTCCCAAAATTTTGTAATACCCACGATTTAAAAGAGTGTCCTTGGAGTTTCTTGCCCGTTCTTCTCCATAGAGATCTACGTTTTTGGAATGGGCACCTAGCTTCAACTTCGATTTTTGTTTGACTATTCAAAAGTGCCTGTGAAAGGCTTAATTGAAATAAATGCTTTGAGTTTGAGTTTAAAACTAAGGTAGTTCACTTAAAAGCGTTTGATATCATAGTAACCACACATACACAACAAAAACACACAGAATACAATAGGTAGTAGCTGTGTTATAGAAAATAGAGGTTTAAACTGATTTGATAACATTATATTATGATTTTCATAATATTCAATAATCCGTATCGATCGATGATCGATCGAGGTTAGGTTAGATCGAACTTAGATATTCCATGCTATTAATCGATGAATGAAAGTAGGCGATCGACAAAACTAATTCCGGGACAATAATACATAATATATGAACGTCACCGTCTGTATTCCCCGAAGGGTTGCGAAGGTATACTTATCTGTAGTATGCCCAGATTTCGCCAGATGGAAAAATCAATAACAATTTGTCCGAAATGGGAATCGGACCGAG
The DNA here is from genome assembly GCA_949987655.1 of Polymixis flavicincta. NCBI lineage: Eukaryota > Metazoa > Arthropoda > Insecta > Lepidoptera > Noctuidae > Polymixis > Polymixis flavicincta. The sequence continues at coordinate 24,184,641 of OX465181.1, read as the reverse complement.
GACCTCATGCTGAAACAAGTAGCGCTTACTACCACTAGACCAAATAGGCAGTCTTAAGTCTAACCCATAAATCTTCTTTCGCAGTCGCTATTTCCATTTCCCCACTACCGCTTATAACACCTTATCCTAGGCCTTAAACGGATATTGGCTTACATAAAAGCAACACGCTAAAGCTAAGCTAGTATAATATTAAAAAATCTCTCTGAGCTCAAAATACTAAACTGAAACTTGGGTATTAAATATTTAATTTATAACTACCTCCTTCGCCCTGTGAATATTTGTATCTCATATAACGTAAGTAATTAATGTACAAGGTAACGTGTACTACATATTTGTACATAAATATTATGTTTACTGAGAAGTTGGAATGCCGTTTGCTTGTGTTTTAGGCATCGTTAACAGGTAGGTTAGTTTATTAACCTTATAAATAGCTAGAGGGGCTCGTGGCTAACAACAGCCACATGGGTCGATCGGACGTAAAACTACACTTGCCGCGGTCCATTAGTGATGGATTAATCAATATCATATAGACGGTCTATGGAGAGGGCCATGCTCGGAGTTTCCCTACGTGATCGAATCAGGAATGAAGAGATCCGCAGGAGAACCAAGGCAACCGACATACCCCGAAGAATTGCCAAACTTAAGTGGTAATGGACAGGGCACATTGCTCGCTGAACAGATGGCCGATGGGGCCGAAAGGTTCTAGAGTGGCGACCGTGTACCGGAAGACGTAGTGTTGGAAGGCCTACCACAAGGTGGACTGATGACCTTATAAAGGCCGCAGGAATCCGCTGGATGTGAGAGACACAGAGCCGGTCGAAGTGGAGGAACTTGAGGAGGCCTATGTCCAGCAGTGGACGTAATTCGGCTGAAATGATGATGATGAAAGTTCGAACATCAACAACATTCAACATACCTAGAGCCTGAGACTAACCTGAAAATTGCAAAAACGTAAGAATATTTGATACGCTGACGTTTCCCCTATAATACTAAAGCGCAATACACACATAGAGCGGGTGCGGGCGCGGGTTTTGTTCCTCGCGTGACACGCGCTGTTCGTCGTCTTCACACAACACACAACGCGCGCGCCGTTCGTCGGCGGATCCGCCGTGGGCATGCCATGCTAGCTACAGCGGATTCAACAGGCGATACATGCAGCCAAAGCCTAGCTTTCAAAACAGCGTTTTTGTAGTTTTTATCACTTGGTTCGTACAAACAACTATGTTTACGAACGCTTTTAATTTTTTTTCTCATTTATCTCCACAGCTGAATGGAACTATTTTTTTGTAAATATTCACAAAACAATCTCTAGACACGCGCAGCGCACGACCCGCAGCCGCGCCAGTGTGAATGCCTTTCGGAGGATACGTGTATTACGAAGAATAGAATGACGTTATGCCCGCTCCCAAACCGCTTGCCCGCGCGCTGTTTGTAGTGGCGGGCGCGGGCGCCGCTCCCGCGCACGACCCGCCCCGCACCCGACCCGCACACGCTTTCAGTGTGATATCTTTCATATAAATACAAGGAATTATACCCGCCGTGCTCCCGTCCCGATCCGCGCCCGACCCGCGCCCGCTCTATGTATGTATTGCGCTTAATAGATAAATCGTAATCGATTCGATTCACTAATGAAAGGTTCTACATCGACACGCTAGGGGTGAAAGAGGCAGCTAATTCTTTGAAAGAAAACCACACGAAAATAACGTGTTAATAAACAGCAATAGAGCCCAAACCCATAATAACCATCTACCCTCATTTCAAGTCTTCGCGTGAGAAAACCAGCAGCTGACCTTATTCTCATTTACTTTTACAGATTGAAAATGTTACATCGAAGGGCCAGATGGGGCCGTGTGACGAAAAAAGACACGCACTCCCAAGTACCTCCTATAATTGAGTTACCCTACATTAAACTTACCCTCGGACCATATATTGCTAAAATAAAAGCCTCGGAAGACATCGTTGATGCAAATTACTTTGGTCCAAACTGCCCGAAGCAATCTTTTCATCGTTTGCGATTTTTCAGATAGAATACTTGCCCGGCCAGATTATGATGTAAGAAATCAAATAACAATACAATAGAACGGGAATAAGGGTTCCGTAATAGATTTAAGGTTTTTTTTTTGGTTATTCGTTGTTTTGATGTTTATTTTTATAAAAGATATTATCGATGATCGTGTTTATGTTACCAAGAACTTCTGCTAAAGGACCACAATGTAATGTAAAACATTGACATAAAAATATTTTATACATGAAAATCCATTTGTAACCGAAAAAAATTAATGAGCTTAAATTGAAAAACTACAGCAAATTGAATGTTAAATTATTAATTTAGCTTTTGAAATCATGAGCAAAGATTACGGCGTGGCTACGCCGTAGCGAACGGCTACGCCTGCTACGCTATCGTAGCAGACAGTATACTAATATAATAAAATACTGCATTGTATGTAAGTTGATCATAAACAGTGTATTTTTGTTTTAATTATTTTTTATTTAAACTGACTTGATGACATTTCATGATTTTGTTAGTAATCAGTAATGCTTAATTAATCAGAAAGTTAATGCGGTTACTCTTTTGCGAAATTTTGTAAACCAGTGTAATCATTGATAACTACGAATTTTATTGTGATATATTTTTTAAATGTATATTACAACTAGCAGTACTCCGCGGTTTCATCCGCGTAGTTCCCGTTCCCGTGGGAATAGGGGATAAAATATAGCCTATGGCACCCGGGGATAGTGTAGCTTCCCAACAGTGAAAGATTTTTTCAAATCGGTTCAGTCGTTTCAGAACCTATTCATTGCAAACAAACAATCAAATCTTTCCTCTTATAATATTAGTATAGATTGCCAGTAATTATAAAAATTGATAAACTGGTGTACATAATTTTTATCCTTAAAATGAAAAGAAAAAGCAAAAGGAGTGTGCAAGTGGCATCCTCTAATTTCTGCCTTCCTCCATGGCGTCAGTTAATATAATTATGTAAGTCTCTACAAAGTAATTTTTCTTCACGTTATCTATACAGATAATCTAGCTATACATACAGATAAATAAAATTGTAGTGTCTGTTTGTAATATTAGAATAACCACTTTTTACTAAATGCATATGGATGTATACACGGTACATATACCAAAATAATATTTTTTACAAATTTTTGTCTGTCTGTCTGTTTGTTCCGACTGAAATCTCGGAAACGGCCGGACCGATTTTGACGGGACTTTCACTGGCATATAGCTGATGTATTAAGGAGTAACTTAGGCTACTTTTATTTTAGAAGTTTCTTAAATTTCACGCGGACAAAGTCGCTGGCACAGCTAGAATTACAGTAACAATCTGTGGTCGGTGAATGTACAGCAATATTTCAGTTCGCCTTGCCGTTTTTATATCAACACATTGTTTAAGAATAGTTTGGCTTATAGTGGAAATAAATTGCTTGTAATGTTTCAGCGTTAGACTGAAAGTAAAAGAAAAAGTAATCTCACCTATTTATTACAGCGGGGCGTAGCCCTACACCGGTAAGATAGTTGGTCGATTAATGAATCAAGTCAACCCAGTAGGTGACCTCTTTTGTACCCGTGAGACATATATCAAATAAACTGACTTATAGGCTATGACGCTATAAACGAAGACATACAAAATTTGGTCGACTCAAAAACTAACCTTTCTACGTAACTTCCCTTAAGGTGTGGAAGTGCCGGCATAGCTAGGAGGGTAGTAGGTAGGTATTGACTATACAGGATAAAATATCCAACGAAAAATATCAAAATCGATATACTGAATTCAAAATCAAAAGTAATTTATTCAAACTAGGCTGAGAGTCAGCACTTTTTGAACGTCAAAATTACATAAGACAGTCCCACAAAAACGCTCACCCTTCACCACTTCCTATTGCTTTAGCTGGGAAGAAGAAGTGGCGCAACAAACTCCTCAGCAGCACAGCTATCTGTTAAGTTGGAAGAACTTGATTCTATACAATAATAGGTAAGTATTCAACAAAAAATGAAATTTAATTAAACAAAATTATACAAAATTGGTTTATAGGTTTAATGGTTATTCGTGGTTAGTTGGTGAACTGGTTAAATTTTTATCCTGTATCGACTATTTTAAGAAAAATCATTCAATGGGATATTATTAAAGTATTGGGTTGTATTGAATAGACTAGAAAAAATAAAGTTTATTGCATCCAGTATAACAGGTACTACGTAGTAGTAGGTGCACGTATACACAAATTCATAATACCGAGAGTAAAAGCTTTAAGCATCAGCATTATGCTTAAGTCCCCTCCCCGTCCCGCCCCGAGTGGGTTCCCGCATTGTCGTTGCGGGGAGGCTCAGTAGCCGTGGTCTCCCACCCACAGTGAAGCGAAGAGGAACCCAAAGGTGGGGCCACTTGTCAGGGCTTTTGCCACAAAGCCGACGACGTAGCAGCCAAAAAGGGTAGGTTGCGGTGAGGTGTACCGCAACTGAGGTGGGCTGCGATGTCGAATGGGAGGCATCGCGGCTGAGGGTTACCGGCTGCGGCGGAGGAGGATTGCCGGTACTTTTGAGTAGCGATTTTCCCTTCCGTGGGGTGGACGGGGCCGCCACCGTTTGATGGCGGTCGCGGTGGGGCCGCAGGGGAAGAGGAGTGTCGTATAGCGTTGGCCGCTCTCCCTATCCCCTGCGGCCGAAAAGTGGTAGGCGGCGGGGCCACTGTGTTGACCCGTCGCAGGGTGACCGAGAGGTCCGCAAGGGCCGATTCCTGCCAGGGGTGCGGGTTGTTCGAAAGAGATTCCGCCACCCCTGGCACATAGGCTACTGAGGGAACACGGGTGGGTTTTAGTCAGTAAAATTCTGACACGCCCTCCTGCTCCACCCAGAGCGGGAGAAGTTATTGGATGATTTCCCATTCAAAAAAAAGTCACAGTTTTTTTTAAAGTCCAGACATAATTTTGGTCAGAGCTCGTAAATATTATGTAGATTGGTGTAATTAACACAGATTGAGTGGAGTTATCCAATCAGAGCACGCATTTATCAGTAGCTTAAGAAATGCTTTCAAATTAGACGTAAACATGTTAATGACAAATTATATTTGTTCAACATTTATCAATTTTAAGCACACAGACACAATTATACCTACCTATTCCTTGGAATCAACAGACTGTGTCACTACCAAAATCAAATCAAGGTTGACATCTAAATTCAAAGATATGCCATTAAAGTCACGAAGGGTTTTTAATTGCCTACGACACTAAACTTGAAATTGTTCGTACATATAACCAATTACGGTTGTTTAGTTAAAGGATTTGGGTATCGGGGAGTGTGTCATACTTTTAAGATGCTCAACGCCCTACTGACTGCCAATCCTGAATGAGATGTGTTTGCAGATGAATGGAGTATGTAGATATATGTCTGGTGTTCTGTGAAGAGAGAAAGTATGCAAGGGAATCCTCTGTTCCATGCTGGTTTTATATTAAATTACATTCTTAATAGAACATAATGTTTCTATGTTAATTAACGTTATTTGTGTTGTATCATTTGACTACTAATACATAAATCTAAAATTCAGTTTCTATTAACGAATCATCAATCTCATCATATTTAAAGAGCATTAATTTGGACGTATATAGCGATTACATAATTCGACACAGTAATAAAACTAAAAGAATTATTATCCAATAAAACTGAGATTGGCACGGAGCCAGCATGCAATATGCAGCCAGAGACGGCCGAGTAAAATGGCTACTTTATTGAGCCACACTTTTTGCTGTGTCTCTGGATATCATACTTTGACAACACGCTGCATGTTGAACAGGACGTAGATATGATAGTAAACAAGCTAGAAAAAAGTAACAGGTTTTTTTTTTTAATTTCCTGGATTTTTATTTAGGTACTGCCAGGGAATTTGATGGATTGTGAAGTTGACATACTATCTCAAATATTCGTGTTGAAGACATTTCATACTACAGTAAAGTAATGACAGTTGAGTTTGGAATTTACGAACAGTAGAAGTTGGTAATCAGTTTGATAACAACAAATTTCCCTGACTTTACTACTACACTACCATCATAATAAATTAATGTTAGTAAGCGGCATTATTCTGATCCGATTTGAAAGATATCATTGACAAATATGAATTTAAAAACTCAATTAAGGAACAAAACGAAAATAGCCATAAATTATGAATGTCACATTATAATATCAGCAATGATACCGCATCCCAAACAACTATTTCCAACCAATATAATATTTCATAACCCCTAAAACGCAACTTCATCATTGGAACCAAGATGTCTGCCAATAAACCGATACTATTTGGCTGCGTTCCGATACCACACATAAATTTATAACGGACATAGGAACCAGGTGACTTGAACAGTCATAAAATATTGATACACCAACATTTTGTGGTAAATAAAGCCTTATTGATAGGCCAAGACCAGTATATACAGAGAGTATTATGGAGACTGGACGTTGAATAATTTTGTTAGCTGTTTTCATCATTTGGATAAATTATTATAAAGATAAGATAATTTTATTTTGCAAATACGGGTATCATGAAACGATGACAAAAATATTTATTATAGTACAGCCATATTTTACCAGGTAGGCATGCAAATGATTTAGCATCAACTTATAAACTAAATACAATTTTAACATATTACACCCAAAATACAATTTTAAAATATTTATGAATTATATATAATCATGCACTAACTTAAAAAAATTCTCAATTACGAACACCTTAATAGTATAATATGTTTTTGCCACTAAAAATAAATGAACGAATGATTGTTTATTTGGGTCATCTGTCCGTCGTCTCCATTTCGCAATATTTCGTCCTTTAATACGTACTTATTTATTTGCTTTTTGTTTTTTCTTTGACTCATATTTAGTTTGAGTACCTTTAAGATAAAAATAACGCTGCACTCAAATAATGGATAAGAACGCGTCCTAAATAAATGCGCGAAAGGGCGATCGTCGCGCTCTTTTGTATGGATATTTAGCTTTTGCCAGCGGTTACGCCCGCTTTAAAAAAAAAAATCAAAACCTTAACAAATTATACACTTAAACCTTACTCATGAATCACTATCTATAGGTGAAAACCGAAAGAAAATTCGTTCAGTACTTTTGAGTGTATTACGAACAGACAGACAGGTGGACAGGTAGACGCGGCGGGTGACTTTGTTTTATAATATGTAAATCAAAAATCAAAATCAAAAGTCATTTATTCAAACTAGGCTGGTGTCAGCACTTTTGAACGTCTTATATTAAAAAAATTAACAAATTAAATTACAAATTACAATTGTAGTGGTGACAAGCGTTAAGGAGTCAAATTTCATTTAAACGATCGCGTCAATCGATTACTCGTGCGACGATCAGTTCTGTTTAGGACACATAGTAATGCATAGGGAGACGATGACTGGAAGACAATTAGACTTCAAGCTTTACCAATAGCTATGGATGTATTTTTATATCTGCTAAATTGCTATTTGGTCATCATCTTCGTGCTGTCTATATTATTCCTTGAGATAGCTTGGCGTTGGTTTCAGTCAAACACTGTGGTAATCCCACTATCTAAACATACGTCATACACACTAGCCAATCACACACTATTGCATGGCACCTGTTTCTGCACACAAATAATCTTCCTAAAATCCTATATATATTGCAATGTGGTGCAAAGTTCTAATTACATCCTTAGAGACACCGAAATTCTATCTTTTCTTTTTGTTCCTCGTGAACAGTCCGCAAAATAAAAAGTCCTCAAAAGTTACAAACTTGTTTCGCAAAATGGCTTCACATTTGCACTCTCTGGTTGGATTGAAAAAATTCGTTGTTTGGACTTTTTCTTTGACTTCATTTGGCATTGGCAAACATCATGATTACTTTGTGTTGTTTTTACATTTCAATACGAGTGCCTTACGCAAATTGTAATAATTGCATTTTTCGGTGGATATGTAATGATCAAATTGTGTTCAAATGTCAGCTGTTATCCGCAACAAATAACCTCTATAAATCTACTAACATTGCGTATATAATTGAAGCCAATGTCGCCTCATTGATGACAATTAGTCATGAATTTAACTCTTAACAGCTTTAACGTTAATCAAATAATAATTATTTGAGTTGCGTTAAAGCTTTTATTCCATTTCATTTTAGTCAATTCTCTGACTGTTATGTTTAGAGCGTAATTTCTACGAGTTACGAGTTGTTAGTGATTGTCTAAGTCGGAAAATGATGCTCCCTTTTTCCAAGAAAATCCTTCCCATCCTATGCTTAATCCTAAACTATTATAATATCCCATGGTGTTTTCCATCGATATGGAAAGAAGCGAAAATCTCGCCTTTACTAAAATTAACTCTAATCCTGTTTCCTTTTGCGAATACCGTCCTATCTATCTTGCCCGACTTTTCCAAAGTCCTTGAAAGCCTTGTCCACAGTCAGATTACTGATTGTCTTTGTAAGAATGGCTGCATCCTTTCCTATCCAGTTTTCATCCTGGTCACTACACCGCTACAGACTTAGTTTAAGTCACTGAAGACATAAAGTTACACATGGAAGAAGGAAATATGACGGTTTTTTGTTCACTGGATTTTAGAAACGCATTTGATACTGTCGATATGGAAACCTGCTTGGCTTGCTTTGCTCGCTTAACATACCTCCAACGGCGATTTACTGGTTTTGTAGTTTTTTGTATGGCCGCCGGCAACGTATATGCACAGAAAAGTCTTGCTCTTCTTGGTGTTATACTTCTACTGGTGTATCTCAGGGTAGCGTTTTATCTCCTTTCCATTTCGCAAAAAAAAAAAAACTCTTTTTCCAGTACTATTATTGATCGAAGTTTGTGCAGATAATTTACAAATATATAAATAAGCTGTCATTTCAGATTCGTTACTGCAGTTAATATCATAAACATGTTGGGTTCAATGTGCGAGTGAAGTGAGGCACATGGGTTGCAGGTAAATTCATAGAAGACTCAGGTCATTGTTGTTGGCAGGTTAAGGATGACCCCAAGATAAACTTGTCACAGGTTACTCAAGTTGACATTAACGGAACTGCTATTTATTTAAACTTCTCGCACATAAAGGCGGACTTATGTCTTAGGCATTCTCTACCAGTCAAGCAAGGGTGATGAAAAGATTAGATGGCAGGTGCTTAGGTTCAGAGGAACAATGATTAAAAAATTATTCCAGCTATTCCAATCAGCGAAAAGGGTAAGAGCCTGGGATTTTGGTTTGACACACATCTTTATTGAGGTCCGCAGCTACAAAAAGTAAGTCACAATTTTTTTTGCATCTGGTAAGTCCCCGATACGATTGCGGGACTTTCTTCCAACGGCCACAAAAACTGTGCTTGCACAATCCCTTTAATTTCTCATCTTTGACTACGCTAAACGTTGTCAGTTATCTTGATCTCACTAAGGCACAACTAGATAAACTGGGGCAACTTCCAAACTTTAGCATAAGATTTATATGAGAAGATTTATATTTGTCCTGCCCAAATAAATGTGATCACATTTCTGAATTCCATACAAAGCTCTAGTGGCGTCCCATAAGTCTTCACCGGAACTCTCAAATCATTTTTCAGCTCCACCGTATTCTTTTCAATCTTACATTCCTTCTGATCTCAAAGAACGTTTCAAGTTCCATCATGACACTCTTATTAGATATCTGAGGTCATCGATAAACTTTGGACTAGAGATGCATTCCACCGTCATATTTTTGACTATTTTTAGGGTTCCGTACCTCAAAAGGTAAAAAAGGAACCCTTATAAGATCACTCTCTTGTCCGTCTGTCTGTTCGTGTATCACCACCGATTTTCTTAGGAACGGGTAAAACTATCAAGTTGAAATTTATACCAGATACTGAGGTCTATAGTCCCTATTAGGTAAATAAAAATCAAGGTCCTCAGTCAACACGATAAAAAGATATGGACAAATTTATATTTTCGCGAAAACTTGTAAGTACCTTGTATTTCCCTTAATTTTCAACTTTTTAAATTTTCGGAATTTACCCTTTACTTGTGCTATAAGATCTTTATAGGGTATAATGGGTAGGTACGGAAACCTCAGCGCATGAGCTCGACTCGCACTTGACCGTTTTTTTTTAATTTAAGCAATACAGTTATATCTTGCCCGTTTGGATATGAAGAGCTCGACCTTCGTAGACTTAAAAAGAAACATTTCCTCATATAGTTTCTTGCTCTTGTTTCATGTTTATTAATTCTTATAGATTTATGTATGCTTTATGCATGTATGTATTTATTGTTCATCTAAGGGCTGATTTTACCAAAGTCAGATATCTTTTATCCGTGGAGTAAAATTTACGTCTGACAATTCTACTATGGAAGATCTGTCAAAAATTCAAAATTTATTCTCAGGATATGACTTAATCTAAGTATAAAAGTTTGGTGAAATTCGCCCTAAATGGTAAAACATTGACCACCTGCAGTATTGTATCTCCTTCTTCGTTTAATCCATTAAAAAATTATAAATCTGTAATTTTTATGATGTACACAAATAAAGAGTATTCTATACATCTAATAATAACCACAAATTGGCAGTTGAATATTAAAGCGTGTTCAGACGAGCGCAGAGGAAGTTTGCATTCGAATGCGAATTTGAAATAGTCGCTATAAATGTTAAATGAACGATCGTAGACAGTGCCGGAGCGCAGTGATAGCTAGTCGAGCTATGAATATTGTACAATAACTGTCTACCTAAAAGTGTCACGGAGTGTGACCTGCACTTAGTAGCGTAGTGTTGTGTAAAACGGTGTTATTAAAATTGAGTGAGATCCAGCCAAGTACGAGAGAGAAGAGTACTGCACCTTTTGTTATTGTATGCCATTTGTCAACGTCTGTCAGGTGTGCGTTGAAATAGACTATAAAGCGGTGATATTTAAATATAAATGCGCCGCATCTTGGGCAATTAATTTCTGCTAACTTGATACTAGCTCGCTTATATTTTTAACGTGCCACAAGCAATTTGGATAGTTTTTGAAAATTAGACACTGACAACAATTGGAGTAACTGTCACATTTGGACAGTAAAAACCACCACAAGACAAAGTGGAATTCTATTTCTGTTCCGCCCTTGTGATGATCGAGTTGTTTTATTTTAGTACAGACGCCAGCAGATCAAGTAACCCCAAACTATCAAATTTTCCTAATTGAACATGAACTTTATACTTATCTGATATAGTTGAAAATCTATCAACTAAATTTGACAGATTAAGGTAGCTTGAGGTGCTGGCGTCTGTAACTTGCTGCCTCGTTGGTCAAGCTATCGCAAGCTTTACTGCTAAGCTTGAGATCTTGGGTTTGATTCCCGGGTCAGGCAAACTGTTATTGAGTTTTCCATTTGGAATTTCTCAATATCAGCTCGGAGTCTAGTTTTGTGCCAAGTTAATGGCAATTGGGTTGCCTCTTATTACATGGAACTTTGGCTAACCCTTCAAGAATACAAACGTGCTGTAATCATTAGACATGGGTTGGATTAGGTAAAAATGATACGTAATCCTATTATTTAAAAATACCTAATCCATTTACCTAATCCGAATATACATTCAATTTAGCCGCTGGCCTGTTACCGATATTATGTATCGTACGAGTATGTGGATTGGGTAAGAAATATTCGGCATGGAGTATAGACGTTCCGTTTCTGATATATTGTGGAACGGTGGATTAAACATATTATTTCGTTTTCTATGCAGAGCACTAACTAGTCCAGTGGTATTCTACATAGGTAGATGGCACTGGTAGCAGTGCTAATTAAACTTGAAACTTAACCCCCACATTTAAGGTACGGAATATCTTCTGTGTAGACTGTGTACGAATACTTTATGCCATACCTCATCCTCGACGCTTTGGATTAGGTACGAACTCGTATCGAAAAATACCGAATCAATATACCTATTCCAATATTTCTGCCTCACCTCTATCATGTTAAATGTTGCTTAAGTATCTTTCAAAAGTCAATCCGGATAAAACGGATGTTTGTATGCGAATGAATTAACGGAAAACTAGTTTGATAAACATAAACGCAGTTCTAATGAACAGGATTAGGGGACGTTGATCGTCAAATGTTTAGGTATGCGAGCACATCGCGAATGTCTATTAGGACATATTCGACACCAGTGTGTTTAATCGTGTATTAAGTATGAACAACTGGCGATGAACGTGAAATTGTGTTTGGGTGGAACTGCGCTATTGACTGAATAATGTTATCACATAGCCCTTTTACCCTGAAGGGGTAGGCAGAGGTTTACTTAAGAACATACACATTTTTTATATAGTTATGCGACACGTCAAGAGGCAAGCCCATTGTTAAATTAATTACTTACCTACTTGTTTTCTTTTATTTTTGTCTTAGAAACAAATGCGAAAACCTGGGGACTATGATACATCAATTCGTAATCCCTCCGACAGGGTCCGCAAGGCTCGATGCCTGCCAGGGGTGCGAGTTGTTCGAAAGAGATACCGTGGCTCCTGGCACACAGGCAACTAAATGAAAACAGGTGGGCTTTTGTCAGTAAAAGTCTGACACACCCTCCCGCTTCTCCGGGAGAAGTTATTTGATACTTTCCCACCCAAAAAAAAAGCCCACCAACACGGCCCTGGCTAGTGGAAGTACATACCCTGATTCCGAAGTTTGTGAGATATCTTTCGGTACATAAAACGTAATAAAGTAAAATTCAGTTTGTCTGATATTTATATTTGATAAATATAATGTTTACTCACCAATAACATCCAACAAGATCTTATGGTTCCTCGTGGGCGATATTTTGAAGTCTACCCTGCAGCGGTACATGGCGCGGTCAGTTGGGATGACGTCACGTATCCTCAGGGAGGATGGCGTGGCGGCGTGCCACCGCGCCCGGCCACCGAGCACGTCGTCCGCCCAGTGCGCAGTCGGGCCCTTAATGCGCCCGTCGTAACTGTGGACAAACGTAAAAATGAGCCTGATACGGTATGTAGGTTAATAATAAACTTTTATTTTGGTATTACTCTAGTATATGCTAACTTTGGCTCGGAAAACGAGAGAAATAGCGTTTTTAATTAATTTATCCAACAAACATGTACAGAATAAGAGTAAGTAGGATTATTGTAGAGATGTACTCTACAATAATCCTACATACTATTATTCTCTATAGACAATAAGATTGTAGGTAAGTTATAAGAGCCGCACGGTCAATCGATCAGGTTAAGCTACGCTTGCCGCGGGTGGTCCGTGGATGGGTGACCATCTTTACAAATCAAGACTCCACCGTGCTGCGGAAAGCACGTTAAGCCATGGTCTCGGCTGCCATTCCCGGATCTTTGATAGTCGTTACGGGTGGTCAGTCTTACCGAGGCGTATCGTATTACCCAGTTACTGGGTTGTGGAGGTAAAATAGTATGTAAGTAGTGTACTCCATGTAAAATACTGGTATTCAGCTGCATCTGGTATGACCGGAAGGCGACCAAGACATAATTGTGAAAAGGATAGGCAGATGTGCTGTTTTTCGTACAAACGTAAACAAGTACAGTAGGTATAGATAAATAAGCAATATTTTTGGAATTAAAATAAAAAAAATGTTTTTATTTATGCTTCAGTTTACAAAAAAGGGTTTCGTGTTTGTAGCCTCCTTTTAAGCAAACAATGCCTGTGTTAGGATATTCCGCTCTTCCATAGTACAGCATAATATTAATAAAAATACAAGACATCAAAGACATACAAGGTATTGCTAGTAGATATTGTTGCAGATTACCAGACATTGGTCAGCAGTTGTTGTTTTGCGGATTAATGACGTGAGTTTTACTGTGGAGCTGACGATGGAACGTTTTATTTTTGTTTGTATGAAACCCTTTAGGGTTCTATACGGCAGATATTTCAACAGTATTTTGACTATAAAGTCAAATGTTTATAAAAACGTAAGATCAAACGATTAAATCCTTAAAACAATCTTGACTGCCTCAAAGAAATGAGAACGTTAATTCCATAATATTGACTCTCAAATCCTAACCTCATACTTTGAACTCTAAAAATTCAATGCGTTTCCAACGTGCTCCGAAATGAAAACGTTTTTACTCATTAATATTTCATAAGCACGACCAGCTTAAGGCCAGTTCAGCCCTGCCCTATTCTTTTATACAGTCACCAACATAAATCAAAATGGGGGATCAAAGTGTAAGAGCGGACGATTTTTATAAATTGCATAATTATGCAGTTCTCTACGTAGGAAAATCTCGCGACAAATTTTTATACCTCGCGTTTTTAGCGAAGTGGGTAGTTACAAAAGCCTGAAATAAAAATTGAAAGGAAAGTTTAAAGATGGAGTGTTAAGGAAGGAAGGAAAGACTCTTTGGAATGTAAAAGTTTGGTTGAAAAAAACGAAATTTTATTAGACTTCTTTCACAAAATGACAGTTTTTTAAAACGTTTATTTTTAAATCACAAATAAATACTACCTACACAGTATTAAAAAAAAAAAAACAAATAAAAACGAACAATTGTTATTATTAACATTAGCAACAATATTTTGTGGTCACTGTTATTTATTTCTTTAACTTTTCTGTCCACCAGAAAACACACAACAAAAAAAAAAAATGACTCTAGAAAACATACAACACCGGCCTTATACCTTCATTAATTTGTTCACTTTCTACTTCAATAGTTGTCTATGCAATCCATAGACAATTATTATTAAAGTCAAATACACTTTACTGCTTATAACTATGCGTGATTATATTAATGTCGATAGGTTTGCTTTGTCCCTTGAGACTTGATACCGTCATCATATCTGCTAACTATCGTATAGTATGTATAGCATAATATCTCTCTAACCATCTGCGTCTGTTGTTATGGACCTGACAACTGTGAACGACGCGACGAGACTATTTCACAACATTTTGTGTGGTACTATTTAAGGTTCCTTACCTTAAAAGGAATAAAAACCATCCGCTGACTGTCAAGATCCTTTATCCCAGGAACGCCAGGAGATACCTCAAGGCGTTAAGCTAAATATTAAATACATTAGGTCAACAAGTTAAAATTAATATTATATTAAATACGTAGGTCCACAGTTCCTTGGAGCGTAGACACAAGTATTTGATATACACTGCGAAGTAAAGGAAAAAGTCCGTAAAATCGTTAATTTGCAGTTGTAAAACACATTTGTCTTGCGATTTTAACCTACATTTGCAGTTGGAGAATTAACTGTGCCGTATATCGATGTTTGGGAGAAAAAATTTCAACAACAAACTTAAGTCTATTTATGGAATAAATTCATCCCAACTACGATACCCTTCATTGTGCATTGTTCGACACGCACTTAGCCGGTTATTGTATCATGAATTAAAAAAAATGTTTTCGGTACTGGAAAACACTGACTGACTGGAAACACTCTTTCTGCACTGTGCTTGATAGGTACTTCAATAGAAGTTTGATTTTTAAGTTATAAGCCTTGTGTTCGATGGGATTTCCAGTCAGCTGGAACGACAAACTTCCATACAAATTTTTATGCTCAACTTGGTTTTATAAGGAACTCTTGTGCAAAAAATCCTTATTCTTTACCCAGTGGTTTAGGCTGTGCGCTGTGTGTAAGTGAATTTAAGATTCTTAGGTATGACTGCGTCAGTAATCGGAATTCGCGCATCTGAATTTTGGGTGAAAATTCAATTTTTTGCCATCGATACGCTAAGACGAAGAGTAAGCCTAGAAGATTCCATACTTTTTGGTCAGTTAAACACATACCTATCAGTACAGGAATTTCAAATCTGAAATAGAATTTTAATATCATTAAACAACCCGTAAATGTTCTAAGTTAAACAAGAAACTATCTCACTGATCGAAAATCGTTACTACTTCAATATACTATTTAATGTCTGCAGTTTATTAATTTTCTTCAATTAGCAGACACATCGCAATAATTGTCACCGATGCACAATAAACAATAAAAACAATCAAATCTTTATCAGACAAACAAATTAATCGGACTAATTTGACATTTAAAACTGACAAACTGGTTATACCGGTCACATAAATTCGAATGAAACTGTACGATTGTTTTGTTTTACAATTTATTTTAATTGTATCACTGTAATCGTTTAAATGGCGTGTACGATATTATGTAGATATTTATCAAGCTTTTTGCAGTGACATACTTTTACACTAATTTCAGTCATAGGCACAAACATTCTTTAAATAAATTATTTTATTTCTGTAAAAATCTTTTATACTTTGTACTATCACTTTTACACATCAATCATATTTTAAAACTTCAATCAGGTTGGTGTTTCCTATCCGACTTCTCTGAGAAGAAATACCGAAACATGGGCTCTTCTGGGCACGATCGTTCTGTAATAGATCTCAACCAGGCGCAATCGTGGACAAGCGTCGGCTCATTAAGCAATAAAAAAAAGAACAAACTAACTCTTTCTTAGTGCACACCTTTCAGCAACATTTTATCTTTACACATTTCTATCACCAGATGTTTAGGCTGTGCGTTTCTGTCAGTTTGAAAGGCAGTCACGAAATCGTTTCGTATTATTTATTTATATTTCAAGAAAACAAGTAACAAAAAACTCAAATGTGTGAGTGACAATATTTCTTAACCATAAGTTGGTAAACGTAACCGACACTGCCATTTAGTTACAATGCGAATCCCTGCTGCAAGCTTATTAGATAATATTGGCAATCCCTAATCCCATATAGGTTTGTATGTAACAGCAATTGACAAACCAACAATCTTGACGTATAGTGTCTATCTCTTTGAAATGTTATTGGAGTTAGATGTTGGTGATAGATGTAGATTATAAATATTTCAAAATTCGGAATGTAACTGAGTAGTATCCATGTCGTTATCGAATGCAAACTTATGGTTCAGTAGCTTTTGCCCGCGGCTCCGCCTGCGTGATTGTCCTTGAAAAGGGCCTATCTCCTTTTTCTTTGCCATTTGCATGAAAGCGTAAGAGACAAACAGAGTTACTTCCGCATTTTTAAAATATTAGTAGGGATTGGCTCGGCGAAACCAGGCGAAACACGTGGATAACATATTCATTCTCACTCACTACCTCGTATCTCTGGCAAATCACTTCAATAGTCATGTCCAGTGTAATGTAGCCACATTACAAAAAGCGTTATCATCATCATTAGAAACAAAGACGTTCACTGATGGACATAGGCCTTCCACAAACGTTGCCACATTGAGCGGTACTATGCTTCTCGCATCTAAGTTGACAGTATGAGCTTCCAATTGTCTCACTGCACAGCAAATGTCTCCTGTCGTACGCCGGATTGAACATTAATCGCCACGCTTGCTCAGTGTGTTGGCAATTTTAAATAATAAAGCCCTGGCTTTATTACTTCACGTGTTTTTTTTTTCACAGCAAGTAAATATTCTTTTGCTTAAACCTTCAATTACTATTCGCTTGTCCTTATTCTAATTCACTTGGGCGTAGTATCTTTTTTTCCATACTTCTCTATTAGTCGCCACTTCAGTAGTTATAGTTACCCCTTTCTAGCCATATCATTTTTTCCATACTTCTCTTTTAGTAGCTATCTCAGTAGTTACCCCCTTTCCAGTCATAATTTTTTTTCTTCATACTTTTCTATTAGTCGCTATATCAATAGTTACCTTTTGATGGGTGTTGTGGAAAATAATGTGGCTAGAAAGTTACCCCCTTTCTAACAGAGAAAAGGGGTAAGACTAACAGAAGTATGAAAAAAAAATTGGCTAGGAAGGGGGTAACTACTGAGATAGCGACTAATAGAGAAGTATGGAAAAAATGATCGCTTCTTAAAAGTACTGCTGTAAACTACCCCAATTCAATCAACATCAATACATACCTATTCGAATATCAGTAGACAATACATATAAATACATCATAATCCGTCAAATAGACGTAAGAAATGTATCTGAAAGGGAATTTTCTTGGGGCTAGTTGGCGGTTCAGATCAATCTTCAGATAGCATTTATATCGTGTTCTTGTTGTTATAATATCTATCTTTGTTTTGTATGTATGCTGTTTGTTATACGTGTCGGAGAAAAGAGCACTTTATGGTTGGTTTGGTAGACATGACACGTGCTTATTTATCGTGTTGACTGGAATTCCTTGTTCTTTTGTTTTATATGCTAAAATATTAAAATGCCAAACGAAAATTGAGTGATATTAAATGATACACGTCTTTGTATGTTTGTTACCAACACCTTTTACGCAATAATAATATTGAAAACTACATATGGGTCGGTATTTCCTATCTGACCTGATGGCATACAAAACAAAGAGAGCATATTTCCTGGGAACACAATAGCCATAATACTGATGTACCAAGAACTTGCCGTGCCAGGATTTTTACCCAGCTAAATTCAATAGAATCGAAACCTATTACTGGTGACTTTACATAAGTGGCAATATGTGTATAATAAGAACACCTCTGCTTACCCCTTTGGGGAAAACAGACGTGTTAGGATAACAGGAATAAATATACCTTACGAGTATATACTCCCTCATGTTAGTTATTTAATCTGATTTTAATCATAAGGCAGAAATAATACAAATTATAATAACGCCTTACCCTATATGGATAAATAAAAAGAAAAGTCTTGACTGACTGACACATCAACGCCCAGCCCAAACCCTTGGACCTAGAAAGCTGAAAATTTGCACAGAGATTCCCTTTATAATGTAGACAAGGAATAAGGAAGGATTTTTCGATTTTCAACCCCTAAGGGAGTTAAATAGGGGATGAAAGTTCCGCGCGGGCGAAGCCGCTGGCAAAAGCTAGACTTACAAATAAACACACAATAAAGTTAGTCCAAGTTTAAACCTATGAAAATGTACAGTTATTCCTGGTATAACGATATTCCGTGTTTATTAGTAAGAGGGTTCAGGTCTTACACCATTAGGTCACGATATCCATATACAATCATACCGATGGACAGACTTTTTCGAATAGTAAAAAATTTACTATCCGTTCCCGGAAATCATTTTTCAGAGCTAAAATACACAGAACCACTTTGTTTCGGCTTTATTCGCACACCAGTGGCTATTCGCTTTGAATGCATGATTGATAGTGCAAAGACTAGAATTTATGTCGATACCATCGCTTCTGCCTTGTCTATGGTAGTCAAAAATAAATGCCATTCGCGTTTATTTCCGTATCTATGGCTCGTAAAGAGAGACTAGTAAAATTTTCAGTTGTGGTTCGTATGTTTGTTGGTGTTAAGAAGAAGATACGCTTAAACGGTAATTTTCTTTGGTCACTTTTTGTGAAAATTGTCGTGAAATTGGAAGGTGTAAGTAATCAACACTGTCATTGCTTTGGTTAAATGTCACTTGCACGCTATAAAACGTCAAGGTCTATTTTTGCTTTTAAGACCAATTTGATTGCTGGTTGTTTTTTTGTTGGATAGTTTCAACTTTAGTGAAGTTACAATTTCCTGGGAGTTTCGGAAAGAGGTAAAGCAATTACGTGGTTGACTACAATAGTTTGTTTTTCATATTAGAATGCTTTGTCTAAAACTATCGTAAACTTGCTACGTCAAGTAACAGTTTAAAAGGCATTGCTATAAAAAAACCTTTTAACCGCCGACCAAAATATTATAGGTATTTGTATGTATGTATATACCTACGTATGCCCGTATTATGAACAACATCAGATAAAAGTAACTGCCCATTCTGTTTAATCAGATCACATTTTGGTTACGGTTATTTTTGTGTCGCCACACCAGTATATGAAGAGCCATTCGCCCTGCAATGTGGAATAGTAATAGGCTGGTATTATTAATGCCCCAGAGAGCAGTAGCTTATTCGAAACTAACTCCTGTCACTAAAGGCAACCAATCATTATTTAAATTAGTTTAAATTCACCAGAGGTAGGTAGTCGCAGTCCAAACCTGACTGGGTTTGAACCTATGACATGCATGATTATGCGCTTTACGTTGTGTATCTACATTATTTCATCACCACTGCTCTGAAACGGTGAACAAAAATAGACATGGGTTGGATTAGGTAACCTAATCCACTTAATCCCAGTATTTAAAAATACCTTATCCATTTACCTAATCCGAATATTCATTCAATCAATCAAAATCAAAATCAAAATATTTTTATTTCATATAAACCTGCATGGGCACTTATGAAACGTCAGAAGCTAGGTGCACGGTTCCAAAATGTTGTTTCCTATGGAGAAGAGCCGGCAAGAAACTCCACGGTTACTCTTTTAAAAATGATTGGCTTTAACAATGTTTTCAGATATAAAATGTATGGGAGGACAGTGCAGGCCTGTAAATAAGTACCAGGTACTTAGACGAATCCAGAATAGAAAATCGTCTACAAATCTACAGTCTGTAAGGCCTACAACGTTCTCCCATTCACAATATGTAAAATAATCTACATAAATAAAATGAACCTAATTAAACATAGTGACATGATTAACATGACAATCACTAAAAAATAGTTGATATTAAAATTGATGTATAATGTCAAATAATGACGAGAATATGTCAGCATTGTAAAAATAAAAAGAATAAAAAGAACATTGAGAGCAGTTAATAGACTTTCACATAGATATGCTGTTAATGAGGTACCAGGGAAGCCACATGTGCAGAAGGAATTAATGCCAAACTTCCCTGTCTTCAACGTTGTCTTTTATCTTATAATATGCTTTTTTGATAAGGATACGTTTGATGTGCGTTTTAAACTTTCCATCGCTAAGTTCTGTAACTGACTTTGGCAACTTGTTATAGCCGCTGCAATATAACCGCTGGCCTGTTACTGATATTATGTATCGAATGTGGATTGGGTAAGAAATATTCGGCACGGAGTAAGGACGTTCCGTTTCTGATATATTGAGGAACGGTGGATTATACATGTTATTTCGTTTTCTATGCAGAGCACTAACTAGTCCAGTGGTATTCTACATAGATGGCACTGGCGGCAGTGCTAATTAAACTTGAAACTGAACCCCCACATTTAAGGTACGGAATATTTTTCGTGTAGACTGTGTACGAATACTTTGTGCCATACCTAGTCCTCGACGCTTTGGATTAGGTACGGACTCGACGACTACCTAATCAACATACCTAATCCAATATTTATGCCTCACCTCTAAAGGAAAACATCTTGCGAAAACCGGCATGTCTTGGAACCAAGACATGTGACATCTACCAACCCGTACTGGGCCCGCGTCATGGAAAACGGTCAATTGCTTGAAGAGGCCTGTGTCCCAGCAGTGGGAACATTCTAGGCTGGTTATGAAGAACATTAAGTTCTATAGAGTTTGGGGCCTCTCCTCAAACATCGAGCATTCATTACAATGCTTACTAATTATCAAATAGTTTACTAATTTAATTACAAGAGTTTTAATTTGTGCTAAAGTTACACTTCCTAAATCTAGTTACAATTGTCAAATTACCAGCAGAGTGCTATATTAATAGCGTAACCAGATAAAATTTGTCAGGGCTACGCAAATTCCGGTTAATCTGATCACATTTGTGGCGTCCCTAACCTCGCGTGCAAACTAATTTGCCTTTCACATTCTCACTGACACGAGTATGCATAACAAATGCTCTGTTTGAGCGATTTATAAAATATGTACACATTGTCAGATTGCGATTTAGTCATGAATCTTAGGTGTTTCAGTGGGGTGATTGATCCCGTACGTGTGGTTCTCACGACGTTGTCACATTTGGTAGTTTTCAAGTGGGTTTTTATGAGTGTTGCCCGCTGTCATTAATGTTTTTAGGTAGGAATATTTTATGATTTGTACAGTTTTATATATCCGACATAGTTATTAATTTATCATCATGTTTAATGTCACTTGAGCGTCAAAAAACGACTAGTTCAATAGAACTTGTCGGTTGAACATGTAACTCAAAAACAGAGTAGCAGGAACATTGACACGCAACTTGTTTTTTATGGATTTATTACACAATTTTGGAAATTTTGAAAAATGTGTTTTGGTTATAATAACAAATAACTGTCTCATACATTTTGACCACCATAGGTACCGCGCGCTTTTCTATCAATCATTACTTCGAAAGGGTTTTTAGACACTCTAGTGTAGAGATGATTCTTACAACGTTTGCTGAATTCATGGTTATAGTTTGCGCGACCATGTTCTGATGCCACTCTGTATATCTATGGGGCAATAACATAGTTTCAACATTTGTATTTTCTTGCACTGGGTGACGTTGCCGCCTAAGCGAGAAAACCCTTTAATTAAATAAATACAAAAATTTGTGAAGTTTACATTTTCTGGCTTTTGTTTTCAAAAGTGGTAAGCAGTTACGAGGTCGACTATACAAGATTCAAGCGAAATTTAAAAATCAGATCTTCTCTTTAAAGTTACCAAAAATTAAATTATCAATTTAGGCATTGCGTGCCTAAGCACTAATGGGCATCCATATTGTTCCATGATAACATTTCAGACTATAGTTTCCACTGCCATAAAATAATGAAATACTAGGTCGCAGCTTAAGTCATAAAGCCGGGTATGAATATTAAGTACATACATTGATATTACTGCCATTATTGTCTGTGTAATTAGGTCGGACTAAATTGATGATAAAGATTTATAATGAAATCAAAATCAAAAATCAAAATCAAAATATTTTTATTTCATATAAACCTGCATGGGCACTTATGAAACGTCAGAAAATGAAAACTCGATTAACTCGATGGTCAAGTGATCGCAGGTGCTACTGCTGAGTATAAGGTCCTGCGTTCGATTCCCAGGTCGGGCAAAGTCGTTTGGTTTTTATATGTAAAATTTCTCAATCGTTTGATGGTCAATACTCTCGCCCACTATTACATGGGACTTAAACACAACTGGCGAAATTTGGTTGTACTAGGTACACCTGTACCCAACCCTTCGAAACCCTCGGGGAAACAAGGCATGATGTTTATTTTTTTATTTAAAAGGTACACCAACAACTTATTCACTAGAAAAAATAATATAATCAAAGTAACATTTGGATCGAGTTATGGTGAATTTGTCACTTACACGGCATTACTTATAAATTATGTTATATTATGTTTATTTATAATTTAAAAACATATTGTAAGCAAAGCAAAGCTACGAGTCTTGCTCGTATAATCATAAAGAATAATTTAATACGTACATTCTCATCTTTTCAATTATGAAACCAATTATTAACGATGCTACTATACAAATAATTTTATCTTAAAATTAAATTTTGAACCCTAATTAAAATACTAAATGAAAGGACAAAGTAAACATACTTAAAACTTATTATTTTCGTTTAGTTTGTGTTGCAAAAAGAAACAGATGGTAATTAAATTTAATGAAATTAAAACGGACTCGTTTATTTCACTTGAGCTTATTTGAAATAAAATACATATATTTCAAAACTAGCTGCGCCCGCAGCTACTCTCAAGTTACCTTTTAAGTACTAATTTAGTTATACAACTAAAGATAAGCTATTGTAATCACGTATATTTATTTACCGTCTTTGGACAAGACAAAGGTCATGTCGAATGCCCATGTAACACCCACTCTCATGACGATCGGAGACGCTACACTCGAAGTTGTGGACGAGTACGTTTACCTAGGACAAACGGTCCAGTTAGTTAAGTCAAACTTCGAGACAGACGTCAATATTCGAATCCGACTCGGCTGGGCTTCGCAATATCTACTCGTCCCAAATACCACAGTGTCTCATGACGAAAGTCATTGACCAGTCATTGCCAGAGATGACCTATGGTACACAAACATGGTCGCTCACAATAGGCCTTATCAGAATGCTTAAAGTCACCCAAAGGGCAATGGACAGGGCTATGCTCGGAGTTTCTCTAAGCGATCGAATCAGAAATGATGAGATCCGCAGGAGAACCAAGGCAACCGACATAGCCCGAAAATTTCCAAACTTAAGTGGCAGTGGGCAGGGCATATTGCTCGCAAAACAGATGGCCACTGGGGCCGAAAGATTCTGGAGTGACGACCGCGTACCGGAAGACCTAGAGTGGGAATAAGGCCTCCCTCAAAGTGGACCGATGATCTTGTGAAGGCCGCAGTAATCCGCTGGATGTGGGAAGCACAAGACCGGTCTAAGAGGAGGAGCTTGGGGGAGGCCTATGTCCAGCAGTAGACGTCCTTCGGCTGAAATGATGATGATGATGGTGGCTTTTTTTAACACCCGACGGAAAACGTAATGGGTTGTGGAGGTCAGATAGGCTCCATTTAAAATACTGGTATTCACTGCATCTGGTTAGACTGGAAACTGACCCCAACATAGTTGGGAAAAGGCTAGGCAGATGATGACGACGGAAAAAGAGCGGTGTTATAAGTTTAACGTGTGTACATCGGTGTGTCTGTCTGCGGCATCGTAGCTCATTTTCCTTTCCTATCACTGTTATTTACTTAGTATCTTACTAAGTAAGTAACTAAAAAGTTAGTAAAAAACTTTATAATAAAAAAATTGAACCGCCGAAAAACCGAAAAATAAAAAATAATAAACTAGCTTTGTCCAACCCCAATAACTAAGTTCGGAAGGCGGTGACATATAATCAAATACATATCCAAAGTCACCGACTTCCGAACTTATTTATTGGGGTTGGACAAAGCTAGTTTATTATTTTTTATTTTTCGGTTTTTCGGCGGTTCAATTTTTTTATTAAAAAGTTTTTATTTTATAATTTTTTGTGGCTATAATCTACTAATTACTACATGCTTAATTTTTGATTTAATACACGACTCAGTATTAAAATCTGTGAGTAAACAATCAATCATCCCCTGTTTTATTACCCTTAGGGTTGGAATTTTTCTTCGAAATTTATATGGGACCAACTTCGAGGTATACCCTTTGTAGCATTCGCACCACGCCGAAATACCGTGATGGCCTTCTGCTACACAGGGAAGACCTGGATGAGGGGTCTGACGAGTTATACGAGAAACAAAATACGATGTTCACTTTGATCTAGGCAGCCAACAGTAAAGATATGTGCAAAGTACGTACCTCAGACTGCAAACTGACACTCGTTGACCTTCCACCTTTCGAATGTCCATGAGCTGACGATGGGGCCAGGGTTCACAAATGTCGATGAAATGATGATCACACGCGGAGTCGGTTAGATTTCGTATGCTTTTGCTGGTAGCCAAGTTGCGCGTGCGTTTCGATCGGCGTCCGTTACGAACTGTCCTTTCGCTCTGAGCTTTGACGTTTGCGTACGATGCATGACTACCAAAAAGTTGGCGTCTCGTTACTGCTGGTGAGCCCAGAGATAAAATGTGAACATCGTATGGGTTTTAAGAAGAGTTTTGATGGGAACGAAACATCCCACCCACCAAAATACTTATGGTATTTTCTGGTTAGAACAGAAGATTTAATTAGAAACGACAATGAGATTAAAGATACAATTTAAATTGGTAAAAGTAACGATTAGATTAAGATTATCTTATACTACGGTTTGCTTAATTAAAATTTAATAACCTATAATTTGATGCGATTGAAACTAGTCTTCTGTTGGCAGAGGACATAGTTTCACTAGCGGCCGATTGATAATTTGATTGTTTGCATTTTTCACTAATGCACTCCGAGCTACTCCATCAACTCCGACCTGGAGTTCTATGACTCTCGCGAGATTCCAGTGCAATGGGCTACGGTTGTCGTCTTTGACTAACACCATCGAACCTATCGACAACGGTTTTGAATGTTTAGTCCATTTAGCGCGATGCATTAGCGAGTTTAAGTACTCAGTTTTCCACCGAGACCAGAAGTTCTGTTGAAACGCTTGTATCATCTGCCACCGATGAAGCCGATTTGGATTAAGATGCGATAAATCCTCATCAGGGACAGCTGTTAGAGGCTCTAAGGTTAGAAAATGACCAGGTGTCAAACATGAAAGGTCGTTGGGGTCAGAGCTGATCGGGTAAAGGGGTCTCGAGTTTAAAATGGATTCAACTTGAACGAAGAGAGTTGTCAACTCCTCGAACGTTAGGACTTGATCACCCACAACTCGATATAAATGTGATTTTGCTGCTTTGATCTGTATTTCCCAGACACCACCAAAATGTGGAGCGCCGGGTGGGTTGAATTTAAATTCGATTTTCTGCTCATTAGAAGCCTGTTGCATTAAAGACGAAAGTTGATTTTTAGCGCCTACAAAGTTGGTACCACAGTCCGCATGAATAGTGTTACAGCGGCCACGACGACCTACAAAGCGCCGTAGCGCGGCTATAAACCCATCGGTTGAGAGCGTCGACACAACCTCCAAGTGGACTGCTTTGGTTGCGAGGCAGATAAACAAGCATAAATATGCCTTGTCCATCTTAGCGCCACGATGGGAACCAAGTTTGATGCGAAATGGTCCACCTAGGTCGACACCTACCACCGAAAACGGTTTAACTTGGTTGACTCGGTAAGATGGAAGATCGCTCATGAAGGGTTGAAGCGGCTGTGGGTTTGTTCGAAAACACTGAATGCATTTGGAAAGGCAACGGCGAATGGTACGCTTTGCAGCGATGATCCAAAATTGTTGAAGCAGCAAAAAGTGTGTGGTGTTGA
Source organism: Polymixis flavicincta (assembly GCA_949987655.1). Lineage (NCBI taxonomy): Eukaryota > Metazoa > Arthropoda > Insecta > Lepidoptera > Noctuidae > Polymixis > Polymixis flavicincta. The sequence goes on along the minus strand of OX465181.1, from coordinate 24,158,152 downwards.
TGCCTGGGTGCAAGTGGGTACGATGAGTGAAGTTGATGATTGAGAGTGTTAAAGGATGATCAGATGGTAAGAAGGCAGGATGCCTGTGTTCGTACTCTAATCCGGATCGAGAAATCCTGCCGCCCACCCTGAGCACTCCCTGATCGTCTAGAAACGGGTTCAGTTTTCGGAAAGGTTTCGATAACACCTTTTTTGATTTTAATGGAGATTTCCTCCGAGAAAGATCGACCTTGTACGTGTTTGACGATTTGCATAAGAGCGTGATGACGTTCTACATTGTTTAAAAACTCCCTACGGTTTGATTGATTGGAGGTACAAGAATTGTTAATAAAGCGATATATGTAAGCCAGAACGTTAACAAGTTTCGATAACGAGGAAAAACGATTCAGTAAGGTTTCGATAATTGGAGGGTCATTCGTCGCGGTCTCATCGGTCACTAAGATAACTACTTTGCGTTCTTCAGCCTTTATAGTAACGTCGTCTTCATGAAGTATGCTGCCTGAATTCGAAGGCCATGACTCATGATTTTGTGAAAGCCAACATGGCCCCGCCCACCATAGCGAATTATGAAGAAGTTCACTAGGGAATTGTCCACGTGAACAGACATCAGCAGGATTATCACCCGAGGAGACGTGATGCCAACATTCAATAGGTGTGAGATCTTGGATTTGACTCACCCGATTGGCAACGAAAGTGGTCCAACGAGATGAATGTGAGCGTAACCAGGAGAGGACAACGGTTGAGTCTGACCATAAGTAGACAGCATCGAGTTGGATACGAGCTAGGTAAGTGTCGCGAACGAGTGTGTATAGATTGGAGAGGAGAACTGCCGCGCAGAGTTCCAATCTAGGCAACGAGGTTCGTTTCAGCGGTGCTACACGAGCTTTTGAACAGACCAAGAAGACATGGGCTGCACCGTCCTTATCAGTGACGCGAAAATAAATAACAGCACCATACGCTGTTTCGGAGCTGTCACAAAAACCGTGAAGCTCGCACGATTTTGCTTCAGAGCATGTTATTTTACGAGGGATTCGAAGTTGGGACAACTGTGGTAATTGATCCATGTATGTAGTCCATGAACGAATGGTCTCATCAGGCGGCGTTTGGTCCCATCCAATACCGAGAATCCAAAGCTTTTGGATATATGATTTGATTTGAATTGTGATGGGAGATAAGAAACCTAATGGGTCGAAGACTCTAGCCAGTTCGCTGAGAATGGAACGTTTGGTACATGGACGCTCGGATGGTTTAATTTCGAAGAGGAATGCATCCAGTGACGGATTCCATTGCAGACCTAGAACTTTTAAAGTTGAGGATTCGGAATTATCGAGAGATACGGAGCCAGTGAGACAATCCTGGCTGGGAAGATCCAACAAAAATTGCACCTTGTTACTAACCCATTTTCTGAGATGAAAACCACCGAGTTTGAATAGAGCGATAAGTTGATTTTTTGCTAGTTCAGCGGTTTCCAGCGAGACACACCCGGTTGCTACGTCATCTATATAAACATCCGACAGGATGATGCGCTTTGCAACGGGATACGAGTCTCCTTCGTCTTCAGCAAGCTGTTTCAAGGTACGGCATGCAAGAAAAGGGGATGAAGAAATACCGTACGTGACGGTATTCAAACGGTACTCTTGGAGATTATCGTGAGCAGAGGCTCTCCAAAAGATACGCTGATAGTCACGATGTTCCTGCCAGATCAAAATTTGACAGTACATCTGTCGGGCGTCAGCCATGAAGACAACGTTATGTTCCCTAAACCGCAAAAGAATGTCTATAATATTTGGTTGTAACTTAGGACCGGTAAGTTGAGAGTCGTTTAAGGAACGTGAATTAGCGTCTTTGGCAGAGGCGTCGAACACAACACGGAGACGGGTAGTGGCGGAATCGGGACGAAGAACGCAGTGATGTGGTATATAGTATTTTCCCATGCTGATTTCCTCCACTGGTACCAATGTCATGTGTCCGGTTTCTATGTAGTCCGACATGAAGTCCACGTATTGGCCTTTTAAATCGGAGTCACGAGACAACCGGCGTTCGATAGCGTGGAATCGTCGCAATGCAACCTCACGAGAGCCTGCGAATATGGGTTCCGAATCATCTTTAAAGGGCAAACGTACAACATATCGTCCAGAAGAATCACGAGAATGACTGGATGCAAACCTTTGTTCACAGAGCGTTTCTTCTGGAGTCAAGAGTGACGCTTTCGGTATGGAATCCAGTTCCCAAAAATGTTGAACCAGAGAATTCAACTCGTTATCTATGTTTAATGATGTGTGTACCAGGGTGCTAGAAGCTAAACGAGTTTTGCCTAACAGGAGCCACCCAAAGACGGAGTTGAAAGCGGTGGGTTGGTTAACATTTCCCTTGATTTGTTGGTTAAGAAGTGAATCGGTGAAGACGTCGGCGGCGAGCAACAGATCGATAGATCCCGGAATGTCGAATCCGGGGTCTGCGAGTGGCAAGGATTGAATATGTGACCATCCAGAAGTGTTTAGTTTTGCGATAGGTTGATCGCCACATATTTTCGAAATGACATGCAGGTCCAAATCAAAGAATATTGTATCTTTAGTACCGACTGCACACCTTACGTCACCGAGAATAGACGCTGGTGCCTCGCCGAGTCCACATACGGTTGTGTCAATGGGGGTTGGATGTAAGTTTAAACGTGAGATAGCCGATTTCGTAATAAAGTTACTTTGACTTCCGGTGTCAAATAAGGCACGAAACGATTGCATTGTACCGAAAGCATCCTTGATCTGCACTATTGCAGTCGCCAGCAAAACAGTTGTATGCATGGGTGACCTGGACACCAACGCCGATGTGGTTGGATGGGATTCGATAGGATTATCGCGATGGAGTAAGGTGTGATGTTTCCGTTTGCATGTGCGGCATGAAAATATTGATTTACAATCCTTCAACCGATGGGATGACTTCAAGCAGTTGAAGCACCAGTTCTTCTCAGTAGCAATCTGCATTCGTTCATCGAATGATTTCTTGATAAATTCTGAACATGCCGCAATGGAATGAACATCACTACAGAAAGAACATTTACTAGTATACGGAACAGAAGGACTTTCGGTTTGCTTTTGATCGGTTTGAGCAGCTACCAGTGTGTGTGCTGGGGTGGACCGTTTTGGGTGCGAATGTGAAGTCGAACTTTTCTGCGTAAGCTCGTTTGACTTGGTTGTCTTAACGAAATGTGTATCGCGTAATAACGCCTCGCATTTAGAATGTAGGAATACTTTTAATTGTACGTAAGTAGGCAGTTCGACATCCGAATGATTTTCTTCAAATTCACGTCTTAATTTCGAGTCAAGTTTTGATAGAATATGATATACTAGAATAAAATCCCATTGACCAACCGGCAGATTAACTGTTTTTAAAATGCTTAAATTCTCGTCAAACAAATCAAGGGATTTTCTGAACTCGTGAGCGTCGTTGTATTTAAAATCGACATTTAAGATGTCTCGCCAACATGTAAAGGCTAGGTCGCGTTTATTAGTGAAGCGCGCGGTGAGTGCTTGGTACGCGTCGTGATAGTGTTCGTGAGTCATCGGGAACGATTTGATTATCGTCACCGCATCGCCGCTAAGAGATGATAACAGATAGTGAAACTTCTCCGTGTCAGTCAAAGAAGTTGAGTTGTGTATCAAAGCGTTGAACGTATCGAAATATTCCGGCCATTTCTTGACGTCACCGCTAAATGTCGGAAGTGTTATTTTGGGTAACCGAATGTTCGAAGAAGCATTGCCAATACCGTGAGAATGATTTGAATCATCTTTTGAAAAGGTGCGATTTATTGACAACACTTTGTAATACATTTCGTCGAAACGCTCCTGGATTTCGTTATCTTCATTTTCAGGATCGTCAAGAATCTCCTGAATTGTAAAATGCGCATCCTCAAAATTAGCCGCAATATTCTTTACTTCCTGATGATATGATGAAAACAAGTCTCGCTGAGAATGGTCACTAGTTGCTAACATTCCAACCTCTAATGCCTTAGTCAAACGCTTGTATGCGATGGTTCGTTTTCTACGCAAGGACGGTAAATCCTCAGTAGTATAATGGATGTCGATTGATTTTGACTTAGACTTCTTCAAAGTACCTGATCTATTTTTCTTTAGAAGTGACATTGTAGGTATTTACTATGTAAGTCGATACGAAAAATAACAAAATATGTAGGAATAGGTATAAGTTACGATTACGCGTTTAGTTAGATAGCAGATGGATGACTATTGTCGGTCTTTAAACAATAAAAAAAAAAAATTGTGCAACGTAAACAAGTAGGTTCCGGATAGATATGATACGTGTAGTTCCGGCACAATCTAAATGCACTGCAAACTATATTTTGCTCCGATGTTATTAATGAAACTACACCGTCAGTGAATACAATAAAAGATAGACAACGACTAACAGATATAACTACCTACCGAGTAGGTAAGTTGAAGTAAATAAAGAATGATACCTACGTAAAATGTTCCCGATACTGTGCGGTACTCGTACCAGCCAATCTGTACATTCACTTGGTAACGAGAATATTCACCGTGCCTACGTTGCGCCGTTCGACCGTTGAGCGAGATTTCGACCTACCCTCACGTGTTGAGATAGTGAAAAGAAATGAATATTTTACGATTTGCGTATTGTAAAACACGATTTATAAAACAAGATTAAGTTGTGATTGCGATGTATGATGGGTGCAAACAACTAAATATCGAGTTAAGAATTGATTAATTGTGAGCGAAATAAATTAAGCACCGATTAATGTGATTGCACAATATAACTCGATCTCACAATTATTTACGATGAATGTGGATACTCGACATTTAATTATTTTACACTACGATTTTGTAAAATCCTAGTTCGATGGTGATAGCTCATGAACTTTTCAATGTAAATCGATAGATTCGATAGTAGGTACTTCTATGGAAATTATGGAATAGCTTAGACTGCGATGTGTAGGTACCTGTAGTTTTTAGTTAAAACAATAGATCGGTTGAGATATTCTAAGCTACGCTTCTAACCAGAAATACCACAAGTAAAGATGGCGATTTATGATTCAAGATCTAAAGGTCCCTGGTTTCGGCACCAAATTGATGTAGCATTCGCACCACGCCGAAATACCGTGATGGCCTTCTGCTACACAGGGAAGACCTGGATGAGGGGTCTGACGAGTTATACGAGAAACAAAATACGATGTTCACTTTGATCTAGGCAGCCAACAGTAAAGATATGTGCAAAGTACGTACCTCAGACTGCAAACTGACACTCGTTGACCTTCCACCTTTCGAATGTCCATGAGCTGACGATGGGGCCAGGGTTCACAAATGTCGATGAAATGATGATCACACGCGGAGTCGGTTAGATTTCGTATGCTTTTGCTGGTAGCCAAGTTGCGCGTGCGTTTCGATCGGCGTCCGTTACGAACTGTCCTTTCGCTCTGAGCTTTGACGTTTGCGTACGATGCATGACTACCAAAAAGTTGGCGTCTCGTTACTGCTGGTGAGCCCAGAGATAAAATGTGAACATCGTATGGGTTTTAAGAAGAGTTTTGATGGGAACGAAACACCCTTTCCAATAAAAAAAAGAATTATCAAAATCGGACTACTCTGGAAAAAGTTATGCGTGGTCATACATTAAAAAAAAAAAAAAAAAAAAATACGCGTCGAATTGAGTAACCTCCTCTGTTTTTTCGTCGGTTCGAAAAAAAAAACGACTTTATAAAGTGAAAAATAACTTAAATTTCGGAAATTGCTGAAATAAAAGTTATGTTTCACTTTACAGTGTTTATATTGGAAGTAGGTTGTATTTTTTTCACACCAACTTGTATACCTACATACTTCCAGTATACAACACTAGACCTCGTCGCAGTGACTTCTCAACAAATCTTTCCTCTGAGACGATGTCGGGTGAAAAGTTCACTTTACTTACTGTCACTCAACAGATAATGAACACATAGTAGCGGCAAGCGGGTCGTTGTTCAGGCGCCACACGCGACCTACCCTTATTACAGAGACAAAAGAAAAACAAACGCCAACTATAGCTACAAGCTAGCTCCTACGTGGCCCAATACAGAAGGCAATTTAAATTTTTCCAACAAAAAACTCCACAAAACAAACGTAGTGCTGAGGTTTTAATAAGAACCGACTGAAAACTTAAAGATCGTTTCAAATGCGATTGTTCTACTTAGCTAGATAATAGCCTCTCTAATCCAAAATGCGTTAATTCTCTCTCCAATATCAACTCTATTACTCGAACGTTAGAGTTCATTGTTTCACAACTAACGATCGAGTTTGGACTTTCTGTCAAAACGAAATAGAATTAAAGTAGCAGGTGGAATTATTTCTATTCTCATTTCTACAAGGTTTGAATTAAAATAATAATACAAATTGTTTTCTAAGAATAATGCTCCACTATTTGAGTATTACAACTGCGGAGTAATTTTCATTACCTTATTTTCGTAATAAATTATAGTAAACCGTCCCGGTAATTAATTACAGGGAATAATTGCTTAAAATATAATTACGACTGCTGAATCATATAAAAGAAAGAAAAGTTTTATTTCACTGTTTGTCTTCAGTAGTGTAATTAAATATTCGTGATTGTTCGGAAATGTAGACTGAGTAAATAATTATGTAGATGTAAAGAAAATCTATAGAACAAATTGACTGCTCCAATACTTTTGCCTCACTATCGAACTAGGTTTAATAATAGATAATTCGAGAAATAATTTAAAATAGGACACATTTTTAAACCACATCTTGTAATGAACAGAAATTGTCTAGACCTATTCACAATTACTGCATTTTGTATAATTATCAAGTGGTCACTGATAATATAGCTTAAACCGAGACAAACTCCTAAGCTAACTTTTATTATAAGCCATTTACAAAGTAGCCATGAGCCCCATAAAACGTGAAAAGATGTAGAAGAAGAATATTAAATGATAAACTAGAACGATTTCTCCGATAGCTCCTCATATAAGTTATCAGAACTCTTATACCTTCAATATGACATGTATTCATTTTGTCGATATTCACGGAATTATTCCCGATCCAATTTCGAGCTTATTTATTTTCCTTATACCTGGATGGTGCACCGATCTGTTTGAACATCTTTTTATGAAGTTTTTTACGTTTTCTTTAAGGCAGTAGGTACCTACCACTTTATTAAAAGTGAGAGAGAGTGCTTGATTTGGATGCGTGTTGAAGATATACCAGTTTATACAAAATTATTTTTAGTATATGCGAAACCTGAATATAGTTTGTTCAGAATAAGGTCCTGAATCGATTCCAATAGTTTTTACACCATGTTCAATTTTTTCCCAAAAAAAAATTTTTTTGTTATCACCATTTAATCACAAAACAATTGTCATACGGTTAGGTACCTACTGCCTACTAACCACTCTGGACGCCCGGGTGGCGCGTGGGCCTTATGGTGACCATGTTTCTGTAGACAACTAGGTAACTTATCAAGGTTATAACTTTGTGATTTTTCATGATACAGCTTTGAAATTTTGTACATAGATTCTTTACATAAGAATACTAGACACGTGTTTCGGGTTTCGCATATACTAATAATAAGCTTGTATACGTAGAGTATTTGTGACTGTAACACTTTTTCATTATTTTTGTTTATCGCGAGGCGAGCCCAGGCGGATTATGGCCTGCAGAGAGCAGGCGGGTGCGGTTGCGGTTGCCCAGTGCGGGTTGCGGATGTCACATATCTTCGAATTTTTTGGTTATAAGTATGCCGGTTTCCTCACGATGTTTTCATTCACCGTTTTGGGAGCAGTGGTGAAGAAATATTTTACACACAAAGTATTGTACCTGCCTGTGTTCGAACCCAAGACCTAAGACATGTAAGGTGGGGCGGTGACCACTGGGCTACCACTGATCACTCATATAGTTATCATAATTATTTTGATTTGCTACCTTAGTGCAATGATAATTATAGATGCTGCACATCCATTTTAACCTACTACAACATACACATACCCTCGCCATGCCATTCCCCGAAGGGTAAGGCAGACGTGTACCTCCTATAGTACACCCATTTTACCGGTTATGTTTTGGTTAGTATTACTAAGTACTTAAATTTGCTTTAACTTATAAAGAAGCCTCCGTGACTGCAATCGCATGCGGTAACTGCATAATAAATTACGCTATCGTTTTCAAATTATGTTTTCTTATTGTATGTAGGTATATGTCTATGATAGTGCACGTTCACACGCTATTCTTATACAAAACAAAAACAACTCACCTATATAATGGTACATCGTTTTTGTACCAAACGACGAGCAGCAGCACATCTGAGGCCTGTGTGGAGCGAGTGTCACACGGCAGTGTCGCGTCGCCGCCTGACACCGCTGACACTTTCACTATGTCTAGAGACTCCGCTATGACACTTGGCGTCGGCCGGAGACCTGTTGACAATTACCGTTTGTGAGGTTATTATGTCTATCACATATATAATGCATGTTACGTGCATTAATAATAGCTAGTCATTATAGCTGGAATAAGAGAAAAATGAGACTGTAATGTACTTTTACAATACACTTGAATATAAAAGTTCATTGTTGCAGTATAGGGCTCAAGGATAACATATAAAGTAATTAAGTAGTTGGCTGGAAAAAGGACTAAATCCTGTCAAACTGCTAAAAAAAGTTATAAATCCTATCAAACTAGTTAAAAAAGGAAAAAATCCTATCTAACTCTTTAACTTCAATGCTGCGGAGAATATGTCAATTGCCGAAAGGATTTCCAAATGATTACAAGCTAAAAGACATACTAAATTATTTTTAGCAAAAATTCAGACAACATTTTTACACATTACTAAAAAAATAGAAGGCCAATTCTCGTAACACAATCTAGTCGCAGTGTCATCTCGGCGACAAGCAAATGTCAAAAACTTGTCAAAAATGTATGGAAACTCGAGGTATTTTTGACAGATTGCGACTGAGATCAGACTGTGAACGTTCTTAAAATTACCAGAATTGCCTCTCTGGTCACAGAAGAAAAAAATATGAAACGTCAACAAGACAATGCAGTATTAAGACATTAACTGTACCGGCAGAAACGCAGACTGAATAGTAATACCTCCATACCGTGCCGGATCGAAACTTGGCACAGCACACCACAGGTTTACGTCACCCTAGTTAATAACTCCATTATTTTTCTGTCGGAAAAGAAATGAAGCAAAACCGATATGAAACACTGATAAACTTTTATTCAGTAATAGAAAAATTTTACTTTGTTATTTTTGTTGTAGTTTTCTGGTAGTAAATAAATAAATATAGTTATGAACAAAAATTGCATGTCACTGTGTGTTGTTAGTTGTTCTGTAATTATTACTCTACTGTGTTGTATAAACGGCGAATGATTTTGTTCGTTTAATTATATGGGAGGACATACCATCAATGTAACTAGAATAGGTAAATACCAAATATTGTACTTTTATCAATATGAAAGAATTGTTTGTTTTGCTGGCTCTTATTTGTATGATCAACATTTGCAACCGTGCATTCAGTATTGACGTTATGCAGGGTCAAATTAAATTAGCTAGCAATACTTTACCCACCTGTTGGGTATCGATATTGAAAACCAATAGAACGAAGGAAAAAAATCATTCGATTATCGAAGGTCAATGCTCATAATCGATCAACTGGTTTTGTAATTTTTCGTGGAAAATTAGATATTTTTTTTACAAATTTCCAAAAACCTTATACATAACAGTCGTTTGTTTGCCTTAATGTACATGTCAGAGTTTTCAACAAACTTGAAGAAATGATGAAATATTTTTATTTTTGTAATTAGTTTCCGATATCGATACCGAATACATGGGTAAAGTATTGCCAGCTAATTTAATTTGACCCGGTAAAAGTAGGTACCAAAGTTCAAACCTTGTTTACCCAAAAAATGGGTTTTAGTTCGAACCACGGAGTTAATACAAAAGTTTTAATATATTAAACATAAGACAATACAGTTCTAAAAGGCAAATATTGCATCCTGACTTAACAAACGAGAATCATGATCAGCCAGTAAGAATTTCGCGACTCGATTTCCTTTAGAAATCGTTCGCGAAATTCGAATTGTTCGTTCCCAGTGAATACCAAGCGCGATCGTGACAAATGGCCCGATTAACAATCCTAGCTCCGAAGAAGAGATGGTGCGACTAACGATGCAATATATCAAAGGATTTTTCTTAACGCTGACGAGTCTCTCAACTTATTTGCTTGTTAAATATTAATGTGATCATAACCGTAATACCTCGAAGATCTTGCTGACGTGGGGATGTGGAGACTTTGTTTGTTACTTCAGTTTGTTCCAGTGGATTTCGAAAAGCTTCTACTAGATTGGCATGTCACTATATCACAACGAAATTATTCTAAGGAAAACTTGTTTTAACCAAGATCAAAAATTGATATCACTAAAATCACATTTTAGTTGGGAAGAAATTTGAGATTAATGTACCTATTCAAAGCGACCGATAAACTATTTCAGCAAGTGCCAATAACGAAAAAAAAAACTGCGTAAAAGACAACTTCAACCAATTATTATATTTCTGAAAACTTCGTAAGTTTCATGCGCTATCTCTTCCAAAACAATTCCATTGCACTAAGCAGCTACGATTTGATGAACGAAACATGGTAATAAATAACACCAATTACATTAGCGGCTTCACTACCGTCAAAACGCTGTAGTTTCCACCCGAAACGCCACCTCTAAAGGAAAATACGGTATCCACACGTACATACATAAAAGCCGACAACCTATTAATAGTCTTAATGGAGTTTCTGTCTATAAATGTCTGTTCTCCTCGATAAACTGGTGATATATATCTGCCTTGTAAAACAGAGGTTGGTATGTACCTATAAAATAAGTGGGTGTATCAATTTAGTGTGGGAACCTCGTGGATTACTGCCAGATCTACGTTTGTATGAATCTCGGTCGCGTGTTGCCGCTGAGTAACATTAGCTGTGCTTTGGATATGAAATATACGTATTAGTATACCTAAATGGACCAATATACATGAACCTGATTTTCGGTTCTACTCTAATTTCTTTTATAATTCTTTGCATCCACCTTTTTTTGACACTTTTGTTTTTTTTTACGCAAACAATATATTCCGCCCATTGAGAGAACTCGTTTGTGACACCTGTCAGTTGGACATGATTAGCAACTTATAATGTATACATTCGGAAAACTCATATACTTTTGTATTTAGCGTTTGCAATCGCTTCACAGTTATTTTATATCTTTAACATGCTATATGGTTGCTGTCAGTTGTAAAACAAATTTGTATATAACTGACAGGTGTCAAGACCGCATTTTTAATCGGTAGGCATGTAAAAGAAACGATATACATGACAATATAAACTAGTAATTGTTGTACGAAAGTACAATATTCCGTCTTGTTTTGCATCCATCGAGAACATCAATATTGTCTTTTTTTATGATTATTTCAATTACCACTAAGTAAAACAAGAAACTATATTAAGTTTACATAGCCATTACCTATAAATAAGCTTTCAAACCAAATTATTATATCCCGATAAATTTATCTTGACGTAACCCAGATTGTACCAGCCTACATCTATATTTAGTCTAAGTGGATTTTGATGAATGTTCTGCCAAACAATTTGTCATGTTCCGTAAGTAAATTTGACTGCCAAGCTTTATTTACTTCATGATGTTATGTAGTACTAAGGCATAGTTATAGGCACTACACTATTAGTTTAGCATCAAATATACATGTCACTGCTGAACAAAGTTCCAAAGACTTGTTGCAAAAACGGCTCGAAATCACGAGACTTTCGCCTAATAAGGAGCGAGAGATACATACAATAAATGTATAAAGAACACTAATTTGTAGTGCCTAAACTTGAACCTAATAGACCCTTGACCAAAAAAATTAAGGTTTAATTATTCTTTTAAAAATATAATAAATAACACAGCCATTTCAGCTATTTAAAAGAAAAACACGAACATAATACCTATAGAAGGAACTCATCAAGTGAGCGCTATAGCATGTTCCATTTAAAATGAACGAATTCATTGAGTACACCAGTCCCGTGAGAGCCGACCTTATTTCCAGTACATGTCATGGCGAGAATCATACGTCGTGAACTGACGTTAACTCCACCAATTGTTGTACAAAATGGACTAAGTGTACTTACGTTATTTGATACATTTCCTAGCTGAATCTCTACCGTTTTGGGGCGGCGTGATTTCTTGGTACATTTATCAAGTGTGTTCTGTTTTTGACAAAATTATATTGTTTGTTTTGTTTATTTTTTTTGAGTATTTACTAACGTATGGCCTATAGATTTAACTTTTATAATTTGGCGCAATTCGGTGATTTAAAATTTTGGAAATAACAATATGAATACATAGTTAAATATACAGTTATACTAGCTACTCTTCAATAACAAAAAAAAAAAGATTTTTCAAAATCAAAATCAAAATATTTTTATTTCATATAAACCTGCATGGGCACTTATGAAACGTCAGAAGCTAGGTGCACGGTTCCAAATTGTTGTTTCTTAAGGAGAAGAGCCGGCAAGAAACTCCACGGTTACTCTTTAAAAAATAATTGGCTTTAACAATATTTTCAAATTACAGAGATTAAATGTATGGGAGGACAGCGCAGGCCTGTCAATAAGTACCAGGTACTTAGACGAATACAGAATAGAATAAAAATAATTAATAAAACAACTCTGCTTTTGAACCCTTAAAACAAAACTACCTACTAAGATGTTCTTCGAACTGTCCAAGACTGTGCCCGTTCTAAAAAACTCGAAGCACCTCTCCAGGTATGTCACAAAATTTATTCTGTCACATTTATTTCTAACATAAAAACGTTATTGGAAAAACGTGTTGAAGTTATGAACCTTCGTAAGCACAAAGTGAAATCCGGATCCGATATTCGGTGCGTACAGAATTCAGTCGCTAATCGCCTCGTTAGTCACAACGCCGCACGGATTATCTCCGGTGGAATAATACCGGAATATATGCTTTTATGCAATACCTAGTCTATCTTTAGACCATAGTCAGTTTTCATGCTTTATTTATGTCAATGTTCATATTTTATTTCGACCTCGACAGTTTTCGGCTGTGTTATTGACAGACTGTTCGGGAATGTATATCGCATTTGACATTAGTAAGGGTTGTAAAAATGTGAGTTTTATTTTTAGATTTATATTTTGTTAAAATGCTGCTCAAAAAATGTACCGGCTTGACAGAAATCCATTACGTATAGATAATAGGCAGTGTTATGGAGCAGTGGTTGAGCTCTTGACTTGCCTCCTGCTTTATGGAACCATCTGGTAAGTATTTATCTATTTTGTTAATACAACTGAGGGGCTTGTGGCTTAATATTAACAGCTACACAGGTCGATCGATCAGGTTAAGGTAAAATTCATGCGGTTGGTCCGTGGATGGGTGACCATTGTTTACATACAACGACCCCTCCTTCCATCAGAAAGCACGTTAAGCCGTTGGTCGTGGCTGTCATTCGCAGATCTTTGACAGTCGTTACGGGTGATAAGAAGCCCGAAAGTCAGTGACAACCAGTCTTACCAAGGGGTATCGTAATTCCCAATAACTGGGTTGTGGAGGTCAGATAGGCAGACGCTCCATTTAAAGTAGTACTTAGCTGCACCCGGTTAGACTACTTAGAAACCGATCCTAACATAGTTGGGAAATGGCTAGGCAGATGATTATTAGCAGCAGATTTGTGTTGACAAGCCCACAAAATAAAACATCAAGCAATAAAATATATTCACTCAACAACAAAAAAGCAAAAACATTTCATATTAACCATCGTTTGACTAGACAAATCAAACGATGTCCATTCACAATGATGATGGTACCTTTTGTCTGTTAAGTCTTATAAAAAGTTACACAATGCCAACTCAAATCAAACACAAAAAAAATCAAACAACGTTTTCATTGTGTTTGACTCATGAAATAATTCGTCTCTTTGTTTCACTTCCTTTCCACATTTCTGCCATATTTTTGTAGAATTCAGTTTATGTTCACAAAAAACCTGTTTCACATTCAGATAATATCAAAAAGCATTAAAAATATTAGTTTTTCCATTAACGCACAGTCTACGGTAGCCAACAAAATGGACGATATAGTGAATGAACTTCGAAATTTGAATTTTATGGCCGTTAAAAGCTAGCCGCCATATTTATTCATAAAGCAGTAATGTATTTCAACTTAGCGAGTTAATATTGGGAGTGGGTTCATAACATTCTATCACTTTAAAGCGATTATACCAACCATTTATGATTCAAAATAAACTGGAGTCGCATTGACCAATCGATCGACAGTGTTTAATATTTTTGCCCCTGTTTGTTTTTAAGAACTCAACAAAAACACAATAACATAGCGCCTATATTTTTCAAACGGAAATACCACTATGGGCGTAAGCGTATTTTGAAAACCCTCATTCGTCATATGTGTATGACGTCAAATTGTAAAATGAAACATGTAATACCATACCTACATTTCCCAATCATATTGAATGTAGTACACAAAGCTTTTCATATATTTACACTTAGTAAAAGTTGCATATTTTCCTACCTTTTACAGTGAAAAATATCATTATATTACATGAAAGAGAACTTCATGAAAGGTAATTCATTTATTTCTTTATACTTTCCGCAACTAAAATCCTTTGACGATGACAAATGCAATATAAAAGAGCGTAAAACTTTTATTTTTCACGTCAGAGTCTCTAGTACAGCAAAGGATTGTATTTCTCTTCATGAACGTTAGTTAACAACGGTTTGAAGTAGGTAAATTGTGAACAACTTAAAGGTACATAAGCCTTTGTAAATATCTGCTAGATTATTTAATTTAACATTAGAATATTCCACATGGAGAGTTCATGTATTATTATTAGATTAAAATGCCAGATTTGTAGCTCGTACTTTATATGACCATTAAGTATAATTTTCATAAATATGATGCCTCCACACTTTCTATCCGATCTTTTTATATAGGGTGGCAGAGACGTCGACGATATACGACGATTGGGTAGAATATTGGGTCGATTATACAAAAATAAAATCTGATGTTTGTTGACCTACACGGTCCAAATATATGGAACATCATTTTTTTTTAACTAACCATAGAACATTTTCAACGCCGTGCGTTTCAGTTTCGTGTACTGAAGCAGTGTAATGGTAACAGGTCGCATGTCGGTGTCCTTGCCACCCTGTTTATGATCTCTTTTGGGCCACGCTTCTGATTCTGTGAGACCTCATTCAGATACATTCCAAGCAAGCGAGCTGAATAACTTTTAAGGCACACTTTCGATTTTTTCGACCATCCTCAGAAAATTTCTAGAATATTTTGACAGATCCCGAAAGACAATAATGAAACTTCTATACTACAACCTACCTACATAAAAGCTCCAGTATCTAAAAACTGATTAGCATAACCAGTTTTATATTACACAAATTCGATTCCACCAGTATGGAGGTCTTATAAGTTCGCGTGTGGAATTCGCCGGCTTTTTCTCACAAGTACCTATGTATCGTGATACGTGACGGGGCCAAATTGGAGGGGAAAATTTGCCAAGAACACGTAATGTCTGAATTGTGACTTTGACGTTCGTAATATGGAGCGAAGTTTCAAGTGTTGGTTGTCTGGGAGAAATCGATGGCTCTCGACGTCGAGAGCGATCCTTGAATTCCGTGTGCGCGGATCTTTACTAGGTTTACTGTACCTATCTACCTAAAGGAGCGCAGATCTTTAGTAACATTACTGTACCTCCCTTTCCTAGGATTTTGTTTATTTTGAGAAGCATAACAACTGAATACTCGTTCCACTCTGCTCATTATCAAGTTTTTCGCAGAAAATACTTGAGTCTTTATGTTGAAATTAATGTCAAATAACTAAGTCAATATCATTACGAGTATCATACTCCTCTCTGAAAGTAAGAAAATATTTTTATTTTCAGCATGTGTCCCACTCGACAAGACCTAGTTTCTATTGATTTAGAATCTTGTTTAATAAAAATGTTAGGTTGGTTATAATCTGTCACTCATCAGAAGAAAAGTCTTCAGTTTTATTAATAATCGACTTCAAGAAGTCTGTATTAAAAATATATGTTCATCGATATTTTCGTCAATTGTGGGTACTATTTTTTCTTTGAAAGGCTGTATTCCTGAGGCAAATAAACGTTTTAAAAAAAAAAAACCTTTTTTCCGGCGAGTAAGATGGTGGCAAAAACGGGAATATAAAACCAGATAATTTCTAAATTAAAGTTATTTTACTGACAATATCTACCAACACTTCCTCAGTAAACCAAGTAGAGGAGAATTAATACCTGCATACATTTTCCAAGCTGGACTTGACGAATTGGATGCAGGTACGCGATTATTACTATTTACTAGCTATTGCCAGATGTTTCGCCCGCATGAGGGTCGGAAATTATCCCATGGGAACGTACTACCGGGACAAATAGTATCCTATATGTTAATCCAGATTATAAACTATATGTGTGCCAAATTTCATCCAAATCCTTTCATCCGTTTTTGCGTGATTGAGTAACAAACATCCAAATATCTGAATATCCAAAACTTGTAACATACAAACGCTCACATTTATAATTTTAATAGGTTTTTTTTAATAGGATTTGAAAATAACGTGTCATTTAAAAAAAAATCTATTCTATTTTTGAAAAAGTATTTTAAATGTCAAATCAGAACATTTTCCTATGTTGATAATAGCACAATAGCTTTACATTTAGGGGTACCTATATTCATAAACGTTGGTTATAGTTGAGAGATGTTTAAACGTCAAAAATGTATGGTTAAATACTCATTAATCCTTACTTAACTATAAGCAACGTTTGTAAATAAGAGGGTTAATCTCAATCTATGTCTAAAACTAGTTAATATCATGTGAACACTGACCACCTATTGAGCTGCCAATCTTGAACGTGAGGTGCTTTGAGATTCGAAAACAATAGCCTTAGGCATCACTGAAATTGGATACAGATTTCTACACTACTCAAATCCAAAAAAATATATAAATAACAACAAATAATAAATTCCGCCATAATCAGATTTACTAGAAAATATCTTTTAAAAGGTACAAAGATAGCCTATCATTTTTCATCAAACAAAAACACCCGGAAGGTTAGATTTATAACTCCATAAAAACATGTTGCAAAACCATGATGTCCTGATACTTACAAAAAAAAGTACAAGAAGTTCTCATTAAAAATAACGGGAAAGGACCTGGGTTAGTCATTGAAGCAGGGAGGAATTGGACGCAAGGGGGACGTAAAGCGCAGACTGCAGACAAAGAGTTGGTTCACTACATTTTTTATTAACCGACTTCAAAAAGAAGGAGGTTATCAATTCAACATGTTTATATTTTTTTTTTTTTTTCGGAAGTCGGTGACTTTGGAGGTGTAGGCATTTTAATTCTTTGTCACCGCCTTCCGAAATTAAAGTTATTTTGCACTTTGTAGTGTTTTTTTGGAAGTCGGTTGTTATTTTTTTGAAAAAAGTTTTTATTTTTCACTTTTTAGTTACTTACCCCACACCAATTCGAAATTTTGTTATCCTTGGGGTCAAAACAATGCATGTTTATGCGATACCTGCATTCGCGGTTGATTTGCTGTAATGTTTTGAAGAGTTCCGTTGTCTGTCTCCGAAACGCATCATCAGATCTATATGAAATTTATATGGGACCATTTCGAAATAAACCCCTTTCGAACAAAAAAATAATTTTGCAAATCCGTCTATATACGACGGAGTTATGCCCGAACATACATAAAAAAAATAATCTTATAAACTTATCTTATAATCTTAGAAACGTACTGCACGTTAAACAACAGTTCCCACTCATTGTTTTTGTCGCGTGCTTATAAATAACTAAACGTTATTGGTTAAATCTAACAGATTAATTATTATTATTGGTTCAGTAGTAACAACTGCGACTAACGAGTTTCTGGGTCGTACGTTCGAACCTAGAAAGGCGCTTTACTTTGTGTAAATTATTTCTGACTTGCTTTTGCCAGCAAGCCCCGCGTGGTGGTTTAAAATTATCCCACAGGAACGTACAAGGATGAAAACTATACTAAATGTTAAATCAAGGCTATAAACTATCTGAGTACCAAATTTCATTTAAATCCGTACAGCCGTTTTTGCGTGATTGAATACCAAACATTCAAACATCTTCACAAACTTTCACATATAAAATATTTATAAATAATATAATGTTCTTTTTTTTTTTATAAATGCGTTGCCCCACACTAGCAATTTCTCCTGTATTGTAGGTGCGTTTACAAAGATTTAAACTCACTTATACAAACAGTGTCCCGTATGTGTCACCGGGCGTAAAAGAATAGCACCATCCTATTTCTTCCAGTGGGTGTCGTAGAAGGCGACTAAGGGACTTACTAGAGAATGGGCAGCAGCGTTCTCTATGCATTTTACCACCATACTGCGATTGCCAACCCGCCTGCCAAGCGTGGCGACTATGGCAAAACCCCCCCCTTGGGGGAGGCTTATATCCAGCAGTGGACGTCTTTCGGCTGAAATGATGATGATGATGGTGACACGAACAGCCAGACCCAGAACAACTAATTGTAGGTCATACAAATATTTGTTCCGTGCAGGAATCGAACCCGCGACACGCAGCGCAGCAGTCAATCGCTTAACCACTGCGCCAACCGTGCCGTGGGATATTAGAATTCCGGCTGATTATGCTATGACCACTTATCTTACTCCGCATACATTATACATACCTATATTTGTCTCATGATTGCACAGAAAACTTGTAGCGATCGGTGTACATTTACAATTTTTGTCAAATTCGCGTTAAAAGTACCTTCTATAGTAGAATGACTGAATAGAGTAGCAAAACTACCATTAATAGGTATTACTGACTCCTGATTCCATATGTAAGCAAAGGTCGTTTTGTAGAACAAGGATCTTGATAAAAGGAATTCCCTAATTACCACATCTTTAAACCAGAGAAGCATTTATTTAAATAGCACGGTTGATTTTATTAGAATAGTGCTCAGCTACAACTATTCTGTGAATAGATCCCACCGAACAACCTTACCTTACCCCATACACCAAGTTGCCTGTTCAATTACATTTCAAAGTGAAGTGAATTCCCTCTTTGGATAGGTAAAAGGCAATATTTAACGTAAACCATTCAGCCGCCGAACTAAGCCGGTGCAAAAGAGAAAAATCCACTGGAACATTTTACTTCCCCCTGCACAGTGGCCGCGTATATTTTAACCTGTTCAATGGATCCGTGACACGGCTACTCGTGGATAGAAATTCGTGGTAGGAGCTGTGTGAGAGTGTTCTGGATATGTCTTAGCATGAAGTGTGATGTTACCTTCAGGTGTGCAGATGGAATTGTTTGTATGAATTTTGAGACATAATATCTTATGCCAGATTTTGCGTACGTAGTCGCTAAATAACTGAGATATCAATACTTGATTCACTTTTCAAAGATTTAATTATGTGTGGATCCAACAAGCCTTTGTGATGTTAAATTTTGTATGCCAGCCACCGTGCCGTTATGGTGTTATATTCAATTCACCTACGGCATTGCCAAAATGGTTTTTTTTTTTTTTTTTTTTTTTTTTTTTTTGGGTGGGAAATCATCAAATAACTTCTCCCGCTCATTGCCACAATGGTTAGAAACATTGTTTAACTTTTGCTGCCACTTTTGTCTCTGTTCTGTCGCTCGTGATTAGGTTTAGTTTATTTTTGCTAAACTGACCGTACGGTACTGAATAATCATAATTATGTATCTTTTCAAGTATAACCAGATTAACAAATGGGTACACTGAAAGCTCACTAATGGAACTCCTAGAGAAAACAAAACATTTACTACCAACAGGGTACTATTTAAAATTAGAATTTTCTTTCTTACCAAACATTAAACCGGTTTAGCTGATCCACACACGTAAAAAAGGTGCCCAAAATCCGTGCGGCAACGAATTGACACTTTTTATCTTGGGATAGTAGGTACTGCAATCACTCGGTCCACTGAACGGGTTAATTAATGAAATCTATTAACTTTTCTCTACTCCTTAGGGATGGGAATTGCTTGCGGATTTTTTGCTCCGTCATCCTATCTAGCCAATTTCCAACTGTTCGCAGCTGTGTCGGTTTTCATTTTAAAAGTCCCGTACGAAGTGACACAGTGCAACACGGTAACGGTTGCGTCTACCAATGGGGAGGCTCAGATTTTATTCTGTTGCGATTTCAGTAACTGAGGTTTAGTCCGGATCGGTCCGGAATTGATTGCGGATTTATTTGATGCGGTATTTCAGAAGGATACTAAACTGGTCTTGGCAAAATGCTTCTACTTTTTACACGTCGATGGATATTTATTCAATCGAACAAGGATTTTTTTTTACAAATTCTGTAGAAGTTTACGTAATTCAGTAGAATAGTCTCGTTGCTCGTTCTACAAAAATATGATTCAGCAAAGGCTTTAATATATTTTTGTAAACGATATATTTAATTCAAATTCAAAATCGTGGAGTTTCTTGCCGGCTCTTCTCCATAGGAAACAACATTTTGGAACCGTGCGCCTAGCTTCTGACGTTTCATAAGTGCCCATGCAGGTTTATATGAAATAAAAATATTTTGATTGATTGATTGAAAATGGAACGTTGTACGTTGGTAAACGAATCACTTGAGAGCGGCTGGACCGATTTGGCTGTTTTTATTGCTGACCCAAGATACGTTGTCCTGTTTTAACTATGAATATGAATTCGTATTTTATATATATGTTATGCGCAATTTTCTTATTTTTAATTTCATAAGAACCAATACAATAACAAACACAACAAAAAAAGAATGAACAAAATTGGTCCAGCCGTTCACGTGTGATGCCGTGACCAAGGGATATAGGGATTGATTTTTACATTATAGAAGAAGATATTGTTCGGAATAGTCAGAATTAAGATTTTATAGATTACTTTTTTTTTGAATTGAAGTCGTTTTTTTTTGTATAAATTATTGTTTGCACAGCACAACGCCTGTTGGGTGAGCTGGTGTATAATTTTTAAAGCGAACTGAATTTATATATGTCTTTATATATCTGTAATGATTAAGTATATATGTAAACATCCGAAATGGCTAAACATTTCACTCTCAGCTACACCTAAAAATATACTTCTCGGCACAATCTCACTCCCATATGACAAGAGGTTTCCTCACGCATTATTTAGTATTCCGACTTCGTTCCAAGATAACATGTAGGTGCTCAAAAGGCGTACAAAAGTGTAATGTAAACAAGATAAGATTCGCAATTAAAAATAAAGGTACCTCGTTAAATGTAACAGTACATTGATGCGACACTGATATACATATTCATGGAAGAGTTCAGAACACGCGCTGCGGCATGTTACCGTGTCGGTTTAAACGCTTATGTACGTGGTACAAGATCGATAGGCGAGCGGAATATGAATCCTACTATTCGACGAATATTTAATGTAAAAGTTTTTTTTAATGTTTATTCATAATCAAAATCAAAAGTCATTTTTTCAAACTAGACTGAGAGTCAGCACTTTTCGAACGTAAAAATTACATAAGACAGTCCCCCAAAAACGCCCACCCTTCGACACTTCCTAGTGCTTTAGCTGAGAAGAAGAAGTGGCGCAACAAACTCCCCAGCAGCACAGCTGTCTGATAAGTTGGAAGAACTTGATTCTATACAGTAATAGGTAAGTAATTAAATTTCATAAAAAAATTGAAAGTTCATTAATTAAAAAATTAAAAAAACGGTTTATACAGTTGTACATGTGTTACTTCATCACATGAAAACGGGTGAACGGATTCGCATGAAATTGGGCACACAGATGGTTTGTAGCCCACATTGCCACATAATAATACTTTTTATTTCAGTAGTACGTTCCCGTGGTACAATTTTCGACCTCCACATGGGTAAAGCCGCTGGCAAAACAAAGAAAAATAAATAATCCAATACTCTTGATTGTATTTATACTTACACCATGCGGATCACAGATATAAAAGTAGAAATTTGAGATAGGTTGACACAATGGACGTTCTTAACGCTAAAAGAGATCTTTTAAAGACAGCGTTTACAACACAAAAAGTTACAAAATTTTATACAAGAAAAGTTTTTATCCAGTGCGCAAATTTTTACCATGAATTCATAACACTCTAGACCCCCTACCAAAGAAATTTTTCGCCGGTTATACAAAAAAAAATCAGCTGTTCCATACATTTTGACCGCGTAGGTACTGCACTTTTCTATGAAACAGCTGTTTTTTTTTTGTGTAACTGGCGAAAAATTTCTGCGCTAGGGGCTCTAGAATGATATGCTGAATTCATGGTTAAAATTTACGCACTGGATGAAAACTTATCCTGTATGTGACTAGTAAAAGTCCAATAGATCATTCATTACAATTGGTAGGTACATATCAACTTACTTATTTCCTCAGAATATTTTTACCTCATCCATGATAACCGAAAAAGTGTCTAAAAGTAGGAATGGTATATACATTTGCTATTGTACCTATGTGTTAAAAACGTTAGTTGCTGTTAATGTCTGGTAACGAGGTCAGGAAGAGGAAGCATTTTATAGCAACTACTTTACGTTATTTCGTCACCTTTGTCTATATCATACTAGCCAGCGGCTTCACCCCCGTTAACCAAAATCTTAACAAATTATACACCTAAACCAAACCTTCCTCTGCCTGGGTGGTAAATCATCAAATAACTGGGTGGTAAATCATCAAATAACTTCTCCCGCTCTGGGTGGAGCGAGAGGGCGCGTCAGACTTTTACTGACAAAAACCCACCCGTGTTTCTTCAGTTGCCTGTGTGTCAGGGGCCGCGGTATCCCTTTCGAACAACCCGCACTCTGGCAGAATATAATGGTGTCTTTAACTTTCCGCTTAAGTCTTTGACTTAAAATAACTCTTAAGTAAAGAATAATAACACTCCTACGCCACTAACACTACACCAGCTGCGCGATACAAGTATATAATATACTAGGACTAAGTATATAATATACTTATAATTACATAAATACGGTACGTAATATATAATAGTTCCAAAGTGACGGTTGTGGGCTTTGCCCGACTGTGACTTATTTATGTAATGGTTTTATGATAGTGTCTTCAAGAGGATATTAAAGATACATTCCTTGGTACAGTCAAGTTTTTCTTTTTAGCTGATTGCTTGAAATGATATTTGACAACCAGAACAGTGAATCTTTTCATGATGATTTTGCAAAGATGTACCGGTCGACTTCATTACGTCAATGCCGGCTGTTGCTGAAAACCAGCGCCGGGGCACTGTTTCGTATAGAGTCGTAGCATTATGCTAAGCTATAGCTATTTTGCGTGGATGTGACGCATATTTTACCCCAAGTTGTTCTTTTTGCGTTTGTGTTCTTTCTCTGCGTCATGTGTACCGCAAAAAAAAGAAAATTGTATTTTTTTCTTTTCTTCATAATAAGCTATTAAAAGGTTATCCCAAGATAATGAACTCGGACTCTCTCATATTAAAATTATTGTTCTGTAATTAATTATATTATATCACAATCAGTACCCACGTTTCTGTTTATCCAGTCACCTCTATCGTTAATATCTTCACACTGTTACTAACGGTAAGTGTAATTAATTAGTACCACATGATCAGTCTCGTGGTTGCCGGTTCAGTCTAAATCAATAATGAGAAGCGCTTTATCGAACATTAATTAGAATGAAAGTTACAGTATTCACATTGGAAAACAAATAGGCTTGTTCTTTCTAAGACAGAATATCACAGTTTTTTCATGTGTCAAGCAGGTTTTCAGTATATTTTGACAACTTTCACGATGAGCTTTTTATGGCGAGTGTTCAAGCTATTATTATTTTTCATAAAGTAAGTCTGTGTAACTAGTCTATACGTAGTGGGAGCTCAGTGTGCGTACAGCTTAAGTAAAGTAAGCTATTCATATAAATATACCATAATATTATTCTTCCATCACCATCCTATTTCTTCCCGTGGGTGTCGTAGAAGGCGACTAAGGGACTTACTACAGAATGGGCAGCAGCGTTTTCAATGCATTTTACCACACTACTACGATCGTCAACCCGCTTGCCACGCGTGGCAATTATGGCGAAACTCCCCTTTTCGACAGAAATGATGATGATTTGATTATTCTTAACCAATTTATGTTCATATTCGTATACCTAAGCGATCAGGAAAAGATACGTTTGCCGTATTATCAAGACCCCTCCGCGCCTCGGATAGCACGTAAAGCCGCTGTTCCAGCAGTCATTCGTGGATCTTTAACAGTCTTAACGGGTCGTCAGAAGCCCGAAAATTTGATAACCAGGCATACTCATGGGTAAGCGGGTAAGCCAGTAAGTTGGTTGTAGAGGTCAGGGTATTGGCAGTCACTTCCATGTAAAATCTTGGTGTTCAGTTGCCTTCGGTTAGACTGGAAGGCGATCCCAACACATTTGGGAAAAAGCTAGGCAGATGATAATGATTCGTAGATAGAACTAAGAGAATGCGTTCAAGAATTTCATACAGAAATGAACATTATAGCAGTTTAATAAAGTTCATAACTATTCAATTAAAACGAGGTGGTTAATTTACTTAGCAAAGTCAAAGTCCGGTCTTTGAATGTTTCCCTAAAAGTTACAGTGAGCGCTTAATGTCAAAATATTGCCACACATAAAAACTAAGTTATGTTAACAGAGTAGTTTACTTATTTAGTTTTTTTGTGGCCATAGTGCGAGTGCCCACATTTTTAAAATTCTCAGACCACTGTATAATTATAACATACCACGTAATAAAAAAATACGGACTTTAAAACAGAAACTTAATTCAGTTCGTGATAATGCACGGTATTCGCGTGCCTCACGTGCTGGCGGATAAACGCGATGATTCGCTCATTTCACCGGCAATTTGTTGTCCTTACTGCGGAGAACATTGTGCACGTATCAGATAAACTGAGCCCAATTTACGTGGGAAGAGATCTCTATTCACTAAGGGAGAAAACTGAGTTTAAGGGTGAAAACACAATGAGGGTTGTGGGTCTCTGTAGTGTTATCCTTTGAACATCGCTTCGAATTTATCAAGTTAAATATAAGAATAAGAACGAATATATTAGGCATTTTCACATCAACTGTCGATTTTCTTTTTACCAGTTTTCTCAAAAGATTACGAAACAAAACAATGGCTGTGTGCAATTACTGAGCGAACTGATACGGCTCGCGGATGTTTGAAATTATGTGTTTTGTGCACCATATTCACTACAGCTTAGGGTGAATCCTCGTGCACTGGTTTTTCTTTCTGTTTTCAAAAACAAATATCGAATACGATTTCACTGCCTCGTTCGTCTAGTGATTAGCGATTATCGACATGAATACTGGGGCTTTTGGCCACATCGTATGTGTGCATTTTGTTTCATAGTTTATTTTATTTTGTGTAATGTGCGTTTTCTTTGTGCAAAATACACATTTTTTCTTTCTTTTTTCTTTCTAAGCAGTCTTGGATTTGATTCCTAGGTCGGGTAAAGTGTTATTGGGTTCATTCAACAGGAATTTTGTAATAGCACGGAATCTAGATTTGTGCCCGGTTCATGATAGGGATGCCCGATTTTTTGCTTGGAATCGATCTTCTGGATCGTAACCTCGTCAATCGATTCTCGATCTTAATCGTATTGTATTGAATAGATCTTCCGAGATCGATGAAGATCGTATCATAATTTTGTAAAAATAATGAAAACACACAATGTATACTGCATTCCAGATTATTTATTTTAACTTAATGTACAGTCACGAGCAATAACATGTAAACACATCGCCAAATTCAAAAGCGATTTTCTTTTAAATAGCGATTGCAGCCTTGAGATAACTTAGATATTTCATTACAGTGTGGGTTCCAAAATATTATTTTCATAATAAAATAAGATTACAATTAGTAAAAGTGGAGAAAATTACTTTTAAAAGTTGGTAAGTGTATACATATTATTGCTCGTGACTGTACATAATAGATCTATTACAAAGTGTGCCACGGTGCCTTTGTGATGACGTCTGAGATAGTTATTTTTTAAATTGGTAGTATGTATTTCCTTTTTTTTTAACAAAATTTGTAATGTCCACCCGTGCCACATTTAATTTAAAATGTCCAAACGTTTGATTATGTTGGCAGGGCCATATTAAAGATCGGGCATCCCTAGTTCATGGCAATAGATTCGCTCTCTATTACATGGGACTTTAAGATAACTGGCAAAATGTGAGTGTGCTATAGGCACAGCTCAGCCTATTTCTTCGGGGTATAAAGGCGTGATGTTATGTCAGGTGGTATGAATCCTGCTACAGCTTCTAAAAAACGAGGCTTACTCTTTTCTACCGTTACTTTTTACTGTACGATCCGATTGTAGTTTATGTTGTAAACTTTTACAGTTGCGTGACCGCACCTCGCTGATGTGTCTTCACCCTTAGGAGCAGTGTTTCTTTGTTATACAGTAAACGTGCTTGCAATGTGCAGTTATAAAATAAAATAAATATAAACGATGTTTTATGTAACTATGGTTGCAAGGAGTAGATTTTATTTTTAACTTTTGTTCTGTTATTTTTACTTTGTGTCGTTATTGTTCAAGTCGTGTTTAAATTTCCATACAAAATGTCATGGGGGTAAAAGAGCTGTATAAATACCTTCTGTGCTTAATTGTGACGGTTTTTCTTCTTCGTCGTAGGATCGATGATTCCTACTGCTGGTTTTTAATAAGTATCATTGGCCTCGCCAAGGTCTTTCATGGTGCACAGAGAGCACGACAAAAGATGGAGCATAGTTTGCGATGTGGCTCCACAGTCCCACTGTGGCTCATCGCAGTACCCCACCTAACCAAGTTGGATGGCAGCGGCCCACCTAGCTTTTCAGTCGCTTAAGAGATTTCCAGGTGAGCCATGGCAGTTGATGGTCCTCTGGAAGCCTTTCTGCTCAACATAGTCAGCTGGAGCTGACTGGCCACTGTTTCAATCGTGCTGCACTAGAGCTACCTTTATACAGGGTGTAACAGAAACCCTATTGCTATCCTTATGCACCGAAAATAACAGCCGGTATAGAATCATTATACATAGTTTCAGCTCAAAATAAAATACTCTGAGAATTGATACCAAATTTTCGGTTTCATATGTTTCTTAAATTCAAATCATAACGAACGTGTCACCGCACTACGTGGGTCAATAACTTTCCACGTTAATTGCCAATACCACGATAAATCGGTAAAGTAAAGTTCGGTTTCTGGCATCAATGTATTAAAAATTCTCATAACTTCCAAACATGTACAGATAGGATTACAAAACTCTTTCAATATTGTTTGAGATCATCCAAAGAAGCCGTGCCCTTGGTATGTATGTTTCCTTTCCGTTACATGTTGTATAGTGGGATGGTCGACTTGAGAAAGCCGTTACGGCTCTTCAGTCCACCCCTCGGCTTCGTTATGTCAGAAAGTAAATGTCGTTTGTCTATCTCCTGCTTCTGGTTCTCAGTGGCATTATGACAGTTCAGACACAGGAGAGCAGTGGTGGCCCAGTGGTAACGGCCGCGACTTACAAGTTGTAGGTCGTGTGGTCGAACCCAGCCAGGCGCATTACTTTGTGTAAATAATTTCATCGCCACTGCTATCAAACGGTGAAGGAAAACCGCCATGTCCTAGAACCAAAAATTCGAAGACATGTGACATCTACCAACCCGCACTGGGCCCGCGTGGCCCACTCCCTCTCACTGAGAGGAGGCCTGTGTCCCAGCACTGGGAACGTTATAGGCTGAGTACGAATGACAGTTCTCGGAAAGTACTGGTACTTAAGGTGCTTTTGTTAAGCCTTGAGAATGTCACAGTCATTGCAAGCTGATAAGTTCAGAATCATTACCATCATCAGATTACATAATACCCCTCACGTAATTCAAAGAACTATCTCATTAAAGCCAAATCAATCTAATTAATTTTGAAAATCTCAAGAATTTTTTATCAATCTAATTAAAATTGCGTTTTTACCATTTTTATATTATCGGGCGGCAGACACGATTATTAAAAAGCTTTAAAACCCAGTTAACCATTACATTTTCACAGAAAATCCAATAAAATCTAATATTCTATTTATATTCGTGAATTTATTGTAAAAACGGAATCCCTTGAGCGATTCAAGAGGACTTGACCCAAACCTTCATTATTTTTTTAGTTATTCTAACTTTACCAGTTAGCTGTTTTGAGTATTCTACGAGTATTTGATCGTCTTATTATTTTTGAAATTTAGCTGAGAGTGTAATGGATGGGCTCTTAGCTAAATTATTACAGCCGCACCGGTCGATTTAAGGTTAATAATATAATATATAGACCCCTTCGTGCCAGTTGTCACGGCTAGTTAGAAGCCCAAAAGTCTGACAATCAGTCTTACCATTAAGTATCATGATACCCAGATACTGGGTTGTGGACGTCAGATAGGCAGTCGCTCCATAAAAAATACTGGTATTGGAAAAGATAGCGTGACTTGCCAGGGGAAAATGGAAAAATAAAATATGTTGCGCCAATCCCATAAATGTTGATGGATGGAGAAGGTGATGAAGACCAAAGAAAATATAGCGTGAAGAATAACGTGATCGTTAACACGGAAGAATGGAAGAACAAAGCGTGTTGCACCGGGCAGGAAGATTAGCTGCGTTTTCCACTTCAGAGACAAACTTGAACAGTCTCATAATCCGAAATTTCCAGCACTCCTTAAACCGGAATACAGTACTGTTATGCAGAAAATACTTCCCGGACAAACTTTTTCTCTAAAGCTACTAGCAGCTCTCCTACGGCTAATTAAATGTAAACCACAATGTTCAAGCAAGTATTTTATCTCTTCAACAATTTGAACAAGCTCTATGTAACTTGAGTTTGTACAGTTCTGTTGTAAGAAACAGCCGTATTTTGTTGTTGTGAGATTTTTTTAAACACTTTTATTCGTCACTATTTTAAAACTGATCCCCGAGAAGAAATTCCGATACAAACTCAGAGGTCATAATCTCTTTTAAAGTTTAATCATAGGTTATATTCATAAACGTTGACTAAAGTTAAGAGATGTTTAAATGTCAAAAATGAATGGTTAAACAGTCACTAAATTACTTAACTTTAAACATCGTTTATAAATAAACGGGTATATTATTCGGATGTTCATCATCATCATCATTTCAGCCGAAAGAAGTCCACTGTTGGACATAGGCCTCCCCAATATGGGAGGGTTTGCCATAATCGCCACGCTTGGCAGGCGGGTTGGCGATCGCAGTATGATGGTAAAATGCATAGAGAACGCTGCTGCCCATTCTCTAGTAAGTCCCTTTGTCGCCTCCTACGACACCCACGGGAAGAGATGGGATGGTGCTATTCTTTACGTCCGGCACCACATGGATTCGGATGTTATGTGTGTCTAAAAATGCAGGGCCATGTGGTGTACCTACGTATAACAATTGCCTTACTACTATTGATTTTCGTTTAGAAGTCCAGATCAGCATTATGTTACTAATAATTATGTTTTGCAGCATAATGACGATCAAAACTTTTGCTGCTGAAAAATTGTTTATGGAATGTTTAGGAAGCAGTGCATATTAAAGCTCTTATCTACGTCTTCCTGGCCCTAACCCAATTCATTTAGGGTCCGGCGCAGTACCTCTTTAACTTCCATATGTAATATAAGCCTATCATTCGTCCTCAGAAATTCTGTATGTTATACTTTTTCTGAGCCATATTCGATATACTGACAGATATGCTATTTTCATAACACTACTTAATTTGAAAAAAATCATATTCGGTTAACTCTAAAATTTTCTCTGCGTCACATAATCACAAAACTATTTCAACGCCCACCGCCACAAAACACAAAGCTATCGACACGAAAAATTCAAATATTCAATTTCAATCAAAACTAAATCATACATACTGAGGTGACGTAACGCCAATATTGAATTAATCGTAAACTAGGTCCTACACTGAAGGGGAGTCTTCTATTCACCTAATAAAGATCGATACCCGTTTCCAATGAGTAGCTGTTACAGGATTGTTAATTTATTCGGGACCAGGAAATTAGCATCAATACCAGTCCCACCCAACGTTATAATTGAGGCCTTTTGTTTATTTCGATATTAGGGATGTGCGTCGGTTTGGGAGAGAGCGTACCGAACACATTCGGATGTATATGAGCTAATTGATACTGATACTGCACGTGGCGTTTATATTTTTAAGAGGGTCAAATAATGGGTCTTTAATTTTATGGGTCTTTATATTTAATTTTATGTCGTGATGTTTTGTGTCTAAGTTCGTTAAAATATACAGGCATGGTACCTATGTTAAATCCTTTAATCCTCTCTGAAATTCAGGCTTGGATTCAGCATGATTCAATCTACAGCCTTAGGCTAACAAATAGCACTTAACAAGACCGAAGCGCGGAGGAACAATGAAGAGCCAGAAGAGAAGAGCTGTAATTTAAACTCGTTGACCCTCAAAATAAGCAAAAGGCGTTGTCATTTTTGTGTCTTTTCAATTTCTTTAGGAATCGCTTTTTTTGTATCACGGAGCAGCATACAAACCATAATAATCATCATCATCATACCAGCCAAAAGACGTCCACTGCTGGACTTAAGCCTGCCCCCAAAAATTGGGGGATTTGCCATAATCGCCACGCTTGGCAGGCGGGTTGGCGATCGCAGAGTGGTGGTAAAATGCATAGAGAACGCTGCTGCCCATTCTCTAGTAAGTCCCTTAGTCGCCTTCTACGACACCCACTGGAAGAAATGGGATACCCATAATCATAAAACTCCTAAATTAAGTAAACAAAGTGCCAATCTTTAACATAAAAACAAGTCCGATTCATTAATGACTCCTCATCGCAATCGCTATCTCTTCTATAGGAGCCGCAACCTAAACGTTTGTCGAATGTTGTTTTTGAATAATGGATTTGATGGTTGACGCAGTAAAGCTTGGTTTCGTGATTGACAACTGAGATTGTGAAATTGATTGGAGTTTTGCGACAACAAACGTGTTTCCCGCACCAACTCCCTAAAAACTGAGCCTCCTCAGCAGTCATCAATCAATTTATTTACTCAAGTCACGAACAAAGAATGCCTATTACTTTACACTTTTTAACTCAGATAAGGACCGTATTGTAAAGATTTACTTACAAAATATGGCTCTAGTACAAAATCCATTCACTTTAAAATTTATATTATGTTGCTAACAAATTGTCACCGCGCTTAAGCTGCGGTCTCACACGACTATAAATTTAACTCGTAGCTCCCTTAGATATATTGGGATTAGTGACGTCGTGCTATCAGCAGAAACAGCTTTCAGAGCCCGAATAAGCAACAATGGATTTTTTCCTCTATTTTCTACGAGGTAAAGTCTGAAATACTTTACAGTGAACTTTAAAATTCCCGTTGCTTCCTAAAAGGAAAATGTGCAGATAATAGGTATTACTGTTATATATACTAATCTAATATTACGGGAATGTTAATTAGTACGTCTTTACATTGAGTAGGATGTCCCGTGGAGTGTATAAAATTGCTTATTCAACAATTGTTATTACTTCTCCTTGGAGGATTTAGCAGGATCTTCATTTTAAATTAAAGAAATGTTAAACAGAAATTAGGTTTACGTCGCCTTTTCGCTTTATCCTTAACTGTTATTCAAGACGAGCTTTCCTCGCTTGAATACACGTCGACGCAAATTAGAAGTAAAGGTTAGGTAGGATGAATAAATTAACAATAGAATTTTTCATAGGATTAGGTTAAGTTACGCTTGCTGTGGTTGGTCCGTGGATGGGTCATCTTTATATACGAAGACCCCTTCGTACCTCGGAAAGTACGTGAAGCCGTTGGTCTCAACTGATTCGTGGATCTTTGATGCAGTGACGGGTCGTCAGAAGCCCGAAAGTCTGACAACCAGTCTTAACTAAACGGTATTGTATTACCCAGAAACTGGGTTGCGGAGATCAGATAGGGAGACAGTCCGTGTAAAATATTGGTATAGTTGAGGCCAGTATTTTACATGGGCCGCATCCAGTTAGACTGGAAGCTGACCCCTACAAAATTGGGAAGAGACTAGACAAATGACTGTACGTAGTTATGTTTAGGCCTAATATTCGTCCATCCAACAAGAATGGCCAAAACATTCTACTTCATGATAGTCTGCATCCTAATTTCATAGATTGCTAAAAACAGCAATGCTGCTAACTAATTCTTTATCTTCATGACTAGACTTTTGATTCCATAAAAAATTGCAATACATAGTCAGTTTTAATTCCAACAAAAATAACAACAACAGTTTCTAGAAAAGCACAGAACAACGCCTAAATCGTTTTAACATAAATCAGCATACTTACTTAATAAATGAGATCAGACTATTATTTATTTTATTAACATAAATGAGACTGTTATATATTTATTTTTATTTCGTTATGCATTGTCAACTTGACTAAAATAAATACTAAATAACAAGTGTCAAAGAACGGATTATTATATTTGAACAAAAATAAAAACACCTCGTCATAATATTATAAATAACGTAATCGTGTCTGTCTGTGTTTGTTTGTTGCATTAATTCCTTCTTCTGCACATGTGGCTTCCCTGGTACCTCATTAACAGCATAACTATGTGAAAGTCTATTAACTGCTCTCAAATACAATGTTCTTTTTATTTTTAAAATGCTGACATATTCTCGTCATTAATTGACATTATACATCAATTTTATTTAGGTTCATTTTATTTATGTAGATTATTTTACATATTGTGAATGAGAGAACGTTGTAGGCCTTACAGACTGTAGATTTGTAGACGATTTTCTATTCTGTATTCGTCTAAGTACCTGGTACTTATTGACAGGCCTGCGCTGTCCTCCCAAACATTTTATCTCTGTAATTTGAAAATATTGTTAAACCCAATTATTTTTAAAAGAGTAACCGTGGAGTTTCTTGCCGGCTCTTCTCCATAGGAAACAACAATTTGGAACCGTGCACCTAGCTTCTGACGTTCCATAAGTGCCCATGCAGGTTTATATGAAATAAAAATATTTTGATTTTGATTTTGAATAGGTATATTAATATGAAACTCACAATTAATGAAGACATCTCGATGTTTTGTCAAGTAGTAACAACCGAAATGAACACACCTTTTCCAGTATTAATATTTGTATTGTATGGTATTTAAATTCATGCACACATACAAGCCTGGTATATACCTAGCAATGTGTAGCAAACTTTTTAATTAGGCACTTAACATGATATTAATATGGACTTCTTGATAACAACTTTTTCGTTTTTATCTCGAGAGAAAAGACTTAAAAACCAGGCGATGCTCCAAACATCGTATTTCTATTACGTTTAAAAAACCAGTATTTTTACGGTAACTGTCAAATGAGATACAATTTAAAGGTCAGAGAGAGTGACGCTTTGAGTTTTTTTGTAATTACTGTTTAAAATCATTACAAATACTATTGATGCTTGGAAATCATAACAACCGTGTGAAGCAGGGCTGGTTTGTCATTTTACTATATTTAACATAACATTTCCATTCAATTTCCCATTGATATCAACACACAACATACCAATGCTCTTCCAATTACGCCAGCATCATTAGGGCGTCGATACACACGCGTTTATTCCACGATGCAGGTTGTAGCAATGATCTTCTGTGCGAATACCGCATTATTCTGCGATGCGTACACTGGAATGCGGTCGCAATGTGCCAGTAATTTAACAGTACAATTAATTTCTGTATATGTGTAGGCTTCTATTCCGTTTAGGAATTGATTGGATGGAGTTCATACATGGTTATTATATAATAGGGGTCAATATGCTGGGTTACGTTAGCTATTGACTTAAAAAAATATCTTTATTTATATGTTTACAGAAATTACTACTTAAATAATTCATAGCAAAAAGATGTGTTCAAAGAAATTAATGTACAAAATCATGGAAACTTGAATAAAACTGAAATTATAGACTGCTGAAAAAAAGTTTTTTCGGAAATACTTAATAGTAAATTATTTTGGAAATATTTTGTATTTTACTCAGAACAATGTATTCTTATTAGCAAAAAAAAAAAAACGTCATAGAACTGCCTCCCCTTGATTTCTATTCGTGACAACCGCGAAGAAATATAAGGGCCTATAATTACATTTAGGTACATGAAAAACAAACAAAATATTCATAACGTACTTAAATAACTGATAACTTCACAGTAATTCCATATTGCTTGAATTAGAATAACAATATCAAAATACACGCAGGAGTCTCAAAGGACTATTTTGCTAGCTATCATTGGTCAGTGCATGTCAATATTATCTTGGGCTGCCAATGTTCTAGTATTCAGATTACATGACTTAATTATAACTAGATACTATTATGATTTGTATGTTATATTATATTTTTATGGGACAGTTTGTTTGTCTCATTGATTTCAACAGGTTTGATTACTAATAATTCACAGATAGAATGGGTGTAAACACACCTGAAACGATCGGTCGCACGAGCTGAGAATCACTTGTTGTGCCTGTTATAGCGATTTATTTTTGAGAGAAAGAGTTGCCCACTGGCACTTAAGTGGCAGTGGGCAACTCTTGGGGCTATGTCGGTTACCTTGGTTCTGCTTCGGACCTCTTCATTTCTGATACGATCACATTGGGAAACTCCAAAAATAGCCCTCTCTATTGCAGTTTGGGTGACTTTTAATAAGGCCCTCTTATAATATTGTGGCGTCCAAAATAGCTTGAGTTTGAACAGGGGAAAATGGCATAGTCATCACATTTGGCAAAAATATTTATATCGCAATTTGCACAAACAATCTTTGTCAATCAGTCAGTAAAATAAACCTGTAAATAGGGATTGTCACATGAGAATAGAAAATTAACTCTATGTTTAGACAGTCCGCGGAATTTTTTGTCACTATAGAGATGATTTATAGACCCGATTTAACCTCAAAAACGTTACTAAATAAATCACACGATTCTGGGAAACTTCCCCGTATCAAACCTCTCAATCTAACAGGACTTATCGAATAAAACTCAGTGTACACTGGCTATAAATTTGGTCGCGAATCTTACAAAGATCACGCACCTTTTCGCCGCCCAAAGTAGCTCTTTCTCATGCAAAATACATATAGAACGCACGCAACGGCCCGGAGCGGTGACATGGAATAGTGAGTTGCAGAAGTTCCACTTAATATAAGATAACCTTAAGACTTGTTAATATTTTGACTGAAATATGTTATGAGATCCGTAGGTAAAAAAAAACATACTCATGGATCACAAATTATGACGATGAGATTCCAAGATAATGCTAAACTCTACTCAAAGGTATATTTTATATCGATATTATGTGGAAGCATTGTTCCAGAATACAGGGTGGCAGGGACATTGACGCACAAAACTGAAACCATGAAATCAGCCCGATTCCTCACCCCTTCTGTTTCATTTTCCATCGGTAATAAAAAAAGAATGCTCTGCCATAAATTTTGACCATGTAGGTATTGCACTTTTCTATGAAACAGTAGATTCTTTTGATAACCGTCAAAGATGTCGACACTAACCACCTTATTACAGAACAAGGTTTATCTTTAGGTATGGTTTAAACCTTCGAGCCTGTTTTTTTAATTAGAACCTAACAGAAATCGAAATACAGCTCCTTTTACAAAACTGACAAGTTAGTCCAGTGCTAAATTGTCAGTTTTGGAAAAGGAGCTGTAATTCTATTTCAGTTCTAAGTTCTTATTTAAAAAACAGGCTCGATGGTTTAAACCATACCTAAAGAAAAACCTTGTTTTGTAATAAGGGGGCCTGAATTTAATTTAAAGTATTATTTCCTTACTTTTAGGTAATTGTACTTGTAGTCATACACGAGAACTCCACCATGAGCTTTTCGAGTCACAGAAATAGCACCGAGTTGCAAATCGTGAGATTTTTACCGACCTCGTTTTTTTTCATAATACATGCAAAGTGGACCTTTTGTTTGTGCCTTTTGTACTTTATATTCTTCGGTGTCGATTTATTTTCAAAAGGAACAATGCGATACAATAAAAAGTGTGGAACGTGCGAACGCCTATCGCGTGACCTTTGTGGAATAAGAGCCGCCTAGCTCGCCTCTGATATTTATTGTTGTATGTCATTTCTGTTTTTCTATATTTTTCTGTTCTATATTTTTAGGTCTGACTAAAATGTGTTTTGTTGAAATTAGTTTACGGTTGGAATTTGGTTGAACGTTTTATTTAGGCAATTTGACAGTATATCTTTAGGTTGTTGTTGTGATGTTGAAGATTACGCTTGCAAATATATTATCCTACAAATAATATCTTAGAAATTATTCGTTAATATTAATATGTGAGCGATACATTGTTTCTTAAGTCAACGTAATGCCGACCTAATTAAATAGATGGGGCTATATAATATTAATGTATTGAGTTCTTACGTAACTATAAAATACATAGTACGCGATACTATCATCATCATCATCATCTCAGCCGAAAGACGTCCACTGCTGGACATAAGCCACTCCCAAAAGGGGCAAAGAGGCAGGCAGGTTGGCAATCGCAGTATGGTGGTAAAATGTATAGAGAACGCTGCTGCCCATTCTCTACTAAGTCCCTTAGTCGCCATCTACGACACCCACGGGAAGAAATGGGATGGTGCATTCTTTTACGTCTGACACCACACGGAACCACGATATTATATTTCAAGACAAATATCGATTTCAGGAATAGTATAATTTCAAATATATAAACACTCGTAATTCTGATATCGATATTTTTCTTCATGGTTTGTAGTTGGGAAGAGAATATATGTAACCATAGTAAACTCATATTTTGACAGTTATTTTTAGGTCCCATGTAACAGGGGGCGAGCCTATGGCCATCCATAGGGTACAAATCCAGACTCCTGGCTGCTGCTGAGAAACTTCAGATGGTAAAACCCAATTACACTTTACCCAACCTGGAAATCGAATCCACGCCCTCATGCTCATCAGTAGCGCTTACGACCACTAGAACAACGAGGCAAAGTTGTTCATACGAGTATATATGAGTGCTACCATTCCTTAGCGTATTTTCTATCGCTCTCATCAATATGCTCTTTGGCTTGAATCAAATGCATGTCTTTCGGATTATCATGACGACCAATGTTCTCAATCAAGCCGTTTTTATTTAATCCTGATTTCTTATCAACAAAATTATTTTCAAGAACTATTTACCATCCACTGTTGCATACAACGTGTAACATAATTAAATCAAGACCTTATACACCTCAGAATATTGAGTTAAAAGCATAATACAATTACTAAATCTTTTGACATGAAAACGTCTTTTCGCTCGGAGTACTAGTGGTAATTTCAATATTTCTGACCGGCAAAAACGGTCATATTTATTAAGAAAAATAACTGCTGTATAATTTGCCTATGACATCATGCTGCGTGGGGCATGCGCTGCGCATGCCCACGCAGCGTGCTATTTTTCACAATGAGTCGAAACCCTATGTAAGAACATCTTGTTTAAAGTTTTCACGAAAACATACGGCGCGGACTCGAATTGCGCTTGCTTATTTTTTTGGTTGTTTTTAATGCTTTTATTATCATTAAAACCATGTTGACCCTAGCATTACTTTATTATTATTTATTTATTTGTCAGATAACATGATCCATTATGGTTAGTAACAATAGGAGCTTATAAACTATGTTAGTATGCAACGAATTTAAATATAAACAATAATCAAAACATTCTACAATAATCAAAATACAAATAATAATCAAAGAAATCAATAATAATCTAAACATTCATTTTACCGTCCCAACCACGATGCTTACCCAGAAAGAGTGTATTGGACACTGATATTTAGTAGAAACTATCTTCAGAATGTTGTTGCTGCTGCCATGTACCCTGCCCAACAGTGACGACACACGCTTGCGTCTTATTGCATAAAAGTCATCCGCTAAAAAAAAAATGCAATTAAAATTGAGCCTTGAAATAAGATTGAATTTGCTTTGGCTCCATTAGAGCTAGGAATGGTAAAATACAAAAAATAATAATAATACTTACTTTAAAATTTACTGACATCAATTCAATTGTCAATTATGAACAAACTACTTTCAGGGTTTGCTGTTATTCTGTTACTCCTTGTATATGTAAACAAACAGACTTAAAATGAATGTTCATAATAACAGAGTCGATGGCAACGTTCACAGTAAACTGAGCAAGATTCCGCAAAATTGTAATTTACGGCAGATAGGTAAATACACAGATGACTGGTTGCTTGCATTTCATGACCACTGCTAGTATTGGTAACTGTTTGTGTGCCTCCATTTCTGAATATGTGCCCTGGGTCTGCAGAGTTGCAGCTGATTTAATTTCGTTATGTTAGAATAATTGGCTCGTGGCTCAATAATACCAGCCGCATGTGGCGATCGATGGCTATGCTACGCTTGCCGAGACCAACGGCTTAGAGGACTTTTCGAGACACGGAGGGGCCGAGTCTCGAAAAGTCTTCTAAGCCACTGGTCCCGCTATCATTCAAACCTCTTTGAAAGTCGTCAAAAGTCTGACAACGAGTCTTACCATCTTAGCTTTTAGAGGTATAAGGAACAGGGTGTAAAGTTCACTCATACCTATGCTGATAAAGGAGGATCCTCCGACCAGACGGGTATTGTGTCTGGTCCGGGCAACTGCCCGACAGTTGATGTCGGGATATTTTATCTATCTGAGTGGCGTGGTAAACTCTGATTGCGCGATGTAGAATTGCTCAGTTAGTTCGCCTGTGGCATTGTAGATGGCGCCACTTTTCTTTTTGTGTTTTTCGATATTTGTTGCGAAGCATTTTTTATTTGTAGTGCCGCTACAAGCTAATAACTGGGTTGTGGATGTCAGATAGGCATTCACTTCATGTAAAATAATGGCATTGAGCTGCATCCGGATAGACTGAAAGCCAACGCCAACATGGTTGGGAAAGACTAGGCAGATTAATTTTAAACGAATTTTATAACTATCTACCTGTCATTGGTTCTTATGAGATATTATGAAAGTGTAGCGGCACTACAAAATAAATACTTCGCAACAAATATCAAGAAACGCAAAAAGAGAAGTGGCGCCATCTAGTGCCACAGGCGAACTACATTAAGAAATCCTACATCGCGCAAAACTCCCCCCTTATTACAAAACAAGGTTTTTCTTTAGGTATGGTTTAAACCTTCGAGCCTGTTTTTAACCCCCGACGCAAAAACGACGGGGTGTTATAAGTTTGACGTGTCTGTGTGTGTGTGTGTGTGTGTGTGTCTGTCTGAGGCAACGTAGCTCCCGAACGGATGAACCGATTTTGATTTAGTTTTTTTTGTTTGAAAGGTGTATTAGTCGGGAGTGTTCTTAGACATGTTTCATCAAAATCGGTTCAGCCGTTTGAAGATTATCAGCTCTTTTCTGGTTGAAAAACGGATTTTAGCCTCTGATCAACTCAAAATTTGGGATTCTATTACTTCAATGATATTAGACGAATAAAATAACCTTGAACTGATGCTGGAGCAACACCTGGAATTTCCAGGAAACCCAAGTTATTCACCAACAAACAGCAGAAGTATCGTGTTTGGGCTCATTGAAAAGGTCTCAATGAATAGATTATAGATAAATGGTGATTTAAGGGAGACATTATGTCTAAAAAGCAAGAAATAAAAATTAAATTTAAAATTTAAAAACCCCCGACCCAAACAAAAACTCAAAAAAGTAAAAAATAATATTTATAGGCCTTTTAATTTTAACGTAATATTTTGATCAGGGCATTGTCAAGTCGGGGGACGGTCAATGAAAATGCCAAACAGAGGCCTAGCCGTCCCCCGACTTGACAATGCCCTGATCAAAATATTACGTTAAAATTAAAAGGCCTTTATATATTATTTTTTACTTTTTTGAGTTTTTGTTTGGGTCGGGGGTTTTTAAATTTTTAATTTAATTTTTATTGAAATAATAACTTAGAACTGAAATAGAATAACAGCTTTTTTTCCAATACTGACAATTTGGCACTGAACTAACCTGTCAGTTTTGTAAAAGGAGCTGTATTTCGATTTCAGTTAGGTTCTTATTTAAAAAACAGGCTCGACGGTTTAAAGCAGTCCTAAAGAAAACCCTTGTTCTGTAATAAGGGGTTGAGAGTTTTCCACGAAACTTGAGTTTATACAAAATCCCGACATCAACTGCCGGGCAGTTGCCCACCAGACATAATACCCGTCTGGTCTGAGGATCCTCCTTTACCAACATAGGTATGAGTGAACTTTACACCATGTTCCTCATCATCATCATCATCATTTCAGCCGAAAGACGTCCACTGCTGGACATAGGCCTCCCACAGGCTCCTCCACTTCGAACGGTCTTTTGCTTCCCACATCCAGCGGATTCCCGCGGCCTTCACAAGGTTATCGGTCCACCTTGTAGGACCCACAAGGTGGACCACCACCATCCGTCCCACTCTACGTCTTCCGGTACGCGGTTGCCACTCCAGAATCTGTTCCCTATTCCCTGTTCCTCATACCCCTATAAAAGGATATCAAACCACATTATTAGGTACAGACGCCAGCAGGTCAACCTACCCCAAACTGTCAAATTTTCCCAATTGAACATGAACCTTAAGTTTACGGTATAAAGTTCAAAATCTATCAAATAAATTTGACAGATTGGAGTAGCTTGATGTGCTGGCGTCTGTACGTGCTAACTTACTAAAAATTGTGTCTATTATTATGAATTCACTAGCTTCTGCTGCTTCGCCCGCGTTGAAGTCAGAAATTATTCCACGGGAACGTACTACCGGGATAGAAAGTATTATATGTGTTAATCTAGGTTATAATCTATCTGTGTGCCAAATTTCATCCAAACCGATTCAGTAGTTTTTTCGTGAAAGAGTAACAAACATCCATACATACATCCATACATCTATACATACAAACTTTCGCGGTTATAATATTAGTAAGGATATTATGCATTGCGTTTTTTAGAAAACCGATCTCTGAGCTGGTTTTTTTTTTCAATTCCAATCATATCAACTGCCAACATGATGTTCAGGAACTTACTATCTACCTAATTCACCAAACTTTCATTTTATTTAATATTAAAAACTTTCTGAAACAAAACTAGTAT
The DNA here is from genome assembly GCA_949987655.1 of Polymixis flavicincta. Classification (NCBI taxonomy): domain Eukaryota; kingdom Metazoa; phylum Arthropoda; class Insecta; order Lepidoptera; family Noctuidae; genus Polymixis; species Polymixis flavicincta. The sequence continues at coordinate 24,116,991 of OX465181.1, read as the reverse complement.
TTCAAGCAAATAAATTTTTCCCTAAAATTTACCCCAATTGTCTTTGTTGTTATAATATAATTATATTATCTAATATTATCAAGAAACAATTTTTCACTCGGAACATTAATAACCCAGATGTTCGCGATTCAACATAAATTCTAGAGAAACGCTTTAAGTGAATTAAAAATGTTTCAAGGAAGTAATAAATGTGAAGAATTTTAAATTTATTACTGTTAGTGAGCTGAACATTTACACCTTTTACTATATTTTACAAAATTATTCTTCATTGTAAGTCTATTCACAGCCTATAACATTTTAAATTCAGGAACATCCTAAAAATACGAAACTAGGCCAACGAGTATTTTTGCTCTGAAAATTCAATTATTTTATTTTGTTATTCAGCATTTGATGCAAATAAATATGCATGATCTCTTTTTAATCCTAATAATTATTTCTAATTTTAATTTTATTCCTTTCTGAATTTTAGGTAACATTGAATACATGTTTCATGCTGGATTTATTCAAACGCAAAGTGAAATAGTACTGAATGAATAAACTAAATAGAATTGTAGAAAAAAATATACCTAACGTAAAAAACAAACTGAAAGGTGTTTCCTCTATAAATACTGAACTAAACAAAACACTATATTTTTTTGGCAGGTTTTCGAGTTATTCACAGACGGTTGGACTGGTTCACTGGTCAGTGCCCAGCGCAGACGGCTCACACAATCCAATTGATGCCAATATATTCATTGGTTTTTTATTCATTACTGGATGTTGCCCGTGACTTTGCGCGTATAAACTTTAACCGCATGTGTCGTCCCTGACCCGACAATGTGATATAGCCATCTGCTAACAATTAGTCAACGAACCTAACTTAGCATAAGCAGGCTATATTGCTCCCACTGCTAAGACACAAGCCTCCTTTCTTCGAGATCGAGTGGGTTATAGCCACGAAGGCTGCGTGAACTTTGGTTGATGTCACATGTCTTCAAGTTTTCGGTGCTAAGACATGCCAGTTTTCTCACGATCTTTTCCTTTACCGTTTTGAAAGGAATGGTGATGAAATCATTTGCACATAGTAAAGGTCAAACCGAAGAATTACCAAATTTAAGTGGCAGTGGGCAGGGACATTGCTCGCAGAACAGATGGCCGATGGGGCCGAAAAGTTCTGGAGTGGTGACCGCGTACCGGAAGACGTAAAGTTGGAAGGCCTCCCACAAGGTGGACAGATGACCTTGTGAGGGCCGCGGGAGTCCGCTGGATGCGAGAAGCACAGAACCGGTCGAAGTGGCGGAGCTTGGGGGAGGCCTGTGTCCGGCAGTGGACGTCTTTCGGCTGAAATGATGATGATGATGAAAGGCCATTACTACTGCGCAGTCACTGCTTCAATTAACCTAGAAATTAACCTAACAGTCTCGATTCTTATTACTTTGGGTAAAATTTAAGGCTGTTATAATTTAAAAAAAAAAACTTCAGAAGACATATCTTGCAAAATCTTTAAAAATCCGTTTCAAACACGGATTTTACGCCTAGAGAGACAAACGGACATGATTTTGGTTATCCTCTCTCCAATTTGAAAAGAGGATAAGGTAAATTATGCCCGTTTTCAATCAAACTAGACGTCACTGACGTTGCCTATTGGTCTTTGAGAAACAGAATAACATGAAATCAGGCCAGGTATATCACACACGGTGGAAATACGTGGTTAAATCATAAAATGTAAAAAGCATGGTACCTACCCATAAAAGGGTGTTTACATTTTTATGGCATAATGAGCTTCGTACGCCTCACGGCATCAAATATTAAAATGTATAACCACCTCTTCAAACTGCTTTAAATAAAAAAACAGGTGCTGGTGGAAAAACAGAGTTTTTTTTTTACTTTGTTATTTGGTCACGGGCGTAAAGTAATGGAGCATAGGATATGGGGAATTGCAGCTATTATACGTAGAAATGTACGGCTTGCAAAGTAATGTTGCCATTTATATCTTCTTAGTATTAAAGTGCTTGGCTGAAAAAAAAATTGTACTTTTGTTTGTATTTAATGAAATAATAATCACGAAAAACTACTAAAAATGCGTTGTTGCCAGCCCGCGTGGAATGAATGCTCTTAAATTAATTGACTTACTCACTGGCATACAACGCACAGCCTGAACCAATGGGTTTAAAAGCATAAAAAAAATCTGAGTTGCAAATCGCTTGCTATTCACACCTTAGCAACAGATCCATTTTTGTAAGGAATAGCATCAGTCCTTGCGGGCCCCACCAGATGTTGTATATGATACTTAAGAAAATATTACAAAGTTTTTATTTTTCATGTATATGAAAACGAAAGGAGCTCTTTGTGATGATGCTCGTCAGTGGAAACATTACCACCATATCCATTTCTGTCGCCACGCACCGTTACCCTGTAACAGAAACATATAAGTCCCCACAAAAACATTAAACATTTCAGCGTTGTGTCTTGGTTTGCCACGCACCTGCGGTATAAACGTAACCAGGGTCAGCGGATGAAGTTGACGTTTATTAAGAAACTAATGGATTGGTTTCTTACTTAACTGCAACTTTATCCAACGACCTTGGTTTTTTTTTTGAAGGTGGGAAATCATCAAATATCCTTTCCCGCTCTGGGTGGACCAGGAGGGCGTGTCAGACTTTTACTGACTAAAACCCACCCGCGTTCCCTCAGTTGCCTCTGTGCCAGGGGCCATATCTTTTTCGAACAACCCGCCCCCCTGGCAGGCATTAGCCCTTGCGGGCCCCACTAGATGTTGCTGACATCTCATTGAGGCGCGCGTGGTCCACGACCCTTGGTTACTTATTTCTTTTGATGACCGTACATAGGTCTTAGATATTACTATAGTAAGCTGCCTACTACGCCAGTTGTCATCAATTAACTCTTATAAAACTGTGTAGTGCGTCGTACTAATGTAATGTCCTTTAACACACTTTAAAGAAAAAGCCATTACAATTTCTAGCCTTTTTTTGGAACCATTATAAAAACAATACAACACACGTCTCCGTAATCTCACCCTTGTGCGGTTAGATAAGCCGTGATGTATTATGTTTTCCTTATATGGAATAGGAGTGGAAAATTACATAGGAAATCCAAGAAAGCTCGGTAAGTTGTACCAAAATCGGACTATTTAGTAAATAATAAAAATTAATAACTTACGACTTGCAACTAAAACTGGTATCAATGAATGGAAGAATCAAAACACAATCATTGATTTTTGACTTGTATTTATTTTGGTTCCGTGTGGGGCGGGACGTAAAAGAATAGCACCATCCCATTTCTTCCCGTGGGTGTCGTAGAAGCCGACTAAGGGACTTACTAGAGAATGGGTAGCAGCGTTCTCTATGCATTTTACCACCATACTGCGATCGCCAACCCGCCTGCCAAGCGTGGCGATTCAAGGTTCTATTTTTACACCCATAAAGGTAAGCACTCTCGATAAAGGCAATCTTCGTATTTCGGGAGTTAGCTAGAAAGGTAGTCTAAATAAATGATGTGATTTAGAAGTCGTGAACTTTAATTCCGCGTCTGGGCATTGACTTCTTCAACGCGTTGTTTTTGTCATCCTATTATTTAATGACGCAGGAATCTGCTGGATGCGGGAAGCACAAGGACGGTCGAATTGGTAGAGCTTGGAGGCCTATATCCAGCAGTGGACGTCTTTCGGCTGAAATAATGATGATGATGATTATTATTTATAGCTGTTGCCCGCGACTTCGCCCGCGTGGAGGGTGAAAATTATTTCAAGGGAACGTACTACCGAGATGAAAACTATTCAATATGTTAATTCAGGTTATAAACTGTCTGTGTGCCAAATTTCATACAAATCCGTTCAGCCATTTTTGCGTGATTGAGTGACAAACATCCAAACATCGTCACAAACTTTCACATTTATATTCTACTAGCAGACCCGGCAAACGTTATTTTGCAGGTAATTTCTAGTGAACAACCCTTATCACTTAGGGGTATGAAAAATAGATAGTAGCCGATTCTCAGACCTATTGAATACGCATATAAAATTTGGTAAAAATCAGTAAAGCCGTTTCGGAGGAGTAAGGTAACTAACATTGTGACACCAGAATTTTATATATAAGAGATTAGGATTAACCGTGGAGTTTCCTCTTATCTCTTCTTCATAGGAAACGACCGATTGCAACCGCGTATCTAGCATCTAATGTTTCATAGGAGCCCTGTATGTTTATGTTATAGAGGTATGCGGAACAGGGTGTAAAGTTCACTCATACCTATGTTGGTAAAGGAGGATCCTCCGACCAGACGGGTATTGAGTCAGGTGGGCAACTGCCCGACAGTTGATGTCGGGATTTTGTATTTGTTCGAGTGTCGTGGTAAACTCTGACCGCGCGATGTAGAATTTCTAAGAATAGTTCACTTGTGGCATTGTAGATGGCTTCTTTTTTCCGTTTTTCAATATTTGTTGCGAAGTATTTATTTTTGTTGTGCCGCTACAATGTGACATAAAATAAGTTGGCGTTGATCATTTACGCACCCTTACACGGTACCACTGTGTTGCCTAGCCTACCTATACTAACAAAAAGCAGGACTTGGAACTGCTAGCAATGTCTAAGGTCCGTTTGAATTGGGAGTCGGTCAAAAGAGTAATTGAGTTTCTCTGTCATGAAATTCCCAAAAGGCTCACTCTCATAGAATTCAGTGCGATGGCAGGACTGAAGTACACATGTACTGTATCCCAAAGGATCTAAACAGATTGGAACTATCCTTGATAAGGCGTGTGTTCATAACAACTAGTATGCTAGTATGCCAGATAGGTTTATGGTATTGCTGTCTGAAATTCAATTATCTGTTTGACAATAGGTTCACAGATACGCCTCATTACTAAGAGGCGACTGAATGATAAATATCGCTTTATGCACCGCCCATTGTGTCACCCTATGTCAAATTTTGGCCGCAACTAATTAGTTTTAGGTCGTAGATTTGAACTCAGACAGGTGATTTACTTTGTATATCCGCTTGAGCGACCTTGATGACGTCATCGCACCCATTTGCGTCGTGGGTGGTCCGCGCTCTTATCGCAAACTCGAAAAAAACAATGGATCTTCGTATGTGGGTTGGTTCGAATGTTTATTGTTTTGGAATGCTGAATGAATGGACTTTTTAACTTGTGTTATTTCATCGCTTTACTCTCAAAACGGTGAAGTAAAACATCTTGGGGACACCGGCATGTCCTAGAACCAAATATTCGAAGACATGTGATATCTACCAACCCACACTGAGTCCGCGTGGTGGATTTACAGCCCACTCTTTCTCACCGAAAACAGGGCCTGTGGCCCAGCAGTGGGAAAATTACAGGCGGTTTATGCACATAAAATTTTTACGTTTAATATCCGTAATTTTTATGGTGTACACAACAAAGAGTTTTCTATCTATCTTCTCTATTATTTCATATTTACCTTTACATATAATAAATCTGTACACGTGACTTTTTTGACATTGAATATTACCGAAAAAAAAATATCTATTATATAATTTCATTGTTAGACAAGAATTACTTACTGTAAAGGAAAACATTTCCTCATTCTTCCCGTGGGCGTGGGTGCCGTAGAAGGCGACTAAGGGACTTACTAGAGAATGGGCACCAGCGTTCTCTATGCATTTCACCACCATACTGCGGGACGGTTATGAGAAAACCCCTCTTTTGGGGGACGCCTATGTCCAGCAGTGGACGTTTTTGGGCTGAAATGATGATAAAAGGAAAACTTGGACTGAAATCAGTTGCTGGATTATCTTACCTGGAAAAGAACATTGTATACACGATTTCACAAACCGTATTGTTCACGAAATATCAACAAAAAAAGAAATTCAATTCATAAAACCTCTAGAAACGCAAACGCAATAATGGAATATCATAAGCTTTCGTGGTGTAAGTGCCAATTAAGCGGGAACCAGGGTCTAAATGTTGATTGCGTGCAATCGACGCGTAACGTTAAGGCACGGCCGTGAAGTAGGGAGGAACACACACATGCGATCGTGTGGTGAGCTTCATTTATTTATCTTTGACTGTATTAATGAAATGGTTACATAATTATTGTGTTGGTTTTGCGTATCGTGTTATAACGGTTTATGCCATATTTTATACATATAATGATTAATTCTTGGTACAGCAACCGGTAAACAAATTACAAACCTCGAAAAATATACTGTACCTACCTACTTTAAAAAGAAACAAACCAAAAATACAGAAGTTTAAATTGTTATTTAGGTAGTTACATACGATTAATCTAAATGTCTATTTTTCTATAAATAAATACAAATACCTACATAAATAAACGTTAAGAGTCTGTTTATAATGACATATTAAAAGCTTTATAGTAAATGAATATAAAGTGTTTAAGGTATATTTATAACAAAAAAAAATGTGCTTGTCTGTTTTCTCAATCTCCGAAGATTTTCATGAAATTTGGTATGGGGATAGTTAGAACCCTGGGCCACATTTCTGTATCGTTATAACGATTCCCCACGGAATCTTACTACGTTCAAACTTCGTCAATATCGTGTTTTTAGAAACCAATGTAAGAGTGAGGAATCGAAATATCATATTCTGTATATTCCAAGACAATTTGTCGATTTTATTATTACGATATTAGCAGATTTCGTGTGTGAAATCTGAGGAAGGGCTACTTATTATCGACATAGGTACCACTGGCGAAAGCTAGTTCATAATAATTTCGCAAAAAATTCACAGAATTATTGCAATCGCAAATAACTTGGAGTAAGAAAAACTAAGTTCGAAAATAGCAAAATCTTCCTCAAAGAGTTCCCGAAGGAAAATGCAAGGCGAGATATTTTGTATGTCAAAAGTCTAACCAAATTCTCGCGAAGAAAAGTAGTTTATGCCTCTTTTGCGACGGAAACTTCGACTTGGAAAGTTTTGTAGCTACCCCAGAATAACAAACAAACAATTAGACTTTTATGCTTATTAGGTTTTATATTTTTTGTCGGGTAAGGGAATTTCTAGCTTTTGTGTTTGGAATCTTGCAGGGAGGAGTTAACATAACATTTTTTTTTGCCACCAAAACGCGTTGCTATTTTAATATATTTTTCTGTAAATTGCGCAATCTGTCAGTCTTTGGTCTTGGTGTGATCAATAAATTGTAATCTGACCTGACACAAGCTATGGACAACATTGTCAAACATATATTAATTTGTTGAATACGAGGGTTTTGGCTATTTTGTATACCGACGTGTGTTTTTTTTGGTGCAGTGGTGGCCCAGTGGTAACGGCCGCGACTTACGAGTTGTAGGTCGTGCGTTCGAACCCAGCCAGGCGCATTACTTTGTGTAAATAATTTCATCACCACTGCTCTCAAACGGTGAAGGAAAACATCGTGAGGAAACCGGCATGTCCTAGAACAAAACATTCGAAGACATGTGACATCTACCAACCCGCACTGGGCCCGCGTGGTGGATTACGGCCCTCTCCCTCTCACTGAGAGGAGGCCTGTGTCCCAGCAGTGGGAACGATATAGGCTGAGTATGTGTGTTTTTTTTAATTTTTGTAAAGTTTGTTTTGTTTGTGCAGAACGAACAATTTCTATTTGTTTTCTTTTTTGTTTTTCGCGGATTCTAGGTCTGAAGGTAAAACTCCAAATAAGACCAAGACTCCAAATGAAATTTCTATTTTCTTTTCTAGGTTGGCAGCACTTCGCCAAGCTTCTGATTGGATGACAAGTCATTGAACCGCAAAGCAAAATCTAGACAGGTACGTAAAAATATTTCTAAAAATATAAAAGTGTTATTGTACACGAAAATATTCCTACGTGTTTTAAAAAAATACCTTTTTTATGAAATATACCGTCGAAACACTTACTAACGCAGAAACATGGGACAGAATCACTGTTATCTGAATAAAAACTCAAACCTTAGCTAAACGTGACCTTTTGGTATCCTTATTAAAATATACATTTTCTGAGTATACCTCTAACGTTTTCTCTAAAAATCACTTAAATATTTCTTAACTCTACTTTGAAATTCTAACGATGTTGACGTTTGACTTATTTGCGATGTTAAGGTATGTACTTATGGTAGTTAAAAGTAATTGAAAGGAAAATAATTCGTAAGTTCTGATTGAGAACAATATGTACGACGCCCTTCGAATAAAGCTTTCGACTCTAACGACACAAAAAACTCCCGACACAAACAAAAACTCAAAATTATTGGCCTTTTATGTTGCAGGTAATATTTTGAACAAGGCATTGTCATGTCGGGGGACGGCTAATGAAAATGCTAGGACTCTTCTGTTTGGCTTCTCACTAGCTGTCCCCCGACTTGACAATGCCTTGTTCAAAATATTACCTACAATTTAAAAGGCCAATAAATATTATGTTTTACTTTATAGAGTTTAGTTTGTGTCGGGGGATTTTAAATTGTTAATTTAATTTTTATTTCCTGCTTTTTAACCTTAATGCCTCGCTTAAATCTGCGCAGCGTTGCGTACGTTTCCCACAGTGAAGTTTGTTACAAAATCTTAAATCCTCGTCCTGATCACCATGTATGCATAACCTATTCATTGAGACCTTTTCAATGAGCCCAAATACGATACTTTTGAGGTTTGCTGGTGAGTAACTTGGCTATCCTAGAAATTCCAGGTGTTGCTCCAGCATCAGTTCAAGGTTACTTTGTTCATCTAATATCGTTGAAGTAATAGAATACCGAATTTCGACTTGATCGGACCCGTGTAAGATGCTCAAATCCCTTCATCAACCACAAAAAAGCTGATATTCTTCAAACGGCTGAACCGATTTTGATGAAACGTGTCTAAGAACACTCCCGACTAAATCACCTTTCAAACAAAATAAAAACTAAATCAAAATCGGTTCATCCGTTCGGGAGCTATGTTGCCTCACACACACACACTAACACATACTCACACACACACACACAGACACACACACACACACACAGACACACACACGCACACGCACACACATAGCATCCCGTCGTTTTGCGTCGGGGGTTAAAAACGACATTAAAGCATGGTGGGGGAAATGTGAAAAATTTGGGAGTGCTTTTCTGCACATGATGTTGGACCTGTTAAGCTGATAGAAGGAAACATGAATCAATTCCAATACAGAAAATGATCCAAAGTATAAAGCACGCACCGTTTATGGAATTTTTCACATCGTAATCAGTTTCTGTCTTAGAGTGGTCAGCTAACAGCTCAGATCTAAACCCAATAGAGCATCGTTGGTGAATAAACCTTAGCGATGCTTTCTATATTCCCTAATCGCGTTTGCCCTATTCATGTGGCTATTTCATAACATAACTAGTTTCTTCTAAAACGGAACGTATAGCTACACATGACATAATTTAGATGATAAAATCTGAAACATCAAATCGTTCTTAATTACATGACCACAACTGTATGTATGTATTTGAGTTCAGTTGAAATGAGCTAAACAGAATAGCACTACAGCAACGGGGTTATTGCGAAACACACCAGAATGGGTTTTAATTTGACAGTACAACAGACGTTCAGCAGACATATTTTTCGGACATTATGTAGCAATGCATTACCAATATCCATAAAAAAACCATAAAATGATTTAGATTATGATTGATAGCGTGTCACGCAATCTGAGTGCTGAAGTCAGACAAACAATATCATGTGACATTCTAGCTATCCACCTGAATCAATGTCTTGTTTTCAAACTTTCTTTCAATCTATTTCTAGCTAGAAACCACTCGGTAAGAAGAACGAAGAACCAAACACGGGAATGTTACGACGAAAAAGTTTTGACAACTCGGCTTTTGCGGTGGCCGAGCAAGTTTTGTTGTTATGGTTGTTGGCTGGAAACTGAAGGCTGAAGAAATTTTGGGGTATTTTTCATCATACTTACTTTAATAATTTTGTCAAATGTAGATAATACGAGTACATTCAGTCTTTGTTGGTTTCTAGTCCAAATTCACACTGCATTATATTCCTACTCTAACATTTTTTTTGTAAACATGGATAGACAAGTTGGTATTTCCATACCAAAATAGCAAGAAAATCAAGAAAAGAATCCTCTTGTTCTTGTTGCATGCTCGTTTTCTCTAAACCTACCATAAGAAATATAATTTTCTATCAATCAGAGCTGTGCTGTGTTCCCCATAGCTCAGCATCATGGTAAGTGGAAGCCATCTTGTCATAGTCATGACGACAGCTGCTGACTATTATGTTCTGTCCTCGTGACTACAGGGTAGGACGTCCACGTGCAACTCTTTACCATAGATTCTGAACCCCTTTGAGTTGAAATTTTTCTTCGGCTATTAAAAAATAAATTAGCTCTTTCATACATTTTGATTGCGTAGGTTTTACACTTTTCTATGAAACAGCAGATATTTTTTTGATAATCTTTTGGGGAAAAATTTCTTCGCCACAGGGTCTAGAATCATGTGTTGAATTCATGGTTATAGCTTGCGCATCGAAGTATCATCATCATCATCAGCCTATAATGATCCCACTGCTGGGACACAGGCCTCCTCTCTGTGAGAGGGGTATGCCGTCCTGTATATCTACATAATATTTTATTTTATTTTTATTGTTCGACCTAACTGATATTTTTGTAGGCACGTGTGTCTGTGAAAAATTAAACTTTTTTTGTTTATTTCCAACATTCAACCTGAATTCCCAACATACGTTAGGTACATTAGTCAGTCGTCACCTTACACTCAGCTTTACAAACTCAATAACAAGCAGTTCAGCGAAGGTACTATGGTATCGCGTGTAAATAATAATGTTGTTAATCGCAACACAGCCTTCATTTCTAAGGGCTTTCCCGGCTAATGAGTTCAAACGCTGTGGAAGGCTTATCTGGCAATTAATATTATGGAAACTCCTTGAGTATAAATGCAATTCTGCGAACGTGTTTCGTTGAATTGATTTATGTTCATTTGTTGAAGTAACACGTTTTATGAGTGGAATTTGTGTTTGCTTTTAATATAAGTGAAATAGTTGTTGTGGTAAGAGGTTATATATACTACTTCCTGGTAAACCTACCTACCAGGTCCTGTGTTTTTAATTTACGAAGTGACGCACGCTTTACTTATGGTTATCAAGTGTACAAACACACTGAGAATGTGTGCGTGAAAACGAGTATCGTGAGCATACACCCACATCCGACTTCAACATTGTCGGTTACATACACATTGAAAATGTTTTTGTGTGCTTGGTAACCACATGTAAAGTCACTTTGTAAGATATAAATACTAATTATACTTATTAATGTTTTAAGCATCATTGCTTGCACTTTGCACTTACTGAAGTGGATCGAAGGCTAAGTGCCGAAAAAACAATAGACACATGAGATTATTCACTTTTGTCTCTGAATGACGGTACAATACAAAAATGCGTTTTATTTGCTTTTTTGACGTAAGTCGTAGATTTTGTACTCAATATTTGTACCTTATTGTCAAGGCAGTAAGATCAATTTTAGATTGAAGTAAAAAAACACAACAAAGAACAACAGAACAGTGTTCCAAAGTTCAGAATAATTTGCCACTACAGAAGTTAGGAAAATACTTACCCGAGCAGGAAACGTCGTTAACAGACGGAAACCACATGTTTTTACTGTTAAACTGTAGTATTTTATGGCAGGCATGGGTAAGTCCAACAAATAAGGACTATTTTTGCTACAGCCTTTTATGTTTTGTAACTAAAATTCTTATATTGTAAGAAGTCATGCAACCAGCCTTAGAATTATGATTTGGAATACGGTAGGATTTTCTATATTATTTTAAATGTCAGGCATGCTTCAATGATTTAAAGAAAAATCGCGAATTTTTGTAGTTAATATAAATCATCCGTGAAATAAGTCGTCGTTTGTTGATGATTTATTTATTGATATCTGCCTAGCTTTTTACCAACTATGTTACTCTAACCGACGGCTGAATACCATTATTTTACATGGAGCGATTGCCTATCTGACCTCCACAACCCAGTAATTGTATACCATGATATACCTTGGTAAGAATATTGTCAGACATATGGGCTTCTAACTAGCCGTACCGAGTTACAGTCGTGACCAACGTCTTCACGTGATTTTCGAGGCACAAAAGGGTCTCGATATGGTATTTTGGGCCATCTATGAACTGACCGCGGCACGTGTAGCTTTATGTTCGATCGAGCCGTTATTTAACCACGAGCCCTCGAGCCTTCCATTATTATTCAATTAAAGCAATAAAATAGTGTTCACAAGTGATGGACACATCCTGACCAGTGGTCTGCGCTGCCAAACTATAGAGCAGGCTTAGTATTGCTATCCCGACGTGAGCTAATATTTTCGTATGGCGCGAGAAAAGGGGACGAAGTTGGCTTAATTTTGTCCAAATATTCGGTACACTTGCTCATTTTCTTAGAAGGAGTAATTCACTCTACATAATACAGGAAGTACAATATCGTATAAGGCGGTTGGCAGACACTAAATTAACATAAATAAGCTCAACCCTCATGGGATGAGTTTCAAGAAACATACTGCCGCTGTGTAGGGGAGCAATGAATAAGACATTTGTATACCGTTGTTTAGAACCTGACGTTTTATGGACTGACGTTATGTGGACTGACTGGGTAATTGGTGAAGGATCTAGTTTTATTTTAAGGTACTTATCACCTTCCAGTATAGCTGTGTCAATCAAGTCATTGAGAAAAATTCTATGGGATATACTTTCCTTGACCATGCCTACAGACATTTACAGATACTACCAAAAACTCATTCAAAAATCTTGACTTTTTTAAATTAAAATTAAAAGCACCTTAAATGCGTCTACAACAGGAGTGATTTAAAATGAATTATACTAAAAGAATCCTACATACCAAAATTCATATTTTAGTTATATATTTTTATACTAGCTTCTGCCTGCGACTTCGTTCGCGTGGATTGCGTAATACACTACAATTTACAAAATTGACAGCTAGATACAATTTATAAAACTTTGCTGTATACTACTTTTTTAGTTTTGGTTAAAGTCCGTGTCATAAACAGCTTGTCTTGAAGTCGACACCCGCCCAATGACTTATAGCCATTAAGCCTTCAATTTGCGAGAGACTACTGCGGTTGATTGCTGCAGCTATTTTGGGCGTTAAAATGCCCCGTTCACACACCCAAAAATTCTTTAGGTACGGCATTTCACTGATGTCCCCGTACCTAAAACGAATCTAACTAATCTACCTAGAGCCTCTGGTAGGTTCACCTGGCCGCTCTTCTTTGGTATGATGCTTCTAGAAGTTGGTGCATTCACCAACTTCTAGAACAACATCGTAAAAAAATCTCGCATGTTGCTGGTCAAGCGCAGTCTATAAACTTGCGACCATAGAGTCGATCTTTTTGACGAAGCATTCACCTCGTCAGCCCTAGTTCCTCGCGTCACCACAGGTAGTGTTCGCCAGAAATCGCCACTTAACAGAACAGTGACACCACCAATCATGGGATCCTGTGGATATACTGTTGGGTTCTATAGGCCTGGGTTATGGCCCACTTCACTAGAGAGGGAGTGGGCCGTAATCCACCACCCGAGCCTATTGCAGGTTGGTAGATGTCACATGTCCACAAATTTTTGGTTCTAGGACATGCCGGTTTTTTATATAAGCTTTAAAAACTGTAGTTTGTTGCATTTTCCCTGACACAAATTTCTTAATAACTTCGAAAGCTGTGGTCCTATTTACATGATTCGAACTGCAATATCGGTTTTATACATAATTCTACCCTTGGAATTCATAATTATAATTTTATAAATGTGTGCATAAACAATAAAATACATTTTGAAGTTACTTAATTGGGTACGTATTACAATACCGAAATTCAAAATACCTATTTTAAAATACCTATGGACGAAATCCCGAAAAATTAAACGCCGAATGATTGTTTGGTCGAAAGTTTGAAATACCGAAAGTTCGTTTGCCCGAAAGCTTAAAATCCCGAAGATCCATATCCCGAAGCTTAAAATCCCGAAGATCCCTATCCTGAAGTTCAAAATCAATATGTTATGCTACAAAATTTAGTGACAAAAACGAAACGCTGCAAAACCGACTTCACGCAGTCTTGTCTGCCCAACCTCTAGAGTGTAATTTAAACACGCGTAGGCGCGAAGGGGTAAGGCGGTCCGCGAGCTGAGGAGCAGGTGGTTTGAAGGCCCGCCGCCGCGGCTAAGCCGAAGCTGCGGTGGTGAGCGTTAAAACCATCTGCGACGATAAGCTGGCGTGGGGCCGCCTAAACCCCGCAGCACCGGAGCCTTGACAGGAACAATGCTTGCTGCATGTTGCATGCCTGCTTGCATGTTGCATGCTTGTTTGCCTGCTTGCATGCTGCATGCTTGCTTGCATGCTGCATGCCTGCTTGCACGCTGCATGCCTGCTTGAATGTTGCATCCTTTCCCATGTATAATCCCCAGTAGTATAATTCCCGGATAATTAGAAAATGGTGAAAAAAATCTGCGAGCTACTTGGAAGTAGCGTTCGCCGGCCGCTGCCGCGGCACCGCTCGCTTCGCTCGCTCGGCTCACGCGCGGTTGGTCACTGTTCTAACCTAACCTAACCTATTTCACCCAGTTCAATATGATGAATCCTACAATTTGCCTGCGACTAGATAATTAGACAATGGTGAAAACATTTCTGCGGTAGATTGCAGGTATGATTAAAAAAAAAAAATATGTAATGAACTTACCTAAGTGTATTAAAAAGGAAATTAACATAATAGCTTCTATGTATGATACGAATAACATATAAAACAAAAAAAAACTAAGATACAGAATTATGTAAATTTAAAGATTACTGGCGATCTCACCGCAATAACTGTGTTGTAGTGCCATCTATGAGTAAAAGCGGGAATTACGTTGCCGCTCTTCGGGATTTCATCCATCGGTATTTCGTCCATTCGGGATTTCGTCCATTCGGGGTTTCATCCTTTCGGGCATTTGGACATCGGTATTTCATGTTTCGATATAACGGCTATCGGTATTTAAAACTTTCGGTATTTTGAACTTCGATGTTTCGGACGTCGGTATTTCAGTCATAGTTATTATGAAATGTCGGTATTGTAATATGTACCCACTTAATTATATGACTAGTTTACCTACATTAAGCAAAAAAAAACCAGAGTTTTCTGATATTCAAACCTCAGTGGTCCCGTAGAATTTTTTGATCCTTATAGGAAACAGGATCGATTGGCATCACATTTTTTTTTGTTGAAATTTTTTCAATTTTCTTGATGACTGTACATTTCTTTCTAAATCTATGTTTGCAGATCAAAATATTTCATCAAATTAAGAATAGTCAGTCTCCTCCGGCCGTTTTCTTGTAGCGACAACGGTTGAGATACCTGCCCTTATTTCCCCTTTTCAAAAAACTCAACCTCTAGGTATAATATGTTGTAATGGACTATTATCTCTAAAATGGAATACCGTGATGAAAATCATTTAGGTTAATTCTGTAACTAGCTGCTATACCTATATATACTCTAACCTTTTGACTGATTTTTTACTTAACGATGGAAGAATACGAATATATTGCAATATTGCTTATCACCCATTGCAAAAAGCGTGATAATTTATACCCTACAGCCTATGCAGAGTTATAGGGAATATGCGTATTAAATTTGAAACAAAACGTTCCGGTAGATTTGGCGTAATGCTGGAACATACATTCAGACAAACAGACGAAAATACATAAACAGACAAAAATAAAACATTTTTGCCATTAGAATCGATCCCATCCCTCGCAAAAATAAAAAAATAAACAATGTACAGTTTTAACTTCGCTATGATTTTATTATATGTATTGATACATATTGATACATTGTGCACTCAATTCCCCAACGTGCATCGAAACAATTAGCAGTTATGTTCAATTGTAATGGTGCTAATAGTAAGCATAGTAACTTTATAACATAGTAACTTTAACTAGGAGTATTGTCGACTAAGTAAGTGGTATAATAGTCAGGTTTCATGATATTGGATACTGTAAACTAAGTCTGTTTATAGCTCGGGTTTGAAGTTTGGAGTTTAGTATCCTATTGTAGGTTGGTAGTGTGAAGAAGAAGGAAATAATCTGTTTATTCTTAGATAAAAATTACTTGTTTAAAACTTTAGGTAATTATAAAAGACATAAGAGAGAAGAGACGATGAATTAAATGCGACTAAAATAAATAATAGTTAAAAAAAAAACGCTAACTAATAATTGTTACAAAAAACAAAAAAAAGTAGAAAATAATTTGGCCAAAACGCAGGGCTAGGTTAGTCTAACGGTAGGGCTTATTGAAGAATTTTTAAAATCAATTAATATCAAGCACCCCACGTTTTTTGCCCGAATTATTTTCTACTTTTTTGGATTGGTTTTTAAAGCGTGTTTTTTTTTTTTTTAAATCTTTTTGTTCGGCTAACCTAATTATTATTTTTGATCAGCATAACGGAACTTTATGAAAATATTAAATTGTCATCGGTCCTTGATAAGTGTGCAAAGATTCAAATCAATCTGACGTTTTGAAGTAATTGAAAATCACGTTCAAATATTCCGTTACATGGATACTTACCAAGCGAATAAAAAACGTGATAAAAAGGTTCCAAGGCAAATTTGTATGGAAACCGCCAAGAGATGAAGCTCTTCAATATCTCAATTACAATTCATAATATGTAAATACATAAATGCATAGAGCAAAAACTTAAATTCAATTAAATATAATTTCTAGTCATTCATAAATAAAGAATATACGTCACTTATATTAGAAGAAAAACAAAAAGTAGCAATGGAACAAAAAAAATAAAAAAACTCTCTAAATAAAAAGAAAAGTCCTGACTGACTGACTGACTAACTCATCAACGCCCAGCCCAAACCGTTGGACCTAGAAATCTGAAATTTGGCGAAGTAGACAAGGAATAAGGAAGGATTTTTCGAAATTCAACCCCTAAGGGAGTTAAATAGGGGATGAAAGTTTAGCGCGGGCGAAACCGCTGGCAAAAGCTAGTAAATTATAGACAGAAAAAGGTAAGCGCTCTTCCTCTTCTCTCCTACTATGCTGTGTCCGACATGGTCCACTACTTTTCTATAGTTTTAAGGCTTCTTCAAACAGGCGCGATATTCGTAGAACAATTTTCGTGAAGTTTTCGTAGAAATTGTACTACGAGTGTCGTGATGCGACCATCGCGTCGCGCTAGTCTGCGCGAGCATATAAGCCTCTCAACTGCTTCACCAACATTATGGAATGCAATAAAGAATTGTGAATTGACATACACGCTTATTGGTGATGTTCTTCAGAGAGGTTAGCGGTGTAATACTCACAGCTGATGTGCGTGTATGACTAGATGTGTGAGTATAAACGAAGCAAGTGTCCCGTATGTGACTTACTAGAGAATGGGCAGCAGCGTTCTCTATGCATTTTACCACCATACTGCGATCGCCAACCCGCCTGCCAAGCGTGGCGATTATGGCAAAACCCTCCATTACCCAGGTAAGGGAGGCCTATGTCCAGCAGTGGACGTCTTTCGGCTGAAATGATGATGATGATGATGATGAAACGAAGCAAAAAGTGTATGTAAGGAACAATCCTTATGTACCCTACTCCTTTTGCTTCGTTTACGTCGAGAGACGTGATGGTGAGAAACAAAATACTCTAGGCTGTTAGTCCCGCCACCAACCTGCTGATTACCTAATATTTTGACTACACATTCTTACAAACAATTTGAACGAAGAAGGCATCCCATATAACAAAAACAAAACAACCCGTATTTCAGTATTTGGGTATTCATATTACAACACTAATGCGTGTTAGTCGACATTTCAACGGACGTAAATATATTGCGGCGGAATTTTATCGCACGCAGGATTTCAACTCTCGATTTGTCTCGGTTCATCAACCGAGCATTTTTTTCTTTGCCGTGTCGATGATTTCAATCGTTGGTTTAAACAAGCTTCGCCTAAAATTCTCAATTCAACAGAGTGCAACTCAATGCGCAAAAAATTCCGTCGCGAGATTGTTACGTCCGTGTGAATGTCGACTTAGATTTCTTATTCAAACATTTAAGGGTACACCAGTCGCGGGCTCGAACTCACTGGTGGGTCTGGCTAATAAGCACGCTGCCTCACCAGGCTTCGTGTCTGACAGAGGTAGTATCATGATGATGAGCAGTTAGACGCTAGTCTACACGCACAACATTATTGAGTGAGTTGCAGAATCAGTTATAGTGAAATTAGGCGCGTAAAAAATTAAGAAAAGTCCTCCGGAAGATCGAGTTTTCTGAAAAAACCACTGCATCAATAAATTACCAATTAAGTTTATTGAACTTTTTGATAATTGAGCTTTGTCGGTACAGACTTAGTTTTGGAGATTTTACACTTCTTTTATTACTTAAACATGTCCAAAGTTACGTTAAATTAGCAAGAAAAACGATCCTTTGTTGGCTCATAACTTTTTAATGGCTTTTTATTTTAGTATTCTGTTTCCGTACCGATAATATTAATAATGATGCAAAACCATATCATGTTTAAGTTTTGATGTGCATTTTCAAACAGTGGAGTAAAACCCTTCCGAAGTTTGTATGGAAAAAATGTGGACTTGTTTCACCTTAAACATGAATATTACACTTAAAACTACGAAAACATATACCATCTTTACTATGTAAAACGATAGTGTTTAATATCTACATTATTATTAAATTCGGTTTAAATTGATATAAATAAGGTTTAGGACATGACATTGCGTGTCAACTTACGCACGAGTAACCTTCATCAACTCGAAAATGATAACCTTCATTAAATTAATCTTCTAGACTAGGAGACAGGTTACTTTAACGTAAAATTATGTTTTGTTTTAGGAAAGAAGTTTTTTTGGGTCGTTTTAATATTGAGACAATATTAACGTAATAAATAGGCTAACAGCCTTCAAATAATATTAATAATGAGAGAGATAATAAAAGATGGAAAAGATTCCCGTCTAGAGAAGTTGGTATTATCTGTTAGATTGGTATATTATTATTACCAGCTGATTTCAGGGCGAGCTATGAATATTTGTAGCAAATTAAAATAGCAAAGAGCCTAGCATAATCTTTACTCAAAGTTAACACAAACCGTCAAAAAAATAAAATGTGCATTTGTTTTACAAAGCTTTTAGAAATCACAACACCATTTTTTACTATTTATACCTGTCCTCGGCAACAAACCAAGGTTGTAATTATATTGTGTTCGCAGAAACGCTTAAGTTAACTACGTTTTCAAGAAACTTTAATTATTCTATTCAATAACCCGCATCTAGTTCACTGAGCCACATGTTAGTTTGTGTAGCTTCCTAACTAACGATAGTAAAATATCTGATACCCAAACACATGAGAAGAGAACCATACAGAGGCAAAGAAGAAAATTTAGTAATAGTTTGGTAGTGCTGCGAAAAGAGGTTTCACCATTATTATATTAACAAATTAGAACAGTATTATAAGATATTCCAGTTTTTATTTCTTTAATAAGTTCAACGTGTAGTTTTTTTTTTTTTTGCGATTACTTCTAATTTGTCTTTTGACCGAACCATCATATAAACTTTTTCTTTCTACTACAGCTGAGTTTCACAAATATTATTGTTATTTGAAGTGTTTGTCTCTGTTTGGTTAACGACTCTGCGGTCATACACGCTCTTGAACTATACACAGTGCTGTTATACGTACGTACATATTTGTTCACGCTTGTTTTGTCACGAATGGTTTCATAACGTATAATAAAGGTAATAAGATATGGAGAATTAAATATGAGGAGTGTTATGAATTATGATATTTACAATGTTTTATCAAGTAACATAATTGTTTTGCTTGACAAAATTACACATTTTCAAAATAAATTAATAGTTTTTAAACTAGGCTCACTTTATTACAAAGACTCACTTTGTTGAGCAAGCTACGAAGTGCAGCAAATTACCGTTCGATAGTAATTTTGTTTTGCGTACTCAATTTTTGTTCCGTGTATTGCCTGACGTAAAAGATTAGCACCATCCCATTTCTTCCCGTGGGTGTCGTAGAAGGCGACTAAGGGACTTACTAGAGAATTAGCAGCGTTCACTAAGCATTTTACCACCATACTGCGATCGCCAACCCGCCTGCCAAGCGTTGCGATTATGGAAAACTCCCCTTTTGGGGGAGGTCTATGTCCAGCACTGTACCTACGTCTTTCGGCTGAAATGGTGATGATGATGATGACTCGAGTTTATAAAGTTAGGTATGAGAACGCTTTTAATTTCTCAACCAGATTTCTACACTAAAATAAAATAAACAAATCACGCAATAATATTATTGTATGTATGTGCAATCTATTCAGTAACACAACATAATATCACGCTTGTAATGCCCGAAGCGTTAGGCAGAGTTGTATCTATATTGACACCCACATTTTGCCAGCTATCTTTGTGTTCCATGTAATAAGGGGCGAGCTTATTGTCATTAACCGGTAACACATGCAGACTCCGGGCTCAGAAATTCCAGATAGAAAAACGCAATAACACTGCCCGATCTGGGCCCGATCGCAGCAGTAGCGCTTGCGACCACTAGACCAGAAAGTTCATCATCATCATCATTTCAGCCGAAAGACGTTCACTGCTGGACATAAGCCTCCCCCAAAAGGGGGGTTTTGCCATAATCGCCACGCTTGGCAAGTGGGTTGGCGATAGCAGTGAGGTGATAAAATGCATAGAGAACGCCGCTGCCCATTCTCTAGTAGGTCCCTTAGTCGCCTTCTACGACACCCATGGGAAGAAATGGGATGGTGCTGTTCTTACCAAAGAGTTAGTCAACACAAAACTAGGTACACAAAACAATACAGCCGCCCCTTATCCGAACCCAATCGTAACGAAATCGCGTTTCTAACAAAATTAGAACACAAAGAAAAAACATGCACAGAATACTGAATGCAGAGAAAATAATCGAAAAATGTAAATTGAAAAGCGGAGGAAAGTTTTCGTACGCATAAAGTAGTGGGATCACCTGGCGACGTAGTTATGGTAGGGCTGGCCGAACATATCTTGTTATTACGTGATACCAATGATGATCGGTTAAACTCGGGCAAATTCGGGTAACCTCGGCGATGATCGGTATTGGAGACCAAGTGTTTTAAATTGGCTGTTATACTGCGTGTGTAGATTTTCACTGGTTTTTGGGAGTATTTGGCTGAATAGTGAATATTATTATGTTTTATATTAGTTTGTTTTCTGGTCTTATAATAAATTAGAAACGTGACTAGGGTGGTTAGCTCCTGGACTATAATTTTATTTTTTCTTATGTGTCAAACGGAAAATTTATATCTGTGGAGACAACCCAGTCAAAATGTATTACTTTTCATTTAAATAACTATAATTAATGGTAAACAGTACCTAACTACAAGAGAACAAGATAATGTTATTCATATGTGATTATGTAGGAGCTATTCTATAAGTACGCACGGCGACGACATTTCAAGCTATACATTTCCAGTATGAGCTGACTTCTCATTGTACGAAAAGTCAATACGATGCGCAGTCAGCTAAAACTTGAAATGTATAGCTTGATATGTCACCGTGTGTACCTAACTAAAATAAATTTATTTCATTCTAACATATTCATATCAGCAGCAAAATTCTATTCTATTTGCATTCACGAGTAACATGAAAACTTTATCCTGAACCAAATATGTCGCCAAAGAGTTTACAGAACCAACAGCTATGAAGCTGTGGCTATTACCGCTGTAGGTATTCGATGCAAACAATCTAAACTCGAACTGTGTCTGTCGCACTTTATACTATACTGTGTAAACGAGAGGTTGAACATTTCTGTCGAAAATGAAAACGTTATCTAATACATACGTGCCCCTTGTATTTATTAAGGATAATTTCAACTTCTCGTATCTCGCTCTATATGAGAGTGTCAGAGGGAGAGAGAAGAGATCCTTCTGTCGAATATGATTGGAATTTTGGTAACACGATAAGACGAAGTTGTACCCACATGTAATTTTGAATATATCAAACGTATGTGGAATTAATTCGTGGAAACCTAAGTTTATAGGGACGTGTCGTGTCGGTTTCCAACAGTTGGCAGTTAGGGGACTATAGCTACTTATACCAACTTGTATCGCGTGGAAGAAAACTGTTCACTAAGGTTGATTCCAAGGAAAGATATAATGTTATTTCGAGGACCTAATTTAGTTACTACGAAATCGTGAAATTCAGATTATGTTAATATTTGATTTTATTAAGGAGGCTAATTTTCTTTTCGTACATAAAATTGTTTTAGATAATTATAATATCTAGACTAGACGATACGAAGGAAAAAGAGTAGGAACAGACATTATTTTGGCTGAGGCAGTTTACTGAACCATTATTTTTTTCTCATTATTTTTAAGCGACTTGACGAAAACGAGGAGGTTTTCAATTCAGTCATCATCATCACCATCATTTCAGCCGAAAAACGTCCACTGCTGGACATAGGCCTCCCCCTTGGGGGGGGGCGGTTTGCCATAATCGCCACGTTTGGCAGGCAGGTTGGCGATCGCAGTATGGTCGTAAAATGCATAGAGAATGCTGCTGCCCATTCTCTAGTAAGTCCCTTAGTCGCCTTCTACGACACCCACGGGAAGAAATGGGACGGTGCTATTATTTTACGCCCGGCAACACACACGGGACAATTCAATTCAGTGTATAATATTATTTATTGATTTTGCTTTATTTTTATGTTTGTTACCTTCATTTACAAACCGATTAGAAAAATTATTTGATTTGAAAGCGCATACTTTCCGAGTGGTCCGATACAAATTTGGGTTAAGTTCTGTTTGGTGGTTTTTGGGTTATCTTCAATAAAGTCTTTAAGGATCATAATAATTGTGTCAACATCAGCGTCGCCCCGATCCAAGAATTCTCTTTTATTCAAAACTACTAGCTCAAACCGCAAAGCATTTATTACAAACAAAACAATTTTGAATAGTCAAGGGGTTGTTCAGTCAGAAATATGCAGCCAGTTGCCCATTCCAAAGCGTCGTTGGTTCCTATGCAGAAGAACGGACAAGAAACTCCACGGACACTGTCAAAAAATACTCGCCTAATTACACCGTACATTCGAGGTCAGTCCGTTCAAATCTTGAAATTATACCAGGAACATTCCACGAATGTCAAGCAATCAACATAGTGGGCATCTCAGAAGCTCTTAATTAATTACTACCGCTACCAATCATTCGAAGGAGCGCGGCGTAACACACTTACCTATTTGTTAATCGATGGGGCAGATTGATTTAGTCACTTGGTGTCGGTTAATTGAAATTGAATTGAAGTTTCGTGAATTCTGATAAAACTCACGTTTTCATTTGGTCATCTGCCTAGCCATTTCCAACCTGTATTGGGATCAGCTTCTAGTCAAACGGATGCAGATGAATACTAAAGTTTTACATGGAGAATCTGGCTATTTGACGTTTATTACCCAGTGACTCGGTAATATGGTCTATTGGTAATCTAAAAAAAAAATCCAGATAGGTATTTAATCATCATCTGCCTAGCCTTTTCCCAACTATGTTGGGGTCGGCTTCCAGTCTAACCGAATGCAACTGAATACCAGTATTTTATATGGAGCGACTGCCTATCTGACCTCCACAACCCAGTTACTGGGTAATACGATACCCCTTGATAAGACTGGTTGTCAGATTTTCGGGCTTCTGACGACCCGTAACGACTGTCAAAGATCCACAAATGACAGCCGGGACCAACGGCTTAACGTGCTTTCCGAGACACGGAGGGGTCTTCGTATGTAAAGATGGTCACCTATCCACGGACCAACCGCGCCAAGCGTAGCTTAACCAGATATTTCAAATGAAAAAAAAATCATCACACCTGTTTATTTACCCGGTAGGGTTCAGCAGTGGCAACATATAAGCTGGGATAAGGCTGGATGTAAATATAACACAATGACAAGTCCTCGCAAATTCACCACGCATTTCGACATCCCTAACTATCCCATCAACATTTTTGATACCCACACCAAACATACTACAACATGTTTATGAACTGAAACAGCTAATTGCCAACATTGTTGGTACATAATTGACGAGCTTGCTACTTTACCTACCGTACTATTTACTGCATTGCGGATCCGTAGGCCTACTAATGTGTAGTGTGTGACATTTTTTCTAAACGTGGTGTGGTACAGTCGTAAATTAGTTTGATTATACCGTTTATGATGGAGTTCGTTAGCTGTGTGAAGTATTACTGTGAACTTTTTTGAGTACTGAAAGTATTGAAATTATGGTCTTGCTAGCTACTGGGTAATACGATACCTGGCAGTATTCCTAACAGGCATATTTAATCAATGTTTAGACAGCGGTACGTTTCCCGACTTAATGAAACATAGTACAGTAGTGCCAATTTTCAAATCGGGTAGTAAGAGTGATCCCTCTAATTACAGACCTATATCTGTGCTTCCAGCATTGAGCAAAATTTATGAAAAAATCATGCTAGACCAGATGTTGTCACATTTTAACTCAAATGGGATTTTACATAGTCGACAGTTTGGTTTCAGGAAAGGTAGGTCGACGACTGAAGCAGGAATAAAACTCATTAGTCACAGTTTGGAATCCTCCCAGAGTTCCCATGCCCGTGATTGGCATTTTCTGTGACCTCTCAAAAGCGTTTGACTGCGTTGACCACAATACACTGATCTGTAAATTACACTACTACGGAATTCGTGAACAAGCTGCTGATCTTGTACTTTCCTATTTATCAAACAGGCAGCAAAAAGTAAACGTTAATGGGGCGACGTCCTCGGGGTCTCTAGTTAAGATGGGCGTGCCTCAAGGTTCAATTCTTGGCCCTTTTTATTTCTATTTCATATAAATGATCTTCCTTACCTGATGGCTAACTTCTCGGATATAATTTTATTCGCTGATGACACTTCTCTTATTTTTTAGAATAGATAGAAAAGATACAGATGTCTTACATGTCAACGACAGTCTAGCTGTTCTTTCGAAATGGTTTGCTGCTAATAATCTTTTACTCAATGCGAACAAAACTAAATGTCTTAAGTTCTCGTTACCAAATGTAGGACTAAATTTAAAACTTGATGGCAAGAAATTAGATGCTATTTTGGAAACTGTATTTTTGGGAATTACTTTAGATTCAAAATTGCAATGGGGTGCTCACATTAGAGGTCTTTCAAGTAAATTAAGCTCAGCTGCTGACGCAGTAAGAAAAATAAGGCAGTTGACTGATGTAGCCACAGCTAGGTTTAGGTTCACAGGTTAGTTTACTTTGCTTATTTTCACAGTATTATGTCTTATGGTGTTCTGCTGTGGGGATCGGCAGCTGACGTAGATTCAATTTTCATCTTACAAAAGAGGGCAATCCGCGCAATCTATAAAATGGGGCCTCGCGAGTCTCTTAGAAACAAATTCAGCGAAATTGATATAATAACTCTGCCTTCTCTTTATATGCTTGAAAATATCTTGTATATACGCAAAAACTTAGGCCTTTTCAAAAAACGATGCAATTTCCATAATCTGAATACACGTAGTCAAGATGAAATTGTGATTCCAAAATTTAGATTGATTAGTCAATCTAAATTTTCTTTTAACTTTAAAACTAGCAAGTCATTTCTAATAAACAGTATCCGCTTCTATAACAAGTTGCCAAAGTCAGTTATAGAACTTAGCGATGGAAATTTTAAAACGCACATCAAACGTGTCCTTATCAAAAAACCATATTATAAGATAAAAGACTACGTTGAAGACAAGGAAGTTTGGCATTAATTCCTTCTGCACATGTGGCTTCCCTGGTACCTCATTATCAGCATAACTATGTGAAAGTCTATCCACTGCTCTCAAATAAAATGTACTTTTTGATTCTTTTTTTTTTTAAATGCTCACATATTCTCGTCATTATTTGACGTTATGCATCAATTTTACTATCGAATATTTTTAGTGATTGTCATGGAAATCATGTCACTATGTTTAAATAGGTTCATTTTATTTATGTAGATTATTTTACATATTGTGAATGGGAGAACGTTGTAGGCCTTACAGACTGCAGATTTGTAGACGATTTTCTATTCTGTATTCGTCTAAGTACCTGGTAGGTACTTATTGACAGGCCTGCACTGTCCTCCCATACATTTTATCTCTGTAATTTGGAAACATTGTTATGGCCAATTGTGTTTATAAGAGTATCCGTGGAGTTTCTTGCCAGTTCTTCTCCATAGGAAACAACAATTTGGAACCGTGCACCTAGCTCCTGACGTTTCATAAGTGCCCATGCAGGTTTATGTGAAATGAAATATTTTGATTTTGATTTTTGTTGTCAGACTATCAGGCTTCTGACGATCCGTAACGACTGTCAAAGATCTACGAATGACAGCCGGGACCAACGGCTTGACGTGCTTTCCGAGCCATGAACGGGGCTTGGTATATAAAGATGGTCACCCATACACGGATCAAACGCTGATCGATTGTCCTGTGCGGCAGTTATTACTTGCGTTTGAGATATTTTTGTGACCTTTTTGAGAACTGAAAGAATTATTGTCTTCGTAGGTTCGTCTATCCTCATAAACTGTAATTTCTGAATATAAAATTCTCGAAACTTCGAATGATGTGAAATTTTATTACAGTTTTACGTGAAAAAAGAAAAAAAGAGAAGAAAGCATAAATTTGTTGTTCTGTAGTAAACAAAACGAACATTGCTCATAGAAAGACCTCGCCGACATTTAAATTAGGACGAAACCCTGTGATAGCTTTCCCCTGATTCTTATAGCTAGGTTAAACATTGAATTTTCGTTAAGTTTAGTCCATAATACCATGTGAAGCACTGACGCAACAACAATAACAACACAACAACAATATTTACTTTTTGTTTGGCATGGGTTTGTATCAACAGCCGCGGTTAATTTAAAAAATATAAAAATAATTACGTATCCGAATATTATTAAAGATACGTACTTCTTCTACATTTGTGCTTCGTTACATAAACAAAAACGAAATATCCAAAGAATCGACATAACCTCCGCAACAGCTTGGAAATCAAATGCTTCTTTCTATAATCCCCGAATTATCTTTAAAGTCAAACCGACAATATCGGATTTTATATTCCAAAGCCGGCTTTAACAGTATGGTTCAGCGATTTCATTAAATTTTATACGGGACCAACTAGAACCTATCTCGGTACTTTTATTAAGTTAGTTATTCGAAACTTAACTACAAGTCGGGCAGGTTATCGCTTCAAAAGTTTCAGATTTTACGTTTTCTCACGGGGAGCTGTTTGAAAAATATGCGCAGTATCTACGCTGGAGAACGGAGCAAAAATAAAGTTAGAATTTAGAAACTTGCATGCGCTAGCGTTATATTATTGACTAGTTTAGTTTATATTGTGATTTTGTGCCCCTGATTCCAGTTTAGCATAGTGGTGTTAAAAGATTTTGTTTGTGTCATGGTTTTCTTTGCAAACATTTTAGATTTGATATTCTTTTCTGCAGCAAATAATAATATAATCTTTAGTTTCAGTAATGCAATGGTTTCTACAAGGTCCTTCGTCTAACCAGGCAATATTCAGAATAACTAAAAAATGCTTTGAAAAAATCTTATTTATTCCCTTATTTACTTAACTGCTTTCGACTTACTCTACCTTCACATTTTCCACAACTATGCTTGTAATGGGGCAGGGCACGTTGCTAGTAGAACAGATGGCCGATGGACCGAAAGGTTCTGAAGTGGCGACCGCGTACCGGAAGAAGTAGAGTGGGAAGGCCTCCCACAAGGTGGACCGATGACCTTGTGAAAACCCAAGAATCCGCAGGATGTGGGAAGCACAAGACCGGTCGAAGTAGAGGAGCTTGGGGGAGGCCTATGTCCAGCAGTGGATGTCTATCGGCTGAAATGGTGATGATAATGATGATGCTTGTAATCACAAAATCGGTAGCATAGTTTTTTTATTTACTTAATAAGGTAAACAAAAGCATTGGATGATAAAAAGTGTTGGAGTTTAAAATATTAACTGCAAAATGTGTGTTCCTTCACCGTACTGAAACAGCAAGAAAATAATATTCTAACGCTTAAAACATTTACAAGCATACTCTTGGCACGGTGCCTAATCAAAATTCTAGAAATATTTTCCACCCCGTTCAGACTTTTAGGATTATAAACTTTGTTACTACAAAATTTAATACGCAGGCATCATATCTGAAGAGTTTGAAAGTTATTGTATCAGTAGGAGCGATAATATGTTACTTAATATTTTAAAATATGATTGGATTTACCTAAGTATTTATTTATTTATTTATATTTATTTATATATACTTTATTGTACACCACAAAAAATACATTACAAAAAAACAAGGTACACTACAAAATATACAATGGGCGGCCTTATCGCTTTCCGCGATCTCTTCCAGGCAACCTTGGCATGGACAGCGATTGGTCTGGATCTAAAATGGGGATGTTGTTGGCGCAACTAATAAATATACAATATACTAAAATAGATATAAACATATCCTATCCTATATAATAGATACATACATACTAAATATATAAGGAACGAAAATAAATGAAGACTTTACATCGAAAATTACAGTAAAGTATGAGAACTATATTACAACGACAGGTAATGATCCTTGACGAGTTTTTTAAACACATTTATAGACTGAGCACGTTTGATTTCGATAGGCAATGCATTCCATAAACGAGCGGCCTGGACAGTGAAGGAATGGTCGAGGAAAGTTGTGGAATGCATAGGCATTTTAAGCTTCAAGTTATCTGATGACCTTAAGAATCTAGTGTGGGAGTCACAAAGAAACTGAAAACGATTTTTGAGATAGAGAGGGGTGGAAGGGGAGAAAAGCACAATAAACAAAATGGAAAGAATGTGAGCATTCCGGCGAAGGCGAATTGGTAACCACTTGAGCTTCACTCGAAATTCGGAAACATGGTCATATTTGCGCAAGCCAAATATAAACCTTATACAAAAATTTTGAAGGCGCTCAAGTTTGTCGAGTTGGTCTTGGGTAAGATCAAGATAGCTGGCATCAGCATAGTCAAGGATGGGTAGAAGAAGTGATTGTGCAAGCGCAATTTTGATGGCAATCGGAAGAAAATTGCGCAATCTCTTTAATGACGCGGCGGATGCAAATAGCTTGCGGCTAACTTCCTGTAGCTGGGCAGTCCAAGCGAAGTTTTTATCAAAAAATATCCCCAAATTTTTAACTTTCTCACTGAAAGGAACAACTGAGTTGTCAAAAGAAACTTGGGGAAGAGTCGTCCAGTCAATCCTTGAGACCGTCCTTGAACTGCCCACCACCACAACTTGCGTCTTTATAGGGTTAACCATAAGCCCATATCTCTTGCTCCAGTCGCATATACGGGCCAGATCACGATTAATCGTTAAGATAGCCTCGGAAAGATTTCCCAGAGGAGCTCGCGAGTAAATTTGTAAATCATCTGCATAAAGATGGTAGGAAGAAATTAGTTTGTCGGAGATGGAGTTTATAAAAACTGCGAAAAGTAAAGGAGATAAAACACCACCCTGAGGCACACCGGCAGAAGTATTACTCCAGGAAGACAAGGTCTCTCCAAGGCAAATACGTTGCCGGCGACCAAACAGATAACTGCGAAACCAGTCAACTACCGATGGAGATATATTAAGAGAGCATAGAATCGCAAGCAACACATCAAAATCAACAGTATTAAAAGCATTACTGAAATCAAGTAAAGCTAAAACTGTAAGATTACCACTTTCCATCGCTGACCTGATATCATCCGTAATGTTCAGAAGCGCTGTGGTGGTGCTATGACCAGGACGGAAGCCAGACTGGAAGGGGTTGAGGAGATTATTTTTAGTAAGGAAACTGCTAATTTGATTGTGAATCAACCGTTCAAGGACTTTGGATAGGAATGGTAAAACGGAAATTGGACGATATTCTGAAAAAGATTTGGGATTTGACTTTTTAGGTAACGGAATTATTTGAGCATCTTTCCATGAGCATGGAAAGGCACCACTAGACGCAGAAAAATTGAGAATGTGACAAAGGACGGGAAGGATAACATCCAGCACAGGGACCAACATATTACGGCTGATACAGTCACTTCCTACCGCATTGGAGGTAATCGATAGTATGCTCTTCTTAACATCACATGCGGAGAATTGACCAAAAACAAATGGAGAAAAACTGGGAGTCGGAAGAGAAGAGAGATAATTAAGTGTATTCAGTTTTATAGTCCTATCAAAATTGGACGAAGCAGTAAAATGATGATTCATTGCATCAATGTCGATATCTTTTGGGATTGTCTCTTGTCGGGTTTTACCGACCCCCAATGATCTGAGAAATTTCCAAACTTTTGATGGGTCCCCATTTTGGACAGAAGTATGAATGTGGTGGCGATTCGCGTTCCTACACACCTTATTGCAGTGATTACGGATTGAGAGATATCTTTCCCTGTTAGCGTCATTAGCCCTATGCTTAAATTTAGACTTTGCCGTAACTTTTTTCTGCATTAGCGTTTTAATCTCATTTGTGAGCCACGGTGCCGGCAAATGTCTAACCTTAACTGCTCGAACAGGTGCGTGATGATCGTAAAGCTCGATAAGTTTAGCCGTAAAAATATTAACTTGCTCATCGACTGATGCAGCGGCAAACAGATCAGACCAATCTATATTTTTGGCGTCCTTGCAAAGATTGTCAACGTTCATTGCACCAAAATTGCGCTGCATGAGTATCTTAGCTTTAGCCTTAGGTGGACGAACTTTGTATGACAGAAAAATCAGGTCATGATAGGAAAAGGCATCAGCTGAACACTGACCATGCTTGGCGACGTGATCAAGAGACGAGACAAAAATTAAATCAAGAAGTGAAGGAGTAGAGTTAGGAAAATGATGAGTGGCACTCAGAGGAAGAATGTAAAGATTACTAGAAGACAAAATATTAGTCAGAGAAGAAGAGATTTAACTTTGTTTTTATTATTTGTTGTAATAGCGGTAATAGATATACACATTCTGTGAACATTTCTACTGTATACTTTTTACGGATCATGAGATACAGCCCGCTGACAGACAGACAGACGGACGGACGGACCTCGGAGGCTTAGTATTAGAGTCCTGTTGGTTACAGTTTGGGTACGGAACCATAAAAGGAAGTAGTAAGTCGATGTATCGTGTAGTTGCTTAGTTTTATGTTTATACTTTGGCTGGAGACCTCAATCTATTAGGTCACCATAACAAAGTCCATTTAAGCAACCGACCACCTCATCTAGTAGGTTTTTTTTTTTGGGTTATCATCAAATAACTTCTCCCGCTTTGGGTGGAGCAGGAGGGCGTGTCAGACTTTTACCGACTAAAACCCACCCGTGTTCCTTCAGTAGCCCGTATGCTAGGGGCTGTGGTATCTCTTTCAAACAAACCCGCACCCCTGGCAGGCATCGGCCCTTGCGGGCCCCATCGGTTTATGTTGACATCTCTTTGAGGCGCGCGTGGAGCTTGGTCC
The DNA here is from genome assembly GCA_949987655.1 of Polymixis flavicincta. Taxonomy (NCBI): domain Eukaryota; kingdom Metazoa; phylum Arthropoda; class Insecta; order Lepidoptera; family Noctuidae; genus Polymixis; species Polymixis flavicincta. The sequence continues at coordinate 24,085,545 of OX465181.1, read as the reverse complement.
TTACCGAACAGCGAGCTACCCATTACTCGCCGTCCGCAAGCCCACGCCTAAGGTGGCCGGGAATCAGCCTGGGATTCCCGACGCCCAAAGCATCTCCTGCGGAGGCTAGGGCCGTGAGGGCGCATATACTGCCTCTCCCGCACGTGCGCCGCCTCCATCTTCGCGAGCATTACTGCTTCGCTTATGGCGACGATAGATGACAGCTACCTACAGCGATGCACTGCCGCCCGTCGCTCACAAGAGACCCCGCCTGAACGCGCATCAAGTTTTTCGAAAAATAACCCATGTTGATTTATCAAACACGATTCAAAGAAAAGCCGTATACTAAATTTTGGGTGATTAAATTGTCTTTTAGATGGTGAAAGTTTCATGGAAATACACCCGATAGTTTTTGCGTGATTATCGTTTTTATGTCCGCGATAGACATTACTTTACCAATTAATTACATTATGTTATAAAAATATTATTTAAAATATTCACATATCAAATGTCGAAAAAAATTGTCTAGTTTCACATGTTTTTTTTTCAAATACATACGACAAGCCGTTTAGGCGTGATCTTCAATAAAAAGTCCTTAAAAATCGGCTGTCTGCGCCTTAAGGAGGTGACGGCTATTCATGCAGTCTCGCTCCGAACCATGGCCTGGACCAGGGCCGGACGCAAAAGATCGCTGCCGCTGCCGCCTCTCAAACCACTCCTCAAAGAGGGAACTTACCGCCGCAATCGTGGCGTGCTCATCATCATGTAGGTCAACCTGCAGGGTGGTAAAATACCTTTAAGAATACTTTAATTCGTTAAATTAAGATTTTCGTTATTTGATTACAAAAATTCTATTTCATATTTAGACGAAGAGAATATGTAGCCAGCAAGCTAAATAAATAATCTATTTCCATCTGACTGGAACAAATTGCGTAGTTTCAAATTTTCTATTTTTATTTCGAGTTTAATTTTATAATTCATACATGATTACCTAGGTAGCGCATATACTAATAATGTTTTTCGCAATCTAATATTTTATGATGCCAGATAGCATAAAATATGAGATAATAAAGTCTGAAGAAAATGAATAAGTTAACTTCATCTAATCAGAAAAGTAGGAATTTTGTAGCTCTAAGTAAAGGAATTCTGTGTAATTGTAAAATTGCTGTGTTAAACTATTCGTTTAGGGAGTAATTTGCACAAAAACACAGTGGTATCCATTAATATAGTTGCCGCCTGCCCCATAAGCAGAAGGCTTATGTTTTTTTAATGGCTGAATGGCCTACTCTTCATCTCGATCACTGATGGAAAGCTATGTATGATATCTATGATGGAACGAGCAGGCCCAGAAGATGCCTGTTCTATTATGCTTTGAGGGCAGACGGGTTAAATGTGTATGTAAGTAAATCACAGTGATAAGAAAAAGAAGTTGGAACATAACAATCTTATTGCCTTTCCATAGTCGCCTCCAATTTGTTATTATATTTAAAACTGCTTAAACTTTTGCTAGCCAAAACGGATAAGACAAGTTGAAATATTCTAGGAATTTTTCGAAGAATCACCCATATAACTCTATTAATTTTAACTGCTTTCTATTTATTTTAATTGCTGAGCAGCGTTGTTCTGGTTTTACTTAACACAGATTTAATTAAATATCACTTGATATAGAAATATTTATTTATTTATTTAATACTTCATGCACAGAAATTTACACAGGCGGACTAAATGCCAATATTGTTATTTATTTATAAAATACGTAAAAAAACGACATATACCTTATGAGTTTCTTCCAGCAGACCTGCGAAAGACTTGCTGGTACACACCAGACAAAAACACACTTTTTTGTCCTATTTAAACTTCTCAATTATTCAAAAGGGCTCTTTAATTACTAATTGATATTTCTCAATGCATTGCGTCGTTACCAAATCAAAAAGTCAATCCATATTGTCAAAGTACCAATATTAACTATCAATATTAACCTATACTTCTAAGCACTATTGTTACTAACACCAAAATACTAACAAAAATATGGACCTTAGTCTGAAATAAAGTTCAATTTATTTATTTATTTAATATTATGAATGCTAAATTAAGTATGTCTGCCTATTGATGCGACATACAGGTAGACCATGACCAGATTTAGGACAAAGTATACGTTTATCCCGCAATAATATAAAATTAATTAAGTACGTTCCCGAATTTCTAACCTCCACGTGGGCAAAAGCTAGCAAAAATAATTGTATCTCGCTAATGAAAATTACCACCCATTTAAGTCAATAATGTAAATCTTTAGACATCATAATTTATTACTTAATATATTATTATTTCTACAAAAGCTATTAATTAGTACTTCAAATGATAACTATGAAATACCCACTGTAAATTTAGTGCCTAGTTTTAGACATAATTTATTCAATATCATAGACCTTGTGCGTAATGTTCTACTTCATGAAGCCAATGATATATTTAAATGTCTAGACTCTAAATCGTTAGTGGCCATCATTACTGAACCTTTTATAATGATGTCTGTTTGAAGTGTAATTAGGTACATTCGTAAGTTTCTAAACCTTAAAACTGTATGTAGGTCAACATAGCATAGAAAGGTGTTTCGGTTTAGGCATTGACAATTACTTTGATGCGTGTCTAAAAAATATAACAATGGAGTTGTTTTAGAATGAGAATATTTTTTTACCAACTATGAAAAAGGAAGAAGTTATCTAGTCGATGAGTAGTATTTTTTTTTTCAACAAACATATGTAGGCGCCTAGTAAAATAATAGCAGTTTGATTGATCTGCAGCGTTGATTTTTTGTTGGACTCCGACTCAAAATTAATAATATCTAAAAAAAATGAGCTTTGGCCGAAAGGTTTATGTTTCCATTTTAGTTTATTTTTTTGTCCGCAATTTTTTTGGACTATACTTTTCAGATATTTATTTGTAGATTTGATCCATCATTGCAGAAAAATTTGACTCAACTAATTTTAAAACTGCATGGCCACTGCTGACTTCTTCTACCAACCTTTAACCTGTTTTGTACCCCCTACGATTTATGCTCGCCATCTAAAAAAAAAATCTATTCCATTTATTCTATTGTACTACCACCCATTAAGTTTGATACAAAGACAATGAAAAACAAAAACATCTATCAACAAAAAGCTAAGTGCACTCTCTCTCCATTTACTAGAAAATTTAGCAACCAACTAAAAATTGAAAGCAAAAACATAAAATAGGCTACTTTTAATTAAGGTGAGCTAAGATTTTCACAAAAACATAGATTAATTTAAGTTAGCTGCTGAAGTAAGCACCTACTTCCATTCATTGCAAAACTGGTCTGATGCAATCAAGGTAATGAAAACATGCCTCGGTCTACTTTATAGTAAATATTCAGTGGAATTTGTAACAGTGGCTACATACAGACCCCACGTAGAACGAACCGTCGCGTCGGCGTATTGTAAAAACTTAATCCAAGAAAAAAAAAGACCGACTTCCGGAAAAACACCGCAAAGTGAAAAATAACTTTCAATTTGAAAGTCGGTGTCTTTGGATATGTATTTGAATTTTTTGTCACCGCCTTCCGATATTACAGTTATTTTTCACTTTTTATTATAGTATCATTTCGAATTGGCTTGGGGTATTTATAGTACCCCACGCCAATTCTAAATTTCATCATCCTTGATCAAAAAAATGCAGATTTATGCGAAAGCAGCAACGCGGTTGATTTGTTGTAATTTTTTGAAGAGTTCCGTTGTCTGTCTCCGAAACGCATCATCAGATCTATATGAAATTTAAATGGGACCATTTCGGTATAATCCCCTTTCGAACAAAAAAAGAATTTTCAAATCTGTCTAAAAATTACGGAGTTTTGCCCGAACATACATTAAAAAAAAACATGTCGAATCGATAACCTTCTTTTTGAAGTCGGTTCAAAATGAGGGCGAAATTGCTTTTATTAAGTTTTGTGTTTTGTGCAAAAATTATGTGTGGTTGTGAAAGGTGTAAATAAGCATTTGTAGGTGTGGGAACAGTAATTATCGTTTTTTGTTAGTAACAATTAAACGTCGTTAGTCTAGTGCATGAGCATGAGGTCTAGGGTTCGATAACCAGATCGGCCAAGTGTTATTGGATTTCAGTATGAAGAATTTTTCAGTGGCAGCCCAATGTCCGGATTAGTCCCCGGTTGATGGCAATAGGCTCGCCCTCTATTACAGCTGCTGAAATGTGATTGTAAGAACTATACGTACACCTTTCTCGAACCCTTTGAGGAAACATGCGTGATGTTATGTGTAAATAAACGTTGCATATGCATGGCATGTTATTAGGTACACCTGTTATTAAACAACAAAGTCAAAGCATTTATTTCAAATAGGCACATAAAAGGCACTTTTAAACGTCAAAATTTACTCTAGTCGCCCTTTCCAAAAGGTATATTCTTATGGAGAAGAATGGGCAAGAAACTACATCGTTACTCTTTTAAAATGTTTCACAATATCTGCATACATTCATTTTATAATTAAATGTTAAATCGATGAGTGATACAGTTTTGTGCTTTTTGTCAGTCAGTCGATCAAACAGTCAGTCACGGTACTACTTTATTAATATAGATAACATAGTCAAAAGCTCCAGTATCTTTGCTCGCCTTACAAACTGTGAGTGAATGCACACACGCATTACCATAGTGAACAGCTCCGTGCAACAAAAATATTCATAGCCATCATTTCGTTAACAGCTGAACATATTGAAATAATCATTATGCATAGCAAGTTGTAGTATTTTTAACTGAAAGTTTTTACAACGGAGAACCGTGTCATTTATTTGTTTATTTAATATAACACGAAACGTGTATTCCAATAAATATAATATCACGTAGATGAAGCTCAGATGAGCTTTTTACTTTGTGTAAATTATTTCATCACCGCTGCTCTCAAAACGGATGATTAAAAGCTTCGGGAAGAAATTTGCATGTCCTAGAATCAAAAATTTGAAGACATGTGACGTCTACTAACACGCACTGGGCCCGTGGTAGATAACGGGCCACTCCGGCTCACAAAGAGGAGGCCTGTGTCATCATACGGTGATTATGCAGTAGATAATAAGCTTACAGTAATGTAATGATGATATAGACACAAAGTTAGCGCTGTTATAATTTCTAAAGTGACGATATTATTGAGAACGTTCATGTCCACGTCACGGTATCACAGACGTTCACGATAATTATATTAGAAAGTAAGAGGGAACAATTGTTTATTCTGAAAAAAACAAAACGCACATCAAAAAAAAAAAACCTAAAATGCACACATGCAAAGTAGCCAAAAGCGTCGTATTCAAGTAGAAAAAGTTTTACAATACTGTCCATACAAATGGATCTGCGTTGCGATATTGGCAATTATATTACAACAATCAAAAGAAAAAGAAAATGCCGTTTGCTCAGTGATGACTACTTTTGTAACAAAAGAACTACAATAATAACAATAATTAAGCCGTGCATCGTATCTGTGCAAGAAGAGGCCGTGCTCTGCAAAATGCTTTGAGTTCCGTCCGAAGTCAAAGCATTTCAAGCAATCGTCAACAGCGCTGATTTTCAGCAACCACCTATAACACGCACATTTTTCTATATATTTTATGGACGTGAACGTCATGTTATTATCGTCACGTTAATATTTATAGAAGAAAGACTGTTACGGGTTCGAAAATAGAGCGGTATGTTTGAAAAAATAAAGATTGCGTCATTTTAGCAAGTCAGACACAGAAGCAAGGATTCATTCGTTACTTATTTAAATTCTAGATTTGATTAGAACTTGCTCGAAATAATAATGTAATTAGAACAGGTGCATACTACCTTTCCATTGCATAGTAAATTATTCCTCCGTTGCATTTCACGACACCCTCGGGACGGACTGTTTTATTAGTACAAATTCATAGTCGACACCACAAAGTAAATATTGCAAATGTTACAGATAAGTTGCTGCAACTTTCCATCTAAGGTAAGTTACAGAAAAGTGGAGGAAAGTTACTAGTACGGTGCATATTGCGCGCTGGTACCCGTCTTCAACTTTTCTGCCGTAAGCACATTCGTCACACATTTTTCTAACACGCAATTCGTAACAAAAGTTTAATAAACCTGCCGTTGGAAAAGCGAAATGGTAATTTTTCAATTGTTTTCAATTGTTTTTAAGTGTTCCATTGTTTTCAATTCACAATTCGAAGTCATGATTTTATTTAACTTTTCCGATTTGCCTTTACTTGGTGATTTTGTTATTTTATGCTTTGGTTTTGTGTCTGATTTGACATAATGGACACTGCAGAACTCCGAGAAGAATTATGCCATTGTTAATTCGTAAAATTCAAAGCTAAGCCGCTGGTACCGGCTGTCATTCATAAATCTTTGACAGTCATTATGGGTCGTTCTCGCCGAAAGTCTGACAACCAGTCTTACCAAGGGGTTATAGTATTACCCAATGACTGGGTTGTGGAGGTCAGATAGGCAGCATGTAAAATACTTGTTTTCAGCTGCATCCGGTTAGACTGAAAGCCGACTCCAATAGTCTAGAAAAAGCTAGGCAGATGATGAAACACAGAATAGAGAATGATATATTCAGAAGTTGAATGATATATTCAGTTAAATGTTTAAGTAGTTTAGGGTTGGCGTTTTAGAGACATAGGTACCCCTTTTTATCATCATCATCATTTCAGCCGAAAGACGTCCATTGCTCCCCCAAAAGGGGAGGCGCCTTAATCGCCACGCTTGGCAGGCGGTGTTGGTGATCGTAGTATGGTGGTAAAATGCATAGAGAACGTTGCTGCCCATTCTCTAGTAAGTTCCTTAGTCGCCTTTTACGACACCCACGGGAAGAAATAGGATGGTCTATTCTTTAACGTCCGGCACTACACGGATAAAACCCCTTTTTATACTCATAAGTTATGACTACTCAACAAGTGTAAAAGTTGGATTGCATACCCTGAAAACTTGATGACGTGTTTTATGTTGTAAATCGAGTTTTAAAACACATACCGTTTTATTACAAAATGCGACATAACTATAGTTCTGGCCTAGAGCTCTGAGTCATTTTCCAACTTTAGTTGATTTGGGTAAAGTTTTTAATTAAAAATGACAACTTAGCACCTGACTTAGTTATTTTGTTTTGTAAAATAAACTATTTTTACATTTCTGTTAGGTTTTATTTCAAAAAGAGGCGCAATGGTTTAAACCATTCTTAACGAAAATCTTGTTTTCATTTCTAGTTCTACCTATTATTCAGGTCCACGTCATGATGTCTCTATAAAATTATTAACCTCAGTAACTGATGAATATGTTCGTCATTTGCTGCTTATTTCACATTGAGTAGTACTATAGAAATTTCTTTTCACAAATATAAATTACTCGTTGACTGACTGAGCACTGAATTGAGTTTCTAAGCATGGAAGGAAACAGGTACACTAGACACGTGTCATAACAATAGATAATGCGATTATAATCGACTTGAGTGTATTGATTTCAACAGCACAATACGTATAATAGCTGTTACAATTAAATTCGAATCAAACTATCATGCGGTTTCAGTTATTAATTATTAATAGGTACGCCACAATTGTCAGTATGAATTACAATTATAATTATCCTTATTAAAGTAATATGTTGATTCGTTTTTAAGCGACGTTTTTGTCTTGCTCAACATAATAATAAAGCTAATGTACCGTACTTTCTGAAGATCATCATAACTTCACGCTTTGATTCCCCAAATAGTTGGGGCAGAGGTGTATCAATATATTCACCCATATTTCGCCAATTGTTCTAATGAAGATCAACTTATAAACCGGGCACGTAAAAATGCACCAAGTTATAAGATACATTGAAAGGCAGTTATTTTGTTACTGTCTTTAAAATACACATTTAATTCTTTTTTATCCGTACCTCATATTATATTAAACCATATCGAAACAGTTGTTTTAAGGTGCACTTCCTTATATGACTAATGCATCTAACATACATACATAATCGGCCTATAATGTTCCCACTGCTGGGACACAGGCCTTCTATTTTCGACAGAGGGTGGACTGTAATCTATCACGTAAGGCTAGTGCGGGTTGGTAGATGTCAGATGTCTTCGAATGTTTGGGTCTATGACATGCCGGTTTCATCACAATGTTTTTGTTCACCATTTTGAGAGCAGTGGTGATGAAAAAATGTACACACAAAGTAAAGCCAATGTCACTGTCGACTGTCCGTTGGAACCTATGACATACAATAGAATAATAATAAATAAATTGTTTATTACCACAAAGTTCAAGTACATTGCACTATATACAGATGAAAGATCTTAATTTAGCATTAGGTAGGTAAGCACAATAGGTTCAACCCTGTCCCCTAAACTAGGCTAGGCCTGTATCTTAGGAGGCAGTACCCGGTTAAAGAATATGCTATATGATGCTATTTTGGCAGACGTGCCAGTGGACCGTGTCAAGTGAGTGCATTTATTATCGCGTGGTAAGCTTTTAAAAAATGTGATAGTGAGAGAGTGAAAAGTGAATTCTATTGTATAAGAGTAAATGTTTGATGAATGTGTGGGGAAGTGGACGGGGTGTTTTGTGATAGTGTTGTGTGTAGCGAATGAAGTGCGTGTACGTTTGTAGTGTGTTATGAACGAATAGGTGACGTATTGTAAATGTAACGCAATATTCGTTATCCACACGGAAATATTAAATTACTTCATGAAGCCAAATGTACTCGGCTGTTATTCCCCTTAAATCGAAATAAAGCATTTCACTCCACTAGGTATGGTGTGGCAGGACGAGCTCTTTCACAAAGAACCTCACTACCTTTGACAGTGTTGAATGAAAATGGGCATGTAGGTACGTTAATGTTCGTTATGAATATCTGTGTATGGTCGAACTGTATTGAAAGCCTCACTGTTTTAAACGAAATTCTGCAAATGGCTCTTAAAATAAGCAATACTGGTCTAAAGAGACTTCCCCGTAAATAAACGCGTCAATAACGCTTTGAGAGTTATGTAACTACGTCAGTTCTGAGTTCTGGAAATAACGTGGCCTGAGAGCCAATATGTTTATTTATGTTTTATTCTTAGGTTATTTCATTATACTGTTACTTAAATATCTCCAAGAAAAATATTTAAAAATGATATCTCACATACGATTACCATATCACTTTTTGACGTTTTCACATATTCACTTATTCACTGGATAAAAACTTATCCTGTATGTGAAGAGAAGTGATGACCCAGGCCTTACGAGTTGTAAGTCGTGGGTTCAAATCCAGGCAGGCGCTTTACTTCGTATATTTATGTGATATCGACCAACCCGCACTGTCCCGCGTGGTGGATTATGGCCCACTCTCTCTCATATGGTACAGGTCTGTGTCCCAGCAGTGGGAATATTATAGGCTGATTATAAGGGGTCATGGCAAAATATTAACAGCCACACAGTTGGATTTAAGGTCAAGCTACGCTTGTCGCGGTTGGTTAGTGGATGGGTGTCCGTCCGTTACATATTGATAACCTTCTATGCCTCGTCATGCATGTTGATCCGGTGGTTCCAACTGTCATTCGTAGATCTTTGAGCCCCTAACTTTTCTTAATACATTTGTTAGCATCGTTTAATACTTCATAAGATCAGAGATTAACAGACAAAACAAATCTAGTATAGCTTGTTGTTTTTGTTCTGATTTTAATTTAATTGCTACCGCCCTTATTAATACCTGCATGTTGTATTCGGATTTCTTTACATACAAAAATAATGCAAATTAAGTTTATAAATAGAAATCACAAATGAAGCAAACTGAATTAAATAATTAATCAGCCCCTGAAATTATGTTCATCCCGCCGAAAATATTTTGGTCCTTTTTCCTCAGAAGGTATTTTTAGATGAAGTTAATTTCCGCTTTAAAGGTCGAGGTTAGCCACTTCTCTGTTTTATAAATTTTACAGTCAATAAAGTCAGCATTAAAAGTAAATGTTTTGAAGATTGATTCAAGAAACCTTTATTTATTTTTAAATGTCCCGATTTCATTACCAAAATAAATAATTTACAATTGTTGAGTTCAGATATACAGTTTACTGTCTTTTCATGTTGACTGTACCTTCCTACTGCTTTGACACTAATTTTGTTTACTTCGATCAAGAAACCAAGGTATTCGATTTCATGGTTAAGGCATATTACAGACTTTAGGTTTGTAGACGATTTTCTATTCTGTATTTTTATTTCTCTAAGTACCTCGTACATATTAAACAGGCTTGCACTGTCCTCCCATACCACTGTATTTTGTAAACATTGTAAAAGCTAAAAAAAAGAGTAACCGTAGAGTTTCTTGCCGGCTCTTCTCCCTGAGAAGCGACAAAATGGAACCGTGCACCTAGCTTCTGACGTTTCATAAGCGCCCATGCAGGTTTATATGAAATAAAATATTTTGATTTGATTTGAATTACCCGACTTCAAAGCAAAAAGTAGAGTTATTATTTTGACCGGTACCATGTATGCACGTTGGTATGTATGTTTGTTCAGTACTACGAAACTGACATTTCTAATACGGGCGATAAAGAGGCTGAGGAACAAGAAGAAGAAAATGAAGTTTAGAAGTGAACAAATGAACAAACATACTTAAATTTTCCTTTTTAATCTGCCATAGTCTTGTAAAAATATCTATATTATCTTTATTAAAGTAAGACACCTACCCCCTTATTACAGAACAAGGTTTTTTTTTAGGTATGGTTTAAACCTTCGAGCCTATTTTTTTAATAAGAACCTAACTGACATCGAAATACAGCTCCTTTTACCAAACTGACAAGTTAGTCCAGTGCTAAATTGTCAGTTTTGTAAAAGGAACTGTAATTCTATTTCAGTTCTAAGTTCTTATTTCAAAAACAGGCTCGATGGTTTAAACCATACCTAAAGAAAAACCTTGTTTTGTAATAAGGGGGAGAAAGTCTAAGGTAACAACAGGTCACATAAGAAGTTATACGAATATACTTCGCTTATAATAATTTGTCAACTTTTAACATATTCACAAGACAAGAAGCCCTTCATTTGGCTAAAGACATACGAGTATCTTTGAAAAGTTATTCGACTTTACATCGTCTTCATCTTGTTTGAACTCCGTCTTTGAATTAATGGGCTTTGAAGCAACTTCAATCTTCTTTTGAACACGTGTTTTAGTTGAGCTAAAACTGATTTATTATTTTATCTATCTGCGTAGGCTCTTATTTAGATAAATGTTAAGGTTGAAAAAGTTTAGGTGGAATTGAGACGATGTTTCGACTGAGATATGAATCATAAGAGAAGTCATTTCGAAATGAATATTGTAATATTCTTATACTCCAGAGGTACTCATAGACAGACAAAAAAAAAAAAAAACTCCGTCACAAACAAAAACTCTAAAACAAACAAAACAGTTTTTGTTTGTGTTGGGGGTTTTTAAAATTTTTAATTAAATTTTTAATTCCTGCTTTTTAAACTTAATGTCTCGCTTAAATCTGCGCAGCGTTGCGTATGTTTCCATAGAGAAGTTTTTTACAAATTTATCCTAAATCATCGTCCTAATCACCATGTATCCATAACCTAGTCATTGAGACCTTTTCAATGAGCCCAACACGATACTTCTGCTGCTTGTTTGTGAGTAACTTGGGTATCCTGGAAATTCCAGGTGTTGCTCCAAGGTTAATTTGTTCGTCTAATATAATTGAAGTAATAGAATACCAAATTTCGACTTGATCAGACCCGTGGAAGATGCTGAAATCCCTTCATCAACCACAAAAGGGCTGATAATATTCAAACAGCTGAACCGATTTTGATAAAACATATCTAAAAACACTCCCGACTATTTCACCTTTCAAACAAAAAAAAAACTAAACCTAAATCGAATCATCCATTCGGGAGCTATGTTGCCTCAGACAGACACACAGACACGTCAAACTTATAACACCCCGTCGTTTTTGCATCGGGGGTTAAATAGTAAAAACAAAGAATGACAAAAAAAAAATTACAATAATAAAATTCTGTAAGTCTCTAAACTAATCTTCGTACACATCGGCCGCAGGAGTTTATTTGTAAATAAACTCCACTTTTCAAAGTAGGTTAAAATAACATTTCGTCGCTTTAAATATACCTACACCCTGTTTAATTAAGATGGTGTTTCCCCATCTAATATTGATGTCACCAAAATAACGTCCTCTCTTCTTAATTATAGAATAATACGAAGAAGGCCTTACAACGTTTCCACAAATTAATATTTTTCATGTAGGTAGGTAAGTAAATTTAATAATACACAACCTTGATGAAAAATCTGTGAGCGGCGTTTTCTACGGAGTAATTAAATACCTATGGAGTTTTCGTTCCATAATTACGTGATAAACCTTTTTGCGGTATGATTTATTAGTTTTAAGCGTTGGTTTTGTTTTGGCGTCAATTTTCTTGGTCTTTAAATTTCTCTGTCTTTCTACGATTTATAAATTGATTTGTGAGAAAGTATCACAATCAAAGTCGAAAGATGAGATTCAGATTTTGTTCTAAAATAATTAAATATTATGATTGTGTGTCAGTCAGTCAGTCAGTCAGCAGGTTTAGCACGAGCACCGATTTGTCGACGGAAGAATGGACATGATTATTAACTAAATGATGTACAATAGGAGAAGATAGCTATGTTTTTCTATTAATTATCACAGTTATGCGTTCTAAACGAATCATGATTTTGTAGATAATCGTATATACTTTGTGGCTGTCGAGTAGAAAGTTTGTTGTCGGTGAGATTTTGACAGTTTGCGGCTAGGGCCGTGAGAGCGCATAGACTGCCTCTTCCTCACGTGCACCGACTCCTTCTTCGCGAGCATTACTGCTTCGCTGAAGGAGGTGACGGCTACCCATGCACTTTCGCTCCGTACCACGGTCTGAAACTGGGCCGGACGCGAGAGATCGCTGCCGCCGATCGCCTCCACGAGGACACTGCGGTGCTCCGCCCAAGCCGGGCAGACCGCCACCGTGTGCTCCACCGTGTCCTCAGGGCGACCTTCGCAGTGGAAACACCCGGGCGTTTCCTCCCGCCTTATCCGAAACAGGAACTTCCCGAAACAACCGTGTCCGGTGAGGACCTGCGTCAGGCGGAAGGTGAGGACGCCATACTGCCTCTCAAGCCACTCCTCAAAGAGAGGACTTACCGACGCAATCGTGGCGTGCCCAGCACTGAGTTGCGACAATCGCACTCTCCATGTCGCCATGAGATCCCGCCGGAGCGCTGTCCGCTGTGCCGCGATTTCCCGCGGCAGCGGAGTTACGCCCCGGGATTTGGCCTGGAGGACCGGATATCTACGGTTCGATAACAAAAATGTAGGAACGAAATGTCACTTTGTATTGAAAAAGCACTGTCTATTCTTCATAGAAATAGAAACCGTCATGCTATGCCTGCAGGACTTTTATTTTTATTTATATAGATTTACAAATACCGTGTTCATTTGTGTAAGTAGCAATTTTAACGGCACGGTTGGCGCAGTGGTTAAGCGATTGACTGCTGCACTGCGTGTCGCGGGTTCGATTCCCGCACGGAATAAATATTTGTATGAAATACAAGTTGTCGTTCCGGGTCTGACTGTTTGTGTATGTGAGTTTAATAAAAATTTTGTAAACGCACTCACAATAAAGGAGAAATTCCTAGTGTGGGGCAAGGTTTAAAAAAAAATCTTTGAATTTACTCGTATTTTATGTTGTTTTGATGCGTATATATAAAGACCAATTATTTTCTGTATAAATAGTCGGTTTTTCTGGTTTACTGCGAAAGAAGCAGTGTATTATTATACAATAGACTTGTGAAGTTTTCCAATATTTCGCTTCTGTGTATCCATGCTTGTATTTCTCCCGCGATTGTGATTTTATTCCTGAGAGCTTTTCGTCGATATTTCCTTCTGTGAAGTCACTTTCTATTTTTAGTTTTATTTGTATTAGATATTGTAATTTGGTTATGCTATTTCAGACTGTTGTTCTGTTCATTGCTTTAGTAAAAATCAGATGTGAGATTGTGAAAAATAAATGTTCATCTCGGCGTATTGATTTTCTTTTATGAAAACATAATGTCCCCACATACAATATTTGGTCTAGGGCCGATTTTGCAATAGTCAGATAACTACAATCTGAAGAAAACAAATGACAGTTTATCATTTTGTTTACAAAAGCTGTCAAATCGACATATTTAAGAGTTTTTTTTTAACTGTTGTTTAATTGTTTAAAGTTAAGAGAACTTTAATAGTCAAAGATATATAGTTAATTCGTCGCTTTTCACTTACTTAACTTTAAGCAGCGTTTATATATAAAGGGGTTATTCAGGTAAAAGTTTTGATTAGCAATTGGCCCCTAGATAACAAATTTTCGTTACTACACATTACATAAGACTATTCAAGCTAATAGGACATTCATCTAAAATGCTATTGAAGTATGAGGAACAGAATGTAAAGTCCACTCATCGGGTGTTTTGTCTGGTGGGTTTTTTTTTTTTTGTATGGCGTCTCGTAGTTGACCTTGAGAGGCCGTAACTACTTAACCGGACTTTCTTATGGTTGCCTTAAGAAAGCCAGGGGCGTAAAACTCCTTAAACTAAGCGACTGCACGCTGAGGGCACCCCCTGTAAGGTACGGGCCTCAGTTCAGGGCGTCACTGATAAGGGGACAGAAAGTTGGGATAGGCTGGATGAAATCATCATCATTATTATTATTAATCGGGGAATTTAACTCTACTGGCTCAGCTGCGGCGCGGCCTGGTATTTCAACGAGCAAGGGTCGTTCGGGCCTGGTGGGCAATTGTCAGGATGTTGTATTTATGCTAGTTGCGCGGTGAACTCTGTGTGTGAATTTGTATGAAGCCAGCGTGATGCGTAGTTCACATGTAGTGGTCTAGACACCTCTAAAATACCTTTAAATATAAATAATTTCTCAAATTGAAATATTTATCGCACTCGACGTTGACCTATTTACCTCACCCTTTTGTTTTAATATTCTGATCCGTAATTTAAAGTAAGGTTCATAACATTTATTTTTAGGAACCTAATGACGTATGATATGGGCAAGGTATGTTTCTGATATTTTGACCTTTCAAGGTAAATTAAGGAGCTTTTATCAATATTATGTGATGTTTTATTATTATTGTTTATTTATTTATAGATAAGTGATTATTTCATTTTGTTTATGATATTCGTACACAAGCATATACCTTCACATTTAATATAGTATTGAGTATTGGTTTTTTGGGAACAATATTAATCTTTTGTCGGTTCGAGTTTTACAAGAATGGCTCTTGTATAAGGTTACGCAGACTGTGGTTAAGGTTGTGACGTAACACGTCTTAGTGTAGTCATTGGTTCATAGAAGTCCTTTGAATGCGTTAGCTCTTGCTAGAATGTAATCATGTATTATCAAAAGGAAAAGGGGTCTAGTAAGTATGGAATAATTACGGCTTTCATTACAATGTTCCTAAATACATTCGAAATCAAAATCAAAAAGTAATTTATTCAAACTAGGCTGAGAGTCAGCACTTTTTAAGGTCAAAATTACAAAAGACAGTCCCCCAAGAACGCCCACCCTTCACCACTTCCTAGTGCTTTAGCTGGGAAGAAGAAGTGGCGCAACAAACTCCTCAGCAGCACAGCTGTCTGTTAAGTTAGAAGAACTAGATTCTGTACAATAATAAATAATAAAATGCTTTATAGAGTCTAATAGAATAAACAATAATTATGTGAAGTAACTCATACAACCTGTTAGAAGATAGGCTAATTCTCGTGAAAAAACATTGTCTTGAGTTAATCACGGCGACCAACTATTATTATCGTTTAAGTAGTCGTTAATAGAATAGAATGCCTTAGATTTTAACATTATTGTAATCGTAAATATTATCATGGTTTAAACGAATATTAAACTGGAGTTAAATCTGTAACGACTATTATGGTTTCAAATAAAATGACTACTATTTCAATAATGTTTTATACTTAATTAATTTATATTTGAATATCATCAATGCCTGAATAGGTCTGAATGAACCACGGTCTTAAGAAGCTTATAGTTTCTCAATAGAGGCACAATCCTCATATTCTCATAAATTTAACAATGACAAGCCGAACCCAGAATCCATTTGTTGGTCGCGAATGAATACGAATAACCTTGCATAATAATAGTCGAACCCGAATGGTGGTCGCCCGTGGTTCGACCCGAGATTACAAGGATACTACAAAGCCTAAATATTGTATCACTATGTATTAATATGGTTGTAATATTAATCCAATAACGTCGTCAATCTATTTTGCTGTTGAAAGTGGAATTGATATTTGGATGGAATTTTTGTAACGACCCATGTGATATGAACGTATCGTTGTATGACTTTTTGTAGTGTCTGCATTAGAATTTTGATGCAAAAATGAAGTTTTTTCTTCACTTCATCGTTTTTTTAGTTCTCATACATACCAGCGGCCGAGTCAACTACAGCGTAGATCGCTACGGCGTAGGCAGATATGGCAGCCACGTAGCATGCTACGATATTAGTAACACACGCGATTTATTATTTTTAAATCATGCGAGAACGCAAATAATGTTTTGTTAAGTTATACTGTGCTGTACCTGCTTTTTCATAGAGTAAAAAAATAAATAAGTATGCTATAAGAAAATTGTTCTTTATTTCAATCAAATTATTTATTTTAAAACAACATGATTACCTACACAATCTATAAGCGAACAGTCTCATAACATTAATTATATGTACATGTAAGTAACTTGATTACAATATAGTATTTCCAATTATATTTATACAATTTATAATATTCGAAAAAGATATTTTGTGTTTAATTATGCCAACATTAACAAAAAATCAAGAGAATTTTATCATGACCCACAAAGTGCACACAAATAAAATAAGCGTATTAACCATAAAATTAATACGATTCCAAAAATTGAAGAAAGACGCAACAATAAAATTAACTTTCCCATTACACTAATAACTTGAATAAAAGTTCTTTAATGTTTCGCGGCCCACAAATTATTGCCACAGGTGTCAGGAGACTAGCAAATTTCACGAACTTCGAACTTTAGGAAAAGTTCTGCCCTAAACGTAAGCCTTAAGTAGGTTGGTTTTTATTATCTTGGCCGTCTTATGGTTTTTGTTGTCATACTTGGCGAATGGGAGCATGCACGCTTAAATTGTATGTTAAGAGCGTATTCGACAAAAGTTAAATTACAAAAAAAAAATTGTAAAAGGAACGATTCAAAATGGCGCTAACGGGCTGACAACCGTCATGCAAAAAAGCGATGCTCCCTGTCTAACGAACGTGAAAAGTTGAATTTTAAGGACTGTTACTTACGTCACAGGTAATGTGTTATGGGGGAGAGGACATCCGATATACTATGGGAACCACTAAACATATTAAACATAGAACCTATACCCGTAAATGTGAAAAGATTTTTGTTGTTCTTTCGAGGTTTTTAAGCAACAAAAATAGTTCAGAAACAGTTTTAAACACTCAGAAAACAAATCAGACATGAAATCAAAAACAATTTTGTGTTATTCTGGGTATAACTAGTAATAATTACACTAGTAATCACTTATTTCGAATAACGTTAACAGAGTTTTATTTTTTAAATAATTTATCATATTCACTCACGTTTGCTTGGAAGGGTTTTTTTGTGTGTGAATCATTAAATAACTTCTCCCGTTCTGGGTGGAGCAGGTCGCTTCCACGAGGACACGGTGAGGCCCCGCCCAAATGAATAACTTCCCTCAAGAAACTACAGGTTGTCCTATTATATCAAGCTTAGTAAAAGTAAAACAATGAATATTTATATTAACACACAAAGAGACCAATATTTAATTAATCCGTCTCTTAACTAAGCATTGTGTTGAATAATTAATATTACCTTGTAATTGTAGCTTGACCTCATATCATGTATGACCTTTGTGACCTTTAACATTATCCAACATTCTCCGGCCACAGTGTAACTAAGGGCAGTGTTATTAACATCGACACTGAGTTATTATAATGGAATAATAGATGCTATAAATCTTTCTTGAATGACTGTGACCTCTGTTGTAAGATATTGCATGGTAGGCTATGGTAGACCTAGTTTTATGGAAACATAATCGACGGTCTCTACGTATAATCCCCTAACAACAAATGAGAAATTTTACAGGAGAGCGTCAAGCTTCAAAGCTTCAAAGTTTCAAACACGTGTATTAATGTTCTAGTTAATGTAATGTCATGATCGATTTAAAGTATGTTTTGCCATCTTAGACTTATTTTTGTCAAACTAAACGATAGTAAAGGCTGGCCTGAAGGTCACAAAAACAAAATATGCAAATCACGTATCTGCCACTTATGGGATTGTATGTAGGGACCGTCGAAATATGCAATGAAATTGAACCACCGCGCACCGGTCGCCTCTTTGATCAATGAAATCACTCTAGAATATATGGGTGTGTGATCATAATATTATTTTTATTAACCGGGGTTAAATATGCTGTCAACATCATCATCTGCCCAGCCTTTTCCCAAATTTGATGGGGTGGGCTTCCAGTACAGCAGGTCAGATATGAAGTTGCTCCATGTAAATTACTGGTATTCAGCTGAATCCGGTTAGACTGGAAGCCGACCCATTGCGCAAAAGCTAGGCAGCTTTATTGATGCTCAGGTGCATCAGTTGAGTTATTGGTCAAAAGCGAGCTTATCTTAAAAAAAAAAAAACCTGTAAATGGTAACGTGGACTTGCTTAGTTATTTTTATACAAAAGACCAAATAGCTAACTTTATTCTAATTGAAATAACTTCGTTTCATAATTACCATCTTAGCAAAGCTTACGGGTGTCACAAATTAGTTTAAGGGCTAAATTCGTGTAACAGATGGATTCCTGCCACAACAATAATCCCGACCCTTTGGGTACGGAACCGTGAAACCGGAGGACGTAACAGGTAGATACAGTCAGGAGTAATCCTTAAGTGTGAAGACGGAACGATCAAAGGGTTTTAACTCTTTGGTTCTTGTTTTTTGACTCTTTGATTCTTGGCCCTATAAGGGACAAGATGAAGATAAAGATTTATTACATAGACTAACAACAACACATATACATAAATTCATGCCTTGCCTTGGTCATGGAGCGTGTAGTACCCTCATCCGTAGTACATGTATGACCAGATGTATGAAAGTGTAGCGGCATCTACATCACCACATACGAACCGAAGTATGCTTCATCACGCAAGCAGAGTTTTACCGCTCAACTAACATAAATGCAACGTCCTAAAATCAACCGTCGGGCAGTGTTGCCCACCAGACAGACGTCTGTTCGGAAGCCTTTTCTATGGTGGATGGGTGAACTTTACATCCTGTTCCTCATACCTCTATAAACCTCAAAATCAAATGTAGTGTGCAACGATCGTAGGTGCCATTCTTTAGTTAGGCAGACTACGTCGATGAATGCCTGTTAAAAGATAACGTTCAAGTATACAATGCGGTAAAAGAAGCTAGCTCATAAATGCGCATTGCCTAGGCTGCATTCAACATTAAGTAGGCCCTCGTCCATTATGGGACTATAGTAAGTCTGTTTTTATTAAAATACATGACATGTTCCTGATGGGGATCTCGTCGAAAAAAAAAACAAAGAGCTTCTAAGTTACGGCTTTATTTAGCGCCGCCTCTGTCACTAATTCCTATTGTCTATTTCAATACCTATGTCATATTTGTTTCTGGATCACCACTCAAAAGCCTTATAATGCATTTTTCCCCTTACTACTATCCAAAAAATAATCTCACCACAATAAATTATGAGGAATTCTTGTGTCTTTCATGCTTTTTGACGCAGCGGTTTATGCTGTGCGTAGTCTATAAGTGGTGGCCTAGAGGTATAGGCCCCGACTCACGACTTATTGGTCGTGAGTTCGTACGCAGACAAGCACTTTTCTTTGTGTATTTAATATATATCGCCATTTTGCTCTCATGGGAAGAAAGAGAGAGTTTATGTATGTATATATCTTCTTAAAACGATGAAAGAAAATATTGTGAGGAAACCGGTATGTCCGAGAACCAAAAGAGACTGTTCCGCACTGGTCCCGCGTGGTACATTATGAACCAATCTGACAGAGAGGAGGCCTGTGTCAGTCGGAACTTTATAGGCTGTTAGCATTGTAGGCATTATAACGTTGTCTGTCAATGAATGAATTTATGATGTTCATTAAGTAGAAAGCAGTGGTGCAATGATGTTCATTAAGTAGAAAGCAGAGAGTAGAGAGCAGTGGTGGCCCAGTGGTTACGGCCGCGACTTACGAGTTGTAGGTCGTGAGTTCGAACCCAGACAGGCGCTTTACTTTGTGTAAATTATTTCATGACCATTGCTCTCAAAACGGTGAAGGAAAACATCGTGAGGAAACCGGCATGTGCTAGAATCAAAAATTCGAAGACATGTGACATCAACCAACCCGCACTGGGCCCGCGTGGTGGATTACGGCCCAATCCCTCTCACCGAGAGGAGGCCTGTGTCCCAGCAGTGGGAACATTTATAGGCTGCTGATGATGATGATTAAGTAGAAGATCGACTTTGTATAGCGCTGCGACTGTCACTAATTCAAATAATCTCTTTTGATACCCCGATGTATCATATTTGATTCTGGATCACCACTCAAAACCCTTGTAATGCTCTTTCCATTCATTACTATCCAAAATGAAATATCTTTTACAAAATTTTACAACCTAAATTTTACCCATAAACAGGCTTATTGCCACACGCCCCCATATTTCATCGCCAGCACATTATTAACTAACCTAATAAAACGCATTAACAGCATCGTACATAACTAAATTATTACATTATCTTTCGATATCGTACATGTAATATAATTTGGCGCAATAAGTGTTAGTATGTGTCGTCTGACGAACACGGAAATATATTGTTTAAAGGGATTTCCTCATACCAGAATGTCCTTTGAAGTTTGGTGTAAGTTGTTAGAGATTAGCGATTAGATCGAAGAAGTGCCAGAGGGTTATCTGATCAGGAAATGTCACAAAGATACAATGCGCAAAAAACGTCGATTATTCTTAGAATGACAGACTATTAGATTAGTTTGAATCGAAATAGTGGTTTCCATAAACCCATAATTCTCTTGCTCTTATATTTCGTGAGCAGTGCTGGCCCAGTGGTATCAGCGCTGACATAAAACTTGTAGGTAGTGGGTTCGAACCCAGGAAGGTACCATACTTTGTGTAAATAATTTCATCACTACTGCTCTCAAAACGGTAAAGGGAAACGTCGTGAGGAAACCAGCATGTCCTAGAACCGAAAATTCGAACACTTGTGTCATCTACCAACCCGCACTGGGCCCACATGGTAGATTACAGCCCACTGCCTCTTGAATAGCGGAGTCCTGTGTCCCAACAGTGGGAACATAATAGATGGATATGCATCCATCGTTTCTTTGATCAATCCCAACTCATATTCCAAACTCATTTCCAAAAACTGCGTTTGTCAAATTCGCTGTTGAGCTAGGTGCTTAGGCCACTTGCACCCAAAAATCACTAAACGCATTTAGCGCCAAAAGAATTTGAAACATTTTTCAAAGAAGGTTAACGTTAGATGTATTTGGTCACCGAATAAGTCTAGCGTTAAACTTGTTTGAAGATAATGTAGGGGTACTTGCACCACCAATAACCAAAATTTGGTAATTGGTTGTGGTGGTGGATTATCAGCCTATAATCTTTCCACTGCTAGACTACAGGCCTCCTCGCTGTAAGAGGAAGTGGGCCGTAATAAATTATAATAATTTGTATATTTTTAAATGTTTTTTTATATACTTAATCAGTTTAAAAGAAAATAAATGAGAAATTTGTATATTTTTAAATGTTTTTTTAAATCATTTTTGTAAAAATATTTAAAAATATACTCAATATGTAAAAAAAAAAACGAAATAATAGTAAACTATCGATTTTTAGGTTACTTAAAACTATGTTAGTATCACTTCTTTGCACTAAGTCTTTGTGCGTTCCGGTGGAGCTTGTCCGCGAAAGCGGCAGAATATCGCTCACTCGCAATTCACGACGCGGGTTGTTAGAGGTGCTATACCGGTTTCTTCACTAAGTTTTCCTTCACTGTTTCGAGAGAAGTGATGATGAAATAATTTACACAAAGGCGGCTGTTGCCAATAGGCCAGTTTTGCTGCTACATCTTTTATGTTGTTGGCTACATGGAATGCTGAGAGATAAAGAATATTGGCAGTTCAATTTATATTCACCATGAATGTGCAGCTTTAGGTTGATTCAACTCAAGTAGATACAGCAAAAATGGCGTACCAGACTATCATCATTTCAGCCGAAGACGTCCACTGCTGGACATAGGCCTCCTCCAAACGGGGAGGGGATTGCCATAATCGCCACGCTTGGCAGGCGGGTTGGCGATCGCAGTATGGTGGTAAAATGCATAGAGAACGCTTCCAGACTATCAATGTATGAAATTGGGAAAATTTAGTTTGCCAGTGCAATATGCAGTAGGCAGATTTGGTTTTAAATACATTTATAAATATCGCAGAAACTTAAGCCTAGTGACAAACATCAACATGTTGCCGAGATAAAATCCAGATTCTGCTCCGGTGCAATACTGGCTTATTGCAGTAAAATAGAGCAAAATAACAAAGTACCTAGGTAGATAAATGCCACGTGTGGCTATGAGCTGTCCAAAAGAAGAGATTTGCATTCAAGCGAAATCTGACTAGTGTTGTAAATGTAAAATTTGGTATGTATGAATGTTACTTAATTATGCAAAAACGGCTGAACATAGATAGCACATGTAATACGTTTTATCTCGGTAGTACATTCCCAACCTCTACGCAGGCGAAGCCGGTGGCAAAAGCTAGTAGGTATATGAAACACATAAGGTGAAAAAATCTGGTGCGGTGGACACAGAGCATGGGATCGCCATACCGCCGCCAGTAGCGTTTAGAGACGGCAGTATTAAGCAAATTCGTGGTGCCGAGAGTGCATGCGCACAACTTCTGTCGAGCACCATCTTCAAAGCCACCAGTTTCCAAAAGTCATTAGTGTCGCAATCTGAGTAAATGGTGAGAAACTTAATTTTTTCAGAAAGTGATGACATTGCTGCCTCCATCAGCGGCCGCGAAAGCGTCATCTTGCTCAGTGGCAGTGACTTGGGAAGATCCCCGTCAGGAACGAAGATCCTTACGCTTTCTCTATCTTTAAGATACTCAAAATTTATTTTGCCCTCACTATCGGCTTCAAAACCCTCGAAAACCATGAAAACGACACCCATTACGAAAATTTTAAATGGTTTCGCAGCCGCTGTCTTGAATTTCCATTTGGACGGCTACCTCACTATCGGCTTCAGCACCGACGAAACCAATGTAAAAGTATCTCACTCTCCGTTTGTCTCTTTATGTTGAACTAGCTTTTGCCAGCAGCTTTGCCCGCGCGGAACTTTCATCCCCTATTTAACTCCCTTAGGGGTTGAATTTCAAAAAATACTTCCTTATTCTTCGTCTGCATTATTTAGAGAACCTCTGTGCAAAATTTCAGTTTTCTAGGTCTAAGGGTTTGGGCTGGGAGTTGATGAGTCAGTCAGTCAGGACTTTTCTTTTTATTTATATTGAACTAGCTTTTGCCAGCGGCTTCGCCCGCGCGGAACTTTCATCCACCTATTTAACTACCTTAGGGGTTGAATTCCGAAAAATCCATGCTTATTCTTCTTGTCTGCATTATAAAGGGAACCTTGGTACAAAATTTCAGCTTTCTAGGGCCAATGGTTTGGGCTGGGCGTTGATGTGTCAGTCAGTAGTTTTCTTTTTATTTATATAGATAGAATAAAAGTCGCATGGAAGAATGAGTTTTCGGTACGGAACACTTGTTTCGTTTTTTTTTGTTTTTGCGTGTGGAAAATCATCAAACTTCTCCCGCTCTGGGTGGAGCAAGAAGGCGTGTCAGAATTTTACCTGTCCTTAATTGTTTGTCAAATTAATTAACATCTTTAAATATCTGTATCACATCTGTCATCATTAACTTCTCTGACCGTACACTAGAAATTATAATTTCGAAGGACGAGTGTCGAGAAAGCATTCAAAACATCCTACAATATTGACGTTATCAATAACACTTTATTAGTATTACGTTCATATTCCGTTCGTTTTAATATATTACTAACCTGCTATGTTACAGCATCCGAGCAGCAGTGTCCACAGGGATAGTACGCGAGTTGGGCTCGCGTGGAAAGAACTCTCCATTTTACATTTTCCGAGGCACTCCACGAATATCCGAACACCTCACAAAATCTTCAGGATTACATTTAGAATGAAATTTTCGTTTACACCATCACGTCTTCTTGTTCTGTAACAAAATAAAATTCAATGTTAGAAAATGATGCATTGTATGTTGGATAATATTTCGGCATTATGTTTGTTTTAGAACTATTGCGTTGCAAGATAAGAAACTAATTTCGTATTATCGTCTTAGGTTGTTTAATCAGAATCAAAAATGAAAAGTCATTTATTCAAACTGGACTGAGGATCTGAACTTTTTGAACAGCAAATTTACATTTGACAGTCCCCCAAAGTGACCACCCTTCTCTCTTCCTAGTGCTTTAACTGGAAAGAAGAAGTTTCACAGCAAACTCCTCAGCCACACAGCTGTCAGTTAAGAACTTGTGTGATTCTACGTAATAGTAGAGAGCAGAGCTTTTATCTCAGTTATCCATTGCGTAGGTAGATCAAATAGAATACGTTTTTCTAAAACAAGGAGTAACGGATTCTATTGAATTGACAAATTCAGAGTCATAAGACAAGTGTGATACTTCAATGATGGTTCTGGTTCGAAACCCAACGGGAATACAAAAGTTTCCCGTTAGGTAAACAGTAAATTTTAGTAATAAAAGCTTAAACTCATTATAATTAAAACATAACTAGTTATAAATTAATTTCAATTTGCTGCGACAGTGCTTACGCTAAAAGTTAATTTTAGATTGTTTTACATACAATATCACTACGGAAGGGGCGACGGAAAGGCGAGCTAAACTCATAACTTTGAACCGCGCCCGTAACACTATTGACCTGAATTTAACCCTGTTACAAGCTAAATTAAGGGGTAAACAGGAATACTAGACACTACAATCACAGTTTTAGTTGTAGGTAGTTCAGTGTTATTGGATAACCGAATAAATCTAAAAACACTACAAAGTGCAAAATAACTTTAATTTCGGAAGTCGGTGACTTTGGATGTGTATTTTAATTCTTTGTCACTGCCTTCCGAAATTAAAGTTATTTTGCACTTTGTAGTGTTTTTTGGAAGCCGGTTGTTATTTTTTTGAAAAAAGTTTTTATTTGTTACTTTTAGTTACCTACCCCACACCAATTAGAAATTTCATCATCCTTGGAGTAAAACAATGCATATTTATGCGATAGCAGCATTCGCGGTTAATTTGCTGTAATTTTTTGAAGAGTTCCGTTGTCTGTCTCCGAAACGCATCATCAGATCTATATGAAATTTTAATGGGACAATTTCGAAATAAACTTCGTTCGAACAAAAAAAGCATTTTGCAAATCTGTCTATATGCGACGGAGTTATGCCCGAACATACATTTAAAAAAATATTTTTGAAGCCCGTAAAAAAAATCTTGTAAAATTTGTGGCTCGTGGCGTTTTATTCATTACACATCGAGACCCCTCCGTGCCTCAGAAAACACGTTGAACCGTTGTTCCCGACTGTCATTTGTAGATCTTTGACAGTCGTTACGGGTCAAATGTCCAAATGTCTCATAACCATGCAATGTAATAGGTTTGTGGAGATCGGATAGGTTACATTGATTTTTATTCTAAAATGCAAGGTCTCTATCTTTTAGGTCACAAGTGCGATTACAAATTGGAATTACTTTCTGAGGCACTTATTTTTTTTTTGTAAGTGACATGTTTTCTGGCTAGATCTTAATTTAGGTACTGTTCATCAAAATCAGCCTATAATGTTCCCACTGCTGGGACACAGGCCTGCTCTTTGTGACAAGGAACTTCCTCTCACAAAAAGCAGGTCGGTGGCTATAATCCACCACGCGAGCCGCGTGTGGGTTGGTGGGTGTCTCATGTCTTCGATCTTGGATATGCCGGTTTCCTCACAACGTTTCCTTCACTGTTTTGAGTATAGTGGTAGTGAAATAATTCACACAAATTAAAGCGCGTGACTGGGTTTGAATTTACGACCTGTAAACTAATAAGTTGGGGCCATAGATATTATCTAAACTTACAAACAGAGCCGCATGCACAGGAGTAAAAATGTAAGTATAAACTTAAATGAAGCTTTATTCTCAACTACAAAAAGTCTAATAATGCAACGCAAGTTTATAAATTAACTAGATTAAGTTAAACGTAACCAAGGCCAATAGCTCGGCCTTTTCGCTTTAAATTCATTATTCCACTTATAATCCTATTTTCATTAATGACTCAAAGATCCTTGGAAGCCATTCACGTAAATTAAAAAGCTCGATAATTAACTGTGAGACTGAATCAAATACGAACTGTGAATAAAATTGAGTCGTAATTTTTTGTTGAGTATTTTTGTTAAATTGACCTATCAACTGTTTACGTCTTGTCGCTTCTTCTATTCAAAATGTACTGTTTTATTTATTTAAGCGTCTGTTTCGGGGTTGATTAAGTAATTTCGTATCGAATAGAGTTCCACTATGATGAGATTACCATTTGAGGTAATCTTGCTACGGGATCTCTTAAGAACAAAAACGACTAAGTTGTAATCAGTAAAATATACCGAAACCAACCCTTAGGATTAACCGGAAACATTAAAACGCAACAAAAAATAATTCTACTTCCTACTAAAATATTATAAATGTGAAAGTTTGTATGTTGATACTCAATCTTTCATGTCATTTCATTATGACATGTCATGACGATAATTAATTGTTCCCTCGTAAG
The DNA here is from genome assembly GCA_949987655.1 of Polymixis flavicincta. Classification (NCBI taxonomy): domain Eukaryota; kingdom Metazoa; phylum Arthropoda; class Insecta; order Lepidoptera; family Noctuidae; genus Polymixis; species Polymixis flavicincta. The sequence continues at coordinate 24,058,647 of OX465181.1, read as the reverse complement.
TATTTAGGTACTTTTTTAGTATTTACATTGGCTTAGTTATAAGTGTTAATGTTTAATTACCGATATGCTTTATCTCATAGTTGTTAATAGATTATTTTTATATAAACTTAATTTTAAATGATATTGTCCCAATTTAATTGAAATGTAAAGTGATGGCCCGAAACACAGGTTTCAGTAAACCTAGATCGGGCGAGTCGCAACCTAACATTCTAATTCCGGAACATTATCACTTGCACTTGTAAAATATATATTTTAGAAATAGTTTATTTTTAGGCACTATAATTGTATGGGAAATTTACTACTGTTGGCTAAATGTACTGTTTTTGTATAGGTACGTTTTTATTAAATAAATAAATTGAAAAAATAGAAATAAAATGCAAAACGCAAAATGGATTTGGATGAAATTTGGGACGCAGAAGATTATAACCAGGATTAACACACTGGATTTTTTTATCCCGGTTCCACGTTCCCGTGTGATAAATCGTCGAAACCCACGCGGGCGAAGCCACTGGCAAAAGCTAGTACCTACATAATTATATCCGAGGAAATCTATGCATTTGCGAAAATATCTAAATGGCTCACGAAATCTTTATATACGTAAAAAAGTAGCCTATGCCTTCTCCATAACCCAGGAAAATTTCGTGACCATCGGTCCAGGGATTTAGGCGTGAAAACGTAACAGACAGACAGACAGAGTGAGTTACTTTCGCATTTATAGTATTAGGGATTAGCTGCGCTACACGATTTCACGCACATATTTCTCGAACGCGTTAGAATATAGGGTCAAACGTATCCTATGTACAAATCCAGATCATGGCTAAATTTCATCCAAACTTTTAAGCGTGACAGCGTAACAAAACAATCGAATCTTTTCTCTTCATAATATCATTAATGAGATTAAATATAAACCACAAACAAAGCCACGAGAATCACTAGTAAACATTATAATTTTATACAAACGCTGCCCTACCCAGTCCTGCTGACGAAGAGGACAATATGCATAAAATTTTCATTATCCCGGTTTAAGCAGCATCTTTGCTCCCGGGATCAATAGATAGGGCATGCTCCCAACCATCCATCTTCATATTTCCTGAACACTGTCTGACAATAACCATTCGTCTTACTAAATTGCTGGCCATGTACCGATTTCTGAGGATCTTTCGGTTTCTATAGGATAGGTAATTTGGCTGACAATAAAATATAGATAAAAATAACATAGATGTGTGTGTGTGCGATGTTTTTGGTAGAATTTGTAAAAGTGTAAGGTTGTTCTTTTGATTATGAAACGTTGTGTGTTACTGAAATAATGCACATTATTTAAATACTTTGTTCAGAATCGTTTCCTGAATCGATTTCTGACATTGTTAATATATGTTATCGTTTTTCCCAAAATTAAATAAAAACTACGTAAGTCACACTTCCGCTGTCTAGTCAAAACCCTTATACGTGTGCGACTGTGTGCCTGTGTAGATGTGTTATGTGACTGCAATTTTCTCCCAAATTCAGATGACTAATTTAACAAATAAACGTAGTTTTATAAACAGTAGTCAAAATTCAGTATTTGTATTACTCGCGGCCTGCCCCGGCTTCGCAGGAAGATATAAATATTTAACAAAAAAAAAAAAAAAAAAAATTTTTAACACACTCTTTGCAGACTTTCCACGAATAGTTTAGATATATGGTACTGTGTGGACTTTTGTAAATATTGATGTCTTCTATAAAACTATAGTGCATCACTCTATTGTCGCAGAGTACGCGATATAAGATTTTTATAGTATTTTTTCCCCACCTTGAGTTACACTTTTCTTTTTTGAAAAATTTCTATCCCCAGTGTTTATAAGGGATAATGTAGGATTCTAATGATGAAAGAATTTTTCAAATAGGGCCAGTAGTTTCGGTGCCTATTCAATTCAAATAAAGAACCAAATCTTTTCTCTTTATAATATTAATAATAAATAAAAAATATTTTAGTGTAGGTGATTAAAAAATAATATTATAATTGGGGCTTGGTGGAGTGCCTTAATTATAGGACATGTTTTAAAACAGTACTTATACCATATAAGAATAACTACGACTTATTTCCCTATGTTTGAATTGTTTTCGTTGATTTAAAATAATTCTAATTCTTTCTAGATAATATTTAAAGAAATGTATGTTTAGTATAAGGTATTTATCTATGGGCCTGCGTCGCCTGAAATAAATGTTTTTTTTTTTTTTTTAGCAACCCAAAAATGCCTTATTTGGATTCCTAAAAATAAAAAATCTGCACATTTTGTAGGTCAAAATTACATGAGAAATCTGATGTTATTGTTTATTATAATAAATTATAGACTACATAATAATACATCGACATTATTTACAGACGCCCAATAATTAATAAATGCTCTTTGTAAGCAATAATATGCCTGTCCTTTTCATTATCACATCAAATAATAATTAGCGGCTATTAAGGCTATTTGAATAAGCATGTTTAATTTCTTATTCCTCTTTGAGGAGTGGCTTGAGAGGCGGCATGGCGTCCTCACCTTCCGCCTGACGCAGGTCCTCACCGGACACGGTTGTTTCGGGAGGTTCCTGTTTCGGATAGGGCGGGAGGAAACGCCCGGGTGTTTCCACTGCGAAGATCGCCCTGAGGACACGGTGGAGCACACGGTGGCGGTCTGCCCTGCTTGGGCGGAGCACCGCCGTGTCCTCGTGGAGGCGATCGGCGGCGGCGATCTCTCGCGTCCGGCCCTGGTCCAGGCCATGGTACGGAACGAGAGGGCATGGGGAGCCGTCACCTCCTTCAGCGAAGCAGTAATGCTCGCGAAGAGGGAGGCGGCGCACGTGAGGGACGCCCGCCCTCCTGCTCCACCCAGAGCGGGAGAAGTTATTTGATGATTTCCCAACCAAAAAAAAAAAAAAAAAGGCCCATTTGAATTATAAATAAGTGTACAAATTTAATAGACTATTATTACGTCACAACAGATCATTTTCAAATACCAAATGCATATATATCGATGACCAAATGTTTTTTCTCTGTTCTAATCATCATCTGCCTAGCTTTTACTAAATAAATGATGGAGTTAGCTTCCAGTCTTACCGGGTGCAGCTGAATACCAGTAGGTTTTTTATATGGAGTGACTGCGTATCGACGACTGCCTTTTTTAAAGGTTGGACCTGCACACTTTGTCTTAGGTAAACTTAATCGTCCACTACTTCGAGTGCAGAGTCTCCGATCTTTATGTTGGCGTATCTCCTAAACCCATTTACTATGTGACACGGAATCATACCAGTACCAAGCTCTTTTCTCTCTGAATGTAGCAGAAAATGTAAATATGAAAGGAACATAACGTGTGGTAAATAAACACGATCGCTAAGTTTCTGAGCGGCAGGCAGAAACCACAACGTTCTACACAGGTCGAGGTGACCCCTTCTCTTGTGAACAGAACAGAAATAACTTTGCACGTTCTTTTGGCCTAGTTTGTGTTATTAAGTCACAGAACATAACATGACGACTGCATCTCCTGAAGTGTTAGGCAGAGGTGTATTTATAGTATACCCACATAGCGCCAGTTATGTTTGAATCCAGTGTAAATAGGGGCGAGCGTATTACCATCAACCGGATACAAAACCAGACTCTGGGCTGCTACTGAAAAACTGCAGATGGGAATATTTATTAACACTGTGCTCGAGTCCGGGAGTCGAAATCTGGACATTCTTAGCAGTAGCGCTTCCGACCACTAGAGCAACGACGCCTAAGGTCCTTCGCCCACGGCGACTATTTGTAGCGATACTGTCGCGCGGTTTGTAAACGCGCTTCTGTATCGCTACTACCGCGCGTTAGTCGCGTATGCAACGTGCAACAGAAACGATGCAAACGCGCGGCTGTATCGATACATCGAAATAGCCGAAATAAGAAAGAAGCCTAATAAGATCGCGAATGAAGCAGGAAAATATCGCGATAGTAGTGATACAGGCGCGACAGCATCGCTACTGCATTGCTACTAAAAGTCGCCGTGGGCGAGGCCTCTATAATAAATCTTTTAAACTTAAGGCGTGTTTTAATAAAGTCTACGCGCGCAAAAATTTGTTAACAATGATACGAGCTTCTAAAGTTTTGCAACAAAATCTGTAAAACTATTATTAAACACTAACCGAATCTAACAAAACCAAAAAGTAAAACAAAAATCCGTTAAGTTGTAAAAATATGCAGAAGCACGCCACAGTTTTTAATTGAATAAATTATTTTATTACAACGGAAACTGCTTCTCTTTTGAGCTGAAAAAAAGAAAAACGTTTCGTTCTGTAATCATGTTTTATTATAATTGTAGGGATATTAAATGCTTTGAATTTTACTAAGAAATCAAGAAAAAGGCTTTAGCTTTGGCTAATATAGGTACTAGCTTTTGTCCGCGGCAGCGCCCGGGTCTCTACCCGGAATTATCTCACAAAAAAAAGTGTCTAAAAAAGTAAACTAAATTAAAACCACTAATTAAAAATTGAGCAAAAACTTGACACCACTCCATCAGGAACACCCTTTCAAGAAATATTCTAAATCGGTTTATAATAAATGACGGAGTAATGAGGTAAAATTTTTTTTTTTACTCCTAATTTAAATACCTCTAATTTACATACATTTTAGACAAGTCTTTGACATTGAGCATCGTTAAAACTCCCGTCTCAGCTTTGCGACTATAATTTTGAACGTTTATTGGCCTTCAGGTAACCCCCACCATAACTCGCACCAGCAACCTGGCTCAACGCAGCGGTAAGCTTAAGATTCACATTCACGTAATGCTCACAAAGCCGGCCAATTTCTCAAACGTCATTGGCCGTTGTTTCCTTTAGTTCATTAAGTATTTTCATCACAGCTTCAGTGGCGTTGCGTTAAGAGTACCCCCGGGCCACAGTTGGGAACGCCGCTTTTTCTTGAATTTTTAACAGCGCTTTAGTGCTTTGGTACTATTCATAAGCGACGGTGCCATTTAATAATGCACTATATTTACTCGTGTCTTAAGTGCAAATTGCAGTGTCTGGTTGTTTTTAAGATGCTGCTTAAGAGTTTGTCGGTGAGGTAGGTATTGCGATAAGTTTTTGATGGCGCTTTTAATGGAAAATTATTGTGGTAACATTCATTGTGGACGTTAATTATAAAGTCTACTTAAGAAAAAAAGCGGAAATATACAGTACCGATTTCTTTGATGGAGGTAGGTACTTCATTTTTGTTGTAAGCGTACAGAAAGTTAGTTTTCCATTAAAATATTTCACACTAGCTTCCGTCTGCGGCTTCGCCCGCGTGGAAGTTGGTAATTATCTTGCGGGAACGTACTACCGGGATAAAAAGTACCTTATGTGTTAATCTAGGTTATAATTTATATGTGTGTCAAATTTAATCTAAATCCGTTTAGCAGTTTCTGCGTGAAAGAGTAACAAACATCCGTACAGACAAACTTTCGCGTTTATATTGTTAGTAAGGATATCAATTTCAATCAGTGTTTTCGGCTATCAGGTTCAATAGAACATCCAACTTCATCGGCCATTTTGATTTTTTGTGGCGCCGTGTTTCCATGAAGCAAATTTATACAAAAATTTCGTTTGGGTTATCCTTTTTCTTTCTGCCCGCTATAACCTTATGACTTACCCTATACAAGACTGCGACGCTATAGATATACATAATGTAAAGATGATGTACTTTGTAAGTAAGATAATGGCCCGTTGTTGGTTGTAATGATTTCTTACGTGAAAATGGACCTGGAAAATATATTATGACAGATATGCGCAGGAACGCTTAGAACCTTTTTGAGGGCTTTTAAACAAACATAATGCTGTTTTACAGAGCACTGTTTGGTACGTTTATTTTGTAAAATATTCTTTCTAACTTTGATTTATTGGATACGTTTCGGACGAAATAAATTCGCGTTTTACAATTTTTTCTGTGAGTATCGGTTGAAATGTAAGCCAGCGTGACATATATTATACACGTTGAATTCTTTATTAGTCACCTAACAATAGATATGGTATTAAACAATGAAATCTATTTTGTTTCAAACAGACGACGTTTTAAGTTTCTTTCAAAGAGATATATAATTGAATTAACGTTATCTCTATTAATTAAATTAATGAAAATAGCTCTCCGCAATCACTATATCACAAGTTTACTGTATTTCAGTAGTCATTTTCCAATGAAAACAAGATTGCTTTCCAAAAATCGTTGCGGTTTGATTCATTGTCATCGACGTGTTATTAAAACATAACAACGCCAATTAGCACCCGATATCAGCTTATTTGAACACCATATTTATTTTATGGATGCTAAAATTCGTATAACTGCAGTAAACAAATGAAAGGGAATGAGCGATATATTCCAGCGGAAACACGAAAAAAACAAAATTTAAACCCGAATAAAAAATTCAATTAATGCAAGCAGATATCTTTTGTCTGCATTATTGAATCGGGGAAATGCTGAAATGCATTGCAAGTTCTATGCTGGGAACTGCAGTTTGAAGGCGAATAATTGCGTCGCGGCCTCTAGAGAGAATACGAAATTTAATGCGCACTCAGCAAAAATATTGGAGACTGAAATTCACTAACAATGGAATAAAGCTTCAATATCAATGTGAATTTTAAATAATCCAGTTTCTTGATACCCTTCTGTGATTGATTTGTCTTTGGGGAACGTGATTGCACGTCTTTTTGTAAATTATTTGGAGTATGTTTCTTAGTGTTGACATTTGCATGTCGTTTCTTTATTGGGACGTATTTTTCACTTTTATTTGTAATGAAGTTGTGTTCAAATGATCGAATTGTTTCGTTGATTTGAAAAATGTCGTAGTTCGGATTTATGTTCGCTTTGTTTCAGAATATGTCGGTTTTTCTAATATATTTTACGTTATCCGTCTCATTTTTTTCATAAAGTCTGAGCTTGTTTAATAAAAAAACATATTGGAATAACATTTACAACATGGAAAAAGTAGCTGAAATAGGATTAAGTATAACCAATTTTTCACATTTTATTTATTTAAAAATGAATATTGAAAAGGTTTTAGTAATCCAACCAAGGCTACCAAACTCAAACAACTGTTAAATCATTTTAATAGACTGAAAAAAATGTACCAAAAATGTTTCACCATGAAAAATTTAACCTTTGATTAAATATTGCAGATAAAATAAATATAGCGTGGTCTTTACTTTTTAGCTGTGCAGCATACCTGTGTTGTTGAGTACCTTTGTTTAAACCTTTCTCTCAGCGTAATATTATTCAAAAAGTCTACACTTTAGAGCCTCAAAAATAAGATGGGCTACCGTAAAATTTATCTTAATAGGCACCTGCATAAAAATACATTGGAGTGAAACCTTTTTTAGATAGCGAAACAGTGCTCGCCCGCGTCTTCTCAGCGTTATCACTGAGTAGAATCTCTTTATGGGCGGCGGCTATCTATGCGTTTAATCCACTTTCTCTTTTTATCTTAAGACAAGTGGAATGGGTCGGGGTCCTTTGTCCACGACCCCCGATAACAGGGTGACCTTTTTCGTCTAAGGTTTATTAAACAAAAATACACCTGTGCAGTGTTGAGACAATTGTGGAGATTTCATTAAATTCAATGGAGGGTGGCGTAATTGGAATTTTTGTGAAGTTTTCTTTTTTTATTATTTTGATGGAAATTAGTTTTTCCCCGTAGACCTGTGAGCTCAATGAGTCGCCGTGATAACGGTGTTAGTTGTTACTTTCGTACTTCGGTTTAATGTGTTTTTTTGGGGACAAGATCACGATTTGACAACAAACAATACGTTTGTTGCTTTTCGTTGGAAAGTCTATGAGGTTGAATATTATGTTTGTCGCATGGGTATATGAGTACCAGTAAATGGTAGAGTAACCTTACAACATCCTATTTTAATAGATTTTAATTCGATCTATCATGATCCGCTGGATGCGGGAAGCACAGAACCAGTCCAAGTGGCGGAGCTTGGAGGAGGCCTATGTCCAGCAGTGGACGTCTTTCGGCTGAGATGATGAAAATGATGATTATGATCTTATCTTAGCCAGAAATTTTGTTATTCAATTTGAGCTTCACTCCATATAATAAATCAAGATGTCGACGCCAAAATACGCAGAAATTATTCAGGTTACAAATAAATTCAAGGCAAAACACACAAGTTTAATGCGTTCGTATATAATATAACTTGAGAAATAAACGCAGCGTTACTATTGCAGTAATTAATTACTTATGTACCAACATGACGGCTACAAGACAGTGTCAATTTAGTCAGGTTGGGGTGGGGACACACTGCAGGTTATTTGGGAGAAAGTCAGAGAATAGTGTCGTATTTTTGGATCAGTGGCTAGGTTATATTTAACATGCAATGTATGTATGTAATTATGTTTGTTCGAGTGGAATCTTGCAATTTTGAAGCAGATATGTTTATCCGATTGAGCTGAAATTTTGTAAACACGTCTAGTTTGGATGACAATGCATGGTTAGCTGTGTGACGTCATTCTAAATCCAACATGGCGGAACACCTAATGTAGTGGACTATTATTTTTTAATACACACCTACAATATGGGTCTCAAATGAAAGGTGTTGTTGAGAATAACTCGAAAAATAACTAAACAGTATATTTTTTTATTAAAAAAAGCTTTTGTTTAAATGCGCTAAAAAGAATAAAAAAGCTTTTCCTTTTTACTTTTTACTATCAACTTATAACGACATTACACAATTTATGTGATATAAAAGCTTTTCGCAAGATTTAAATACTCTGTATTTAAGTAAATACGAGTACTTAAATCATGCGACAGGTTTTTATATCATATAAATATAAATAAAAGTCCTGACTGACTGACTGACACATCAACGCCCAGCCAAACCCTTGGACCTAGAAAGCAGAAATTTTGCACAAAGATTCGTTTTGTAATGTAGAAGAAGGAAGGAAGGATTTTTCGAAATTCTTCCGCTAAGGGAGTTAAATAGGGGGTGAAAGATCCGCGCGGACGAAGCCGCTGGCAAAAGGTAGTATCATATAAATAAAGATTGTTTAAAAAAAAAAAAAAAAACATTTTGAATATAAAAGTAATTTTAAAGATTATTTTACCTTTACTATTCGTTGTTTTCTTTATCAAGAAATAAGATAAATAAATTGTTTATAACCGAGAGGTTAGTCATTCTTTTAGATCAGTACGAGAAAGACTTGAGTAATCTTAAAGTCTTTCATAGAAAACGTAGTTGTTTTATCAAAAAGAAGATGTAATTTCATTGTCCGCTGGTTGATTCTAAGGTTTTTCTTTATTCTGTTTGCTGTTTTTCGGAACCAGATAATCTCTGACCCAAAAATAGAGCTTAGTATTTCTATAGGTACTAGCCTGTAGCCTACGCATCTTCGGGATTATAGCTATTCCAAAATAAAAAGTTTATTTATAATTGAGTGGAACGGGGATTTGGGCATTTGTTCTGGATTGAGATTTTGACGTTGAGAACTAGTAAAATTATCTCAGCATTATCTACTAGCTTTTGTAGGTACAATAAGTATTTAAAATGAATTTTGCGGGATTTCACCTTATTTTTTTGGGTGGGAAATCATCAAATAACTTCTCCCGCTCTAGGTGGAGCAGGAGGGCGTGTCAGACTTTTAATGACTAAAACGCACCCGAGTTCCCACAGTAGCCTGTATGCCAGAGGCTGCGGTATCTCTCTCGAACAAACCCGCACCCCTGGCAGGCATCGGCCCTTGCGGGCCCCATCACTTTGTGCTGACATCTCTTTGAGGTCACAACGCGCCATCGACCTGGGCTTGGTCCTTACCGGACAGTGAGCTACCCATTACTCGCCGTCCACAAGCCCACGCCTACGGTGGCCGGAAATTAGCCTGGGATTCCCGACGCTCAGGGCGTCTCCTGTGGCCCAGGGCGTCTCTCTTCTTATCCGGTACGCTCTTGACAGAGCGGTCGTGATCGTTAAGTACTCGTAGGAGTATTGGAAGGAGCAGATGTGATGCACTTCACGACATTTCGCCACCGCTGCCTGTTAGAGGTCATCCTGCTGCATTTGTTAACCGAACCCCCAATGGCAGACTTGATCTGGTCAGTCCAACGTGTGGGTGACCTTCCGCGCGGTCTAGTGCCTTCTACTTTCCCTTGGGCGACAAGGCGTTCTATGGACTGATTGTCACGCCGGGAAACATGTCCGAAGAATGTCAGGATGCGAGATTGTACTATCGAAAACAGACGCTGCCTGATACCGAGTTCTTGAAGTATCGAGACGTTCGTGCGAAACTCGGTCCACGAAACCCCAAGCATTCTTCTCCAGCACCACATTTCCAGAGCATCTATTTTCTGCCTTTCCACATCTCGCAAGGTCCACGTTTCAGCTGCGTAAAGAAATATGGGGAATATAAGCGTCCTCACGAGCCTGGTCTTCGTGGCTTTAGTTAAGTTTCTATTCGTCCATATTTTCCGCATCTTGTCCATCGCTGTTCTTGTGATGCCCATACGTCGTTTAATCTCATCGATGCACCCGCCATTGTTTGAAACTAGAGCCCCAAGATAGATGTAAGATTGGACCACCGTGCAATTCGCGATTTGTGTGTTTGTTTTTTTGATTTGAAGGTGAATTTTGAGTCACCGTTTAAATTTTTCAGGGTTATAGTACCCGTGAAATTAAACAACTTTCTCCAAGGAACTTAGGTCGAAATATGAAAAAAAAAATCGGACCTCCCATACAAAATCGATCAGCTGACTATTGATGAAAATGATTTTTTTTTACGGTGACTAAAAGTAGAAAACCTCGCAATTGATTATATTATATAAAGAAAAGCATTTTGATTTGAAAACCCGGCTCCGCATCCGGTTAGTAATGTAAATAATTATTTTAAATGTCCGGTAACATGTTATTATTTAAACCTGTAAACAATATTTTCAGCTTAAAATAAATGTATACAAGTAATAATTAGAATTGTTTCGGTAGTATCTCGTTACACTTACTAATAATTATCATAGTATATGTTTTTTATGTAATGAACAACATTATAAATATTACGTTAATGTGTTTACTATTGATTTTTGACATGATAAGTGCGGCCATAGTTTTATAAAATTGTGTACTTTCATTGTTTCACAACAATAATTTTAAGATAATATTGTAGTGGAATGAAGTAACATACTTACAATTAATTTCATAAGTTGCCGTGGAGTCAGTAGGTTATGAGATTTTGTACAAAACTTTACCGACGAAAGTTTTCTTAGGTCATTTTTTTTTAAATTAGCCGTTGCAATTTATTTTGTCAGCAGTATTGCCTTTTTCTATGGAACAGCTTATTTTTTTTTCAACTGACTAAAAATTCCAAAGACGACCTAGAACCACGTGCTGATTTAATGGTTACAGTTTTTGCGTCGATGACCCTGCCACCCTGTGTAGGTACTTTTTTTTTCATGGGGAAGGTTTTTATAACAACTACGCGAACGAAGCTGCTGAAATTTTAAAAATGTGGATATAGGTGCTTGCCAGGTGTCGCTCTGTAAGTGGATCGTCAATCTTTGGGCCTGATGATATTCTTTACATTGTACAGAGCTCATCTTCTCAGTGATCGTTCTTACTGTGCATGAGAAGAGGCTTTTTTCCCTACAGGAACAATAACTCATAACTTTTGCTATATTATTTTACTAGCTTCTGCCCGCGTGCAATTTCACCTCTTGACAGACCGCATTGCATCATATCCGACTACCTTTTGTTACTTTTTCTTTTTTTTCCTCGAGAATCGGGCCATCAAATGCAAAAACATTTTTTAAATCCGTTTAGTAGTTCCAGAGGTAATTTTTGTATTAGATTAAACACTCAGTGATTTTTGTCAAGCAGTGAAACTCTCGAAAAGATGCCTATCCGCAAACACCTTTTCAAAATAAAGTACAGAGTACTTGTCTCCACAACTAATGGCGTGACCTTCTTCCATCGTCACCCAGTGTGTCGCAATCCTTAGGAATTACGCGAAAATTCGTTACGTGAACGCACGTCACGGCAAAGACGCACCTGTGGTTGACAGCCTCATTTGTTTGCCGGCGTTGAAAGCTTCAGTCTGTGTACACAGATATCAAACGATACTACCCGACTCCGCGTAGACTCTGCGTAAATTGGTTCCGCGTGTCTACGCAGTGTGTACGCACTACATCTGTTACTGAAATTGAGGGTAATGGGGTGAGGTGTCTTGTGGTTCCTTAGTGAAGGAGATATAGACATTCTTTATTGCGGAAAATGCGTTGGTACATTTTGGGAAAATTTAATAGTATCACCTCTCTAATTGAGACGTAGTTTCATCATTTGCTTGAAAAACGGTTTGGATCCGGACCCGACAGATGTTGTCATGTCTTAACTATGAGTATTAAAGTAGCTCTCGCGCAACTTTCTTATTTTTTTCTTTCATAAGAACCTTCTCCTGACAATAACAAACACAACAAAAACATAATTAGCAAAATTGGTCCAGCCGTTCACGTGTGATGCCTTGACCAAGGGAAATAGGAATTAATTTATAAATTTAGATATTAGAGATTAACGAATATAGGCATTAGGCTTTCAAACATTCATTTTTATTTTGTGTAAGCAGGTATAACTTTTAAAATGACATACTTAAAGTTTAAAAAAAGAACCTTCCTGGAACCGCTTTCAATTAGAATATGTTTCTCTGCTGCAGTTAAAAACCAAATGGACAGCGGCAACAGGTCAACTTTCAGTGGGAGCACTGGTTCTCATCAAAGAGAAAGGCCAACCGCCCTTGGTGTGGCCACTGGGCCGTGTCATCAAGGTCTTCCCTGGCTGCGACGGGACCACACGGGTAGTGCAGTTGAAGACGAAGAGAGGAACGGTTGTGCGGGCCTACAACAACGTCTGCCCACTTCCTCTCACTTGAATACTTCAACCCGGGGAGGATGTTCGGGCGCGTCCGACCTCGGCAATCATCGGCTGCTGTCGTGAGACAGCGGAAGGCGGCTGGAGGTGGCGGCGACGAGAGGAGCGGCGTGCAGGACGTGGGTCGTCAAAGCACTTCGCTACCGGTCTCCAACGACGGCACGCGCGCGCACTTCTTAAGTTTACCAACATCAAATATTGTACCTATATACGGATTATATCCATTCTTCAGTGAACCTGTCTTTTGGTTTTAGTCCTTAGTTAGGTCCCTAACATTCCTTTTTTATTTGATTTTGTCTAATCATGTTTTCAATCGAGTACTCATAACAGTCTAAGATAAGGGATAGACAGGCTTTAACTTTACACATAAAGCTCACGTCAAGTGACCAGGCAGAAACGTCCAACACAATAATAATCATCATTATACCGGGCGAATTGCCTCATTCGGAAAGTCGGAGCACCATGACGAAACCCGCACATTGGCTCGCCCCGGATTTACGTACCGACCTATGTAGGTTACGATACGCTGGATGGTGCAACAAATTAGTGGAATAGCCGGATTGTGTCCGATAAATAGTCACGATATGTGCTCCCCTTATCCCGTTGTTGATGAACTAAATTGATATGTCCACAGGCTAACAAGATTTTAGTAGTAGTACAGTGGTCATTTTTGAAGAGACTCGTCGTGTAAAGTACTTCTTCTGCCTAGCCTTGTCTACTATGTTGAGGTCGGGTTCCAGTATACCCGGATGCCGCTGCATACCAGTATTTTATATAGCGCGACTGCCTAACTGCCCCCCACAACCATGTTATTAGCAGGCACAGTCGCAGCCAAAGACTTTGGGGGGGTCACAGACAAATAGGTACTACATAATAAAAAACCGGTCAAGTGCGAGTTGGACTCGCGCACCGAGGGTTCCGTACAAACCTGTGGGTACATAAGTAAAAGTTCAAAATTGTCAAAAATAATTTTTTTTATATGACGAAACTAAAAATTTTCGGTTTTCGTAATTTTTCCTATAGGTATCTGTACTATAAGACGTGACTTCGTACAAAATTTCAAGATTCTAAGTTCACGGGAAGTACCCTGTAGGTTTTGATTCCCGTGCGAGTTTCGAAAATTTGCGGAATTTTGCGGCCTAAATGGCTGTATCTTTTGATTGCGTTGACTTAGAAGGTTGATTTTTCTACAGCTTCCAGGGACAGTAGAACTAAGTATCATATAGAAATTTCAGTTTGATACCTCCACGCGTTCCTGAGAAAAACGGTCTTGACAGACGGACGGACGGACGGACGGACAACAAAGTGATCTTATAAGGGTTCCGTTTTTTCCTTTAGAGGTATGGAACCCTAAAAATATATATTATTACATTTTTTTGGTTGGTGGTTTAATAATTGTAATAAATGGTTTGAGTTTGTGAACGAGGGATGAAACAATTTGAATCTTGACTTGAGTGAACCATTCACTCCAGTGAAGTATCTGTTTTCAGCTTAACACAGAACACGTGGTCACTCAATGATAGGTCATTATTTGTATATTGCCCCGATCCGATTAGTTAAAATTGTTTATCACTAGGGATTCCAAATAACCCCCAAACTTAATAACAAAGTAAATACTACTTTAATTATTCATCACAAAAATGAATTAGTTAAACGCTAATGTCTCTTCAAAAGGATTTCTGTTCAAATTGTGGGTTAAGTGGTACTACAGACGCTGAATAATTTATTAAATGTTTCGATGTCAGATTTACGGGAAGTAGGTTTGATATTATCGATAGCATCGATAAAAATATTACTCGGGATATCGATTTTAATGTATCTAGGTAATATTCTAATGAGATGGTTCTGTTAACTTAAGTTATCAAGTTGTCGGTTTTAATTGGCGTGCGAATTAGAATGTCAGTTGAAAGCTTGTAAGTTGGAACGTCTTAGATTTGATATATTGAGTACCGTATCTCAAATTGAGCGCTTGATTTATGTGAATATCGATTTCTTGCCTGATTTTCAAGTCTGGCACGCAATTTAGTAACTAGTCATGAACTGTACGTGACATGCTCGGGAGTACTATAAATTAGTAGACTGAGAAATATAAAAAGTAAGTTGTTTGCAAGGAATATTTAAATTTACCCTTTTTATTTAAAGTTGCCAGCGTGCGTGGATGTGTAACCATCTTTAGATACCAAGACCCCTTTATGCCTCGGAAAGTACAGAGGCCAGCACATCAAGCTACCACAATCTGTCAAATTTCTTTGATCGTTTTTAAACTTCCGTTGTTGATGAACTAAATTGATATGTCCACAGGCTAACAAGATTTTAGTAGTAGTACAGTGGTCATTTTTGAAGAGACTCGTCGTGTAAAGTACTTCTTCTGCCTAGCCTTGTCTACTATGTTGAGGTCGGGTTCCAGTATACCCGGATGCCGCTGCATACCAGTATTTTATATAGCGCGACTGCCTAACTGCCCCCCACAACCATGTTATTAGCAGGCACAGTCGCAGCCAAAGACTTTGGGGGGGTCACAGACAAATAGGTACTACATAATAAAAAACCGGTCAAGTGCGAGTTGGACTCGCGCACCGAGGGTTCCGTACAAACCTGTGGGTACATAAGTAAAAGTTCAAAATTGTCAAAAATAATTTTTTTTATATGACGAAACTAAAAATTTTCGGTTTTCGTAATTTTTCCTATAGGTATCTGTACTATAAGACGTGACTTCGTACAAAATTTCAAGATTCTAAGTTCACGGGAAGTACCCTGTAGGTTTTGATTCCCGTGCGAGTTTCGAAAATTTGCGGAATTTTGCGGCCTAAATGGCTGTATCTTTTGATTGCGTTGACTTAGAAGGTTGATTTTTCTACAGCTTCCAGGGACAGTAGAACTAAGTATCATATAGAAATTTCAGTTTGATACCTCCACGCGTTCCTGAGAAAAACGGTCTTGACAGACGGACGGACGGACGGACGGACAACAAAGTGATCTTATAAGGGTTCCGTTTTTTCCTTTAGAGGTATGGAACCCTAAAAATATATATTATTACATTTTTTTGGTTGGTGGTTTAATAATTGTAATAAATGGTTTGAGTTTGTGAACGAGGGATGAAACAATTTGAATCTTGACTTGAGTGAACCATTCACTCCAGTGAAGTATCTGTTTTCAGCTTAACACAGAACACGTGGTCACTCAATGATAGGTCATTATTTGTATATTGCCCCGATCCGATTAGTTAAAATTGTTTATCACTAGGGATTCCAAATAACCCCCAAACTTAATAACAAAGTAAATACTACTTTAATTATTCATCACAAAAATGAATTAGTTAAACGCTAATGTCTCTTCAAAAGGATTTCTGTTCAAATTGTGGGTTAAGTGGTACTACAGACGCTGAATAATTTATTAAATGTTTCGATGTCAGATTTACGGGAAGTAGGTTTGATATTATCGATAGCATCGATAAAAATATTACTCGGGATATCGATTTTAATGTATCTAGGTAATATTCTAATGAGATGGTTCTGTTAACTTAAGTTATCAAGTTGTCGGTTTTAATTGGCGTGCGAATTAGAATGTCAGTTGAAAGCTTGTAAGTTGGAACGTCTTAGATTTGATATATTGAGTACCGTATCTCAAATTGAGCGCTTGATTTATGTGAATATCGATTTCTTGCCTGATTTTCAAGTCTGGCACGCAATTTAGTAACTAGTCATGAACTGTACGTGACATGCTCGGGAGTACTATAAATTAGTAGACTGAGAAATATAAAAAGTAAGTTGTTTGCAAGGAATATTTAAATTTACCCTTTTTATTTAAAGTTGCCAGCGTGCGTGGATGTGTAACCATCTTTAGATACCAAGACCCCTTTATGCCTCGGAAAGTACAGAGGCCAGCACATCAAGCTACCACAATCTGTCAAATTTCTTTGATCGTTTTTAAACTTTAGAAGAAAAGAATAAGGTTCATGTTCAATTAGGAAAGTTTGGCAGTTTGGGATAACTTGATGTGCTGGCGTCTGTACGTTAAGTCGTTGGTCCCGGCTGTCATTCGTGGATCTTTGTCAGTCGTTACGGGTCGTCAAAAGCCCGAAACTGTGACAGTCTTACCAAGGGGTATCGTATTACACAGTAACTGGGTTGTGGAGGTCAGATGGGCAGTCGCTCCATGTAAAATACTGGTTCTCAGCTGCATCCAGTTACGCTGGAAGCTGACCCGAAAATAGTTGGGAAAAGGCTAGGTGGATGATGGGTTACCAGCATGCGTGTAAGACCCAAATGTTTGAACGTAAACGAATTGAATCTTTCGTCTACTGTACAACTCAGAATATTAAAATTCTTTGGTCACATCACTAGAAGTGAAAATTCTATATAGAGACTGATGGTTCAGGGCCGGGTGGAGGGCAATAGATCACGAAGCCGATCAGCAACTCGCTGGACTGGCCTGATCAAGAAAGCTACTGAGTCCACCATGGTCCAGTGTACTCGTAACGTCTCCAAACGGCAGAAATGGAAGCACATCGCTGAAAGGGCAATCCTCGGCGAAGTCAACAACCACAACCCACCGAACATCTCTCCGTGTACCTCGTCTCGACTTCTCTGACAAGAGTGTTTCGACTAAGAAGAAGAATCAAAAGGAGTATAAGGATCGTAGAAAGAGGCGTATAGTTATATTTGTACATATGTAGGTTGTGGGTAAACTATGAGTAGACATCTATAGCGGAATACACGCCTCTGATTTCTAACCCCAATTGCACTTATATGCCATCGGGTATAATAGTACCGCTTGAAATTTCGTATTAATTACGTCGGGTTTCATTCACATGTATTGGAAATCAGATACCTGAAATTTCAAAGCTGCTGTGTTGTGTTAAAACAGTATGACCTTATTTTTATTACAGTGAGAATTATTATTTATTTGTCACAAAAGTACACAGATACAAGGTGACACTTGGTTTAAGCGTGCCAATAGCCTGGTACAAAATAACTGAAGGCCAATTCTACTAATTAAAAACGTTCGCAGTGTCATCTCGGCGACAATCGAATTTCAAAAATTTGACAAAAATGTATAGGAATTTTTGACAGATTGACACTGAGATCAGACTGTGAACGTTCTTAAAATTAGTAGAATTGCCCCTCTGATCAATGACCCCATGCTAGGAAAAAACTTTGTTACAGGGGTCTCCCATGGATCTATGGATATTATAAGAGTAACAATTTAGTAATGTGCACTTTTGAAAAGATAAATTAGAATTTTATTTTAAGTATGTATATTAAACGGATGAAGAAAGAAAAAGGGGTTTTCATTAATTGTAATTGAAGAAAACGGTGTATCTATACATTATATCCGCCAGGTGTGTGTGTTTGTGTGAGTATCGTGTCTTTGTAAACGGGTAGTTTATTTTTTAAGTCATGGTTTGAGTAATTCTTCTTTGTCGTCATAATTCAGTGCTAACAGATGTTCTTCAATTTTTGTTGGTATTGGAATTTATTCAACCAGTCTTACCAAGGGGTATCGTATTACCCAGTAACTGGGTTGTGGAGGTCAGATAGGCAGTCGCTCCATGTAAAATACTGGTACTCAGCTGCATCCGGTTAGACTGGAAGCCGACCCCAACATAATTGGGTAAAGGCTAGGCAGATGATGATTGGAATTTATTCAACCAATAAATGTTTAATACGTTGTGTAGTTTACTGTGAAGAAGTGATTAATTTAGGGCGGTTGTATCAGCCAAATAACAAAAACCCAGGCTAGATAACAAGATTATCTGCAAATTGAATTCTAGTCACTGAATTCAATGAACTCGACTCACACAAACACAAAAGCAGATACGATGCTATTCCACAAACAAAACAAAAAAAAAGCAAAAAGCTATTTGTTGTTACTCGCTCAATCCATTCCCGTAATAAGCCGATATCTTAATCCACTCAATCTCACGCATTCCTCTCAAAAAGTTACTCTGCTCCGCTCGAGCGATTTATCGATTTATTCTAAAAGCTGCGACATATTTCGCAGCCATTAGGTAACCTCACTTAAACCGGTGTTATCGTGTCTTTCAGCTTTCTCATTTCGCAAAATACCGTCGAACGTTCGGTTGGCAGTCCCGACTTCTCGAGACAAATGGGCGTGTCAGCCGCAGTCTCCCCCTTGACGAGCGTAAATTGCTTTGATTTTCTAACAAATCCTCCCGAGAAACTGTTGCCGCTTTTATATTTAGATTGCTGAGATTAAGCGTGTTTAGTTTCCTACGAACGGGAATTTGTTGAGATGTTCTAATAATATTCAGGAGCGGCTCGTAGCTAAGTGAGGGGCTCGTGGCTAAGTACAGCCGTTCGGGGTTTATTGATCATGGTTAAGCTTCGCTTGCCGGGGATGGGTTGCCATCTGTTTTATACCGATACTCCTAACTGCGTGCCATGAACAGCAAGCTAAGCAGAACCCAACCCGATTGAGTCCTCAACCGGATGTTTGGGAATTTGTTTGTTTATTAGTCAATCACGCAAAGTCGGCTGAACGGATTTGAATGAAATTTGGCACAGAGATTGTTTAGAACCTGGATTATAGCCTGGCTGATACCGCTGTACCGCGCCTTAGGTATGGGCATGGCGAGACGGGGGAGCAGAGCAGGCCGCTGATTCGTCAGTGCAAGCCGCTCATTCGTCATCACTCACAGCGCCCCGTCCCCCGTCTCGCCGCGCATACCTAAGGCGCGGTACAGCGGTATCGGTCAGGCTATAACACAGGATACTTCTTATCCCGGTAGTACGTTCCCGTCGGACAGTTTTAGGCGAAGCCGCTGGCAGAAGCTTGTCATATATTTTTCACAGTTGTAATAGGGTAGTTAGAAAACTAACAAACTGTCTTACCTATTGTGTTAAGTGACACGCACTCACTTCATCCATTTAAACTAGGAAGAGGCTAGATGATACCTTAATAATATTCAGGAGATCCGATTTACCAATCGCTACGCGGTAAAATAGAACGCTCGGCTTTTACGAATCCGAGTGGTACCGATAGTGGCTCGGGATTGCATTGTAGGATTTTATTTACGCTTGTTAGTTTTTACAACAATATTGCTTTGACTTTTTGTACCAGCTGCAGAAGCGGGTCATGACGAATCGATAGGCTTTAAAATTTTATACGCAGGCAGAATGATTGCTACTGTCTGTAGATGTCTTTGTACAGAAGGGTTCCGTAGCATTGTAATTTATTTAACACTACTTACAAAAAAATACTTAATGAACAAAAGTTTTTATATGGGAACCTTCTTGAATTATAAACGTCTTTTTTTTTTTAATAGCAGTCGTAGTATTATTACGGATAAAAAAATACAGCCGACAATGACACTCTAAAAAAGACTAAATTTAAAAGCTATGTAAGTTTCTACCTTTACAGGTACCGTTTGTTTCCTACCATTATCTAAATAAGGTAACGAAAACCATTAGTGGCATAGGATTGCATTGTAGGATTTTATTTACGCTTGTTTCAGTTACAAAAATATTGCTTGGACTTTTTGTACGACTTGCAGAAGCGGGTCATGACGAATCGATAGGCTTTAAAATTGTATAGGCGGACAGAACGATGGCTACTGTCTTTAATTCGATGTCTTTGTACGAGAAGGGTTAATAATAAAAAAAATTAACACTTCAGTTAAAAAAAACACGAGTCTTTAATAGTAACCTCCCATAATTTTTAACTTTATTAAATTTTTATTAGTTGCTGTAATTAAAATTATATACTTACATAAAGTTAAAGTCGACTAATAATTATTACAAACTATGATAATTTCAAGTGTTTACCTATTACGGATTAAAATACTGCCCTGTGGCAGATTGACGAACAGTCACGTTGGCACTCTTTGGTTTCGGAACCCTAAAAAAGACGGCTAAATATAGAAGCTATGTGAGTTCCTACATTTATACCTTTTATTTTTCTAAGATTATCTAAATAAGGTAACGTAGAATGATTTTTTGTCAAGTGTAATTCAGGCTAACATTATCTTTACTTTGTTTTAAGAAAAGAGGCCATGTTCTTAAGATAATGTAGGTTTTAACCTTTTATGAGTGATATTATTATTTAATTTATCCGATATTCCTGGTTGAGACTACGTGTTTAAGTTTTATTTTCTGTTGAATGATGATATTATTATTTCCAAATTGTTTCAGTGATTTATCACATAATTGCACTTTAGCTTAATGAACAATCTATTTAATAATATTCAGTTTTTTGTTACATTACGTGTATACTTACTCTGATTTTTATTTTGCTAGATCAAAATGCCGCTATCGTTGCATCAAGATCACAAAGAAGGTACAATAACAGCTACGATAGCTGTCATTTAGGTCTAGAAAAAAAAAACTGTATTTAGACGAAATTCAAAGTTCTTAAATGAAGGTAATATAGCTTTATTCAGTAACCACTCACGAGTATGTCCATTCAAACACTGGAAATGCATCTAAAGTTTAAAACTTTATTCCCTACTAGATCCAAAAAATGTAGCGTTAAAATGAGCTTTAACCCCCAGATTTACAGTGCAAATTTCGCTAAGAGTTAGTCTAATTACAGTGCGTGCAATACTAAATGATACTTAGCACGAATGGACTGGGGTTGGCGCTTTCACACCGTTGTTCAGTACGTACTTATTAGGTACCCTATGTACATTAATGAATAATAAAGCAATGCGTGTCGGCACAGGGTATAATAATATGATAATAGGTTAAGCTGTACTTAAAAGATTATTTTTTCGGCCGTTATAGAATGATGGTGAAAGAAAACAGGTTGGTTATCGTCTTCATGCACTAGTCAACCAAGGTGATCATAGAAAAGACAAAAGAGGTTGTTTCCTATGTATTATGAGGATAGTCTAGGTCTTTTCTTTGTCACAAAGGGCTGCACCCTATTTGCGTAACATACTATTAATTAGAATCTCAATAATTATTGAAGGTTATTGCGTATCCATTCCATATGTTCGAAAAACTGTCTGCTTAGTAACATAAGCAATACAAAAAAAACGACGGGTTGCACTCCGGGAGTGCCGGCAGAAGTGAAAACTTGTACGTTAACGTTGTGCATTTTTGATATTTTGGAATGGTTAAGGAATAATTTTGCACGAATTGCTTTAATTATCAGTATAAAAGTACTATAATTTATGTGGTAGAATACAATAGTTATTTATTGCGCTATCGTACACAAACATGACAATTTATATTACATTAAAAAGTGTATCTCTCAGAAAAATCAAGCCATCAGCTGTCACCACCCATGGATGCGCGTGGCACGCTGTAACATAAACACACACGAACATTCGCGCAAGCGCCCTGCGCCGCCTAAACGAAACAGCAGGCGGAGGCATACATTTTCGCCGCGCCGTAGAAAGAGAGGGGGATACTTCCTCTCCTACGCCGCGCCGGCTGTCTACTCTCCATCCGTCTTACGAATTTTCGATCAGGGGGCTTACTCTTGAAACTAATTTTAATTTCAATCTAAACCCAATACAATTCCAATGTCAATTTTGCAGTCACGTGATTCGGTACTCTTGAACACAATAGTGTCAACATTGGATTGAAATTGGGATTGCCCCGCCATTATTTTATTCAACGTGAAGTTAGCTACGTTACGGGCCGCAATAGTGTTGTTCGACTCATTACAATAAACCGGTAATAGAGAATTAAAATGCTTTATCCTTTAAATAACGCGGCCAATAAATAAATATCATAAAGATAGTTGCTTAATTGAGTAATTGTGACGTAATCAATTCATTTGGGCGTAAGAAAATGATTAAAATCATAAAATTAACCATGACTTTGGCTGCATGCGGTAGGATCGTTGCCATGCCCTACACTATCTACTAATAAAAAAGACGGCGTAGAAGGTCTCAATTTTCTATAGCAAAAGTAGTCAAGTTTTCGTTTGTTTAGAACAGTTAGATATTGTTCGCGTTTGGTTCCTTTGTAGTAAGAAATACCCAATGGCGTTCTTTATTTATGTAAAATAACAATATTGAGTGTGTCTAGTAATAATAAAAAAACCTAGAAGAAAACCAATGAAAATGTAGTGTGGTATATTTTCTCTTACATTAAATCTTGAATATCTTTGGAACCCGTGGTACGCTTTACATAATTCCAACTGTAAAAATGGTTTTATCCACAGATCTATCGTTTAAAACCAAAATAAATAAAAACTGTACATAAATAAGAAATCTCATTTTCAACTTACGTAATTATACGAGAACCTTACATTATTTTCAAATATTCCGTATAAAACTCAAATAAGTACAACTGGATTTTATTATGAAAACTATGTAGATAGTAATGAGATCAAATTAAATTAACTAGTTAATTAGAAACCTATACATTGAGTTGAGCCAAAATCTCTTAACATTTCTCGTCTTTGTTTCCATTCTTTTTTAGGGAATTACGTAAAACACTGTTATACTGCTAATCGTGCCATATTAAACTCCTTTTACTTGTTTAAAACCACCTAAAATGCAAAACAATTTCAAAAAAGTTACACTTTTGCTATTGGAAAAATCACAATCTACAAACAATCCCAGCGTAATATTGATGCAATACACAGCTGTCAAAAAAACTCAAGAGTAGCGATTACCGCGCGCCAAGCCCGATCCCGATTTCATTTAGTTCTCCAAAAAGACACGCAATTTAAACACGATTTGGCGCTAGCGTCGAACTCAAGAGTACGAAACGTCACAATTCCAATGTCGATCGATCGGAATTGAACTCAAGAGTAAGCACACAGGTCACGTGTCCTGATGCGAGTATAACATTTTTCACCCATTACAAAAAAAGTTTACAACGCCGCTAAAGAAGTTTTCACTTCAAAAATATCAAATATTTAATGGAAATAAAAACAGGCTTACAAGTTTTTAGTGTTCGTTAACAGCTACGATAGTTTTAAAAACTGTGTTGCAGCCATTACCGCCCACCTCCGAGAGAGAGAGACGTAGGCGTTCCTACATTGATTCTAAAGCAATAAAATTAAATTTTAAAAAATTTGTTATTAAAGAATCTAAAGTAAAAATAAGTAAATACATAAACTATTTAACTAAAACATTAATAACTACATTTAATTCCTATTATTCTTAAAAATGAAAAAAATTTAAATAATGATATTGTGATGAATTATTGAATTAGGATAAGATGTTCCAGTTCTCTAATGTGATGTATGTATGCATGTGTGCAGGGTGTATCTTGCCCCGCCATGTACACAATGCACAATGCCATGAATGTTGTGGGACTGTTAAAATAAAAGCGATTGCTACTGATACTCGCCACGCTATTATCCTCATTGGTCATACTGAGTCAAATCCCGTGCTAGACGTTGGACGCGACTGCTCGCGTCATTGGTAAAAAAAAAAGTTATTTTAAAAACTCTCGACTACTGAAAAAGCAAGCTCTAAAAAGTATGGAAAATATTCGAGTACTATTCGAATAAGATATCGCCGGATATCAGATTAGAATAAAATTAAAAAATTTACAAAAAATACCAAAATTTATTTATTGCCAACCAAGAACGTACACCAAGTTGTAGATTTGTCTGGCTCCTGCGCTAGTTATATAACTGTGTTGCAGGAGCCAGTGTCCTCCCGTAAAACAGAGACACAGTGTTCAGAATATTTTCATGTTTCATACTATTCAATTGGCACACGACTTTTCTTTGAAAGTCGTATGCCAATCTGTCCTAAAGCTTATGATCGCTTACTAGTTACTGTGGAAATGTATTGTTTTGTTATGAAACATGTCTTTATTTCATGACTTTATATGTCCTCTAGACGGCGCTATAATCAATTTAATGTGTCGCATAGCCTTTAAACTAGCGGACAAACAAGACGCTTCATACAATACTTCATTTCTCAAATTATAACAAGCAGTTTAGAAGTTATGAGGGTACAGATGAACATGCATAGGTATATTTATACCCACATACGTACCTACATACTCGTACATACCGGCTCAAATCATAACAGTCCTTTTTGCTTTGGTTTAGGCGGGTAGGATTCCACACGACTATTAGAGCCTATTTGAACACCTTTTTGCGTAATGCGTACAATGTCTACTCCATAAGCATGAAATCCCTAGTTTCGGCCGAAATCATGGGCGTTTCCTAATCCGTATCACCTACAGATATAAGGTTATTAAGGGTGGAGCAGGAGAGCGAGTCAGACTTTTACCAACTAGAACTCACCCGTGTTCTTAAGTTGCCTGTGTGCCAGGGGCCACGGTATCTCTTTCGAACAACCCGCACCCCTGGCAGGCATCGGCCCTTGTTGTTGGTGCTGACATCCCTTTGAGGCGCGCGTAGAACACAACGCGCCGTCGACCCGGGCTTGGTCCTTACCGGCCGGGCCGTGAATCAGCCTGGGATCCCCGGCGCCCAGGGCGTCTCCTGCGAAGACTAGGGCCATGAAGGCGCATATACTGCCTCTCGCCTGCTAGTTAGGAGCCCGAACTGAGATTATTAATGACAACACGATTTAATAGTTGTCCCGTAGGAAACCGATGTTCTTCCCCGCACGTTTTGACGGATCAACTATTTTCGGAAGAGCCGTATCTTCGTTGCTATTTTGGCCAGACCTTGATACCACTAAGAACCCGGTAAAATATCGTAAGAAAAATGAAACGTGCACCTAACTTCTGACGTTTCTAAGTGCCCATGTAGGCTTATGTGAATTAAAATATTTTGATTTTGAAGAAAAATTACTTTTTCCTAGGCGTCTTGCATTGCGCGATTCCTTAAAAAATTACGATACTGGAGCTGCACTATCTAGTTCTTGCCTCAAAGCCTTCTTTGTCAATCAACACAATGTTTATATTATCATTTATTACTTACAAATAACGCTATCATTATTATGTCAACATTAGAGCGACTAGCGTTTGACTGACAGCCACAATCGACATGATATATTGATTTTTTTGTAGTTTCATGTTATTATGGTAATAGCCGTCGATAATGATGTTACTGATAGATTAGCATCGAAATGTTCTTAACGGAATATAAATGTATAGGTACCTTATGTATGACTTGTAACTTATGTTACTTACTAAGAAAGCGGCAAAGTGCGAGTGCTGCGAGTACCATCGTACAATATTTAACACTACATATTTAAAAAAAAACCATATCCAAGAAAGGGTTAAATTTTTTTAATTTTTAAACTTCCTTTATTTAAACTTTATTTTAAATTTAAAAATGTTAACCCCTTTTAATTTTCAACTTAATTTTTCGTTGAACTAGCGGTCATATCAGTAGGTACACACTCTGTAAAAGAATGAAAAGATCCCTGTGACAGACGAACGGACAGCGGAACCTTAGTAATCGGGGTCACGTTGTTACCCTTTAGGTACGGAACCCTAAAAAGACCAGTAGGTACTCACAATGTACGTGTTGTATTGAGTACGTTACTTAGAGATTGATCACCTTTACGAATTTGTGTTATAGTACTTACTTAATAAGTTAAATTGAAGTAAGTATTACGGGCCCAAAAAGGACCAATTAGGAAAATTATTCAGGACCACTTTATTGTAGTTCAATAACACGAAATGTTTTTTTTGCTGGCTGCGAAGTATTGGTGTAATATGAGTACATCTTTATCTAAGCTTTCAGGGAAATCAGCTGTGATGCTACTCGTATATCCTGTCTTTTTATACTGCTATCCATGCATATCTTATTGTTGATGTTCGTATTAATCGCAACTGGCGTGCGTGTATGGCCGTATGTATGAACGTAAACAAGGGAAAACGGTGTTTATAGGGATCGTAACACGTGGCTTTAGTTTCTGTCTATCCCCTATAGCTACAAAAAAGATCGCATAGAATGAACAATCTCTTTTTTTTTTGAAGACCTTGAAGACTGTTTTAAACTGAAACATTTGCAAATTACTAGTCATGATTTAGTCCTAAATGGAACCAATTCTTACCGCAGACTGTTTTATCTTAGTTACAAGTGTAACAGGGGTCAACATTGAGCGATTATGTGGAGCACTTGATTGGCACTGTGGCTAAGCAATTTGACTAACAAATATTGGCTGACCCTTGAAGTGTAGGCATAATACTGCTTTGTGCTCAGTGTTTATGTGTGAGATTTATGTTTGTACAAGTTCTACCTTTGTGAGTTTTAACTAAAAGGTAAGTTCGTTCGTGGCTGTTGACTGAAATGAGATGAAATTGTATATTCTGTTGCTGGAATATTTTAATAATTTTTACTCGGCAGATTTTTCATTAGCTAGCTCGAGTAGAGATTTACTATTTGAGTATCTCTCACATGAAATGCTAGTCTGATTATTAATTATTCATCAGAAGTTGTAATATTCGGTTTTTTTGAAGAAAAATAAAAAATACCTTTAGAACAAAGTTTTAACGCGGCTTGCGGTAATGAAAATGGGTAGAAATCGTCTCGTACCGAAAAAGCGTGCGACACCAACATGCGACTTTCTCTGACTCTTTCTATAATATATAAAAGAAAGAGATAAAGGGAGATAGTGATCGTTTTCGTGGTTTTCGAGGGTGCTGTTTGCTAATAACAAGGTCATAATGAAAATCTAAGATAGCGAGAAAACGTGAGCTTCTGAAAACTTACACTAGATAGCTCTGTATTAAAAACGCGTACTAACCCCTCGCATGTCAAGTGCACATCTGGTGTTCCGATAACAATAGAATTTCTATTGTGTCTGCTAATTAGGCGCTCTCTCCGTCCTTTTTTATTGTATTCGAGTGTGTGTGCATACGAGTATCGCGTAATGAACGTCTTGCCTGACGCGGGACCACCAACCGCACATGTTGTATTTTTGTTTTGTTACCATGTAGGTTTAAATTCGATTTCAAACTCGACTCCACTTTGTAACCAGTAAAATAATTTTTTTAACTAGTTTTCATAACATTATTGTTACTAAATTCAGGGTGACTTCAAAACCTTCTTCAGAAACACGTCCCTACCACTACCAAACAAAGAAAAATAACCCAATATCATCCAAAACAAAAACAGAAAAAACATGAAACGTAAACAATAACAACCGTTAAAATAATTGTGTTGCCTTAATAAAGATAAAAGGGACAACTGTACGTGTTTCTAATTCCCGCCTTATTATCCACATACACACCTTGCCTCCTAGGGGAAAACATCATAAACATGGTGAATACGTAATTATTTACGTCTATGTTGTTTTAAAGCCGCCTACCACAGAATAAAGTAAGGGTACGTGTTTTTTGTTCTTTAGTCTTACTTATATCTAATATTATAATTGTGAAAGTTCGTAGGTTTGGATGTTTGAATGTTTGTTATACAATTACGCCAAAATGGCTGAACGGATTTGGATGAAATTTAGTACACAAAGATAGCTTACCTATAACCTAAATTAACATATTTTATGATATTAACATATTTTATACATAAGTTTATATTAGTGGAAACTTGTAATTAGCTTTCATCAACATATTATTGCTCACTCCTTGAATGTATCAACTGTCAGATTTCATAAAATGAATAAAATTAAATGATACTTTTTATCCCGAGCCAACGTTCCTCTGGTATAATTTTCGACCTACACGCGGGGATAGCCGTTAACAAAAGTTTGCTTATAATAATGTACTTACATATATATATTAAAATACTTTTTGTTCTTGTTTGTTTTGTTCTTGTAACAAGTATGCAGCAACAGCACATAAAATAATCCATCATTAAAAAAGAGAACTCGAAATAGCACAAAAGTATCATTTGTTCCACTAAAAACTCATATATCAAATCTACCTCTAAAATAATTCAGTTTGATATTCTGTGCGAGCGAAAAGAGAATAAATTAAAAACTCTACTACTGCCTTTATTGGTACACGATAGATGGCGCTTTAGGTCCCCACTAAATCACGTCGAGCAACGCGAAAATCCATACGCAAGGAAAACCGTTTGATTTATTAGAAATTAGTTTCAGCGTAATTTCTGAATCTGTTCCACACGAATCAAATGTTCGTTCACGGTGACTTTGGTTCGAGTTCGACTTGCCGTGAACATAATTTTATGGTAAATGGTATTTTGGGTGAAAATTATGCGAATTTGTGATGGCGGAGTCAATTTGTGACATCGTTCGCTCATAACTGTAGCGCAAGGGATTCGTAAAGAGAGTAACATTACGTCAATGACGATTGGGCGCATAGGCTACGAGCATGAGTTGTGAAATTATTACAGAATAATAAATGAAACATATTCGTATTGTTTTGTATCTTTGAGCTGAAAAATATGTTTGCTTTGCTGCTCAATATTCAACCAAGGTAAAGAATCTATTCAATTCTTTGAATCATCCCACTTTTTACCACGAAAAAAATTACCTTGGTCGGGGAAGTCCTTATCATGTTGTACTTTTACGCCGAATCTCTACAGCCATTCCGTCAGCAGCTTTTTAAAGCAAAAAAAAAATAGTTTTGTGTTTTCTGCCCAATGCGGCTGATTCCTTTCACCCGGTCGCCTTTCGCGGGCAGAAATTAGTAAAGAATATGGAAGTGTAAAAGTCTTTGTACAAACTTACAGAAATAAAATAATTTATCATTGATAAATAGTTCTACAAACCTTCACTTTCGCAGTTGTCGTACCAATAGTCGACGTTATAACGACATGACAGTTTTGTACCGGTTTAAAAACAAGGTTTCAAGGACGCTTTGACAACTTTAAAATTAGAATTGTTCTGTGTTTTTAAGACAGCCTTATTGACGCGCTATAGGTCTGCGCTATACACAGCCTTACACAGACACGGTAAGGTAACAAAGTAATAACTTGGGTGCCATTAAGAGCTGCGGTTTTGTCAATTATCAAACCAAATGGCAAATTGGTTCCAAGTAGTGTTCAGGCTCTCATTTACTACTATTAAATGGTATTTACTGAAATTGTGCATACTAATGTTCTACCGTCTACGTATGGGTTGAAAGCGGATGATAATTTTGATGAAACATTAAGGATGTATTTGTAAATCGTATTTAACATACGCGTAAATGATAAATGATTTTATTTCTGTAAATAGACAAAATCTTGAACAATTTTTATTAAACGTCAATCATATTTTGAAAACAAGTTTTTTTTTTTTTGTAAATAATAAACTCACAATTTTTTTTAAAGGCCAGACAGTCTTGATCAGATCATGTGAAGACCAAGTAGATTGTTATCTGAAATGGTATTTTAAGGAAAGCAACACACATACTGAGTGTTTTTTTAGTATTCATTGTCTTTAATATTATCTTTGTAAAGCAAACCTATCTAAGTCAGTTATACTACAGAAATGACTTAGATGCCGTTAAAACGGATAAAACGGACCGAGAATGTAATTAATATTATAATTAAGGTACCATTTATAAGAATAAGACTGGCGATATCCGCGGCATTTCTTTTTTACAATAAAAAAAAAAACATAGTAAGTCGTTATTTTAAATTGAAATCAGGAGACATCAAATAAATTGTTACTAAAGCGACAGGGTGGTCTGCGAAATTGAAATTTTCTTTAGTTTTTTGCAATTTGCATGTCAGTGCGGTTTAAGAAAATTTGAATTATTTGGGTTACCTTAGCGCATCCTTTTTAAACGGGAAGTGTCAAATAAAATCGGATTATTAACACCTGGTACCATTACTGAAAAATTCAAAGAAAAATTCACCATTCCTTTCAATAAATAACACAAGCGAAAGTTCAGTATTTCAAACCTTTTTTTTATCCATTTAGAAATTCTAACAACGCTACACTGTACATGAGGTTATGGTGGATATTTAATGGGGTCAGTCCAATCATGCTAATGAAAACAAACCATGCGATAGAGCGTTGTTTAGCTTCTGAATATTCAACGGGGTTATTTTCTTAACGGCACTCCAGATTTCAACCCGCGGTCGAAATTAAACCTCATGTACACTGGCGGGTGTGCACGACTTTACCCGAATATAACCGATGGCTGAACCGCTGTAGTACCTACCACAGAATAGATAGGACAGAAGGTCGGCGGCATACAACGAGCAAAAACGCAAGCACAAATAGACACATTTTCGTGCAATGATAGAAGGATCGTACTTGTACTTCATGTGAGGATAGGGAAGATTTGTCAACACGACCTGGTAGGTCGTGTTGACAAATCTTCCCTATCCTCAATATTAACTCTGTAATATGAAAACATTACCTTGTAAATGGCAATTATTTTTAATAATATAACCGTGGAGTTTCTTGCCGGATTTTCTCCATAGGAAGCGAGCATATGGAACCGTGCACCTACCTTCTGACGTTTCATAGGTGCCCATGTAGGTTTATGTGAAACAAAATATTTTGATTTTAATCTTTGGTCGATCGCTGTTGGTAAAAAAAATCAATTGCATTGAAGAGAAAAGAATTGGCGACGTTCCGATTTTGTCCACATGCCAAAAGAACCTTGTAGCGCTATACAGTGAGTGCAAGCGTACTCGCGACTGGCATTTGTTTATGTCAGTTTAAGGTCTCCGTACGTAGTGTCTATGATGCGTGCGCCTATTCACTCGTATGGGGTATATAGCTAGCCTTCTGTGCCTACCTAACTCTTCTGTGGTGCGGCTGTAGTACCTACGCTACTTAGATTGGATCGAGCTTTTGTGATTACGGAATTGGCACGACGAAATTGCAGTTAGTGGTCGGAATTTAGAAATTTAGTATTTCAGGTGTAAAGTTGTGGCGATTTGTCAACGAGTTATGGCTGTACAATACAGTTGGACATTATTGGTCTTAACAAACAATTAGTGTATAACTTTTTATTTCTTTAGTTGTTTCGTAGAAGTTTGTAAGTAATTTTTAATTTACGACATTATTTTTGTGGTTCTGCAGTTTAGACTTCACTAGTTCTATTTTCTTTTCTGATAATTGTCGATTTTCGTCGTGGTTTAATCTCCTAGTGCCTTATATGCAATATGTATTGGTATTTAAATAAAATCCTACTATATATATTTTTTTTTTTTTTATAAACGATTTTATTATTATTTCCTTTATTCCGCTAAATATACATACAAATTATTTTTTTAAATATTATTATAAAAATATAAAAACATTTAAAAATATACAAAATAGTAGCCCACCGGTATCGGGAACAAGGTCCAAGCTACTATTATTATTATTAAATTATAATTGTGAATTTTGTATGTTTGAATGTTTGATAATC
Organism: Polymixis flavicincta; assembly: GCA_949987655.1. Lineage (NCBI taxonomy): Eukaryota > Metazoa > Arthropoda > Insecta > Lepidoptera > Noctuidae > Polymixis > Polymixis flavicincta. Next base: position 24,026,638 of record OX465181.1, on the reverse strand, counting down.
AATGACAGAAAAACGGCTTATCAGATTAGGTTGAAATTTGCCCAACTGATAGTTCGTAATCTGGATTAACACATAGAATACTTTTTATCCCGGTAGTAAGTTCCCGTGGGATAATTTCCGACATCTACGCGAGCGAAGCCGCTGGCAAAAGCTAGTTTTTCATAAATTAATATTTTATATAAAACATTTTCAAAGATATTCAACTATTGGCAATCCGTCAGTGCACACTATGCCTGAAAATCTCGTAAACTACTTTCCTACTTTACTTAGTAAAAAAAACTAGGTTAACTGAATAGCAAATACGCTGGATACATCGGCAGACCTAAACAGTTACGTTAATTAAAAACTTTTTGCTTTTGTTTCAAATTAAGCCGTTAAGTCCGTGGAACAATGATGTTGATGGATGGTGAAAAATAATTAAAATAAATAACAAAGAGGCGGTAGAGCCTAATGGCTGCTAAATATGAGGGTTGGTTAGGTTGTTGGACTTGTTTTTTTTTTTTGTCAGAAACCTACTTTAAAATTATAAATCTACTTATGCAATACTACAAACTCACGTGAGGGTAAGCGACGACGCGGCTAACCATGGTATATGTTTCCCTAGAAGAACCATTTTTTTATTAGACTTGAAAATCTTAAAATATACATCCATTTGGGTAGTTCTCATTGGTTAAAAAAAAAACAAGAGTGTTATAGTATGTAATGGACTGGTAATACAAACCCGATAAATATAACACACATTTAGCTTAACCAATTATATTTTATAAACTTAAAAACACGTACCTACCAAAACGTCGAAATACCTATAATTTGGATGTGTAAATTAAAAGGTGTACATTAGGCTTAAACGTGATGACTAAGAGATAGGCAAGCTTCATCTGTGGGTCACTCCGGATAAACCCTTATACAAATGTACAGTTGCTCCCAAAAGCGAGATAAATATACACTCATATATGACGGTATAACCTCCAGACTTCATAAGGAAAAGTCGTGAATATTACATGTACGGTAACGCAAGAAGCCAATTAGCCATATAGTTATTTTTGGCTTTTCGGCTATATGGTTACATGTACAAGTCTTATCGCGACGGCATCAGCAGTTATCGTTAAAATTAACGATGTTTCAACGAAACGAAATTGAATACGCGATTGCTAATTAAAATTTCCGTTTGAAAATTTAAATAATATAGCGAAATTAGGCGATTTCACTCGTTACAATGGGCATTATTTATTTATTGAGACATTAAATTTTATGAAATGGTCATGAATTATTTGATGCAAAAAGTTAATTTAAAATTTCTGTTATTTTGATTAGGTACTTCACGAGTTCGTATTTGAGGGGTTCGTAGCTAAGTTACATCTATGTAGATGTATCAAGCTGTACTTGCCGTAGGTATTCAGTATTTTGACTTTTATTTGAAAAAGAATCATGAATGTTGAAAAGCAAGACAGACTGCCAATCCCGGTTGTTATACTCATTGGATACATCTATGAAGTGAACAGTCAGATGCCAATAATCCTAACAGGGACACAAATTATCTTTAGAATACTTTTTGGATTCCCAATGATCTCTTCCTTTTTTAACCCCCGACGCAAAAACGACGGGGTGTTATAAGTTTGACGTGTCTGTGTGTGTGTGTCTGTCTGAGGCAACGTAGCTCCCGAACGGATGAACCCATTTTGAATTAGTTTTTTTTTTGTTTGTAAGGTGTATTAGTCGGGAGTATTCTTAGATATGTTTCATCAAAATCGGTTAAGCCGTTTGAAGATTAACAGCTCTTTTCTAGTTGACGAAGGGATTTGAGTATCTTCCACGGGTCTGATCAACTCGAAATTTGGTGTTCTATTACTTCAATGATATTAGACGAACAAAGTAACCTTGAAATGCTGGAGCAACACCTAGAATTTCCAGGATGCCCAAGTTACTCACCAACAAACAGCAAAAGTATCGTGTTTGGGCTCATTGAAAATGTCTCAATGAATAGATTATAGATAAATAGTGATCAGGACGAGGAATGAGGATAAATTAATAACAAACTTCACTGTGGAAAAAATACGCAACGATGCGCAGATTTAAGCGAGCGAGACATTAAGTTTAAAAAGCAGGAAATAAAAATTAAATCTAAAATTTAAAAAACCCCCGACCCTAAAAACTCTAAAAAGTAAAAATAATAATATTTATAGGCCTTTTAAGATTAAGGTAATATTTTGATCAAGGCATTGTCAAGTCGGGGGACGGTCAATGAAAACGCCAAACAGAGGCCTAGCATGTTCATTAGCCGTCCCCCACCGTTACAATGCCTTGATCAAAATATTGCCTTCATCTTAAAAGGCCTATTAATATTATAATTTTTACTTTTTAGAGTTTTTAGGGTCGGGGTTTTTTTTTAGAGTTAGCTTGTATTTTATAATTTTATGTTGAGTATAAAGTGTGGGTGTGTGCTTACAGTGTGTGTGTGAGGGATTATATAATAACCTTAGAAAATTACTGGTAAAACAAGTAGGTCATTGGGTTCATGGTGAAGTAATTAATTTCTACTCTTTAAACAGTCCAAGCAAGTATCAAATTTTTCTCACGTTATATAATTGAACTATTTGTAGATATATCATCAATCTTACTACGGTTAAGTGCTTAATTTCATCGTTTGATTCCTGGTAGGTTATAAATCGGGCAGTAATTTGAATAAAAAATTATGGGTTTCGTAACAAGTCAATTTTAATGTAATATTTTTCGTTTTGGACGCGGCTTTCTTTGTTTATCGTTAATTAAGGAAACAGAAAACACTGTTTTCTTAACAAGAAAGTATTTTCATTTATTATTTTACGCAAATATTATTCATTGAGTTAAAAACATGCGATAACATACAATGAAAATATCTTACAGGTATAAAAATGTTTTATCGAAGTAATTTGGGTTACAAAAATGTTAAATTTCAGCAATAATAAATCTGATGTCATTTATACCAAAACTACAATGAAATTGAATGACCGATTCAGCTTTTCGCAAAATCCTTTAAAATATTAAACGCTCAAATTTTATTCAGAAATTACGTCTAAATCGGTCGGTCGTTCAAGTCGGTTACTAATTAGTCCTATGAATGAATTACTGTGAATACTCAGTCTAGCCTCACAAGAGTCTAAGAAATACAAAATATTTAAATGTATAGATGAGAAATCATTCAAAGAATTTCAATTCAACTTATCTCACAAAATAACAAAAAATCTGTAGCCCCACAAATAAGAACCACAAAAATTTAGCACAGCACTAAAACAAAATAAATAAAAATATATTTTTACAAAGAAAGACGGCTCTATAAAAACCCCTGGCATTGGTCGTTGAAAAAGTGGTTTATTAGCGTACAGGGGAGGCGGATATAATAAATATAAAACCAGGAATGACGTCCCGGGTTCCCCTGCCGTGTTCTTTGGCCCTTATTTCGTGATAACGTAAATACAACAGTTAGTAGGAAAAAATTGAGGTAAATAATTTGGTTTACTCAATAACTTTTATGAGGAATTGTGAGAGAAATTGTCTGGCTTGTGTTGAAGCTTTTATAATAAGGATACATGTATATTTTATTATTTTTAAGGTTCCAATCTAAAAATTAAAAAAGAACTTCATAGGATCTCTTTTTTGTCTGTCTGTCACAAAAGTTTATCTCAAGATCTATGCAACGTACCTGAACCTACATTAAGATTGTGTAATAAAGTTGTAGGTTAGGAGGTAGCTCAGGTTTATTAATTATGGGCTATACAGAAGGTGAAATAATTACAGCTCGCTAGAGAAAGTTGCACAGACTGCGCACTGTAATTGGGTTAGAAACCTAAAAATGTATTATTTTTTCAAGCCAGTCTTTTGTGTTTAAGCTTGTACCTTTTCCGACATCGATCTGTTTTTTAGCATAGAGGTTACAACGTTCGAATATGCAAGTGGCCTGTGATTCCTACCCTATCATGTGGGTTTTCTGGATTGCAAACGGGAAGGAGTCATTAGCAGCGCTGACACAGCACGGACATGTCTGCTTGGAGTTTAGGATCCTACAGGCGACGAAAGAGATTCGAATTTACTGGATAAATATCAACTAGGACAATTGAAGAACCAGGAACGTTGATTTCGATAAAGTTTTTTTTTTTAAGTTGTTTTTAATAGTTTCTGGATTTTTTAAACCGTTTTTAACCGATGTGTAAAAATGTGAAAATTATGCAATTTTCATTCATTGTCAATTATATTACATAGGGTTCTGAAACAGTCAAATATTCGATTCAGTCGCAGCTATTTCCGGTCTTGGTAAGATCCGAACCGTTTCCATAAAAATAAGGAAATCCATGGTAGTCAATGACATAACACACCAAAACTTCTTGATCCCGGTACTCCAAGAAAACCCTTCGAATGATAAAATGCAAAAATCAGAGCCAAAGCCGCGGTCAAAACTAAAGATAAGCAAAACCTTTGAAACCTTGAAAATGTGTCCGTAAAGATTGTACCGACGGGTTCCAAACATGTCTTCACGATATCGGTATGCCTATCTTCTATGAACACAGTAACCCTTTCCCTTCATAACTTATGCGGGTAGATAAACATCAAAGAACTTGGCTTCCTACCCAAATCGGCATGAAGATAGTTTACGATATGTATTTATTGCTTACGAAATTTGCCTATGTATAAAGTGTATCATCGAATACCATCTTTATTATATCGTTTACGTTTCGGCAAGTTCTTAATATTATCTGAAAAATATTGGTTGTAATAACAAGGATCTGTAATACATGATCTGCTTTCGACTCACACATTTCTTCTACGTTGTAAAGACATGAGATGAAAAGTAATGACAGTAAAATAATATCAAGTGGTTTTGATCATCATGTTCCGACTATGTGGAATAAACGTGGTGACAAGAATAATCGATGAACTTTAAAACACTCAGTATGACGCAAATTATACACATTCACATTTATTACCTTTACAGCACTAAGTTTGCTTTACTGAAGTATCAAGTGTCCTAAAGCTGGGTTCAGATAGTCCAAGGCATGCACTGCAAACACTGCGGCTTGCGGCAGAAGTTGACTGGTTGCAATCCCCACGTAACGAAAAGGAGTTATGCCTTGCGACTTTCTTGGTGTACCATATAATTGAAAGAGACGGAGTGAGAAGGAGAAAAATAAAACTATTTGTCATCGGTGTCGTTTTCACGGTTTTCATGAGTGCGTCGATAGCGAGGACAAAATGGAAATTCTAAATGGCGACAACTGTCTCTTTCTATTATTTAGGAGTGTGTGTGCGTGCGAGTCTGCCGTAAGGAACTTCGTTCCTAAAAGGGGTCTCCCGACTTTACACTTTCTTTTTACCTATCAGATGCTGACAGAGACACAAAGACATGCGTCCCATGTGTGACTTACCATCAATGGTCATGCTTTGCATAGCCTGGACGCACCCTTAAATAAAAAAATCTGGAAAATACTATTTGTAAATTCATTCTCAGTTCTTAATTTATGTTCATTGTGCTGCCAATCTTATGTTCAACAATAGTTAATACACTATATACTTTCTTGCTATTTAAATGGGTTTCGAAAACCTTGACCTGACCAAATCACGCGATGACTAGCAGATATTGAGCTACTAAGAATTAATTAACCCTTTGTTACCCCGTCATTGTAAAATTCTGCCGATGTCATGATGTAGTTAATAAAACGAAGTTCGAAGCGTGGTTTATGGGGTAATATGAAAATGAAGGAAGCCCTCTTTGTCTAGGGCAGAAAATAAAACGATTTAGAGAAAGCTCTGTTACTTTATTCGAAACTAGGTTATTTTATTCAGAACTATTATGCGATATAAGATGGATTTTGTAAAACGTGTCAATCCTTTTAAATTAGGTGCACTTTTGAGGCATATACATCACCACATGCGAACTACGCATGCGTGATATTGACGTCATGCAAAATTCGCAAGCAGAGTTTACCGAGCAACTAGCATATACATATACAACGTCCCGAGATCAAGCGTCGGGAAGTTGCCCACGAGAAACAACTGCCGTCTGGTCGCCAAGTCTGTCCCGTTCCATCCTAGACCGGGAGAAGTTATTTGATGAATTCTTACTCAAAAAAAAAAGTAAAAGGTGCTAAACATATTTATTCCTTGACTGTACCCTCGAAGAACAGTGGTGATCCAGTGGTATCGGCCCTGACTCATGACTTATATATAGGTCGTGAGTTCGAACCCAGGCAGGATGTAATTCTAACACCACTGCTTTTAAGACATTGTGAGGAAACTGGCATGTTCTAGAACAAAAACTTAAAGTCAAGTGACGTCTACCAACCGCACTATGGCCCACCCCGCTCACAGAGAACAGGCGTATGTCACTGCAGAGGGAACATCACAGACTGATTGTGGGTATATCTTTTAAAAGAAAGAAAGAAAATATTTTTTTGTAGCACAGCCTTTTAGGCACACAATATGCAGCAGGAAAAGGAAAAATAAAAACCAAAAAGTATAAGGTAAGGTGTCAGAAACTAGCATATTTAAACCGGAATACATATTATGTATGGTGACAGAACCAATTTACCCGGACGAGCTCCATCACAAAAAGCTTACTACAACGAAAAATTACATAAAGACACATCTACGTAGCATTAGATCCCATCATATACTTCTGCCCAAATAAACGATCGCAGAAGGAGGAGGGGTGAACAAGGGGCGCATAAACTTTTATTAATAAAAGAATAAGTAACTGTAAGCGAAGAAATGCCTGGAACATCCACACCTCGGCGGGGTTATAATAAAAAAGTAAGAGAAATTGATGAGCCAAGCGTGGCGGGCTGGTTCAACTTTACGCTCAATATTTGAAGTCAGAGTGAGAAATATCTATAGCAAGTAAACATAGATTATGATAAATGTGGCTATGTTATTATTAATTGCCCACTGCTTATTGCCTACCTATCTATTTCCAAATTATGTTTGGGTCAGCTTTCACTGTAACCGGATGCAGCAGAATATTAATATTTTACAAGGAGCAACTGGTTTCAGCCGAAAGACGTCTACTGCTGGACATAGGCCTCCCCTAAAAGGAGGTTTTGTCATAATCGCCACGATTGGTAGGCGGGTTGGCGAACGCAGTATACTGACTTCCACGATCCAGTTACTAGACAGTACGATACTCCTTTGTAAGACTGGTTGTCAGAGTTCTGGGCTACTGACGACCCGTAACGACAGTTATGGATTCATGAATCTCAGCTGAGACCAACGGCTTAACGTGTTTTCCTATTTTAGCCTTCCTACATAGCTATTCAAATCACATTGGGTTGTTAATGTTAAAGTTTTTTTCTATGCTCTGTAACTTTCTGATCTATGGTTGTTTTCGTAAAAATAGGAGATAGTTTCAGGTTAACATAACTAATATTTATTTCAATGATATTATTGGATACCAACCGCCAGCTAATCAGTTGTTATTAATTGGATTTAATATTATATCATTAAACAGTTTTTATGTCCTAAACATGTAGTGTGTGTGTATTTCACCCAGATGAGAATGGAAGTGTAGTGCCCCGTCAGACTAGACACATAGACGCTCTCCCCTCAAAAAGCACCGCCTTTCGTCTGAAGCCGTTTTTGAGATTCAAAGTGCACTCGTTGCACATAACTTTTTCTTTTTCCTCACGGTCGAGTTTCAAAACAATCACCACGGTGAATATAAATTCTCAATTTTGCTGCAAAAATACTGGATGCATTTTTCACGACTTGTTATTTTAGCGAATTGTATTTCTTTCTGTTTCATCTCAACGGAATCGACATATCGAATGTAATATTTTTCACGTAAATATTTTTGTGTTACAAACGTACTTTTGAAAACCTACAATAGGTTTTCTTATGATTACTTTGCTCAAAGTAATATTTTAACTGTGTTGGTAATGCTTTCTTTGTTTTTGACGCTAGTAGTATATTATTGGGCATCCTACTCCACCTTCCGTTCCATCGGCTCACTTCGTTCGCCTCGTCACTCTCGGTGGAGTAGAATGCCCAATAATATAAATGAAATCCTACATAGTGCGGTAACATACTGGTTCGGCGCCTATTCCACCCGATGGATTGGATGGAACTTATCAACATAATCTTTTCCTTTCACAGCATTTAAATACAAGCAATCAGGAAAGTGTGTTGCATGCTGCAACCAAGGATCATCGTAAATCTCCCAATCTTTGATACTGCCTCCACAAGAAAAACACATGACTTTATCGTTTACACCATTTCCACAATAAAAAAAACCTGCATCAGCCATTTCCATCACCAATCTTCTTTGTGAATCGGTTGTCGCCCAATAATGTCTGAACGAGAATACACGAATTTGATGTTTGTTATAAATTTCATATCTAGGACAGTATTTTTCTTTATTCATTTCAAGAGCTCTTGATATGTCTGTGTATAAAAGTTTAATGAAGACAACTATTTGTAGTGACTAATAAATATACAATAGAGATGTGTGGACATATTGTTAATATAGATATCTGATGACTGTAATGTGTTGACTTACTTTGCTCGATCCGTGCATAGGTATAATATATTTACATACTAAATAGTAAACTAAACGTTCACAAAATTCATAACAACATATAAATGTCGATGTAATCGATTAATTGACCCATTGTTGTTATAATCATTTCAATGAGACACCATGAAATTTGTAAAACAACCACATTCGTTAAATGTAAAAAAACTTTGCGTTCAGTCTGAGGAAACTGGTTTTCGTCATGGAGAATTATTACCTAAATCCATACGATGCATCATTTGTGGACCGTCAAATTGTGGAAAAACTAATTTATTAGTTGGTCTTCTTATACATGAGAATGGATTAAGATTTCAAAATGTTTATGTTTATTCGAAAACCTTGCAACAACCCAAGTACGTATTTTTAGAAAAAGTTTTGCAACGAGTACCAGATATTTCGTTCCAGAAATACCATGAAAATGAGCAAGTAATAAGTGTTCAGACCGCAAAACCAAATTCTGTGATTGTATTTGATGATGTTGCTTGTGAAAATCAAAACAGTATGCGCGATTTTTTTACAATGGGGAGACATAAATTCATCGACTGTTTTTATCTAAATCAGACATATAGTAAAATCCCTAAGCAACTAGTAAGAGACAATGCGAACCTTATCGTACTTTTTAAACAAGATGAAAAAAATATGAGACATGTTTATGATGAACACGTCAACACTGACATGTCATGGATTGAATTTCGTGAAATGTGTTCAAAAATATGGAGTGAGCCGTTCAATTACGTTGTAATTAATAAAGATTGTTCCAAAAACAGAGGGTGTTATAGAAGTAAATTTGACACGTTTGCAGTCTTTGACTAAGAACACGAATACGTAAGTATATAAGACCATTACCTGCATGTCATTATTATTCACCTTACAACGCTAAATCAATTACGACCTATTCTACCAACATGGAAAAATCATTGAAACGACAAATTGTTGATGCGGCAGAAGCTGTAAAGATAAAAGTAAGAAAAATGAGAGATGCTGAGATTACCAATAAACAAGCACTGGAATCTGTTTTCAAACCTGTAACAGAACCTCTCAACCTAATTGCCAATGCTAGTAAGCAAACTCCGTTTCTGCATGCTAGTAATGATTTTGGCGATGTTCCGTTTACTAACGAAACTTTTCAGAAAGAAGGAACTGGTAGCGCAGGAAATGATGGTAATAATGACGATGAAGACAAATATGAATCCGATATCAACAGTGAGTCTTCTTATGAATCAGTAGTTGAAACGAATCAAGATTGTGATACGTCATCCTGGTCAGTATCTTCAGAAGCGTTGGTAGATATTCCATTTGGGGTTAGAGCAGACCGCGGGAAACTAATGTTAGGTTCTGCTTGCATAACAATCAGCGATCAATACATTATCGTGGCTGGACGTAAATACCGAAATACCTCTGGTTTAAAACAGTTGTTGCTTAAGAAAGATGTAGACTTAAGCTTGGTTACAGATAGCGATATGCAAAATTATAAGTCGATGCTACTTGATACAAATGCACATCGTCGAGACTATGAGCCAAATAAGCCAATAAAAAGTAATAAAGGACAAAAATATTTGCAAGTTATTAAACCTCTTTTTAAGCTGAAGAATGCAGTTCAGGGAAAGGGTCTACCATTACTAAAAAGGTGGAAAAAAAACGTAGATTTAGTGTACTGGGATAATCCTAATGAATTAGTGGAAAGGTTGAAATTATTAATTGCGTCTAGAGATGCTGGCAACACAGGATTAGATAATGAAATTATATCTATCATTGAAGAATTGCGTGAAAGTAAAGTTATAAATAAATTAATATTTTAAAACGTGTTTATTTTACTAATAACCTTTCAATACAATACACCTTAATCATGAACGTAGACAAATTCGGACACTACATTCACAAAAGAATGCGTTTATCAGAGTTATTCGAGTTTAATGAGAATGCATTGTTAAAATCGGAAAACGGAGATTTTGATTTAAAAACATCAAGACTAAGAGGAATTAGATCTCCAGTAGAAGCAGACGATGCTGTGAACAAGGATTATGTTGATCGTATCAATGATAACACGTTAAAAGAATTAAATAATTTGGCTGTGAATAAGGATTATGTAGATCGATTGAATGCTAATATGCTAAAAGAATTTAATAATATGATTGGTTCATTGCGTTCTCAAATCATAAAAGATGCAAAAGGTGCAGTTCAAACTACTTTAAAAGCAAGAATACCTGAGGTTTCAAATCATTTGCAAGATACGTTTTATACTAAAGCAGAGGTAGATAAATTACTTCAAAAAACTCCGTAATGGTAAAACAACAAATTGTAAATGAAATACACAAAGCGGCTCGGAGAAATTTCCTTCGACGTTCTGTTATTTTGAAAGGAATCCACGACTTATGGCAAGCAGATTTGATGGACATGCAAAACCTGAAAAAGTATAACAAAGGTTACAATTTCATCGTAGTGGTGATTGACTGCTTCTCAAAATATGCCTGGGCTGAACCATTAAAATCGAAAAATAAATTTGTCGTTACTCGTGCATTCGAACATATTCTGCTTAGTAGCCATAACAATCCTGTTAACTTACAAACTGATATGGGGACAGAATTTTATAACACCACTTTTCAAACACTTATGAAAAAGCATAATATTAACCATTACTCATCGTTTTCTACTAAAAAAGCATCAATTGTAGAGAGATTGATTAGAACTGTAAAAAATAGATTATATAAATATTTTAGTTTCAGTGGAAAATATAAGTGGTTAGGTTTACCATTGGAAGATACGATGAAGGAATATAACAACACAAAACATCGTACTATTCAATTTAAACCGGTTGATGTGAATAAATGTAATGAACAAGTAATCAAAGAAAATTTAAAAAAAATAAACAAACATGATTTAGTTCAGTGGAAGCCTAAATTCAAAGTAGGTGATTGTGTTCGTATAAGTAAATACAAACATAATTTTGAGAAAGGTTACACTCCTAATTGGTCAACTGAATTATTTATTATCAAAAAGGTAAATAAAACATTACCAGTGACGTATCATATAGAAGATCAACGAAAGCAAAACATTTTAGGAGCTTTTTATGAACAAGAACTGCAAAGATCTAACTATCCTGATGTTTATTTAATAGAAAAGGTTTTGAAAAAGAAAGGAAATAAATTGTACGTCAAATGGTTAGGTCTAAACAGTGCAGAAAACAGTTGGATTGAAAAAGCTGCAATAATGGACTAAGATGTTATATAATCATTTTTCATTTAAAACCCTATCATTATAATTTGGGTAATGAAAGGGGGTGGACTAGTTAACAGCATAATCAATCGTCTACCATTCGAAGTTCATTTGCCAGGATACAATTATTGCGGACCAGGAACCAAACTTCACAAACGCTTAGCACGAGGTGACCGAGGTGTAAATAAGCTAGACGAAGCTTGCATGCAACACGATATTGCGTATACAAACCATACAGACTTATCAAATCGCCACAAAGCCGATTTACAACTACTTAACATGGCTAAACAAAGACTTAAATCAAAAGATGCAGGGAAAGGAGAAAAACTGAGCTCTTGGCTAGTGAACAAAGTTATGAAAGCGAAACTAAAGTCTGGATCCGGCATTAAAACATTCAAAAGCTTAGTTTCAAAAATAAAATCAAAAATTAAGAAAGTCAAAAGCAAAGATAATAAGACTTTAATAAAAGCAGCTTACTTAACCGCAAAAAAGTTATTTCCAAACATTCATCATCGAATTCGAGTACCCCGAGTAATACCCATACCAAAGACTGGAGGAATTCTACCTTTAATTCCAATTTTCGCTGGTTTATCGGCTTTAGGAACTTTAGCTGGTGGTGCAGCTGGCATTGCAAAAACGGTCAATGATTACAAAGCAAGCAAAAAAAATTTGCAAGAAACAGAACGACACAATAAAGCCATGGAGGCTTTAGTGTTGGGCAAGGGTTTATACATTAAGCCGTATAAAAGTGGTAAAGGATTGTTTATAACATCTTCAAAAAACTGAAAAATATGCTACCCAATCGTCCACTAACTAATGTAGACATCCGAAAGTTTTCAAGAGACATCCCATATTTTCGTGGGGTTTACATGAAGGATCGACTACCTCGGATGCCGAAACGCATTGAATGTGGTATCGTTAACTTAGACGATTCTAAGAACGAAGGAACGCATTGGGTAGCTTATGCTAAAGTATATGATCACTGCGAATACTTTGATAGCTATGGAAATTTAAAACCTCCAATGGAATTGACGCAATATTTCAAAAATTGTACTGTGTTTTATAACTATACAAGATATCAAAAATTTAACGAAGTCAATTGTGGTCATTTATGTTTAAATTATTTGCGGACTTTTTGGAATAAAAATGTATTATAAATATATGCTTTTCTTTTATTTCAATCATTTGCAAGATGTCACTCACTTTGTCGATAACTGGAGACTCGTCAGTATTAACTACATACTATTCTAATACGTTGCAACTAGATGGAGAGTATGAATGTGCTTTATTACACTTTTCAACTTTTAATTCTATTCCAAACATTGATAAAAGTAATAATAAGTTCTATTATGGTTTAAATGAAGTTATTGAAATACCGGAAGGCACTTATGAATTGCAAGATATCAGCGATTATTTAAAATCCGAAATAAAAGATGCAGCGATCAAACTGCAGTGCAATAATAATACTTTAAAAACTGCTATATTCTGTACCAAAGACATTAATTTTATCAAAGAAGACTCTTTTAGAGGTCTGTTAGGGTTTAACACACAAATCTTGAAAGCAAATAAATGGCATGTGTCACAGTCTCCAGTCAGCATTCTACCTACGACCGTAGTCAGGATTGAATGTGATATTGTAAGCGGTTCATATGTAAACGGTGAACCAAGTCATATTATTCACGAATTTGCACTTAATGTGCCGCCTGGATACAGGATCATAGAAATCCCGAAGAACGCAATATACTTTCCAATCAATCAAAACAACATAAGCTGCATACATATCAGACTGTTAGATATAAACAAACGATTAATCAATTTACGTGGTGAAGAAGTACAGGTATATCTGCATCTTAGAAGAAAAAAATGATTGACTATAATAAAATTGTGTCCCAACAAGTAAAGAATATCAGTTCTGCTCGAGCTACCTATCAAATAACACCTGTCTCTAAGAAGAAAATAAAATTAACCAAAGGCAATAAAGCATTCCTTAAAGCGATCGGATTGTTAAAATGAATATCTTAGACGTTCTATCCGCTCCGACTTACGATAATACTATAGAAGGAATCGAATTTCATTCCTACAAGCCATATGTAACGAGTTTCAACAGGAACGATGAAATCCGCATACCTATCAACCAACAGGACTTGTACATATTACCATCAGCTAGCACCCTATATTTGGAAGGAACTGTTATCGTTAGCAAAAAAGATGTGAAAGACATAGCTACTAGTGTTAATTTCACGAACAACGGTCTACTCTACTTGTTTCAAGACATTCGGTATGAGCTAAATGGAGTAGAGATTGATAAAATAAAAAATGCAGGTATAACAACAACCATGAAATCACTCATTTCAATGAACGAAAGTGAGTCAAAAATATCTCATGCCTGGGGCTGGAATATTGATGGCATTAAAAATACCAATGGAGGAAAATTTTCTGCTTCCATACCACTTCGTAACCTCCTCGGCTTTGCTGAAGATTTTAAAAAAGTCGTGATAAATAGTAGACATGAACTAATATTGTTACGAAGTAACACTAATTTGAACGCTGTAAAACTGAATACTGGCGAAGTAGTGGATGATGTTCAGATCAACAAAATCATATGGCGCGTGCCGCATGTTAAAGTATCAGACAAAGAAAAAATTGGTTTGTTAAAAGTATTAGAAAAAGATCGACCACTTCAAATGATATACAGAAATTGGGATCTGTACGAATATCCATCTTTGCCTAAAACTACAAAACATACCTGGTCTATCAAAACTTCATCTCAAATAGAAAAACCAAGATACATTATTATTGGCCTACAGACAAATAGAAAAAATAATGCAAGTTCTGACATGTCTCAATTCGATCACTGTCATGTTCGAGACGTTAGAGTGTATCTCAATTCAACTTATTTTCCGTATGAAAACCTAAATGTGAGTTTTGCTAATAACAAAATCGCTTTATTATACGAGCAATACATAAGATTTCAACAGTCGTATTACGGACGTCGGTCGGAGCCCATACTAAGCGAGAAACAATTTAAAGATTTAGCACCGCTGTTTGTAGTTGATTGCTCTAGACAAGCGGATAATCTAAAGACAGGTTCGGTTGTGGATGTGAGAGTAGAAATTGAGAGTGATTCAGAGATACCAGATCAAACTTCAGCATACTGTCTCATTCTGAACGATTGCATTGTTGAATACAAACCATTAAGTAACATTGTTAAGAAGATATCATGAATGCAGATACCATTATAGTAGAACTCCAAGGATTTAAAGATTCTATAAATAATTTTATTGTTAAAGAATTGGCTATTGCGAGTCAGGATCATACACAGACGTTCTTGGTAAAACCACCATATTCATTCCATTATCTAACACAAGAAGAAAAAAAGCAGGTGCGGTGGTTAGAAAGAAATCGTGGAATTTACTGGAGTGAGGGTTACATAGACCACAAAGAGTTTCAACGCGTCATTTTACCATATTTAGAAAATAAAAAAATTATGACAAAGGGTTTGGAGAAGATTAAGTGGATTAAAGACTTATGTGCAAACTGTGAAGTGATTGACGTAGGTGAGAAAGGGTGTCCTAATTTTTCAACATTAAAAAATAATTTCTGTAAAAACAAAGCTGATTTTAATTGTGTGAATCATAAAAAAAATTGTGCATTGAATAATGCGGTGTGCATTAGAAAATGGTATGCCGATAATAATATGTCTGTATTCAATTTATTTTAATCATTATTGATTGAACATGTAATAAAAATGTATATCTAATTAAGAGTGTTTTATTTAATACAATCAGGGTAACCTACATAACAAACTTTAAATTATCTGCAGTGAAATGATATTTCTTCTTCATTTTAAACGATGATTCTAATATGAAATATTGAAGGCAAATAATCTATAATTAATAATAATTATATCATTACACTAGATCTAATTTAGAGTTCGAGTATACATAAGTATAATAAAACACAATTTAAATTATGAAAGAAAATGTTTTTATTTGCTTTTTACATTATTTTCAATTATTACAAACTAATTAAAACTACCTACCCTATAATAATTCCTCACATAGTTATTTAATTTTTTCTATATATACTTAACTTACAAATTGTGATCATTATCCCAACTAGATTAAACAAAGAAATTTATATTACCTACATTTATTTTTTATTTATTGTTATTATATTTTATATATACATTTCATTTAACTTTATTATAATTTTTGTACTATGTACATGACAAAATAAAAAGTTCATTACAATAAATCTTACATTATTCATATTTCACTAACCTATACATTTTAAATTTACACAACATAAAAACCTATGATGTTTAAACATTAAAGAATAAGAAAACAGATAAATGTTAAACATACCTAACAATAATATATCTAATAACTATCTATAATACTACTTACATAATTTATTATTGCTTATTACCTAAAAATCTTACAGAATAACTTATAAAGTATTTACAAAATAATGACACTAGTTAATAATAACTGTCCCCACAAAGTTTTTTTGATATTTTATTAATTAACGATTGCGTCTCCTCCATAACATGGTCCACCGATTCAGTCACTACATACTGAGCACTTAACACTACCACGTCCTGATTGTCACTTGCAGGTTCTTTTTGATCACTTATATCCAAAACTTGTACCATGATCAATCGTAAACCTTTTTTCTTCTCATTATTTATAACGAAGGATTGACATGTAGGCAGATATGACTTTTGTTTTAGACATTCCCGTCTTGTTCTAGGCTTTTTGTTAGCAGGTCCGCAGTCTTGTCTTGCTCTAGGCTCCTTGCTAATAGGTCTTTGTTGTTCCGAGAAATCTGGGATATGCCAACTTAAACTCGGAGTCGGAAAACCTTGAGCGTATTGCGAGAAGTCGATAATATCTGGAGAATCGCACATTATCAATGATCTGAAACAAACGAAATAATAGTTAAGTATAATAACATAAAACAGCATTAGAAAATAATTTTATAAGTACTTAAACGCTTATAAAATAGGTACTTACAATTTGTTTCGTTTTTATTCGATGTGATGTGACCGGTCCGGCTGACTATCTTGTGATGAATGTACTAATCATATTATTATGAAATGCGAACTCCATAAAACCTTGCGCTGTGAATCAATTTCATGTTTCAACAAGTTCAACCTGATGCGCTTGCACCTGATCGGTGTCAAATACTACACCGCGCGAACTTCGAGCCATGAGTGCTTTGTCATCAAAAATAGATACATGTTTTATCAAGTTGGAACCTGTATCCTCATGAGCAACACGCTGCGAGCCCTGTGTGCTTGTCATCAATCAGGAATGGAAATGAAACAGATAGAATTATGATCATAAAATACTATTTATTTATTTAAGTATTACAAATAAACTAAAACATAACACGACATTCCATACAAACTTAAGTACAAAACTTTTCGAAATAAACAATATGATTTAATAAAACTTGGTACGTTTATGCAGGATACAATATAAAAAGTTAGTAGAGAATGTTTTGATAATTTTTACGAACTGTCATGTCGGGTGAACGCTCTTACAACGAAATAAATACGAAATAAGTTCTAAAATTATTTGTTACAAGTAATAGTTAAAATAAAAATATTATTTGAGGCACCAAAAATTTAAGTTTTACAATAACATTACAGATTATTTGACCCAACTTTAAGTAATTGTCATTATTAAGTACAGACGCCAGCACATCAAGCTACTCCAATCTGTCAAATTTATTTGATAGATTTTCAACTTTATACCGTAAGCATAAGGTTCATGTTCAATTGGGAAAATTTGACAGTTTGGGGTAGGTTGACCTGCTGGCGTCTGTACATAATATTTCCTATCTTTACATTTTGAACGATTTCTAATAAAATACAAAGTAAAAAATGTAACTACTAAAAATACTTATATTTAAAAATAACGGTAATGCATTACACAAATATAGTTGCATTACCCCAGGCTAAAGTAGATACCTTATCAATCGATAGCAACCGCTTATCATCATTGCTTGAAAGTGCTATTTTAGTTACATCCTGAGTGAATATTTCATGTTTTATTGACTTAAACAAAACATTTTTTTTGCGAATGACATTGCAATTGTACAACACGTTTTTATAATCTAACATATTTAAATTTTTCGTAACACTTTTTTTTGTACCTTTTGCTTTCTTTATTGTTTTGTCTATAGTTTTAATACAATAAAGCTTTGAGCGCAGTCCTACGAATTCTTTGATAATTTTGCCGCCCATTTCATCCTTAAACAGCCCTGGAATCTTTTTATTAATAATTGGTAAGTTAAATATGTTGTTTAAATCATAGTTGCTGGTATCAAAATATTTTAGAAAATGATCATTGACATCTTTATAAATGTCATCGGTATTTACATCATATATTAAACTATCCGTATCAGTATAACACAATTCAATTTGGTCACCATAGAAAGGTTTTATGATTGAATAGTGGAAGTCGTACATGTGAGTCTTAGATAGTTCCAATACAGTAAATCCTATGTATATTGGTTTATTAAGAACAACACGAGAAGGTTTCATTTGGATTGCTACTAGATCATCAGAAAATACAGAGGCGCTATGAAAATACGGATTGCTGATCAATTTCTCAGCACAAGTAGTCTTTTTTGTTTTATTGTTCAAGTCACACCACTTGTTTACCAACTTAACATCTATCCGATGCTCGTTATTTTCCAGAGTCTTTCCAAAAATACTATTGTTTAATAATTTGAAAAAATCTTGCTCAAACGTTGACTTTGCTTTTTGACGTAACCGAGTGTTAATATCAATATATTGTTTTAAAAAACAGCTTTGCTTAAAAACAATTGCACGATGAATCCTTCGTAATACCAATCCATGTTGCAAACATTTTTTTAAATGAACGTAATGAATAACGTGGTGGTATTTGTCATACAAATTCGGTATTAATTTTTTATTCTTGCCACCCGGTGGAACAAATTTTTCTGGACAAAATGGAAAGTCGTTATGATCAATGTGCAATGTTTTAGGATATAATAAATCAACTTCAAGAATATACCCGTTTTCCGCGTTATCGCTTATATCTATTAAGTTCAATTGCAAATCATCTATTTCCTGTCTACTCATGAATCTAAAATCCGAATAAGGCAAATTTTGACACATGCTATAACCATATAAATTGTTACAATCTAAATAAATAATAAATGAATTCGGAAGGGACGGATCGTAAGAATCCAGGTATTTATGATTGGCTTTAACATGTCTTCTGGAACACATACAAATGCCTCCTCTAATACCTTTTTGTATCATCCTAAAAATTTGGACATCACTAATCAATTCTAATTTAATTCTAGTTTTCAAAAGCATTGCATCGAATGATAGACTTGGTGCTGTAAGATAGAACGCGGGATCGAGATTATAATGTCGTTTACAAGTTTTTCTAAAACTTTCAAACACGTCTGTAAGCAAAAGAACGTCGGTTTTAAGATATAAATCTGTATACATACCCATGTTACGAATATTAAATACTGACCAAACGGACTGAGCGTGTTCATAGTCTTCATCAGTAATTGACTCATTAGTTAAAGCGTTAAAAAAATTTTTTTTAGAGGGTAAACACGTATCTTCGTAATGTTTCCATTGAGACATGTAGTCGTATGGATAAACTCCTTTACGGGTAAGCAAATCAAATTGTGTTTTTTCAGGAAAATAAGATTTTAATTGTTTAAACTCTTGTTTTTTCATTGTACTAACCAACTTTTCTAAACTTGTTCCTAAAAACTTGAAAGAATCTACAAATCGTACTTGTATGCTTTCAGTATCGGAAATCGGAATGTACTTCGTGAAAGAAATATAATTTTCTTTTGTTTTAGGTATGAGTTTAATAGATCCCGGAGCTTTCCCTAATTCTTTTATAAAGAGATGACAATCATAACCCGATAAGTTATGAAAAAATACAGGTAGAAACTTAGGCATTTTATATTGTAGGTTACAGTAACTGTGAGCTGCGCCACGATATTTACCGGTCAAATGACAATGATCGCGAACCCTATCACCAAACAAGAAATTCTCACAAATATGACATGTATCAGAGTTTTCAAAGTCGTCAGCATTCTCATTCGTGTAAATCATGGGAGCAGTATTCATTAAAATTCTGTAAAGTTTTTTAGCATCTTTATAGATAGACTTCACAAATTTCGAAACACAATCCGAGCCACGATACGAGACATAACGATTATAGGTTTCATCTAGAGTGCACGTAATATGATATGCGAAAGCGATTGGTACATGTCTCTGTCTGGTAACGGTGTTCGCCTGAGTTGGGTCAGGTTCGCAAAAGTCATACCGCTCTAGCATTGTTTCAAAATCTGCGTATATAACAAATGGCACAAATTGCTTTCTACCATAATTTTCAAACTGAATGAAAGAACCTTTTGGAGGTAGTTCAGTAGCAACTCCTCCACAACTGTGTGAACTAAGATCATCACATGAATCAAAGAACATTAAACAAACATCACAAAAGTATAATTTACTGTGGTGCTTTGTTATTTGATTCTTAACAAGACGCGGTAAATCCTTAATGAGACAGTAATGTGATAAATCATCTTTTTCCAAGTACAGTAAATGAATCACTTTTCCCTTCAAAGATTTTGGTTTATAAAAAGGTCCAATCACGGTATTATTTTTTAAGCCATATATAAATATACAAATTTCAGGGTTATTTAATTCGAATCGAATAATATCTGTCAAACTCAATGGAAATTGAATGTCTTTTATGTTTAACACGCTTTGAAAATCGGGGTAAGACGATACTCTTTCAGGATGAGATTTAGCTGGATATAAAGCAGCAACAACTGACCATAAAAAGCAATAACTATCTTTATTACGAATATTAATACATGCTTTTTTTGATTTAATTGCTGTCGGCAACTCGATAAAGCTTGAACCGCGCAAGGGTTGATACTTGTTAACATTAACTTCCAAATGCAAACTGTTTAAAAATGTCCACCCACTGTCACGATCTTGAAATTCTTCTAATCTCTTTTTCAACGTGTTTCTAACCTGAGATGTCAATGTATCATATTCATAATTCTGATGTACTACATAATTCTTTGTAGCAAATGATTTCACTTCCTGAATATCATTTTTAACCATCAAAAACAAAGCAAAATATTCAAAATTAATTTTTAGACAGGTATGATCCTTAAGACATTTGTTTATTAATGTTTTGATTTTTTGTTGATTGTTATTGAAAAACGAATCTAAAGAATAATTTTCAATAGTATCAATAATTCTATAAGAAGCTATACGATTTAAAAATGCAGAATTAATTAATTCAACACCTTCGCAAACATATGAAATATTTTTATTTTTATGATCGGTACTGCGTAGATGACCTGTCCAGTGACTGCGCTTAACAGTTGTGTTACAAACAGTGCAGAAAGGCATTCTAGTGTAATTAATTACCTGCCAAGTTTAAAAATAAAGATTTAATTTTATGTAATATTTAAGTATATTTAAAATGTATCTTAGCACTGTAATATACACCCTCTAGGTTATTGAACAACTCCTGAGCCTTTGCATGAATTTAAAGTATTAGCCTAATTAATTATCTACTAAGTTTAAAAATATATTTTGGATGCCTCCAATTTAAATTTTATATTATTATGTAAGTTTATTTAAAATGGATCTTATCACTATAATATACACCTTCCGAGTTATTGAACAACTCATGAGCCTTGTGCATGAATTTTTGTAGCGAGTTCCATTGCGAGCTACCTTTATCCAGTTGCAGTTTTAGAGCAACTTGTGACTTCTTCCAGCGCTCCTCGGGAGCAGTGGATATGATATCTTCTTTATGGTATACCTTGAGTTCCACGTAGAAGGCACCCCTTAGATCCGCTGTCCGTCGTACCTTCCCGTTGGCGACGCGGGACAGCAAGGATGAAGCTAACTCCGACTGCGGAGGAAGGGTATCCAAATCTTCCAAACCGAAAAGGTCGGTGCTCCCCGGTTGCTTGTTACTGTAATGAAATAAAAATAAAAAATATTTTAATAATCTAGAAGAAACACATTTCTAGATACAAACTTAATGTTGTATGAAAAATAAGTATGTTCTTAAAATTATTTTTGCAACTCAAAGTTCTCTATTGAGATCTACGTTTTAATATAACATATTAGACTAACGAAAAAGGAAAATTCAGATAAAGAGTACTCATAAACTACCTTGATTCTGATTCCGCGACCGAAGAAGCTTTGCGCTTTGTTGTTTTTTTCGTAGGCAGGATCTTGCTCGGCACGGCTTTTTTAGCAGTCGGCGGGCTCTTTATGTAGTCGGACACACGGGAAACGTCGGAGTCAGACCTAATATAGAACATAAAAAAATACCATAAATAAGAAGTCAAACAATTTACAGACATACAGGATGATAACAGTTACATCAGCCGGCAGGCAGAAACCGGGTCCGTAGCTGAGTTGTAGTCACAATGGATAGGTGGACATGATAGTTACAACAGCCGGCAGGCAAAAACCAGGTCCGTAGCTAAGTAGCAGTCATGATGGAAAGATAGGACATGATAATTACAACAGCCGGCAGGCAAGAACCAGGTCCGAAGCTGAGCATTATGACTGCAAATATTAAATTAAGAAGTACTCACTTACATGTTAGAAAGTCGATTTGAAGAAGGTATTGCTAGTACTACTTGTCACTTTGAAGATTCTGGAGCGAATGTAATTTATTGATTGAAATTAATTCGTTTATATACACAAAAAATACTATTTCAGCACAAAAATATGTTAGTTCAATTTTAAACTCTAAGTATGTGTCATAAAGTTGTGTGAAAAAATATAGCGTTCACGTCATATTGAACCGTATTGATTGCATACCAATTTTACTAAATTGCAATTTTCGTTAGTAATGAGAACTGAAAAATAAAGCCGACAAAGTAAACCCGATCCCTGCTAAGTTATATGATTCATTACTAAAATAATATGTAAGTATAATCAATTTAATAATTGATGTAGGTTTGTTGAGAATTTTAAACATCACAATTACGTTTATGTGACAGGTGAAACTAACAAATGCCAAATTAATTCTCGTAGGTAGGTGTATATTTTATATTTTTTTAATTCTCTCGTCGTTGAAAGTAAATTTGTGAGCATAGTTGACTCACTAAAATCAGTTAAGCAGTTGGTTAAGTTCAAGTTGAAGTAGTTGAAATTAATCTAACGAAAAAAAAAAAAACATTTAGTAATACGCACAAACCAATCCATGTGATTGTTAATAGTAAGTTGCAGTTAAACTCGAGACTTTTTATCATCACATAAAATATTATTGTGGAGTAAGTTCGTTTAAATAGATACTAACTAACATCATTTTCATTTGTAATATATAATAACCACCTAAATCCGCAATGAAAGAATCCAAGAAACTATTGTGTGGGAATCGAACGCACGTTTCCGAGTTATTTTTATAGTTATCCGATTTATCAGTAACAACTTTAGTTTAATTCTATTACAATACTCCTAAATAACCTTATTGGGCACAGATTCTCTTTTTTCAAGGCAGATGATTTAACCAATAATAGGTATGTGTCGTAGGTACTTAGTACAAAATATATTATACCTAATTATAAATAATCATAGTACCTAGAAGAATGAAACATGTTGAAATTAGAAGCGATTACAAACTTCAAAAATGAATCTGGAAATAATATTTAGGAAGTTCTATAAATGACAAATTTAGTGTTTACAACATAACGTTCATGTTACTTTACAATATAAATGCATGGAATGCAATTTATGTTTGCGTGGGAAGCGCGCATTGCATTGACATTGAACTTTGTCGATTTGAACTAACAAAGCAGATTTATACATAAAGCTAATTTACATCTAATTAACAACCACCGGATACGGTTACCGTCAACGGAACTGTTTACAGCTGCGGATTCACACACAGTTTGTACGCTAGATTGAATAATGTGAGAAACGTTTCTGATCCGGCTGCCGTTGTCAAGTGTATCTGCACCTTAGCTTTATAAATGTAAAGCAATGATGGAGTATCCGTGTGACCACAATTACCACTTGATCGTTACGTGTTGATTTAAAAGGATGTAACGTCTGTAATGTGTTAAATTAAAATTTAGATGTCCTCGAACCAATCTGGTCACAGACAAAATGTTTGTGGAGAGACATGAGACAATCTGTTCTAAATTTTAGTTTAATGTACGCGGTAGCTTAAAGTTCAGATGTCCTCGAACCAATCTGGTCACGAAAACAGGTATGTGTGTTATCCTAAACGACAATGCACCATCCCTAAGTATGTGGAGAGACATGAGACAATCTGTCCTGAATTTTAGGTCACTGGTTCGTTCAAATATAGACCTGATTATGCTACGAAAGTTTGTGTATGTTTGAATCAAGGTATAGTAAAGTTTTATAATGTACGCGGTAGCTTAAAGTTCAGATGTCCTCGAGCCAATCTGGTCACGAAAACAGGTATGTGTGTTATCCTAAGCGGCAATGCACCATCCCTAAGTATGTGGAGAGACATGAGACAATCTGTCCTGAATTTTAGGTCACTGGTTCGTTCAAATATAGAGCTGATTATGTTAACGAAAGTTTGTGTATGTTTGAATCAAGGTATAGTAAAGTTTTAGCTGTTTTAACCTGGTGAGTATAATTACATGAATCTGAATCTGCGATACCTAGTTGATAGAGGTAAGCCATCGATACTAACAGTATTTTACTACACTATGTAGGAATTCATACTTCACCTTCCGTTCCCATCGAGTGGAATAGGCGCCGAACCAGTATTTTACTGCACTATGTGGGTTTTCATTTATATTATTGGGCATTCTACTCCACCGAGAGTGACGAGGCGAACGAAGTGAGCCGATGGAACGGAAGGTGGAGTAGGATGCCCAATAATATACTACTGACGCTTAAGAAATCTAAACGAATTACTTTACGAGAAAATTAAACTATGAAGAGAAAGGATATAATTTTTGTATGTTTTCTGGTTATGCTTTCATGCTAGAAATGCCTGGGTTAAGACTTTTTATCCAGATTTTCCCACGGGATCGGGACTTTTGCTGATGATATTAATTATTATCCTCGTCACAAAACAAATCATAATTTAATATTTTTCTTTTTTTATAATTTTGCCAGAATTTAGCGTTAAGTACCTTAGTTTAACAAAGAATACGAGTAAATAAAATATGATTGAAAGATAATACGAGGATTAAATGTTTCGTTCCATGTAATCAATAAAGTCAACAATAATCACACAAATGTCTTATCTTGATTAAATAATAAACAGCAAATTACTCCAAAAAAATCTAATACAACTTTACTCCGCCCAATAAACTGCAGACTCACACATTATAAAACAACTTGTTAACCTCTAAAATGTTTTTAAAACCATCGCAGAAACGCCAGACTTTATTAGGTATCGCACGTAGCAATGTAAGGTTAAAAGACCACCATTATTAAAATTCCCATAGCCGACAACGGCCATAACAATATTTCAGACCAGTAAGCTGAAAAGAAAAACTGCGCTTAAATGGATTTAGCATATTTTATGATAATATTAAGACGTACAAACGGTCTTGGGAATTTCGGAGGTACGGTCTAATCATCCAGTCAGACACCGCTTCAACGAAAATATTATACCTACGGAAATCCTCCGGATTATTAATGTTCCGTTTTTCATAACTTTCGAAGGGAATTTTCAGGAAAGTTTTTGCTAAATAAATAATTTTAGCGTCGACATTTTTTTAAGTTCCTATTTAGAATATTTAATTTAATTATATTGCAACATTTTCTTGTATAAAATATAAATACATAATTACAAATTACTTTTTTTATTAAAAATACAATCAAAACTTTTAAAAATATAGGTGTAAAGTAGTAAACTAAGCTACCGGTTGTCCGAGCTCTTGAGAGAACCTCTTAACAATATTTATTATTACTAGGTTAGCAAATATTGAGGCACGGTAAAACATCTTGTATGTGTAAATGAATAAATAAATAAATAAATCTTCAACGATTGGCAACATTTAAACACTAGCTTTTACCCGTGACTTCTATCTCGTGTAATTTCTTGTTTCGCCGAACAGTCATATTCCGTAACTTGCCCACGCTGCTGTTTCATTATCGCTTAGCGTTATTTCTGTGTGTTTTTTGGCATTTTTTGGCTCTTGAAGGTAATACCTTGATGTAGCCTATACCTTTCTTAAAAAATTGAGCTATCAAACGCAACAAGATTTTTTCAAACCCGACTGAAAGTTCCAGAGATTAGGGCGTTCAAACAGAAAAACTGTTCAGCTTTAGTATTAGTAGAGAAGATGCGCCTGGCACACTGTGGGATGCGAAGTCAGCCCCAAAACCATCTTGTTGACTGGCTTATATTTTTATCAAGGCATGAGCTATCCTCATATGAGTATTTATAGTTACAAGCTTATTACATAAAGCTAAAGACTCAGAAGATTTCGTCAAATACACTGAGAGTACGCACAGCAGCGAAGAAAATAAATTATACACAAACATTATGTATGCATGAGAATAGCTGTTCATTATACGGTTCGCTGCCTCCTAAGGTAGGAAGACGAAGAATTTTGATTATAAGTCTTACAATTAATTGAATAAACGGAAACGGAGTCCAATGAAATGTAACGAAATTATAATGAGACAGTTTTTCTTTTATACAAAAAATATAATTATGATTTTTCTATCATGAATTTATCAGTAGCAGCCAAGAGTCTGGATTTCTGCTCGGTTGTTGGCAAATGGCGTGCCGCGATTGAATGGGACTTAATCATAACTACCGTGCCGTACCGCGTACCGTGTGGTGCCGGACGTAATGAATAGCATCATCCCCTCTCTTCCCGTGGGTGTCGTAGGAGGCGACTAAGGGGCTTACTACTAGAGAATGGGCAGCAGCGTTCTCTATGCATTTTATCACCATACTGCGATCGCCAACCCGCCTGCCAAGCGTGGCGATTATGGCAAGCCCCCCTCCCTAAATTCGGGGAGGCCTATGTCCAGCAGTGGACGTTTTCCGGCTGAAATAATGATGATGATGATGAATCATAACTGGCGAATTTTGAGTTTTACTATAGGTACACCGCTGTCAAAACAGGCATGATGTTTTGCTATGTTAGTATAAATAAAAATAAAAAATAAATTATCTAGATAAAATGAACGGGGCAGTGTTGCAACTATATTAATTTATTTTATGTTATTTCCGGTTTGAAGGCAATAGCTAGCTAATTATCTACCTATTCAATTACAGAAATATAAGACTTTTCAATTATTACTAGCCATCAGAAGCTTTGTTAAACTCTATCGTTATAAAACCTGAGAATCTATTGAGAAACTTTTCTTCCATTGCTTCCAGAGTTTCACCCTAATACCTAGTTATCTGTCATCCCTAATTAATTCGTTGCATTCTTTAGGTTGTTTGATCATCCAAGTAAAGGGACCAAGTCAGCTTTCTATGCAGCAAGTATAAAATAAATACTTATTTTAACATAGACTTTTAAACTCACTGACTAGACGGGTCTACTCAATCTGTGTATTTCTTTCGTCAAAAGACCATTTCAGACACCAATCGAGATGGTCTTCACATGATCTGACCAAGATTATGTCTGGACTTTAAAAAAGACTGTGTGAAGAAAGGCCGAAAAGAACCCAGAGGTTCTTTTCGGCCTTTCTTTTCGGTGTAGTCAGATAGGAAACGCCGACCACATATAGTTTTTAAAATATGATTGACTTATAAAAGTGTTTGTACAAACCTACTTACTGGAATAAAAGAGTTTATCAAATGATTATAACAATATCACTGAGATCTATTCGTTTCTGTAAATAAATTTAAGAATACGACCAATAACGTCTTCAGGATACTGATGCGGCTGCCTCGCTATTGTAGTGCGTCCGGAATGTTCGCGGAGGCACGAACGGACGGCTTTCATGTGGTTGTACGGAAGAAAGTAGCCTCTTTGTTGCAGCGCGTGCGAGGCAGTAACAACAGCATCCTGCAGATGGTTGTAGCTAATGCGGATTACCCTATCCGGAACAATGGATGCGCATTGTGAAGGGTGTTGACTAACATAGTATATAAGATTTGACTACACACAATATTTATAATAATTTATTTCTCTGTTTTTATAATTTGTAAATTGTATGGTTTTTTTTTATCTGAAATAAACTGTTTAATAATAATACCCTACATAACAGACACTTGTTTCATTGTTTGCTAACCAGTTTCATTACGCTGGTGTATTTAAGCTTATTATATTAATTAAATGTTACATAGTACAGAAAGCACGTGGTGGATTATGGCCCACTCTCTCTCAAAGAGTGACGGTCTGTGTCCTACCAGTGCAGTAGCTAATTATATTAAGCATTATCCATAGTACAGCAATATATTATGATATCTGGTAAACGTCTGAAGTTTCATATTTATGCATTAGTTTTTTAGTATTTAAGTTTAATTTAGCATGAGTGTAATGCATATGCTGCGGCTGTGCTTTAAAAAAAAAACAGTAGGGAGAAGTCATGGCAATAATATTAATTAAGGAAGTCACTAAGGATTACGAGCGATGGTAGTGAAATCAGTACAGTACGTGATAGTCTTTGTATTTACTCCGTGCTGGGAATTGTGTAACCTACTGGCTGTGTAATGGCTTGTTTTTGACAGTTCAACAACATTCATTGCTTTATACAAGGTTATTGGAAAAACACAAACAACCTCTCAAGACGTCATTGTACAGACGCCAGTACATCAAGCTACCCCAAACTGTCTAATTTTCTTATGGAATGAAGTTGAAAATCTATCAAAGAAATTTGACAGATTGGGGTAGCTTGATGTGCTGGCGTCTGTACTCATCATTATGAACAACTTTTAGAATGGGACCAAACCTAAAATAGCGAAAAAAAATCAGCTGTTCCTTACATTTATGTTCGTTTATCTCATAAAAAAGTAGGGAACAGCTGACTTTTTTTTTCACGATTTCCGGTTTGGCCCCATAGTAAAAGTTGTTCATAATTATGAGTACGATGACCTCTTTAGAGGTTGTTGGTGTTTTTCCAATAACCTTGTACAGGTTATTGAGCAGACACATTTTTCGAAAATATGAAGCAATACATTAGTAATATGTTTCAAAATTATTTAGATTCTGATTGATAGTGTGTTGTGCAATTAAGGTGCTGATAGCACATTCACGTACTTACATCCCACCCAATATCGCCAAAAACGTTATCTAATACGGCCATCTACTCACAAAAAAAAAAAACAGAAGAAGAATGGAACAATTTATTTAAAAAATACAGCGACCAGTGTTTTTATCGTTCCATTTTCATCGCGACATCTTAACTAAAGGTGGGTCTCGCAAAAACTTGTCGAGGACCTTGTAAGTCAGAAAAATACGATATAATACGATTATTTTCCTCTTGTCCCTACTCAGATTAAATTTCTCCGAGTCGAGTAGGGAGGGGACGTGTAAACTGGAGAACACTCGAACCCGGCTTGCCTTGGAGTGAGATCTTGACGCGAGATGTCATTACTATATGTCACTCACACGACTTGCGACCGGGTTTCGATGGAGCGACATCACTTTATTAACATAAGTGTATCAGTGTCTGCTTGTTTTAAATTTAATTTTTGGTGTTCAAGTGTGTTAGTGTCATCAGTCGTTTCAACACTGAAATAATGGCAAATGCCTAATTTATTTTGATGTTTTGTGTTTCGTAATTTTAACTACTTAATATTCTATAGAATCAAGTTCTTCTATCTGAACAGACAACTGTGCTATAGGAGAGTTTGTTGCGCCTCTTCTTACTAGCTAAAGCACTAAGAAGTGGTGAAGGGCGGGTGTTTTGGAAGATTGTCATATGTAATTTTGACGTTCATAGAGTACTGACTCAGCCTAAATTGAATAGAAAACTGTTTTTTTAGAACTGAATTGGGTATTATATATTGTTATGGCAATGATTTGCAATTGTTATGGCGCCTTTATCTGATAATTACTCTCTTTAGAATACGTATCATATACACCATACAAATTACACATAAATACGTAAACAAAAATTACATAGGGCAGACACAATGGGCGGTCGGTGGGGCTTTTTAGGTGGCGAGATTAAGAGCCTTGAATGATTCGAACGTCAAATTATTTCACATAATTATCATGGTTAAGACATAATCTTAACTCATTTGACAGACGGTTGTTATAGGTTGCCCATAAAAGTTTCGATTTCAGGTTGGCCTAATATTTTGAAAGAATAAGGCCGAATTTTAAAATCACTACGTATATTTTTGTACTATTGACAGTGTTTGTAACATTGTCATTCGAAAATTAATACAAATTAATGGAAGAATTTTTTCCTTAACGTTACCCAAAAAATATTTACATGAAACTGAAATATAAATTATTGTGAGCTCGCCAGAATTGACGGCCTGAGCTACCAACCAACTGGAGATATGTTAATCTACTTGAAATTAATTGTTATGTCAATATTGGAAACAATGTGTCGTGATAGGATTGTACATAATAAAGAATTGAACGATTTTAAATTTGGATATTTTACGAATATAAATCGATGATAAGCTAACATAACATCACGCCTTGTTTCCCAGAAGGGTTGAGCAGAGGTGTACTTATAGTACAGTCACATTTCGTCACATAACTATAATTTCGGAAGTCGGTGACTTTGGATATGTATTCTAATTTTTGTCACAGCCTTCTAAAATAAAAAGTCATTTTTCATTTTGTAGTATTTTTCTGGAAGCCGGTAGTTTTTTTTAGAAAAGTTTTTATTTTTTACTTTGTACTTACCTACCGCATCCGAAATGTTATAATCCTTGGGAACAAAACAATGCATATTTATATGATAGCAGCTATCGCGGTTGATTTGCGGTCATTTTTTGAAGAGTTCTGTTGTCTGTCTCCGAAACGCATCATCAGATTTATATGAAATTTTAATGGTACCATTTCATAATAAACCACATTCGAATGAAAAAAAAAGAATTTTGTAAATCCGTCTATAAACGACGGAGTTATGGCCGAACATACATTTAAAAAAAAACATGTCGAATTGAAAACCTCCTTCTTTTTATTGTCGGTTAAATACAGACTGAAATATCGTAATCGAAGGTTTTTGTATTACGTGCCTACCCACTAGGTACTACAACTCTTTTTATCCGGGTGAAAAAACTGAAGCTGATTTAATACTAATTACAGCAGAATTGCTGTTTATATTTTACATAATAATAGCTCTTAAGTTTCAATAATGTGCAATGTGCATTGTGGAATCACTGGTCACGGTGATTATTGGTAGGTACCTATTGATTAATTTATTTGCATGAATGGCTACGGTTAGCCGAATAAATTGACTCTAACCGAGTATTAAAATGTTGCTTAATTACCGCATTCAATTAGCGAAATCCTGGCTTTTCGATAGTGCGGTAATCAGCTACCACAGCAAACTTTGTAATTCGAGACAAAAAATCATTACTAGGTACTTTATTTCTAATAATTTAATATGACAGCCATTTAAAATTACAGTTATGATTTTAATATAGGTACGGACAGTTAAATTGACTGTTCCAATGACTAATCATTTAAAACAGAATTATCCCACATGCTCTTTGGGCATGATGACGCAAGATAGTTATTAAAATACCTAGACCTTTTTCCCGAAATTAAAACGTTCGCAACATAAAAACAGGAAACCCAATATGTTAATTAAACGACATCACCGCCGTAACCTCACCCGTCACATTTTTCATAACCTGGACTTACCGCCAAGGTCAGATCGTCGGCATCTTACCGAAGCTTCCGACCGAAAGACCTTTTTATTTTACGATCCCTAACTTTCTTGATAAACTTGTACAAGTGTCGCTAGTCAGTAATTCGTTCCCCTCCGACCATTTCCTTATAGTTAGTTATAGAATTTGCGGGTACCCGACCTGTGGGGCTGTGGCCCAATTTTGTGGGAGCTCAGCCCTTGTGCGTGACCTTTGGATGTAATGGGCAGTCCTCGACGCGTTTTCTTATTCAACAATCTCGTATTTTGCCAACGTTTTAGTTAAGTTGCCAACAACACGTGGTGTTAGAAGTTCCCTTTTTCGTGTAAGATATGGAGGATTTTAAGGGTGGGTTCCGTTGTTAATATTTAAACGCGTATTTTACGTCATTTCTTAAGTGTAAATCGTGTGTAGCATGGTGATGGCCAGATTATGTGATTTTTGTATTTTTACCCGACTGCGCCAGAATGTTTATGTTTTTCGAGTGCATGTATGTACCTATGCATATATCTTTGGCACGCTCTGTAGCCTGAACGGCTTGATCGATTTCAGCTTGAAAGGTGCCATTAGATTCGTCTTAATTGTGAGAGTGACACTGGGTATACCAAATATGAAAAAAAAAAATGCCCGATTTTTGGCGCCACATTGTGTTTTCGAAAAAAAAAAAAAACTTAAAACTTTTTGAATGGGGTATCAAAATAAAGGGTTTCATAAATAGCTTGCAAAAATTATTGCAACTTGTATGTTTACATGTAATTTGGAATGAAAAATGCTAAATAAAAAGCAACAAAGTAGTCAACGCTACAACATAAACTACATGATTATTCATTAATTACATTATGTGTGTATGGCAGACAACTACGAAAACTAAAACAAAAAAAAAACAAAAACCCGTCTGCCTACAAAGTGAACGTTAGGTAATTAAAAAAGATGGAAACAAGAAACTTGTTTTAAAAGGATGACTACTGGACTGAATACTATACGCAATCGCATGTAGTCGGAGGCAATAAAGGTTTTTATTGTTAAATTTGAGAATATCAAATCAAATCAATTTATTTCGGATTAAAAAATTATATCCATAGGTGTTAGT
The DNA here is from genome assembly GCA_949987655.1 of Polymixis flavicincta. Lineage (NCBI taxonomy): Eukaryota > Metazoa > Arthropoda > Insecta > Lepidoptera > Noctuidae > Polymixis > Polymixis flavicincta. The sequence continues at coordinate 23,993,997 of OX465181.1, read as the reverse complement.
AACAATAAACTTAGCTTAATGTTAGTACTCGTTCTGTAAAACGTTTTAATTTAAGCATGCGCTGGGTTGAGCGCCCTTTGCATGAATACTCATCCACTGCTTCAACAGTGGCGAATCCCACCTGTTTGCCAACGCATCCAGCCATATGCCTTTGTTAAATTTGAATATTTTTTTTTTCATAATCATTCCCATCAGACCTTTTTTCTTTATTTCCTTAAAGATTTCCCTATCGAACGAGTTTTAGTACCCCGATCGCCGTGTCATCATCATCATTCATATCCTGACTTCTCCCACTGTTGGGCATAGGCCTTTCATTTGTTGTCTCAATCCCCAAGCTCCTATGCAGCTTCACCCAGGTTTTCCCCGCGATGTCGTCCACCCTTCTCGTCTTCGAGTCCTTGGACGTCACTTTGTCAAAGCTTTACTCCATTTGAGCTCCATACTATGCTTTCCGGTATCGAAAATCTTCGTAGGTCTTCGTATCTCTACGTTTGGAACTTAGTCTATTAGCTTGATGCCAAGCATGAAGCGCTACATGACTCTCTGTGCAACTCTCAGCCTGTTCAGCGCCCAGAGGTGTACTTCTTTCGAGTTAATTAATTTACAATTACATTAATACTGAAAAAATATGTTTTCATTAGCTTTGCAGTGTTACATATTGATGATTGTTTGCATTTTGATTCGGAAAGGTCTAAATATAACAACTATTTCCACCCCAGGCTGTCAGTAAGTGAAATAACCGCAACATTAATATTGGCACTGTCATTTTAAACGATTGTGGTGGCAACATTGTGATTTGTAGTTTATCTCTATTGTGTGTTTTAGGAAAATAATATGAAATTGTTTTTTGGAGGATATATAATGATTTTACTCATAGCTACTGTAAAGGTTGTATGCAAAAGATGACAAAAAAAATACACCCATTCAAACACTCAAGCGAATTGAGAGTTAGTATCAAAATTGAATGTGCGGCGATTTTTTTTGCTAAACAAAAGTAATGTGATAAGCACGTAAAAGTGAGCATGTCCTCTTGAAATTTATAGCGGAAATTCAGTATTGCTTCTAATTTTTCTACCGGGATTAAAAGTACCCTTATGAGTTAAACCAGGTAATGTCTTTATCCAGGTAATCTTTGTGCCAAATCTAGAAAACTGTCGTTGAAGCATCCAACATTGTCATTATATTTTGCTATTTCAACCCTCCAAACAAACACATTCATAATTCTTCACTCCAAAGTAAGTAGGTACCTAATCCACAAACACAACTTAGCACACAGTGCGCCTCACTTGTCAAAACTAGAGTTGTGCGTCTGACATGAGCTATAACAGGTTAAGATGTTAGAAACACTTCTCAAAGACCGCGATCATCGTCCTTTGATATCATCGCAGTTGATATGAGCATGTCTGTACAAGTTGTCGGCGGTAGGAGGGTTACTTGTGCAGAACTAACCCTTCCTTAATCCTGTTTGTATGTTCGCTTAAGAGCTTGTGATCTCGAGTGAACCTTTGCATGTATCTGTGTAGACTCAGTTTTTTAATCCCAGAGATTAGAGTGGCATTTGCAAAGTTAACTGTTATTGATGTGTATGCATGTTCGAGAAGATTGTGCAATGAATAATTTTTGAGTTTTTGATCATTGACTGATATAAACAACGTGTAACGGAAACGGTATATACTTTCCAAGGGCACGGCTTCTTTGGATGATAGCAAACTATATATAGGAATATTTAGGAATGGTTTTTTAATCCTATCTCTCTACATGTTCGGAAGTTATGAGAATTTTTTATACATTGATACCAGAAACCGATCTTTTCAAGTTGAAATAAACTCATCACTCGGAAGAGATTTATCGTGATATTGGCAAGTAACGTGGGAAGTCATTGACCTACGTAGTGCGGTGACACGTTTGCTATGATTTGAATTAAGAAACATAATATATGAAATCGAAAATTTTATATTAATTCTTAGATTATTAATTTTGAGCTGAAACTACCTATAGTGATTATATACCAGCTGTTATCTTTAGTGCTTAAGGATAGCAATAGGGTTTTTAATACATACATAAATTCACGGCTTTTTCCATGGGCATAGGCAGAAACCACAGATAGCTTGCTACTCCATCCATACATGATACTCCTTTTGCTTTGGTTAAACTATTACCTAAAGGATACAAAAAAATATACTAAGTAACTAAACAAATAAATAAAAAACAAAAGGAGACTTAGGCGTCGAAGTATTCGTCCTCATCGCTGTCATCAGGAAACATGCCCAGAAGACTGGCAGCATTGCCACGTTGAATAGCAATGCTAATTCTTTGGCCAAAGAATGACCCAGCCCTCTGGCCACGTCAAGCGTCGACAAGCCGGCGAGAAATTTTCTTAAAGAGGAGACGTCCCGAGTGCACGTCCCATGTATTTACAGGCCTGCACTGTCCTCCCATACATTTTTTTTACCTGAAAACATTGTTAAAGCCAATCATTTTTAAAAGAGTAACCGTGGAGTTTCTTGCCGGCTCTTCTCCATAGGAAACAACATTTTGGAACCGTGCACCTAGCTTCTGACGTTTCATAAGTGCCCATGCAGGTTTATATGAAATAAAAATATTTTGATTTGATTTGATTTGATCATGGCCCGAGCGTCTCGATCCCAAACGTTTCAAAACCTTAGTCACCCATAAGGTTACAGTATTTACGCTGCTTGAGGGTCTCAGCAGCCGCAGAAACGGTACCAGCACAGCCCACCGTGCTAGGAACATGAGATGGCGCAAAGATGTCGACACAGGTGGCGTCCCATCCAGTGATCTACCTACCTTCCTAGGCAATAATGTCATGCCGTCTGGTCTCTTCCCATCGTTACCTAAATTATGTCTTAAGAGCAGATTTTGTAATAAGAGATTAGCTGCGCCCACGGCTTCGTTCGGATGACAGAAAGCATCTCAACGACATCCATCAATTATCCAACAAATTATTCGACAAACCGAACCGGGAGAAAAAGCTATCTACCTGGGTAAGTCCCGTCAAAATCGGTTCAGCCGTTTCGGAGATTAGCGGGAACAAACAGAAAGCTGTTATTTTTACATTAGAAACCCACACTTTAATTTTATTTATTTGTATGTACACACGGCTACACATCAAGCTATTATACATTTCCAATATAAGCTGATCTCGCATTGTATAGGATTTCCGTACAATGCGAGATCAGCGTAAACTGGATATTAATAGCTTGGTGTGTAGCCGTGTGTGCGTATGTCTAGATCAATTATTATTTATTTCTTTATGAAAAAAAAATATGATTTAATCCTACAATTGGTAACACAAAACATCCGGTGACTTATGTTAAAACATAACATTAGTAAGAAAGAGTTATAAAACATCACTGAAGTAGGAAATCTTTTTCAAATCTAAAACTTCAATAGCAAAACTGCATTCTATTTCAGAGAACATTATCATGTCTATTAAGTGTCAACAAAATTGCAAATTGGAATATCAATTGCATCTTTCAAATTGGTCTCCAAGATTCTGAGACAGACCTTTTATAAGAAATGTTTATTCTTGTAATGGGAAAACAATATATGCCCGGGTCCTGTAGGTACGAGAAGAATTGCAATCTCGTTTTATTTTCTAGGTAAAAGAGAAATCCAATTAAGTGCATTGGTGGTTTAACTTGCCTTGACTTGACTTGTGGGAAACCGTTTATTTCGTTTTACTTCTTTTTAGTAATAGATTAATAATGAATTTTCGATGGTTATATGGATGGAAGGACTGTCTGTATTGGTTAGAAAAAGAGTGAATATCGATATAACTATGACTAATAGAGAAGTATAGAAAAAAAAAAAACAATTTGTGCCGACCCCTTTTGAATAGGGCTAAGTGCAGGAGAATGATAAATAATAATTTTTAAGATTTTTCTATTTATTTGGACATAAACTAATCTCAGTTTTGTCAATTTTAAACCATTTTTTTTCTTAAAATCTACTCTCTTAACCGTGTTTATATTTATATGAAAATATCTCACTCGCGTTGTCTTTTGTTTCTTACTGCCACAGCAAATATATCTGTAAAATTATCTTTCTAAATAAAATCATAAATTCGTTCATCTACCGACAGACAACGTACCACCTTAACCGGGTTTAGAAGCCTGCCAGGGGTGCGGGTTTGTTCGAAAGAGATACCACAGCCCCTGGCATACAGGCTACTGAGGGAACACCGGTGGGTTTTAGTCAGTAAAAGTCTTTCACGCTCTCCTGCTCCACCCAGAGCGGGAGAAGTTATTTGATGATTTCCTACCCAAAAAAAAACTGGGTCTAGAAACAAGAATTTATACCCAAGAGCTGTTTTTACAGTGAAAGTGAGCACTTACAAATGATTTTTGAAAATTTCCTTCTAAAGGGGTCAAAAGGATGAAAGTTTGTATGAAAGTTCATAATTTTTTCCGATGGGAAGTTTCATTGGGCACACGGCTTCTATAAAATAGACCTATTTCTGTTGCTGTAATAACAACGTAAACTATAGTAACGTAGCAAGCTGTTATTACAAAAACACCCATATATTTTGGTAATAACACGTTTGTACGTTAACTGTAGACGATTAACCTCAACGACTTAAAATTAAAACAAAAGAAAAACATTCATTTTTAAATATCAGTTCATTTCTCAAGGCGACATTGAATGGGGCCATTAAAACCAACTCCGTCACTCGCTACACGCGGCTGACGTGACGAACTCAAGTGACTGTCCGTGACAAACAAGTTCTGCCACAATATCCGGCTGTGAAATGGTAACTGAATTTTAATGGCCCGACATGCGGGACGTATTGATTGTTTGTTTAGTATAATATCTGGTTTATGAATGTGGTAGGTGTTGCTTTACTGCGAGTTCAAAAGACGCTTTTTTATTCAGAAAACTGTGGATGTCGGAAATTATCCCCACAGAAACATACATATAGTCAAAATCCGTTAAGCGATTCGAATATTACCCGGAACAAGCAGATAGAGAGAGAAAAAATAATTATGGTTTTTGTTTTAAGTACTGTAATTAATATACCTGATATAATATTTTGAGATTACAAACAGACACTTTAATTGTATTTCTTTGCATAGGTTATCACACTACAACATGCTGTTTTAACAATTCAACTAAAACAACCATATAAATAAATTTAAACATTTTTGTGAACTCAATTCAGCTTTCACTTGAGTACTATTTTTAGTTGAATAAAATTTAAAGCCAGCTAACGTAATAAAGCAAAGCAAGCAAGCTTCTTTTAAAACCACAAAAAACAAACGCAAACATAAAATTAAACGTACAAATTTAATTAAAAATAATTCCTTTTTACACCACAGTAGGTACTTGGAAATACAAAAAAGCACTCGTGTTTAAAAACAAAAGAGTTCTAAGTGCTCGCATCATAAAACTAAAAAAAAAAACATTCCCTTTACGAGTCCACACGCAAATTTCAAATTACGAACTGTCCCCAACAAAGGTACAGCGACATTGTGTACGAAACCACAGAACAGTTAAAATGACAGAGATGGCACTCAACCAAAACTTTAATGTTTGCCTTTTTCGGAGTGGAATACCTTTTTCGTACGTGACGGTACGTACGTACCCTGTGACGTACACATGATGGTTGTGTTTGTCCTAATGTAGGCGGAGAATTAGCGCGTTCTTTTTTTATGCTGACCCATTAACGTTTTATTTTTGTTTGCAAGATTTTGGAGTGAATACAAATACAGGCTTACGGTGGCTTATCACGCCGTAAAAGTAAAAGGGTTTTATAAAATTCGTGTGGGGTGATGAAAGGGAATTTTATACTGTTAGATTGCTTTTGGTTTATTATTAGTAACTGGCTTCTGTGCACAACTTCGTTCGCGCAGAAATCGTAAAACCCCACATTTTTATAAAACTTTCCTGTATACTACGTTTGTAGTTTTGGTCTCAGCAGCCAAAATATTAAGAGAGTCAGAACTGATGACGCGGGGAGTAAGCGACGTACAATTGTCTGTGTGAGAAGCAGCTCGTCCTGAGGGACACACCAGCAGCCTGCAGTATTAATTTCCCACTACTTGCGAAGTTTTACGTTTCTATTAAATGAATGAACGCCTGCGTTCCTGTATTTACAAGCTAATGGCACTAATATATTCATTGATGCAGATTATTTCCGATAAACAGCTATCACTTACATCGTACCAGTAGACTGTAAACTCACAGGATTTCTCACTAACTATTTGCTTCGTTGAAAATTGAATACTACAGCCGTTCTTAAGAATGAAAGCAAAAATATTTATTGAACTTGCACAGGAATATCACAAACTTACTACAATACAATACGATTATTAAACACATAAAAAGAAAAACTAAAACACTACTATGCTATACTACCATTAAAATTAACATAACATTTAAACAACAAAAAAAAACAAAAATAAAAAACAAAGTCCTGTACGAAGCCAAAAGGCCACTATCTCAGCATGATGCTGCGACATTTAAAAGTGTCGCAGCGCTAGTATTCTGATAGGGCCCGCTGTGATGTCACGGACAGCTATAGCAACAAAAAGGAAATAGATCTAAATAAGATAAAACGTGTCTAGTAACATAAATGGTAAAAACATTGTAATCCGCGTGTGTGCACCCTACGTAACATCTAAATGATGCCATTATTGACTGCATAGCTCTTTGAAGGAATAGCGGGATGATAATCATTTAAAAGGTTAAATCAGTAAAAATGTGCAATACTTTAGCTCATCTTTTTACAATATGTGGTCAACTATAGGAGAATACGAAAAAATGTAATCATTGCTCATCCCCATAGCAAATAGCTTTATGATTTATAGCCAATAGACTGCCACCCTCATATAAGTAGGTGATTTTGGGAATCATCATCATCATCATCATTTCAGCCGATAGACGTCCACTGCTGGACATAGGCCTACCCCAGGCTCTTCCACTTCGACCGATCCTGTGCTTCCCACATCCAGCGGATACCCGAGGCCTTCACAAGGTCACCCTTGTGGGAGGCCTTCAAACTCTACGTCTTCCGGTACGCGGTCGCCACTCCAGAACCTTAAAATTTTGGGAATATGGGTAGGTAATTTACTTGATGCTGCAACATAAATTGAGACCATCACATTAACAGACAAAACAGTCTAAAAATATATGTATATTTGTCATTAAAATCTATCCCAAACTCGAAAAAAAAAAAAAAAACAAGTACCGTTTTGACTTCACTGCGATTTTATTGTATGTTTAAAAAAACGATATAGTTATCTCGTTCCGTGTGGTACCAGACGTAAAGAATAGCACCATCCCATCTCTTCCCGTGGGTATCGTAAAAGGCGACTAAAGGACTTACTAGAGAATGGGCAGCAGCGTTTTCTATGCATTTTACCACCATACTGCGATCGCCAACCCGCCTGCCAAGCGTGGCGATTATGGCAAACCCCCCGAAATTGGCGGAGCGTAATGTGCAACAGTGGACGTCTTTCGACTGAAATGACGATGATAATGATAGTTATCGATATCGTCAGACATAAGGTTTATTTTGGTTTTGTGATCTGCAATATAAAAAATATTTTAAGTGTCTACCTTGATTAAGTCTCTGTTAATTGGATTTTAAGTTTCTTTTTCTTTTCCTTCCGTATGTTTTTTCCTTAAGGAAAAGTAGCATTTTCATAAGTGAAATAAAGTTAAAATAAAATAAATATCCATGAAAAAATATAGTAGCAAAAGTTTCATATTTGGGAACAAAATGTACCCACTTAAACATGTTATTAAGGTGAAACAAGTCCACATTTTTTCACTCCACTGTTTGACAATGTACATCAAAACTTAAACATGGTATGGTTTTGTCTCATTATTAATATTGTCGGTACAGAAACAGAATACTAAAATGAGAAGCTGTTAAAAAGTTATGAGCCAACAAAGATTCGTTTTTCTTGCTAATTTAACGTAACTTTGGACATGTTTAAGTAAACAAGGAGTGTAAAATCTCCAAAACTAAGTCAGTACCGACAAAGCTCAATTTTCAAAAAGTTCAATAAACTTAATTGGTCATTGATTTATGCAGTGGTTTTTTCAGAGTACCCGATCTTCCGGAGGACTTTTCTTAATTTTTTACGCGCCTGTTTTACTATAACTGATCCTGCAGCTCACTCAATAATGTTGTGGGTGTAGACTAGCGTCTTGATCATCACGGGTACTACCTCTGCCGACACGAAGCCTGGTGAGACAGCGGTGGGCCTGGCTAAAAAGCATTTTGGCCAGGCCCACCAGGACTTCGAGCCCGCGGCTAGTGTACCCTTAAAATTTAACATATCCGTACAACATTCCAGGCGAAACCGATATTTAAATTATTATGATCTCATGAAATTGGAATGTCAGACTGACAACCTCCATTATTTTACCACACTTCGTTTAGTGGGTACTTGTACGTACAGTCGACATAATTCTTTCTAGAATATTATTGATTCTACGTCCCACTTATGTGTCCTACATTATTAACCCATCAATCATATCGTTTATCCTACATTTACGTGCCTATCCTTCGAAAAACGACACATCGTTACATAAACACGATATACTCGTACATGTAACATTCGGCAAAAATTCGTACTGTATGTATATCTCCCGTACTTGTGACAAAACAAAAACCATCGGATAATGAAGTGTCCCATATTGGGGTCGCTTCAACCTGTCATTAGGCCACGTTTTTAACAGCTGGCTTAACCAAAAGAGGCCAGTGTTTTTCATTGTTCCAAACGACAAAGGGATGCCTATGAAAACCCTATCTGTATTTACAACGACCGTTTAAATACAGTACTGTATCGGGTGATTACGAAACACTTCGGTTTAAACACTCAAACAAAACAACCTCTAATTCTACTAAGTATAAAGTTGAAAATTCCATTCACATACGGGAAATTTTTCTTATCAAATTAATAATGAGAAATAATAGGGTCTTTCTGTGCCGTCGTGTTTGTATTGAAAATTCGACCTTATCTTTTAAATTTTAGGGTGGGTTTTTGTGTGAAGATCTAACGTAAGTATATCATTTTCAGCGGACGCTATAGTTTCGAGTATAGGGCAGTTAAGATTGTACGATAACTGTTTTAATATGAGCCGGAAGTACCGGGGCACGGCTCCCAATAGCCTACTAAGGAAAATAGTGCAATTTGTTTTCTTTTTTTTTCGTTAAAACTTGTCGTAAAGCGTTGAATGATAGTCGCAACTTGTTAATATCAGGAAGTTTTCATATTTGGAATATGACATAAGCTTTGTTGGCTCAATTTTCGGCCTGGATTTTGTTACTGACTTACTATTTATGTTTGAATAAATGTCATACGAATATTAGGTACGTTCAGATAGGCCATACTACAAAAATGAACATTTAAGTCTAAAACATAAAAGCCTTTCACAGCAAAATTCAATTTAAAATACATATGTAGACATAGGTAATTAGGTTTATAATACAGAAGCAGAAACAATTCAATTCCACCAAAAGTCCGAAATAATTTCCTAAAAATTTTATTAAAAAAAGAATTTTCGTTAAAGATATTTTGGATTATAATCAATTAATGCTATATTACGAAGTTATTTTTTAACATAGTAAAACTGTTATTTTTACATTTAAGAATTTTAACTGCACTTGAAATGTTGCATTTCCCTAATTGAGATCACTTGAAATGAAAATAATTTTGTTAACACCGTTTATTCGCTTACTCTGTACTCATAAGAAGTTGCATCAATCAGCCTATCACAGTCCACTGCTGGACATAGGCCTCTCCCAGACTGCGCCATAATACCCTGTCCTCCAAAGTTGCATAGTTATGGTTTCATTGTAAATAATATTGACATACATAATAAGACACCACTTTTTCTATTAGGTAATGAATTCTGTAATGATATTCATAAGGCAGATAAATAAAAATAGTCTGACTTTAATGTAAAATGTCATCGTAGCAGCTACGCCGTAGCAGCAGTGACCGCTACGCGGGCTACGCGTGCTACGCTGTCGACTCCGATTACCGAGCCGCTCCGCGCAGTGATGCGTCCCTCACTCATGAGGCCCCTCATTTGAGGTACTCGTGATCGCAAATTGAAAGAGTTACTCGAATTTCAATATTGAACCACCTCATTCCTCATCACCCCTCATTTAAAAATTGACATTGACATTATTGACAATAGGAAATCGAGGCAAGCGAGTTCGTGACTCGCGAATGAGGATTGAGTAATTGAGTGAGCTCAGTGAGCGAATAAACTGACTCAAAAATTGTATGGAGAATTGAGAATGAGTGAGGTGAGGTGTGATCTTGAAGTTTGGACAACACCGTGGCACAGTAAACATTATTTTAAATTATTTCAGCTACGATTAATTATTATGAACTCTAAAAGCATTAGCATTAGATTGGTAATAAAGGGTCATTGATTCGTTTATTTTGGCGGTCTAAAATTTATAAGCGAAAGAAAATGATGTGTGTGAGAGAGTGAGGACGTGAATAATCGGATTATCGGAGAGTCGTGACTCGTGAGTACTCGTGAGTCGTCGTTGCACCCGCCCGCCTCGCTCACTTGGAGCTTCGTTTGAGTTCGGCTCGGGCTCGCGAGTCGTGAGGCGAATACGCCGTCGTACGATTCCTCACCTCAAATGAGGGGTCCCTCGTGAGGACCTCACGAAGCAAATTGAGGGGCTCCCTCATCCTCACATAAAATTGATGAGTAACCCATCACTAGCTCCGCGTCAAGTAATTCACAGTCAACTAAAATGTGACGGATATTTATGGCAGTGGTGTATCTAATAAAAAGGCATAAGAATTAGGTAATTCTTTACCTAATTCTTTCTCGGAAATAAAAACATAACCCTCCTTCTGGCGCAGTCGGCTACAAAGCGCAATTTTTGTACAATGCAAACTGAAATTTCCAAAAATATGAAAGACTAATAGAACCTTTAAATTAAAATAACCACATGTAGAAACTTGATATTGTAATGTATGAAGACTTGCCTCTTTTACACAAACCCAATTATATTCTCAAACCAACGAAAACTTACTAGGATAATATAAAATAAAGAACACCTTTATTCACAAGAAAAGGAACAAAGGAGTCTTTTCAACGCTTTATTAGCAGAAAATAATGTTTGCTCTGTCTCGCTACATAAATATCATGTTATACTGAACAAGGCGGTTACACACGAGTGTAATTTACGAATAAAAAATACGTTTTGCCAACATTTGTATGATGTATCGCTGGGCTAAAGTTAACTTGTAACTGTATAATGTGTATTCGTACCTTAGATCGTGGAAATGAGAGTGAGACTCTAGCATACTCCTTCTTTCGTATGGTTTTGAAATAATATAAATATAGTGTGCTAGCGCGTAGTGTGGTGACCAGTAAGTTGACCAGGATGGTACCTTAGTAGCACTACTTTTGGAGGCTCTATATATAAATACAAAAATAAACACGCGCCATTTTTCCTTGGGGGTATGCAGTAATTACAGAGTGCCATTTGCAACGATTCTTACATCCAACTTAAAAAATCATTAATTTTTTTCGGAACCAACTTTTACATAATAAATTTTTAAATAAACCCGTTGTTTTTGGTCCGAAATAGCTTTTGAAACTGCATTGAATTTCTAGTCAGTGTTCAAAAAAATGTAACAAAAATATAGCTCAGCTTACCCAGTGGTTTTTGATCGGTCAGTCTAAAAATATATCCACCCTGGAAAACCAGCAGTGTTCAATATTTTCAGTAAAATAAAATACAATGCGTAGGTATGAGCAATGAATAGCGCAATGCTAACAATGTATACACGTGTTTTGTGACGTACAATAATAGTATACAAGAGGTCGTTTTTTTTTTTTTTTTAACTAAACGTTATTATTAACTTTTTGCGCTCGCGATGTGGGAGGCAGCGCACGTGAGGGAGAGGTAGTATATGCGCCCTCACGGCCCTAGCCACCACAGGACACGCCCTGGGCGTCGGGTATCCCAGGCTGATTCTCGGCCACCGTAGGCGAGGGCTTGCGGACGGTGAGTAATGGGTAGCTCGCTGTCCACGTGTTCCACGCGCGCCTTAAAGAGATGTCAGTACCAACTGGTGGGGTCCGCAAGGGCCGATGCCTGCCAGAGGTGCGGGCTGTTCGAAAGAGATACCGTGGCTCCTGGCACACAGGGAACACGTGTGGGTTTTAGTCAGTAAAACTGTGACACCAAAGCCCTCCTGCTCCACCCAGAGCGGGAGAAGTTATTTTATGAAATCCCAAAAAAAAAACTGCTAAATTTCATACTTCTCCACCCGCGATTTAAAAGAAAAGGTTTACAAAGTTTTTGCTTTACGTATTAATATGTACGTATATATTATGCTGTTGACACCCCCGACACATCCATAGGATGCAGACCCTCCAAAACCGTTTCCTCCGCCAAGCCACAGGCTCCCCATGGTTCGTTCGGAACGAGATCCTCCATCTCGATCTGAAAATGCCCACTATTGCTTAATTTATGAAACGCAACTCGAAGCGTTTCTTCGATAAAACCGAGTTACATCGCAATCCCTTGATTGTGAAGGCCGCTAGCTATTTCCCCAGTAGAATCAGTAGAATCCGCCGGCCGAGACATGTCCTTTCCGACCCAGATGACCCCATCACTGTTCTGCAAGAAAAGAATAGGGCCACCAGTACAGTACACAAATACAAACGACGACCGTCCTACCGACCTCGCCGCCGAGGTCCTCGCTCCCCGCGAAGACTCCCGAGTAGCGATCAGACCCCCGACCGTCCCTTGCTCGTTGATGCGCCAGCCCGCGCCGCAGCTGAGCCAGTAGCTTTAAATTCCCCGTATAATAATCATGAAAATAATATCTTTATCCACCCTGTCCTCAGTAGTACTAGCTGCCCCCCCCCCCCCCCCCCCCCGCCAGCGACTCCCTGAGCCGAGGTTCGTACCCCACAGGGGGTGCCCTCAGTGCGCAGTCGTTTTAGGTTTAAGTAGGTTTTACGCCCTGGCTGGAGGCTTTTAGAGTTCTAAAAACCTTCACAGGAAAGTCCGGTTTAGCAGTCACGGCCTCTCAAGGTCAACTGCGAGATGCCAATATCAAAAAAAAAAAAAAAAAAGTCTAGCGAGCAGGTAAAATCTATGATGTGGCGACATGTCAAAACATTGAGACTTATCTTCTATCTAGACTTATCTAGATTATGTATCTAGATTTAATATAATTATATTATAATACCAAGTGGTAACGGCCGCGACTTACGAGTCGTGAGTTCGAACCCAGCCAGGCGCTTTACTTTGTGTAAATAATTTCATCACCACTGCTCTCAAACGCTGAAGGAAAACATCGTGAGGAAACCGGCATGTCCTAGAACCAAAAATTCGAAGACATGTGACATCTACCAACCCGCACTGGGCCCGCGTGGTGGATTACGGCCCACTCCCTCTCACTGAGAGGAGGCCTGTGTCCCAACAGTGAGAACATTATAGGCTGATGATGATAGATGTATCTTATAATCATCCTAAAATATCCCTGCTCCTCGTTCTGTGAGAGGGCATAATCCACCACGCAGGCCCAATTCAGGTTGGTGGATGTCACATGTCTTCGAATATTTGGTTCTAGGAAATGCCGGTTTCTTCACAATGTTTTCCTTCACCGCTTTGAGAGCAGTAGTGAGGTGTAGTGTATCTATTTATTAGATGTACAAATATAATTTAGTTCATCGTAGTTGCTTGGAATAAAACATGAATTCAACTTTTGACAACTTTTATTTACTTCCGTCTCTTTCTTGTTTTTTTAGGAGGAAAGGGATAGTAATAGCCAAAATGAAGTTTAGTTGGTGCACAACAGAATCATCACCAATCGTCATTATTTCCATGATTGAACTGCGATTACGATAAACTGGCCCGCATGTACAAATTCATCATTACATTACACTACATTATTAATCAGTGTCTCCCTGTGTGAAATTCGGTATGCTTCAATAAAGCCAATTAAAATGCACTCTAAAGATAATCTTTATAATTCATTCATTCCCAAAATTTTACGCGAGCTTTTAAAGGTAAATTGTTAATTAAATTATATTTTTAACTTCGTTGGCTTTCAGGAAAACCTAAATTATTTCGCACGAGGATTAATTATTCTTTTAATAAGATTAAGAAAAGTCCATTTAGTTTAATAGCATTTTAATAGGACTATTATTATTGATAACGGCAATAACAAATTGGTTTCAGGAGAGGTGGTACGTAGTTGCGATCAAGTGGCTTACCACTCGATGGGAAGTACGTACCACTAAATAACCACTGTTCTACACTGTTACCCGCTTGTCCTCTACTTACTACTTGCGCTCCAGAGGTAAGTTTTGCTCTCTATTGATAACCGCTGTAAAGGTTGTCTGCAAAAGTTGAACTTATGTAGTCCATCAGTTCCTATAATAGGTAGACGACAGGACACGCAGGACACAATATTGAGTGTCCCATCATTTATGGAACAGCACCTCATTTGCATTCCAATTTCCAAGAATCTCCCTCTAGTGCCAAGCACTTACCATCTTGTGATAAATCTTTGTTTTCTAAAGTCTAAAGTTTAAGGTTTTCTTAATGATATAGTGCCAATAAACGCATTTGTCTTTCTTTTTATAGGTAAGAACTCTCCTTCTAGTGGTAAGTAATTGCTATCTAGTGGTAAGTTTTTGTCCTCTAAAAGTAATAAGTCTCCTTGTCGTGGTAAGTTCATGCCATCTAGTGGTAAGTCTTTGTCTCTGATGCTTAAATAGTAGGGGAATGAGTCCTCTAAAGGTTAGAACTTTCCTCCTAGTGTAAGTACTTGCCTTGTACTGCTGCTAAACCACAAAAAAATACAATGCGTTTGTTATTATAATTAAGTAATTTGTTATAAATCTTGAAAATATATTACTAGTATGTCTCTCGTTGTTTCTCAATGGAATGCTCATTTAAACAACTGAAAAATATTAAAAACAAAGTTTCTTAAGTCTCTAAGGAATCGGTTCTCGACATGCCTTTTGAGTTATGATCTCTAAGTACTTCTAAATGTACTTATACTTGTTTGTTTTTTTAACTGTGAAGAAATTCTTTAAAATTTAAAAAAAAATGTTTTTTAAAACAAGATTAAGGGCAGATTTTACCAATGAAACGTTTCACGATTTAAACTGCATTCAAGAGCTGTCTTTGTTATTCATGTTTGTTCTAGAATATTTGCTGATGACGAAATCAGCACAAACGTTGCTCGAATGTAAAAAAAATGGGTAGATTAGTGGCCCAAATGCCTAAGTAATTAGTGAAACAAATAATATTATCATATTTTTATTGTTGCTTTGGATGCCATGTTTCGTATACATATCATATACAGTAATATACTTAAATATAATCAGTTTAATCACTTTTCATAGCCATTCAAAAACCGTATAACATTTTTCACCTAGACGCAAAGTTAACAAAATTGAGTTAATCAGCTTATCTTCAAAGCCCAAAGTAGGTTGAGAATTTATTAACTAAAAACATAAGTTCGTAAAAATAGGTTTTACTTCATAAGCCCGGAAGATATGCGCCATAAAGCTAAAAACATAAATAAACATTTTAGTACCAGTCAGTAAGAAAGTGTACTAAAAATAAAAATGAACTTTATTTATATTCACGCCGCGTAAATCACGGGCGCGAACAGAGAAAATGACTATGCTATTAATCTTCTTTTCACGCTAGCATTTTCTCTTCTTCTTTAAAAAGCACGCATTTATTTCAAACAAGGTTTACAATATTACATCACGCCTTGTTACACTGAAGGGTAAGGCAGTGGTGTTCCTATACAGGAAAAGTTTTTATCCAGTGCGCAAATAGTAACCATGAATTCACCATATCACTCTAGACCCCCTAGCGCAGAAATTTTTCACCGGATATACAAAAAAAAAACGGCTGTTTTATACATTTTGACCGCGTAGGTATTGCACTTTTCTATGAAACAGATAACCGGCGAAACATTTCTGCGCTAGGGGTTCCAGAATGATATGCTGAATTCATGGTTACAATTTGCGCACTGAATAAAAACTTACCCTGTATAGTACACCCACATTTCGCCAAGGAATATAGAAATGAAATGAACTGAAATGAATTGTTTATTCTGTTTAATAGGGTATCGGAATCACTTATGCATGAAATATATATTTAAAAAAATCTTTTATAGTCCTTATCCTATCCGACTCCCGGAAGAAACGGCGAAACAAACTTCAGAGGTCATAGTCTCCTTTAAAATCCAGACATAATCTTGGTCAGATCAAGTGAAGGTCATGTTGATCCGTGTTTGAAATGGTATTGACTGGAAGGAACCACACACATTTGAGTAGACCTGTCCAGTGTAATTCTATTTGTCAGTAATCGTGTAGTTCAAATCAGGACCTTACAAAACAACCTACTGTGTTGTGGGTGCAGTGGCAGCGCTTATGTCAAATAAACAAACACCCAGACTGGAATCTGTAGGGCAGACAAATATTTGCTTTGAGCAGGGATGTAGCGTGTGAAGATAAGCGGTGAGCCAATGTCTCAATAGATTCGTTGAAAAATATTTAAAAGTTTACAAATTCTTACATACGAAGTCCTGAAAATGTAATTATTTTTCTTTAGTTTTAAGTTTGAAAAAACGTTGCCCCACTAGGAATTTCTCCTGTATTGTGGGTGCGTTTACAAACATTTAAACTCACATACACAAACATGTTCCGTGCGGGAATCGAACCCGCGACACGCAGCGCAGCAGTCAATCGCTTAACCACTGCGCCAAACGTGTCGTCATAATTCTTTACGGATGTCTATATGTTAATTTACGTTTTAACACATCAATATGTTGTAGCTTACATTTGGGTGAATCGGTTGCATTTTCAGGTTAAATTTGACATATTTTAAGCAAAGCTGTATGAAAAAATGTGGTAAACGTGTCCGTAACAATAGGCATTTGAACACAAGGAAGTATGGCATTGATTCCTATTGCACACTTGACTTCCCTGGTGCCTTATCAACAGCATACTCGTAACTATGTGAAAGACTGCCCCCAAATTACAATGTTAATATTTATTCTTTTATTTTTTACAATGTCTGACATACTCTCGTCATTATTAAACATTATACATCAATTCTAATATCGACTATTTATTCGTGATTGTCATGGAAATCATGTTAATAGGTTCATTTTATTTATGTAGATTATTTTACATATTGTCAATACAACCCTTTAACTGCCTGAAACTAACCTGCAAATTGCAAAAAAAAGGAAAAAAAAAGAAATTTCACGTGTGACCCTAGCGCCTACCCAGAAACGTTCTCTGCTAGCAATTTCATACTATGGAAAACAAAACAATTACAAAATAGCCGCGTTGGCAAAGTTTACGGAATTTTAAATAAAATTATAATTACAAAATTTAGGTCAACTTCACTGAAGTTTGTAACAGAAAGCAAAAACGTCCAAAAACAGTTGTGAAGTTAGTAATTAAGTACGGAAGTGGGTCTGTTAACCCGTTAAGAGTTAACTTGTTGGTTTTCTCTGCCTCTGTCACTTTCATAATAATTTTCTCTTTAGCTGTTTTAGACAAGTTTTGATATTACCCCTAAAACAAAGCAGTCAGTAAATAATTAAGAGAAATCAACTATCAAATTTTGTAACTGCTGCTGAAATGTTAAATTTGTTACTATTAAACTTGGGATATTTATCAACATACAAATATTTTAAGGTGATATTTTTAACGTATTATAAACAAACTCATGGATTTTGGGCAGTAAAAAAAAAACTTGTTTTGAAATTAAAACTTGTTAATATTATTAATTATTTTTTCCCGAATTCCTTGCAATTAGACACACAAAACTGTGTTTGCAACATGTGATCCTCACATTACATTTTTGTCAGATCTTTAAAGAAATAGTCTGTTTCATCAATTTTGTTTGAAGTTGACAACAATGTTAGATAAAATCAAAAGCTTTACACATATATATACAGTGCGTATATTTCACAATCCTTCCTTTCGATTTCGCGTTTCGATAAAACTGTGAAACGAGTTGTCAAACCTTCATCAGAATAAATTATTATCATTCTTTTGGAAAAAGAAGTGATTGACAACATTATTCTCATGATTTCTTTTTCACATTTATTTGTTTTTTGTTTATTTAAGTCCTGCATATTTTCATTGAAATGGTAATCCCTCTTGAGACTAATTAATCAGCTAATGAATTCCAATAACGAGTTAAACTATTTATATCAAAACATCGGGACTTTTATTCAGTTATATTGAGATTAATTATTTGTTACATTCTTGGAATTTCTGAGTTGTGAAGACCTCGAGGATCTAAAGAGGTATTTTAAGAAAAGGACTCATATTTAGCGATCTGGTGTCATAAGGACACCAGATCGGTTGAATCTTGAACTAATGAAAGAAGGGTGGTCTTAGCCTTGTAGCTGGATACCATAGTCTAAATAATAATAAGTAATGTCAGAATTTTCTAACAGGCAAAACATTTTGCAAGGCCACAAATAAAATCTAAACGACAACCAAACAAAAGTAAAATAATTCAGTATCGTGAGAACCAGTGTTGTCGTAGCCAAGTGCCACGTACTTAATCTTCGACAATGCCCCAGTACCTGGTCACTCGGGGAGGTCGGATTGCCCCAACGCTGATATATGCGTATATCTACGGTGGGGTGACCCAGACTACCAGGCACTTCTTCTCCTGCAACCGAGCGGGTGGGCAGGTTGCGGATAGCCTAACTCCGGGGGTGAGGTCGATCATAACGGCCGAACTCGCACCCGGAGCATCTTGAAAGAGATCCCGGACAAGAGAAGTTCCCGAAGGCCAAAATCCCAGGCTCAGGGTAACCTATGTACCTCTTCCTATGCACCAACCATCCAAATAAGCCAACCCTACCTATCCGGACATCCTGTCTACTCCCAAACCCTTAGACCTAATCCCAGACCTAAGGTGACCCCAATTGAACCCATCCCTTCCCAATAAATGCCTCCTTCCTATCCCCATATCCCGTCGGTCCTAGAGGAGGGGTAACCTCGATTCCAAAAAAGCCCACCCCCAACCGTAATAAAAAAAAAAAAAAAAATGCAGAAGGCAATAGTAACTACCCAGGTGGGTCCCGGCCAAGCCGGGGAATCCCACACCGCTACGGCGGTCAGCCCCCAACGTATTCTGGGGGGGGCAACCGACTGCACCTTATTGCCGCGCTCTTCAGCGCAGCCGGCTGCTGACACAGCGCCCAACCCAAAGGCAGCGACCAACGCGCCAAATAACAACCCACAACTGGCTGCGACTAACGCGCCATTCAACCCAACTTCGGCCGCTATCCAAGCGCCACAACCCGCCACCCGGTGTATGCCAACCACGAGCCTCTGGCAACAGAGCATTGTGCGTAATAGCATCACCAACCCTGACAACGACCAAGACCGACACAGACGAAGAGGGACGGGGAAGGATGACGAGCCTGGCAGCTCCAATACTCTCCCGGTTGACGAAGTACGCCTGCTGAACAAGCGCGGAAAAATCCCTGCCCTGGAGAGAAGAGTCGGTAACCGAAAGCGTCACACCCGCGCAGGCAATAGCCAGCGCGAGGCGCGATCGGCCGCCGAAAAGGCACAGGCAGAGGCAGTACGCGACCAGCCGTTAGTCCGCGAAGGGGTAACCCAGCGCGAAAAGCGGCCGGACGCGGAACCACGCAGCCGCCCGTTAGTCCGCGAGGGGGAAACCCAGCGCGAAAAGCGGACGGATGCGGAGCCACGCGACCAGCCGTTAGTCCGCCAAGGGGCAACCCAGCGCGAAACGCGGCCGGACGCGGAGCCGTGCGAACGGCCGTTAGTCCGCGAAGGGGAAACCCAGCGCGAAACGCGGCCGGACGCGACAAAGTCTGCTGGGACCGACAGCCAACCCCAGAACTCCGACAATACCCTCGACCGACCTCGACCTAGACAGAACAGAGGTAGGCGGTATAGACCAACACACGCACAGGCGCAGCCGGCAATTAACATCTTGCCGGGCACCTCCAAGCCGCAGCCTGGACCAAGTGGTACAGGGCCGGCGAAGAGGGAGCGCCCTGACGACACGGCTTCGCCGAGTACGCTACAGGGGCTCGCCAAGCGTGTGAGGGTCCACTCCGCTCAGGGGGAGCAGAGAACCTACGCGCGAGCCACGAAGGATATTCCTGCGAGGCTGGCCGTAGCAATCTGCTTCCCTCCCCCCTCTCGAGACCTGACCAAGGAAGAGGCAGAGCACGTCAAGACCGACCTGGAAGCCCGACTGATGGACACAGATCCGACAGCACCACTCCCGGCTTTCCGCGGATACCCACGGGTAGCGGAAGGCACCGTGCAGATTTGGTGCGAGGACGACTATGCCCTGACCTGGTTGACCCGAAACGTGCCCCTAATTAAACTCAAAGAGACCGACCTCGCACTGACAGTACTCAAACAGTCCGACGTGCCCACCCGTGTCCGAGCCTCGCTTTTCGTCCCCCGTTACAAGGGTGACGTAGCCCGGCTCCAAAGTATTCTGATTCGTCAGAATACTTGGTATGACATTGCTAGGTGGTCACTGTACAGGGCGACTACCGTCGGTGGCGACAACTACGGGACATACTTGACCCTAGGTGTGCCACCGGAGGAAGCCGACAGGGTCCTAGCCCGGGAGCGCCGGATATCGTACCTCTTGGGGTCGATATACGTGCGCTTCTGGCCCACGACCCCACCCTGTGACAAAAAGACTGACAGCACAGACGACAAGACCGCACCGACAACGACACAGACGAACGACATGGACATTGCCCAGCTCGAGGAGGTCATGGCCCGAGCAGCAATGGACGACGACAACGACACCATACCCCCCTCATCGCCTGGCTGGAACGAGCAACTGCTTGCCTCTTCGCCGGGCGACGCACCCGAAGACCATCTCAGAGTGGAGGCAGCGGAGAGATTTCCCGATGGATCCATCTCCGACTAACTCCACTCCACCGCCGTCACCGCCCATAAATGTCATCCAGACCAACCTCCAACACAGCCAGACTGCCACGGCTAGTTTACGCAGGGCCCTGGAGGTTAAACCCAGAACCATCGCACTGATCCAAGAGCCGTGGATCAGAAACAACAGAATCTGCGGCCTCAGCAACATCGGAGGTAAGCTGATCCTCAATACACATGGTGCAGAAAAACCACGAACCTGTGTATATATTCCCAAAGAAATCCCTACCACACCACTCACTCAATTCTGTTCCAGAGATCTGACAGCTGTCAGGCTCCAGACTGCATGTGACGTTCCAGATGTTGTACTGGCCTCGGTGTACATGCCAGGCGAGGACAATAATTGCCCGCCAAAAGAGATGACCGACCTAGTGCAACACTGCGAGCGCGCCAAGCTGGAACTGATCATCTGCACCGACTCCAATGCCCACCACCCGCTCTGGGGCAGTGAGTCAGCGAACTCCAGAGGAGAGGTACTATCCACCTATTTATTCTCTACTAACCTTAACATTGTTAACCGAGGCTCTGAACCCACTTGGGTCACAGTCCGAGGCCAAACAATCATCGATCTAACTCTCGCCACAGAAAACGCGACAAACCTCATTACTAACTGGCACGTATCTGACGAGCCTTCGAGCTCAGACCATAGAAGAATCCGGTTTACACTTGCTTCCCACATAAAGGAGCCAGAACCAAAACGTAACCCGCGGCGCACTAAGGTGCCCGAGTACAAACGCCTTCTGGCGGCTTTACTAGAAAGGCACCTTTCACAAGTAACCATAAAAGACACTGCACAACTGGAGTACACCGTGACAAAACTATCAGAATACCTAATTGAAGCATACCACGCATGCTGCAAACTAAGGGCGCCACCAAACAACAGCGTCAGGAACCCCTGGTGGAACGCCGAATTGGGTAAACTCAGAGATACACTAAGACAACAATTCAATAGAGCCAAAAACACTAGGCTCCCGGACGACTGGGAGCAATACAAAGAAACCCAATATTTATACAAAAAGCAGATTAGAACTGCCAGAAGGATGGCGTGGCGGAAATTCTGTGAATCCATCGAAACCAACAACGAAGCCGCAAGGGTAAGGAAAATCCTATCGACCGATCAGGATCGAAGCCTTGGCGCGCTGAAAAAACCCGACAACTCATACACATTAACCGACTATGAAACCAGTAAGGTCCTTCTCGAGACTCACTTCCCAGGCTGCAACCTCCTGGAGAACAGGACGTGGGAGGCTGAGCCAGAATGGACACCTACAGACCTAGACTGGTCCAGAGCCCTTAGTATAGTAACAGAAGACAGGGTAAAGTGGGCTATTAACACTTTTCAGCCCTACAAGTCCCCAGGACTAGACGGTATCTTCCCAGCCCTACTGCAGTGGGGGGTTGACCACTTGACACCATGCTTGGTGAAGATTTACCGCACCTGCATAGCACTCAGATACATACCCCTGGCGTGGCGCGAGGTGAAAGTCATTTTCATACCCAAACCAGGCAAACCAGACTATACTCAACCCAAGGCGTATAGGCCCATAAGCCTCACATCCTTCCTACTGAAAACCCTCGAGAGACTGTGTGATAGGCATATCCGTGACGGACCTCTCCGGATGAAACCACTTCACAAACAACAGCACGCATACTCCACTGGCAGATCAACAGAATCCGCACTTCATAGTGTGGTAGCCAAAATTGAATGCGCAGTGGACCACAAATGCTCAGCACTGGCTGCTTTTATCGACATTGAGGGCGCTTTTGACAAGACTATGTTCAACAGCATACGCTTGGCCCTTGACAGACACAATATAGACACGACCCTGAGTGGGTGGATCACCAATATGCTCAAATTGAGAGCTGTACAAGTCACCGTGAACGACACTACAAGGGCAGTAGTGGCGAAGGGCTGCCCGCAAGGGGGCGTCCTCTCGCCGCTTCTATGGAACCTGGTCGTAGACAGCCTCATCAAATCACTAAACGACAAAGGTTACTTCACCGTAGGCTACGCTGATGATTTAACCATTATAATAAATGGCACCCATGAAAATACCCTATGCAACCTTATGCGCCAAGCGTTGAAAATAGTCGAAGACTGGTGCAACAAACACCAACTAACAGTAAATCCCACAAAAACCGAACTGATCCTCTTCACAAAAAAGAGGAAAATCGCGGAACTACAACTCCCACGTCTGTTTGGGACTACCCTAAGCCTATCAACTGAAACCAAATACCTGGGCATCTTTTTGGACAAGCAGCTGAACTGGGCAAAACATACTAACTACATCACTACAAAAGCCAGCTTATCCCTGTGGCAATGCAAGCGAATGCTTGGCAGGAACTGGGGTATTAGCCCTAGAGTCACCTACTGGCTATACACCACAGTTATTCGACCAATGATCACATACGGCTCAATAGTCTGGTGGCCCAGAACAGACCTGAGTACAGCCCAAAAAGACCTAGAAAAACTGCAGCGGTGCGCCTGTGTAGCAATCACTAGCTGCATGAGAACCACACCCACCGCTGCCCTACAGGCAATGCTGGGGCTGCCTCCTCTACACCTTATCGTGCGGGAGGAGGCGGCCCTGGCTGCCTTCAGGCTCAACATAGCTGGAACCCTAGGCAAAGACTCTAGAGTAAAGCATATACGCATTAGGGACAATGCGATCAAACGACAACCAATGATGGCATCACCCTGCGATAAAACCCCGAAATTGCACTGCTTTCACAAGCACTACAACGTGACACTCACAGAAGAACAGAATGATCACTCAGGTCCGGAAGAGCTAAGAGTCTACACAGATGGATCTAAGACTGACACCGGAACCGGAGTCGGAGTTTTCTCACACGATCTTAACATAAACATATCCAGCCCGCTGGGAATGTTCAACACCGTCTACCAGGCGGAATGTGTGGGCATTATACAAGCGGTACACGCGATAGAAGCCAGGAAAGTCACAGACACCCATATACGGATACTCTCCGATAGTGCTTCAGTTCTCCAATCCCTAGGGAAAAAATACATAACATCGAGTTTAATACTAGAATGTCACAATGCACTTGAACGAGTAACAGTTTCTAACCGCAACACTGTGACACTGCAATGGATAAAAGGACACAGCGGATCACTAGGCAACGATGCTGCTGACGAACTGGCTAGGAGGGCATCCAGCGCGTCGGTATGTGGACCCGAGCCCATAATGCCCATCCCATTTAACCAGATACGCAGGTGGCTTCAGGACTACACACACATACAAGCAGAGAGCTGGTGGACCTCGACACCAGGCTGCAGGCAGTCTAGGGAAGCAATGCCATCTTTGAATGGCAGGCTGACCAGACGTCTGTTACGCCTGGACAGAAAGGACCTGCGTCTAGTGACTGGGACCATCACGGGACACTGCCCGCTAAACAAACACTTCTACACAATAGGCATAACGGACAGCCCCCTGTGCAGGGCCTGCATGGAGGCTGAGGAAACCGTCGCGCATGTGCTTTTCGAATGCACAGGCGTAGCCCAGATTAGGACAGAAACCCTCGGGGCACCCAGATCTTACACGGATGTTCTCAACAGACCAGGAGTTATAGCCAACTTCTGGAGGGAGGTGGGCTGGTTGGAATAACCACTGACGGCCGCCATGGCTCACGCACAATGGTCCACTTAAAGGACTAAGTGCGGAAACCAAACCCAATAACATAGAACATAGAACCTGGTCAGCTCGCGTGTCGCCAGTTTACCAGCTAATGTTTTGTATGAACACGCACGAACCCCACAAAATATAGGGCGGGGTTGACCAACAGACGCTTTCAAGGGCATGGGGGAAATAATAATATATTATTGTGTCTAAAAGGGCCGGAAACTGGCAAATCAGTGGGTTATTCATGTGATAATGTGTTGTGAATTAATTTTTAGAATATGCAGGAAGGGGTTACGTTGGGTAGTGGCGAATTTGTTACAAGGACTTTTGACGTCCCAATTTATTTAGTACAATTAATCTGACTTGTATTTCGACGAACAATGAAATGAAATGTTTGATTATGTGCGGAAATAATTATTTTAAGATATTTTACATGACAATATTTGGCTAGGCAATATTCTTAAATTAGGTACATAGCGCTGGCACTTTCAACTGGTTGACTATCGCTGAGACGAAATTCCGTAAAAAACTTAGAAATCTAATACATGGCCATGTAGGAAAGGCTTTTTGAAGAAAGAACCATTGCAGCTTCGCGGTGAACTTTCCCAACAGAGGGAATGCATGCATCAGTCATCGTGTAGCTCAACACTATTTTAAAGTGCTCAACGGCTCGTCGCAAGTCGCTACCAGATCTGCAAGGCTTTTGCGTGATCACTTGCTCACTGTGTATTTTATCAGTCCAGACTTTTATAAGGTATTTTTTGCGTTTGAATTTGAACATACAAGAATTAAGATAGTATAAAAAGTTTAACTTAGCAAGTAACTTAGGAGGAATGGGAAAGTCGTGAGGAAACTTTTGTGTAATGTGGATGCTTAAATAGTAGGGGAAGACCAAATCAACGATGGATGGACTGAGTGTAAGATGACATAGCTAGAAAGAGTGCGACTACCAAGATGGCGACTAATGAGGTGTATGGAAAAAAAGATATTTTGCGCCGAACCTAAATTATTTTTGATACCTAAGGGTAGAACAATTGGGCACGCCACGATTGCGGCGGTAAGTCCCCTCTTTGAGGAGTGGTTTGAGAGGCGGCATGGTGTCCTCACCTTCCGCCTGACGCAGGTCCTCACCGGACACGGTTGTTTCGGGAGGTTCCTGTTTCGGATAGGGCGGGAGGAAACGCCCGGGTGTTTCCACTGCGAAGATCGCCCTGAGGACACGGTGGAGCACACGGTGGCGGTCTGCCCTGCTTGGGCGGAGCACCGCCGTGTCCTCGTGGAGGCGATCGGCGGCGGCGATCTCTCGCGTCCGGCCCTGGTCCAGGCCATGGTACGAAGCGAGAGGGCATGGGGAGCCGTCACCTCCTTCAGCGAAGCAGTGATGCTCGCGAAGAGGGAGGCGGCGCACGTGAGGGAGAGGCAGCATATGCGCCCTCGCGACCCTAGCCGCCTCAGGATACGGAGACGCCCTGGGCGTCGGGAATCCCAGGCTGATTTCCGGCCACCGTAGGCATGGGCTTGCGGACGGCGAGTAATGGGTAGCTCGCTGTCCGGTAAGGACCAAGCCCAAGTCGACGGCGCGTTGTGTTCCACGCGCGCCTCAAAGAGATATCAGCACAAAAAGTGATGGGACCCGTAAGGGTCGATGCCTGCCAGGGGTGCGGGTTTGTTCGAAAGAGACACCACAGCCCCTGGCATACGGGCTACTGAAGGAACACGGGTGGGTTTTAGTCAGTAAAAGTCTGACAGAGAGTCTGAGCGGGAGAAGTTATTTGATGATTTCCCACCCAAAAAAAAAAGGGTAGAACAATGATGAAATAGATTCTAGCTTTAAACTGCTAACCCAGTGATATTCCGAACAACAGACACGTCCCTTTATACCCTTTTAAACACTAATAAAATGCACAAAAAAGCCATTACGCACTCAACCAGACGTAACCTACGTAACAGACAGAAAACGAGAAACACAAATGTTTAAAAAACTATGAAAAGGTCAGAAAAGAGAATTTTAACTAAATTTTATTTATATTTGTTTAATAATTAAATATTTTATTCTATTAAAAACCATTCTACGCAGATAAAGTGGGCACTTACTTCAATTGCTATGTGGAATAAAAATATCAGTTGTATCTAATTTCCATTTAAATAAACCACTTAAATGTTTAATGTGTTTATTGAGTTAGTAATTCCATCGATCAATTGTTTGTCTCAACTAAGATTAAGGTAAACGCAGCTATCAACGACCCATCGAAAATCTGTAGTTATTACCGACCTATAAAAGTAATTCTAAATCTTTACGTTTCCAGAACTATTCTAGCTATAAGTAGGCAAAGTTACACACGCGTTTATTCCTTAAGCATCATATACTTTTACGTTAGTGTAAATAGCTGTGAAAAAAAGAGATAAAATACGTCAGTTACTGCGGGGCAGCGTGGACGCAGGAAATGTCGTACTGTTCCTTTGTTCCTTCAAGTAAGTACGTGACTTTTCTATTTAAGACATATAAACAAACAAATGACATCTATACTTTATCTTATATTACTAAATGTATTCATTTAAGTGTCAACTCTTGATTTCTTACGACATTTTATTAATAAAAAGTAATTTTAAAACGATAAAACTTTAAATTAAAATGGGATGGTGTTAGCTTCATCAGTTTTAGTCGTGGCACCTATTAATGACCCATAAGTCGGCAATTGCAGCAACGTAACTTTTCGTTTTATTTTTCTTTCATGTTACTAAATCACACTAACACAAGTATTTTTATGGACCACTTTAAATTTAAGCTATCAGTCTTTATAAAAATCTATTAGCGACTAAACTTTTTTGTCTAGTTTTTACCTTTTAGCGTTGTCAATTTTACCAAAGTTATGATATTTTTCGAAGATCGATATTGAATAGTTACAGTAATAAATCATTGTTTTTGTGTTTCAAACAGTGTGCATTTGTTCATATTTTTTGTGACATTAATCAATTATAATCTATTTTATAGTCCGAAGGTCAATTGAATTAAAATAACCATATTTTTATGAGTCGGTAATACAATTTTTGTTTATACTTACATACTTTATTACCGACCCATGAGGGTCGGCAATAGCAACTATAAGAAGCTATTACCGATCGTATATAGATTATTTAGTTTGTCACCTACTTTTATGACATAATAGGTACCTATTAATAAATGCTACTTCTTGGCTAAAGCAACATAAAACATACAATTATATTTTTTTCCAGAAGTATAGCCACAAAAGCGGCGAAAAGTATACAGTGTAACACAACTCGCCGAAGCAAAAATGATTATGATCTCAATAGCTTATATGGAAATATCCTAGAGTTTTAAATCCTTATATTAAAACATATATGTGTACTAATAGTATTATGTTGATTAATTTAAAAGTTTATAATTATTTAGTTCATAGGTATTACTAAGAAGTAGGTAGGTACTTACTAATTTGTTTTGTTAAAAATAACGATAATAAAAAAATACGAATAAGTATTTGCATTTTTATGTTGTTTTATTTTATTAAGATCGGTAATCATCATCATCACTAGCTTACATACATTCCATTGCTGAAAAAAGGCCTTCTCTTATACACGATCGGGAATAGCTGCATAAAAATCGTTAATAGCTTCACAGCCGTTTTTATGGGTCGGTAATTGCAACAATCGACTAAGTCACATTGTAAATTATTTTTTACAAGACAATCCTTTATTTATATGTATTTGATTCAGTAAATACATTTTTTATACATAACACTAGCATATAAAATTAAACTATTAATCTTTAGAGGAACCAGTATACTAAAAAAATATGGTTGATTTTAAAATTGCCTTAGGGGGGTCGTTAATACCTGCGTTTACCTTAACGGTTATTTTTGTTAATCAGTTGAATAAATGAATAAAATTTTAATGTAGTCAACCTAAGACGACTTTGACATTAACTAAAGCTTGATTTACTCAGTGCGATTTAATTGCCTGTGGAACACCATTCGTTGAAACCACAATAAAAGTTGAATTTACAGATCGACTAAACGGTATTAAGACAATGCAAGTTATATGCAAAGGAAAGAAAACACCACTGCCTTCCAACAAAAACACTAAACACTACAATGCGCAAAATTTCGGAAGTCGGTGACTTTGGGTTTGTATTTTCGGAAGTCGGTTGTTCTTTTTTATAATCTATTTATTTTGCACCTTTTATTGGTGGTACTTACCGCTACCCCACATTAATTCGTATAACAGGGCCACGGTAATTCCTTACATGCTAAGTAAATAAAAGTGACAGGAAATTATTTTTAACCGACTTCAAAAAGAAGGAGGTTATCAATTCGACATGTTTATATACACTGGCCTGCAAAAATAAGTATCACACTTTTAAAGTTGCAATAACTTTTTAAGTACACAAGATATACTTTCGAAACAAAAAGGACTCGAAAAAGAGTTTAACTTTGTACATAAAAACTTCATAGTCGGTAACCTTCTTTTAAGAAATGGCTGAAAAAAACTTTAAAATCAAAAATAATCCTTTTTTAAATTGCAATTTTACCAATCATTTATTGTTTCTATTTTTGTTTTAATTTTTTTTCTTGATCGATGAGTTTTGTTACAAAAGCTAAATTAGACAACAGCACATGAACTTATCTATCATGCCTCTTTCACCTGAAGAATGTGCTAGGATCATGACTTTTCTGGAACTAGGCATCAGTATGCGTCGTACTGCAAGAATGGTGGGTGTGACGTTACGAACAGTCCAGAAGGTGAAGCGAAGATACGAAGAGACTGGAAACCATGTGAGGAGACCTGGTAATGGCAGACCCAGGTGTACTAGTGCCCGAGAAGACCGTTATATTGTGTCCACTGTGTTGAGAAATCGCCACCTAAATGCAGTCGAAGTCCAGCAACAGCTTCTTCAGACCCGAAGGGACTACATTAGTGACAGTACAGTGAGAAGAAGACTGGCTGAAGCAAACCTGAAACCCCAAAGACCAGCGAGTGGCCCCAAACTCGAGAGAGAGCATCGAGTAGCGAGACTGCGATATGCCCGTGAACACATACGGTGGGATCAACAAGAATGGTCAAGAATTTTGTTTACAGATGAATCTCGATTCACACTTTACACTTCTGATGGAAGGCGAAGTGTCTACAGGCGACCTGGTGAGCGATACCTCCAAGCCTGCTTCTCAGAAAGAGTCCAGTACGGTGGAGGCAGTGTACATGTGTGGGCTGGCATATCTTCAGAAGGTCGCACAGAGTTGGTGGCCATAGAAAATGGCACTCTGACTGGGGAAAGATATGCCCAGGAGATTCTCAATGAGTATGCAGGGCCGTATTTAGTAAATATGGGTGATGGATCGATGCTGATGCATGATAATGCCCGGCCACACACGGCTCGGGTCGTGCAAGAGTATATTCATGAGGTTGGTATCAGCGTGATGGCTTGGCCATCAAGAAGTCCTGATCTCAACCCGATTGAGCACGCCAGGGATGAGCTAGGCAGGCTAGTCAGAAGCCGCAGACCACCACCTACCACCCTTAGGGCACTAAAACAGGCCCTGATAGAAGAATGGGAGAATATTCCCCAACATCGGCTCCGAAACCTCGTGTTCAGTATGCCAAATCGACTCGAGCCCGAGGAGGCAATACCAGTTATTAAAAATTAATAACATGTAAAACATACTTGTAAATGTTAATTCAGTTTTATGACACTAAGCTAAAAATGGCTATTTTTATTGTTTTATCTTTTTTAGACTTAAAAATGTTACTAATGTGTAATTTACTATGGTTTCAAAGAAAGCTTATAAAAAATGCTATAAAACGTTTTTTATTTTAAATCTATAACTTCTATAGTTTAAAAAAAAATGAAATTTTAAAAGTGTAGTACTTATTTTTGCAGGCCAGTGTATATATTTTTATTATGTATGTTCGGGCATAACTCCGTCGTATATGGATGGATTTGCAAAATTCTTTTTTTATTCGAAAGGGGTTTACTCCGGAATGGTCCCATTGAAATTTCATATAGGTCTGATGATGCGTTTCGGAGACAGACAACGGAAC
Organism: Polymixis flavicincta; assembly: GCA_949987655.1. Classification (NCBI taxonomy): domain Eukaryota; kingdom Metazoa; phylum Arthropoda; class Insecta; order Lepidoptera; family Noctuidae; genus Polymixis; species Polymixis flavicincta. Next base: position 23,963,320 of record OX465181.1, on the reverse strand, counting down.
TCTTCAAAAAATTACAGCAAATCAACCGCGAATGTTGCTATCGCATAAATATGCATTGTTTTGACGCCAAGGATGATGAAATTTCGAATTGGTGTAGGTAGGTAACTAAAAAGTGAAAAATAAAAACTTTTTTCAAAAAAATAACAACCGACTTCCAAAAAAGCACTACAAAGTGCAAAATAACTTTAATTTCGGAAGGCGGTGACAAATAATTAAAATAAACATCCAAAGTCACCGCCTTCCGAAATTAAAGTTATTTTGCACTTTGTAGTGCTTTTTTGGAAGTCGGTTGTTATTTTTTTGAAAAAAGTTTTTATTATATTATCCATACTAACTAAGTGGACAAATACGTATTATTGCAGGTAACTCAACTACTAATCTACACGACCAAATTTATATGAGTCCACTCAGAAAGTATAACCCTTCCAAACCAATTATTTTTTTAAATCGGTTTGTAATGATGAAGGTAACGAAAATTAAAAAAAAAAAACATACAATCGAATTGAGTACGTCCTCGTTTCTGTGAAATCGGTTGTTATGAGAAGAATCCTACGTACTTCCTATTAATATTGTAAATGCGAATGTTTGTATATTTCGATGTTTGGAAGTTTGTAACACAATCACGCCTAATCGGCCGAACGAATTTGGATGAAATTTGGCACACAGATATTCAATAAACTGGATTAACGTAAGGATACTTTTATCCCGGTAATACGTTTCCGTGGGATAATTAATTTCCAACTAACACCCGGGCAAAGTCGCTGGCAAAAGCTAGTACATACGTAAACTCACGCTTTCTTCCGCTGGGGGTAGGCAGAAGCTACAGAACGCCACTTGCTATGATCCTTACATACTCCTCTTCCATTTTGATAAGCAACTTGCATCGTATAAATTGGGCTAGGGCTTATCTTAGGCTGGTATTGATTATATAGACATTTATTATTGTACAGACCCAAAGAGTAAATTTTTTTTTCAATTGAACATGAGCCTTATGCCTATGTGATAAAGTTGAAAATCTATCAAACAAATTGGACAGATTGGGGTAGCTTGATGTGCTGGCGTCTGTACTACAACGTTACTTCTGCGTCTGTGTCTCAGTAGCACAATTCATAATCATCGCAAATGCAACTGTAATTTCAACAACTCCGTTTCACCAGCGTTAAAACTAGGTCACACTCGTTCACATTTTCGCGCCGCGAAACTGAATTATTACAAACGAAAATCTGACGCGGATGTCACTCGGCGCCGAGGTACCACCTGTCACCTAAATGGAAAGCTCTCTGAGGGCTCGTATCATTGAGATTGGCGCTAGCAACTGAACGCTGAAAGCCTTCTTTGAGCACTTGACTAGACCAAACCTAAGTTGTGTAACATCCGACGGGACTTGTGTTTTTCTACGTCTAATAAAATGATGGAAACTGGAAAAATTGTAGGTAGATTTGATCAGTTGTTGTAGCTATAGGTGGGGTTGGCCTGTGATCTGGCCATCCTCATAGTTTTTAAGAACATTTGCATTCTAATGTCATTCTCATTCAATCTGTAAAAAATACCGCTAATTTCCATTATATCTAAACCAACTTCAAAAGAAGAAGTTTTTCAATTCGTCAGTATTTTTTTAAAGCGACTTCAAAAAGGTTGAGGTTATAAATTCGGCATAACTCCATCATATATAGACGGATTTGCAAAATTATTCTTTGCAAAGTTCGAATGGGGTTTATTCCGAAATGGTCCCATTTAAATTTCATATAGATCTGACAATGAATTTCGAAGACAGACGACGGAACTCTTCAAAAATAACAGAGAAAAATAACTTTAATTTCGGCAGGCGGTGACAAAGAAATTAAATACATAATCCAAAGACACTGACTTCTGAAATTTAAGTTATTTTGTAGTGTTTTTTCGGAAGTCGGTTGTTTTTTTTTTTGCATTTTTTTAATGCATAGGTTCATCATTTCAGCCGGAAGACGTCCACTGCTGGACATAGGCCTCCCCCAATTTGGGGGGGAAGGCTTGCCATAATCGCCACGCTTGGCAAGCGGGTTGACGATCGCAGTATGGTGGTAAAATGCATAGAGAACGCTGCTGCCCATTCTCTAGTAAGTCCCTTAGTCGCCTCCTACAACACCCACGGGAAGAGATGGGATGATGCTATTCTTCAAATACAGATCCAGAGTCAAAGGTTTCCGAATTTCAAGTTATTTTTCACTTTGCAGTGTTTTATTTTGGAATTCGGAATTTACTATAAAAGCTTTTGTAATTTTTTGGCATTGATTTTAGCTAAAATGATATTAGGACTACATTTCAAAGTTTTTAATTACGGGAATGTAGCCTGATATGATGATTTTCTTGTTTTCGAGTCGATGCTACTTTATATAAATTAAATGAGCCCAGTAGGTGACACGTTTAAAGCAGCATCAAAAGCGTTTATAGGATGCTCCAAAGTGCAGGAAAATTGGGACATTTTAGCAAGTGGCCATATCATGGACAGTACCACATTATGATGAAGATTTTCAAATGTAAATTGTGAATTTATCTATCTAGATTGGTTTACAATTAACATTGTTATTGTCAGAAAGAAAGCCGCTGCAACTCTTTGTTATATCTCCTTAAATAAACGATTAGGGCAAACATCGAATATATTGCTGCAGTCACACTTACACAATTGATAATATAAACATAACATAATATTACGCATGTATTACCCGAAGGTAGGTGTTAGATAGAAGATTGATGATTGCTAAAATTATAAGAACTGAACCAAATAGATAAAACATACTTTTTTTATTTTATTTCCAACAGTAGCTTTACAATTACATGCAAGGATACATAGAGCAGGGACAAGTACAGTGTGCGCTTCCAATTATAGGAAAACACATCATTTACTTCTAATAGGTACATTAAGTTAAATACCAAAATAATAAAAATAAAAAATAACACGAAAATCTAATAAAAGGAAACAAAGTTAATGACATAAGAGATGAATAACAACACAAAATTACAATTATAAAAAAAGAACATCCATATATGACAACACATAAGAGTAGCAAAACATTAACTATTGAGTTATGTTAAGTTCCTTTTAATTATTTATTAATGAACCCTCTACGTAATAAATTTAAAGGTAACTTGTTTGTATTGTATACATTTGCTTGGACTACTAATAATAATACATATTGAAATCTACTGGAAACCCAATTTTGAATAATTATAATTAATAATTTAACTTTATACTAATAATTATCAAAGCTGAACGAAGTAATAAAGCATTTGTATTTCATCGTTTACGTATTATTGGAAGTCTGAATTGATTAATAATTTATATTATAATAATCTCTGTTCATGATTGAATGTAGTTTAATTAATAATATAAATTAATAGTTCTAATATTGTTCCTGTTTAAGAATAATTGATAACGTATGATGCTAATAATATAGGGCAATATGAGGAATTCGTATGCTTTAATAGCCAATTTGGTAGCAAACGAGATAATTATGAAGCCATGAATAGACAAAAGCCTTGGCTGTGGTGTTGGACTATTGAGTTAGTATGTTTGTTGCTTGCTACATTTCTGATGTTGGAGAGCAGTGGTGGCCTAGTGGTAACAGACACGACTTATGAGAAGGTCATAGGTTTATTTCATCACCACTGCTTTCAAAAAGTTTAAGGAAAAAATCGTGATGAAACCGGCATGTCCTAAGACCAACAATTCAAAGACTTAAGACATTTACTAACCCGTACTAGGCCCGCCTGGTGGTTTACAGCCCACTCCCTCTCATAGAGAGGAGGCCTGTGTCCCAGCAGTGGAAACGTTATAAGCTGATTATGATGATGATGAAAATTCTGATAGATTATTTTGTCACAGTTGAGCTAAAGACATATTTTTTTTTTGGGTGGAAAATCATCAAATAACTTCTCCCGCTCTGGGTGGAGCAGGAGGGCGTGTCAGACTTTTACTGACTAAAGCCCACCCGTGTTCCCTCAGTAGCCTGTTTGCCAGGGGCCACGGTATCTCTTTCGAACAACCCGCACCCCTGGCAGGCATCGGCCCTTGCGAGCCCCATTGGTTTGTGCTGAAATCTTTTTGAGGCGCGCGTGGAACACAACGTGCGGTCGACCTGGGCTTGGTCCTCACCGCACACCGAGCTACCCATTACTCTTTTTTTTTAGCTGAAGACGTCTTTAAAAACAGATTCACGTCTGTCTGACCAACAGACAACGCACATGTTATTCTTGTAGAGTTGTCACTCTCTTATAGGGTTGTCACTCTATTAAATGGTTGTCACTCTCTCAGCATTAACCACTGAAGATAAAACATTGAAAGGAAATAATACTTAGGACTTATTTGATGAATTGGACGAAAACTACTTTCATATTTGCGGTGTTCTAATAACAATAGGACAGTCAACAGGTTCGACGTAGAAAATCTCTTGAAGTAGCTCTATTGTTTCTTTTTTAACTTAGTAAAGTCGAGGGTAGGTATTGTTTTCCACTGTTCTCGACTTCTTTTTGTAGTTCCATTTCAAACTAAGTGAATAAAAAATATACTCAATTCCCCAATTGCATACCAACTAATGAGAAAAAGATACAGGGATGGCAACGCCGCATTGCATTAGGTTATTGAAAAAATGTTAATTTAGGTAATTAAATGCGCATCACTGACGGAAAGCGGCGTTGCCGCTTTGGCAGGGCTTAACCCGCATTAAAATAATTGTTTAAAACGGATATAGCTTGTTAAACGGGATTATTTAAAGATAAAACCATTGACCATTTTGTTGTTATGGAATTTTAATATTGGCATAAATATTTAATGATGCAATATCCACTAGGACTAGGATTAAAACTAATTTTGGGTTGGTTTGGTGATTAAATACAAGGCTTTAATGTTTACTCGATTTTGTGGTCACATACGTCGATTCAATTGTATACCTATTACAAATAAATAAGTCATTTTAAGCTGTAGGATACTTGTTCAGTTTGCACGTCATTCTTTCTATTTTCTTTGTCAATGCGATAGGGAATTAAACAGTAGAAGTAGAAACACTTTTATCACGTTTGACACTCATCATCTGCCTAGCCTTTCCCCAACTATGTCGGGGTCAGCTTCCAGTCAAACCGGCTGCAGCTAAATACTAGCATTTTACATGGAGCGACTGCTTATCTGACCGCCATAACTCAGTTATAGGGTAATACAATACTCTTTGTTAAGACTGGTTGTCAGATTTTCGAGCTGACTGCCGTGGCTTTGGGCTCGGGCTTCTGACGACCCGTGACTAGTGTCAAAGATGCACAAATGACAGCCGGGTCCAACGGCTTAACGTACTTTCTGAGGCACGGAGGGGCCTTGGTATGTAAAGATGGTCACCCATCCACGGACCAACCAAGCGCAGCTTAACCTGATCGATTGATCATTGCGGCTGTTATTATTTAGCCACAAGCCCTCGTTATCACGTTTGACAGAGTTAAGAAAAAAAAAAAATACAAAATTGGACCACGCTGTATCACCAATTCGACGATGAAAGAAAATACATTTATTTGCACTTAACGTGACGCATAAATAAAATACACAACAGGAACAAATTCGGGCAAAATATATGGTCACATTCACACAAATATAGACGTTTTAAACACGTACATAAACGAGAAGCGGTAAAAGCTCCTGCTCCATAACAATTTTTGATCCTCTCATCTATTTTGGTTCATCATTTCAACCCATATCCATTCACTTTTGACCGTTTAGTTCTCCCATAACCTTCTCCAGAGATCAATGTTAAAGCAAATCTCTAGTCACCGTGCTTGTCACCTAAAATGCTAATCGCAGATTGTTGTTATTAGCAGACATGAGGTTGGTGCAGCCGGTCCTCTCGACAACATAATCCTTTGGTCCCTTTTAACGGCCCAAGTGAGGTAGGGCTAGGGGTGGCACTCTTGATTAGACTGGCCATACGTTCTGTTATAAAATTAATTAATACCAATTATGGCTTACTAAGCCATAATAGTATCTAAGGTAGGTATCTAAACTAGAACAGTGGCAACGGCCGCGACTTACAAGTCGTAAGTTCGAACTGTGCCAGGCGATTTACTTCACCACTGCTCTCAGAAACAGTAACAGAAAACATCGTGAGGAAACCGGTATGCCCTGGAACCAAACATTCGAAGATATTTGACATCTACCGACCCGCACTGGTCGACTCTTGGTGGATTACGGCCCATTCTCTCTCACAGAGAGGAGGCCTGTGTTCCAGTAGTGGAAAAGTTATAGGCTGATTATGCTCATGATATATCTCATCATCATCATTTCAGCCGAAAGACGTCCACTGCTGGACATAGGCCTCCCTCAAAAGGGGAGTTTTTTCATAATCACCACGCTTGGCAGGCGGGTTAGCAATCGCAGTATGGTGGTAAAATGCATAGAGGACGCTGCTGTCCATTCTCTAGTAGTCCCTTAGTCACCTTCTACGACACCCACGGGAAGAAATGGGATGGTGCTATTCTTTTACGTCCGGCATCACACAGAACATGATATATTTACTATTCAAAGGTTTCAGGAGGATTTCAAATGATGTCCGCAGATATTCCTATTCCGACAAAATAAAAAAAATCATTCGTAACAGAATTCATGGCCATACCAATGTAAAATCTATGCAGTGTTATAAGTAGATCAAGTTAGCTACCTACAGCACCGTACAATGGACCTGCGCCGCTTGAAGCTAACTTGTTGCATAATGTATAGGATTTAAAGTTTGTGACTGCAAGTTCTGATAGTTTACTGGTCTAATGGCTTCGAGCGTCATACTAACCTATTTTCTACAGCTTACGACGTAGAGGTCAAAAGGTGAAATATTTATGTTGTTCTTCGAAACTTGAAGTTAAGTAAATAGTTGATTGGAAAAATTAAAAACTGTCTAAAAAGTGTTTTGAATGCTCTGTTTTTATTTAAAAAAAAAAACTGTTTAAATTTTGAAGTTCGTTCAGTTCTGTGTCCTTGGCCAACAAAATATTGACCTCATTTTTATTTTTTGTTTTATCTTTTTTTAACTCATCAACAATATAACATTTTTTACGTTCTCTATTGCAAATCTGTACGAGTTGAAACAGCTTTATTATTCAAAATTTTATCAGAAAACCTACAATCTACCTCAAACCATATTAAATTAAACAATAGTTATAATATTATAGTACATAGCTACTCTTGTACAGAGGAGTAGCTGCTACGCCAACACAGCACGATATAAAAATGTTTGAACATTGTAAATATTTAAATTAAGTGTGCGATACTGTGCAGCAGATTGTATAGATATGCACTTTGAATAATACACGGCAATGCTTCTATACGTGCGTGAGGAAAATAACTAAACACCGGTTCCCGTTTTAAACTAAGTTTAGCGGTTTTTACCGTTGAAACGTGATATGTACACGTTTCCTATTGAATATTCATTGGCATGAAAACATGTTTATGCGATTTTCGAGGGTATTGGATGAATTTTGCGGGTTATTTTTGTTTAGACAGAAGTTTAGATAAATGTTGGATTGTAAATGTAAGTGAGTGTCATCTTGTTCTTCCCGTCACTGTGTTTTATTTTTATTCAGAAGGTTCCCCACCTGGGAACCTGGTGATAGATATATTGATGGTCAAAGTTCTGACTTTTTTCCTGAAATTCAAGTTTTAAACATAATAAGTTTACTTTAATGGCAGTTTACGGTAGTTTCGAAAGTAGAAAAACGGGAAAGAAACTCCACCGTTAGTCTTTTAAAATGATTTAGTAACTATATTGTTATTATTATATTAGAATAATTATTATTTTATTATTCTACAATTATACGTGAAGAAGATTCACCTTAAATAAAATTACTATAGGTAAAAATAATTAAACATAAATCAATCTACCCATCAGCAAAATGCTTGGCGCGCCTGACATTGCACGCTGCCGAAAACACCGACTTTTTACAAAAAATTAAGGTCGTTCCTCAGCAACATTTTAAACTCAATATTACATAGTTTGATGTACCAAATGCGTAGATAACGGCTATGTTATCGGTCAATAAAACCCTGTATTTGTAGTTGCTATAATGAAATAATTTCCGCTGAGGATAGCAGCTGTCGTATTAAAAGTGCCTACACAACTGATGTTTAAGTACTTACTTAAACATCAGTTGTGAAGGCACTTTGCTTTGGCTTTGTGTACCCACGGCAGTCAGTTTCGCTACCAACGTGCTGTCTAGATTATATTTTCAAAAATAGAGTAAAAACTATAACAGAGTTGACCGTGGGTCATCACCACTGATCTCAAAACCCTACAATTAAGTATACATAATTGTAAAAAAAATGTTTTACAATAATCATTTTTTATTATAAATAGAATAAAGCAAACTAACAAGCAAGCTAACAGGAGAGATTCCTGCCCATTGTTCTCTATTCAAAACTACCTTTTGGAAGGGGCAAGTAGATTAAATTCAATTTTCTTAAAAAAAAAGACAAAAGTGCTATAAAAGTGCCTTATTATCCAGATAATTGATTTATTAGACTTGGAGGTAAAAGATTTAGGCACATCGTACCAAGTAGCCGTATCGAATCGTTTGAATCTATAATATCATACCAAAAAATTACATAGAAATTGTCCTATAACATTCTAAATATGAGTTGACCTCATAAGCCCGACCTAAGTACATAGATGGTACGATAATGTCATCAAAGCTGCGTTGCATGACAGTATGAAATTGCAAGTGTTTAGCTATGTAAAGTGATGCCCCTCGCGTGAGTTGTAGCACGCGATACGTTAGTACTTTATAGATAAACAGTGCTGTGTTTGATCGTGAACTAACTGGTTTAGAAGAACGGTTTGATAACATAAAGAACTGCCGATATATTCTATGAAAATCTCAGCGTGATCAGGTAACTAAATGTCTCACCTCCCATCTTGCACTGCATGCTTTGACACCTGCTCAAGTGAGAACCTAATGGCTGCACCAGCAAAAAGTCTTCGCGTTGCTGAATTCAGGGCCCAACGAATTTAAATAACTGTCCATAACTGTACATTTTTATGTGTTATTTTTTTGCCATCGATACGCAAAGAACAAGAACTCAGATAAAGTGAGCTTGTAGTGAATTTTGGAAGTACTAACACCTGCGTTATGAAAGATCTCTACAAGTCCAATGATAACGCTGTTGAAGTGGCCAAATTCTGGTCGAAGCTTAAACCAACAATTGGAATCATTGATACGATGCAGAAGTAGAAGTGAACTATATGATTCCACCTGATGCTAGGGATTGAAACTATTATAAGCTCACTTCAATTGTGTTTTCAAGGTGAGATATTTATAGTAGCTGGTTCCATAATTTTCGATACAGTTCCTTAATTCCTACAATGACGGCCAGTCGATTTCCCGTGTCATTTGACTGTATAAAAGTGACAGTTAAGATTTCTCATAGTGTTTCCTTACCAAACTCCGCACCTAAACATTAGTTTAGGCCGAAGCAAAGAAAACCTGCAGAGGTGGAGATCCACACGTAACTCCGCTCTTGAGTGTAAATGTGGTGTTGTCCTACAAACAATGGGGCACTTAATGTGTTATCCAGTGTGTCTGCATGCTGCAGGAGTTGATGAACCCTACTGAAGGTGCCAAGCTGGTAGCCGAATTCTGGACAGTTTGTCATAATAAGTAAAGATTGCTATCACCAGTCTAAGAAGAATTTCTATTAAAGTTTTCTTTAGTACTTTTTTAATGTTTGGTCTAAAGTTCAAAAAAAAATATTGAGTACCTACCTAATACTCTTAAGTATACGTTGAACTATACAAACATAAGAACTTTCCAATACTGGTCAACTGTTCTTTGTTCTGAACCAATCACAAGACTACAAATAAAACATTAAGAAGTGGATGGACACAATTGGAACTAAATTATTTAATGTGGTCACGACTCGATCTGAGATTACCTATAATGGATATTGTTAGCTCACAAATCAAATTAAACTGTACTAGCCTTTTCTACGACTCGGTTGACTTGGATTCTTCGAAAATAGAGAAAGTTAGATTTTCCAATACAAACTTTTACAAAAGATTTTCTTGGTGCACCTTGAAATCTTCGAAGGTATTTCATATTTTTATTTTCTGTGGTACTTGTTTGCTTTTTAATTAAAATATCAAGTTTTAAATGTGCGCGGTCAGAAACACTTATTTTAAATAATTATGTTGTTCTGTTAGCCTGTTGTTTCTGACAGCATCAGGTACAAAAGAGCTGCATGAAAGGAGGATAAAATATTTTTGTAATTAGTTGTTCTTGAAGTAGTAAATACCGGCCAAGTGCGAGTCGGAATTGCACATGAAGGATTCCGAACCACAATGCAAAACTAGCCGAAAAAAAAACATGTTTTCTTTCTTGTATTGTAAATTAAGATAAAGTAAGTATCTTTACTTTACTGGTTGTTGCTATAGAGGCAATAAACATATGTGAGAATTTCAACTGACGAAAAAACACGTTTCTTGAGACCTCCTTTAATTTTATTATCTTTATTTTATTTGTATTATTATTTGTTACAGCGGCAATAGGAATACACACTCGGTGCAAATTTTGACTGTCCACCTAATGCGGTTCATGATATTCAGCCCGCTGACGGACAGACAACAGAAGCTTAGTAGCATAGTCAGTCTATAATGTTCCCACTGCTGGGACACAGGCCTCCTCTCTGTGAGAAGGAGTGGGCCGTAACGCGGGCCCAGTGCGGGTTGGTAGATGTCACATGTCTTTGAATTTTTGGTTCTCAAGATGTTCTCACCGTGGTTTATTAATAGGGTAAAATTGTGAATCAAAATTGAAATTGATATTTATAAAATAATTAGACAACATGTCAAATTACACTGTAGAGATACCAGCAGCAGTCACAGAATTCTCTGCCAAGTAAGGTGATCATAATTGTTGAGCTACAGATCGTATTAAAATCAGTCTACAAAGAGAAACGTTATTAAGTTCCGTACATTAGTAAGTGATCAAACTAATTACTCAATAGCTTAGCAGTTTCGATGGTAGACCATTAATCGAATTAATTTGGTACCAATCAACTAACATTTATACTGCTTTATTAGTTCCAAGTCGGGCTGGGATCTCGATCGAAATTGAATTCCGATAAATTTCATGAGCGCTATGCTTTAATAATTAACTAAATGAAAATTTGTTTGATATTAAAAGAGAGTTTCCTGTTTGATTTTCTGTGTCAACCATTATTGGTTGAATTTTTTTACTTTTGAACTTTTATAGCAAGAGAATCAAGGAGTTGGTTATAACTTTTTATTTATGTAGGTGCACGGTCTTATTTTTTTATCCATGTTTTATCCAAAGTAAGTCGGTATTTTTAGACTAAATTTTGACATAAAAGGATTCCTTTTTATGAAGTCAGGCCAGGCCATAGAGTCGAACGGGTTTGAGGACAATCTATATAGCTGTTACGCAAAATACACTACAAAGTGAAAAGTAAGTCTCATTTCGGAAGTCGGTGTCCATGTATCTATGTTTTAGTTTTTTAACATCCGAAATTAAAGTTATTTTTTACTTTGTAGTGTTTTGGAGGCCTATGTCCAGCATTGGACGTCCTTCAGCTGAAATGTTGTTGAAAAATAAAAACTATTGTACTGTTATTCCACACCAATTCGTATCTACTTGCTAAATGAACAACAGCAATAGGAAGTATTACAATATCATAAAGATACACAAAGTGGATTAAATACGTATTATCGATGATAACGCAAAAACTTCTCAAACAAAGTAAATATTTTTTATACGAGTGGTGTCACATAAAATGTGGAAAACCATCGGTTATGCCTCAGTCGATCCACAATTGTCGAAGATATCGCGGAGCATACATAAAAAAAAGGCGAATTGAGAATCCCTTCCTTTTGGAAGTCGTTTAAAAATATATAAAGTGATAATAAGTATCGACACAAGGCCTCTTAACATAAAACACACTTCAATCTTACATTTTTTTTTTTTTTCTATATAAACAAACCAATTTCGTCAAACAGATATTAAATAATATAATACCTACCGACCTCAAAGAGGAAAAATAAGATTATTCCTTCAGATAGTATTTTCTGTTCACTATTGTTTTTTCCAATTACAAGACAAGACAAACTTAAGTATGATGTAATTGGATTTTCCGTTTTACTAAAATGTTCCAAGTATTAGTTGAACTCGGAAAAAGTAGTTTTCATTATAATTTTAAAAGGAATGTTCGGTATTATTCCAAAACTTGGATCTATAATTTTATATAATTGCTACGGGATTTTTTTAATCATGAATTATAAATTCATATTCAAATAACATTTGGAGGTTCGAAAATTGTTTTGATTTTTGCCGATACAGGAGTAAAACTATGACCGAATGGTGGTCATAGAAACCAAGGTTCTGTAACAGCGGTTTGGGTTGATGATTTCGTCAAAGTCAAGGGATAATATACCTGGATGAGGGACTAGGAAGTACGGCTGAAGAAAGGAGAGGCATATTTCGAGCAGTGGGTGATTCTGGACTGAAATGATGGTGATGATTTACGAAATGAGAGTATGAATACCTATAATTAATGAATGAATGTTTCGTAAATTATTCTCTGCTATTAACATGGCCATCTACTGGAAACAACTAAATTAAAAACTGGCGAAGTGCGAGTCGGACGCGAAGGCTTAAATATTTAACACTACAAATTTTATTTAAAAAAACTCATTTCTTGTACGGGGTATAAAATTAAAGGGGTCCGTCCCCTCATAATTTTTAATTTATTCCATTTTTATTATTTGTATAGAAAACAAAACGCTGAAAAAAAAAAGCAATTTTCAACATTGGTTACGGAACCCTAAAAACACCATTGATTCGAAAAGAAAAACACTTCCTTATTCCCTTAATTTCTTTATTATAGCCCTGCAGTTTCCAGGGTCACCTATCTACAGCCTAATCGCGTCAAGCGCAGCTTACCTTCCTTGCTAAGCCACGAACTCTTCACAAATCAGTTAACTTTAATGAAATTCAGGTATGTGTGACGGCGTTTCGTATCAGTAAGAACAAAGAAGACATTAGTGAAACGCTAGTGTCTAGCCGTCTCCTAAAATGTATCCGTCGCAGGCGTTTTAACCTATCCATGTAATTTACAAAATGGTGGAGGTGAATTTTATCACGCAATGTGAAGTTTTTAGGCTAATCCAAGACTAAAAACTGTATTTAGTCAAAATAGTTTGAAATTGTTTTCAACTGTGTATATAATTTGAACAAAAAATAGGTAGGTAAGTTAGGTACCTAGTTGCTAAAAATATGCGGTGTTGACGATAGGTTCTTCCGTAATCACAGCATTATTCTGAGCAACGCCCTGTTCTTGGGCAGATACGACGCACGGCTTAGTTGTTCTTGTTATTTTATTCCACTAAGCGGCATCTTGTTTTTGTTCGGATTATTTATTTGTTGTCATTTGCCAGTGCCGTAACATATATGCAACTAGCTTTTGCCAGCGGCTCCACCCGCGTAGATGTCGGGTGTCGCGTAAAAAAGTAGCCTATGTCCTTCTCCATATTCCAGGCTATATCTCTGCCAAATTTCATGACAATCGGTTCAGCGGTTTAGGCGTGAAAGCGTGGCAGACAGACAGACAGAATTACTTTCGAATTTATAATATTTATGTGCAATGTATAGTATGTTGTCTTTGGTCCCTGACCCTGACATCAAGCAATGGACAGAATTGTCGTTTAATTGGTTTTGGCTACTTCGTCTGTGTGTATTTTATTTCCATTTTATTGTAATGCATTTTGTTTGTACACATTTTGAACAATTAGCTTTTGCCCGTCGGTTATCGCGTAAAAAATCACCTATTTTCTTTATTCCCAGGCTATATTTCTGAAAAAAAATATGCCGATCTGTTCAGCGGTTTAAGTGTGAAAGCGTAATAGACTGACAGAGTTACTTTCGCATTTATGATATTAGTAGGGATCATTGTTTTATTTTTTTCTTTCTAAAACAAAATGATTGCAATAATAATGCCAGTCTGTAATGAACTCACAGCAGGGCAAATACCTCTTCTCATTCAGAGACGAAACGGACATTAACGAGAGTTACAACGTGTTAACGGTTTCAGATCATTAAAACCTGGTTCACTCACAATGTTTTACTTGAGGTAACTGTTACTTTAGTCCTTAGTTAACTTGATGGTAGCATTTGTTTTGTAAGACATTTACCCATTTCTATCAATTAAATTGTACGTTCCGTGTGGTGCCGGACGTAAATGAATAGCACTATCCCATTTCTTCCCGTGGGTGTCGACGAAGGCGACTAAGGGACTTACCAAAGAATGGGCAGCAGCGTTCTCTATGCATTTTACCACCATACTGCGATCGCCAATCCGCCTGCCAAGCATAGCGTGGCGATTACGGCAAAGTCCCCCTTTTGGGGCTAGCCTATGCCCAGCAATGGACGTCTTTCGGCTGAAAAAAATTGTACGGTCGTCTCTGCTTACTGCATTCGCACGGATATAGACATATCGCAGCAGAATTTTCATGCACTGCATCTTCACCACACTGCCTGGTGCCAAGAGTTGAGAATCGAACAGTATGTTTTTTCGACGCACTGGAATGCACTCTGTAGGATTCTCAAGCTTCGGTTCAACACCGAGGATTGAAAATCCAACGAGCGTTAAAATCTCGCCGCGATATTTTTCAATGCGAACGTGGTCTTATGGTTGTATACCTAACATTTCTATTTATCTTTTTATCCCGGTATTAGGTAGGGTAGCGCAGGTAGGGTAGGTAGGATAGTGTAGAGTAGGGTAGGGTAGGGTAGTGTAGGTAGGGTAGGTAGGTAGGGTAGGATAGTGTAGGGTAGGGTAGTGTAGGGTAGGGTAGTGTAGTGTAGGGTAGGTAGGGTAGCGTAGGTAGCGTAGGTAGAAAAGGTAGGGTAGGATAGTGTAGGGTAGGGTAGTGTAGGGTAGGTAGGGTAGGGTAGCGTAGGTAGAGTAGGTAGGGTAGGTAGGGTATGGATTTTGTATGAATGACTTTTGGATGGACAGGACAACGTCTGTCGGGATAGCTAGTAAGTAAATAAAATCCTATTACACCTTTTAACACCTTTCAGTATTACCTTCCAAACTAATTAACTTGCCTGCACAAAAACTACTTCCATTTTAAATAATAGTGCCCAAGATAGTAAAAAGATAGATAGAAAAGATAGGATAGATGATCCTCTGCAATATGAGCCGCAGCTCTCCGTTCAGCGCTCGCCCAAAGAAAATAAGATTTTTCTTTTACACTTTTTCCAATCAACTTGCAAATTAAATTTATAAAAAAGTCTCATTACTTTTAAGAAAGCAATTTGATTAAGTGCGGTATTGTGGTGACCAGGAGGTTAATAACCAACTGTAATACCTGGTTTCTTGTTTAAACGAACTAACGTAGTTATGACAAACTGGCACTGAATGAAAATTAATGAGACAGCGTATGAAATTATCGACCTGCTGTATCTAAATGATGTATATACCCGTCATCGCTTACATCGTTATTATTATTATCTTCAGCTGAAAAACACTCACAGCTGGACATAAGTCTCCCCCAACCGCCGACAGTTTGACTAGTTCTGTGCTTCTTGTGTCCAGCGGATTCCTGCGGAAAGCACCGTGTCCACCATGAGGGAGATCTTCCGGTAGGTACGTGGTGGCCACTCGAGTTTCTATCGGCTTAATCGGCCATTTGTTTTGAGAGCAATGTGCCTTGCCCAGTACCACATAATTTTGGCAATTCTTAGGGATATGTCGGTTACCTTGGTTTTCTTACGGATCTCTAAATTTCTGATTCGACCGCGTTGGCAAAGTCTAAACACAGCCCTCGACATAGCCTTTTGGTTGACTTTCAGCCTTCTAATAAGGCCTATTGTGTGCGACCACGTTTCAGTGCCATAGGTCAGCCCTGGCAACACGCACTGGTCAAAGGCTTTCGTTTTGAGACACCGCGGTATGCTGTACGAGAAAATATTGCGTAGCTTCCTGAACGCTGCTCAGCCGATTCGGATCCGAAGATTGGTCTCTTTCTCGAAGTTGGACCTACCCAACTCATCAGTTTGTCCTAGGTAAACATAATCATCCATTGCTTTGAGTGTAGAGTCTCCGATCATCATGAATGTGGGTGTGATAGGCAATATTTATTTACTTATTATGGCACTCCAACGACTAGTTCACATAAACATACAATTTAGCCTTAATCTATGTGGTACTACAGTGAACTTATCATTTAAAGGTGTGCACAGTACTTACATGGTTTGCCTATGTAAACCAAGTTAATTTAATTTAAGTGATGAGAATAACAATAAAAACAAATAAGTTAATAAAAATAACATCAAGTAAGTTCCTAAGAGTAAAATTAACAATAATAAGATCAAGTAAATTAGTAATAAACATAAAATTAACAATGATAAAATTAGTAAATTAATAATAGTATAATTAAATTCGATCAAATAAAAACAAAAAACAAAAAAAAAAAAGAATGTGACAAAAATACAGAACTAAATATGAATGACGGAATACAAACAAGAATCAATTTTCAGCAATTAGCAAGCAGAAAGTTGTCGTATAAGATGATTGCTGAATTGGGCAATTTTAGGCCTATTTCTATATTACCGGCATTTAGTAAAATATTTGAAAAATTAATACTCAAGCAGTTGCTAAGATATTTTAATTTAAATAGCCTCCTTCATGAGGAACAATATGGCTTTACAAAGGGTCGTTCGACTACAGATGCGGGTGTTGCAACACATATTTAACGCATGGGAGAACTCGCAAAATGCTATTGGAGTTTTCTGTGATCTCTCCAAAGCCTTTGATTGCGTGCACCATGAAACGCTTTTGCGTAAACTGCGTTATTATGGTGTCCATAACGAAGCTTTAAACGTAATAAATTCTTATTTACATAGTAGGTTCCAATGTGTAGAAAGTAATGGTGTAAAATCTTCCGGGCTACCAGTTCAGTTAGGTGTGCCTCAAGGCTCAATACTCCCCCCCCGAGTGGGTTCCCGCATTGTCGTTGCGGGGGGGCTTAGTAACCGTGGTCTCCCATCCACGGTGAAGCCAAGAGGAACCCAACAGTGGGGCCGCTCGTCAGGGCTTTTGCCTCAAAGCCGACGACGTAGCGGCCAAAAAGTAGGTTGCGGTGAGGTGCACCGCAACTGAGGTGGGCCGCGATGTCGAATGGGAGGCATCGCGGCTGAGGGTTACAGGCTGCGGTAGAGGAGGAGTGCCGGTGCTTCTGAGCAGCGCTCTTCCCTTCCGTGGCCTGGACGGGGCCGCCACCGTTTGATGGCGGACGCGGTGGGGCCGCAGGGGAAGAGGAGTGTCGGTATGGCGTCAGCCGCTCTCCCTATCCTCTGCGGCCGAAAAGTGGTAGACGGGACGGCGCGTTGTGTTCCTCACGCGCGCCGTCAAAGATGTCAGCAACCACTGGTGGGGTCCGCAAGGGCCGATGCCTGCCAGGGGTGCGGGTTTGTTCGAAAGAGATACCACGGCCCCTGGCATACGGGCTACTGAGGGAACACGGGTGGGTTTTAGTCAGTAAAAGTCTGACACGCCCTCCTGCTCTACTCAGCAGGAGAAGTCATTTGATGATTTCCCACCCAAAAAAAAAAAAAAAAAAAAAGGCTCAATACTCGGCCCATTCTTGTTTTTAGTATATATCAATGACTTACCATTCTATTTAAAGGGTATTTGTGATGTTGTTCTGTTTGCAGATGACACTTCTCTTATTTTTAAAGTAGACAGGAATAGACAAGATTTTGACGACGTAAACAGTGCACTCTCAATGGTTACGGATTGGTTTACGGCAAATAACCTAGTACTTAATGCCAAGAAGACAAAGTGTGTAAAATTCGCCTTACCGAATGTTAGAAATCCTGGTCCAAACATCGTGTTAGATAAAGAGGTGCTTGAAACCGTAGACTCGACGGTTTTTTTGGGCATAACAGTAGATGCTAAACTTCAGTGGGGCTCACACATATCAAGCCTAGCGGGAAGGCTCAGTTCGGCCGCCTATGCCGTTAGAAAAGTAAGACAATACACTGACGTTGAAACAGCTCGGTTAGTTTATTTCAGTTATTTTCATAGCGTTATGTCCTACGGCATTCTGTTGTGGGGCAAAGTCGCTGATATTCAAAATATTTTTGTTCTTCAAAAGCGAGCTGTTCGAGCAATTTACCAACTGGGTGCTAGTGTCCCTAAGAGATTTTTTTAAAGATATCGGTATTCTCACGGTGGCATCGCAATTCATATTCGCTAACATCTTATATATTAGGCAAAATATACACTTATACACTAAAAACAGTGATATTCATAATATTAATACTAGAAATAAGGTTAAACTACGTGCTCCCTTTCACCGGCTTCATAAGGTTCATAACTCATTTGTTGGGCTTGGTATAACCTTTTAAAGATAAAGAAGAAGAAGATAAAGATAAAGAAGATAAAGATGTAAAGAGATGATGTGTGTGTAGATGTGATGTATGTATGTGTGTGATGTGTGTGGTGTGTGTGTGTGTGATGTGTGTTTTTATAACAAGCTTCCCTTTTCTTTGTTAGATTTACCTTTTAGTGCGTTTAAAGCCAAAGTAAAATCCAACCTTTGTTCTAAGGCATACTATTCTATTAACGACTACTTAAACGATAAGAATAGTTGGTCGCTGTGATTAACTCAAGACAATGTTTGTGTTCTTTCACCAGAATTAGCTTACCTACTGACAGGTTGTATGAATTACATTCATATACTTAATTGTTTATTTTATTAGACTCTTTAAATCATTTTATTTTTTACTATTGTATTGTACAGTATCAAGTTCTTCTAACTGAACAGACAGCTGTGCTGCTGGGGACCTAGTTGCGCCACTTCTTCTTCCCAGCTAAATCAATAGGAAGTGTCGAAGGGTGGGCGTTTTGGGGGGACTGTCTTATGTTTTCTTTTTTTTTTTGACGTTCGAAAAGTGCTGACTCTCAGCCTAGTTTGAATAAATGACTTTTGATTTTGATTTGATTTTGAACCTGATATACATGACCTACATTTTGTCCATTGCGATACAACAACAAAACTATTTGCGTAACAAGCATATTTCCATGCCTTATTCAGCTGCATACAGTAAGACTAGAAGCCAACCCCAACAAAGATGAGAAACGGCTAGGTGGGTTAATTTTTGACTATATATTTTATAAGCCTTGGGGCTTGTGGCTAAGTAACAATAGCTGCGCGGGTCGATCGATCAGGTTAAGCTACGATTGCCACGGTTGGTCCGTGGATGGGTGACCATCTTTACATACCAAAACCCCTCCGTGCCTCGGAAAGCACGTTAAGCCGTTGGTCCCGGCTGTCATTTGTGGATCTTTGCCAGTCGTTACGGGTCGTCAGAAGCCCGAAAGTCTGACAACCAGTCTTACCAAGGGGTATCGTATTACCCAGTAACTGGGTTGTGGAGGTCAGATAGGCAGTTGCTCCATATAAAATACTGGTATTCAGCTGCATCCGGTTAGACTCGAAGCCGACCCCAACATAGGTGGGAAAAGGCTAGGCAGATGATGACATTTTATAAGCTTTACTTTTATCCTAATAATTATAAATGCAGAAAGTAAGTCCTACTGATCGACACAAAGCCTGTAATCTGGAGGAAGATAGTGGCTACTTTGAATCCTGGATATTTGTATCAGTAATGTATGAAATAGGTACCAAAACCGCGTTAATACGAAGTCACGGGTAACAGCCAGTAATATATAATTTCTAAAAACGCTTTTATATCACAACTAAAATCATATTACTCCCATCTCTACCGTTTTTCCCAGAATCAAGTTAATATTTTCAATGGGGATACGGGAGATATATTTCTAAATCCAATATTATTATGAGTCGAAGTACCGTCTGTTAACAGTTCTATGAAGCATTTGAATAAAGGTATAGAATAGAATATCATTTATTTCTGAGTGGGTGATATTAATATCGAAAATTATGTTTTGTGTACAATTAAGAAAAGGCGTGTATGACCAGATGTATGAACGTTAACGAAACAAAAGGAGTATGTATGGATCGTAGCAAGTGGCTTTCTATAGTTTCTTCCTACCGCCTATAAAGGCGTGAGTTTACGAATATCATCATCATGATCATCATTTCAACCGAAAGACGTCCACTGCTGGACATAGGCCTCTTCCAAAAGGGGGGTTTTGCCATAATCACTCCTCTTGGCAGGCGGGTTGGCGAACGCAGTATGGTCGTAAAATGCATAGAGAATGCTGCTGTCCATTCTCTAGTAGGTCCCTTACTCGCCTTCTACGACATCGACGGAAAGAAATGGGATGTTGCTATTCTTTTACGTCCTGCACCACACGGAACCAGAATTTTATGAATATGGCTGAAGAAAATAAACCACGAAGGTCGAAAAAAATACAAAGTAGGTATGTTCATCCTGTTTTTTTTTCTTGAAAGCCATCTTAAGCATGACGGTTAAAAAACGCTACCACTTATGTGACTTTCCAAAATCAAAATAACGTGTTACAAATTCAAATTGTCGATGAGTAACCTAGTCTCTGTACTAGTATTTTGATGGCAGTCCGAAAGTACCCGATGCGCCTTACTAACTATGCTTCCCCTTTTTTTTTATGTTTTCTGACATTACGAACACTTCTGTTCTTATTATTATTATTTTTCTGACATTGCGAACATTTCTGTTCCTATTTTTATTAATTTTGTGACATTACGATTTTGTTTTTGATTTTACTGAACCAAGTATTATTTATTAAAATTTCAATAGATACTTATTATATATTTTTCTTTCTTTTTGGAAGTCAAATTTTATGAATTTCTCAAATGGGATTGAAACTATAGTTTTGTATAATTTAGAAGCATTTTGTCAAATTTTTGTAAATGTGAGTACCATGCATCCTTATAATATGTTGTTTTAATGTACGTCGACTTGAAAAAACGTGGTAGTTGAGAGTATGTCATGCTCACTTAAATGTCTCACTGATGGTGGCGTGTGTGTTGGATCATTCGGTTCCCTAGAAAATGGTTGAGCTGGATGGTGCTGATCCATGCGTCAAGTTCGTGAACGGGCGCCGTCGGTTGAGACTGGTCATCTCTTATCTGCCATGGCTTATTTTGAATCTTATTTTTTTTAATTTATTTTATTACATTTTTTTACATTGTTCTCACATATAGAAGCACCAAGAATAATGTTCCCACACACACAAATTTTGTAATACCCACGATTTAAAAGAGTGTCCTTGGAGTTTCTTGCCCGTTCTTCTCCAGAGAGATCTACGTTTTTGGAATGGGCACCTAGCTTCAACTTCGATTTTTGTTTGACAATTCAAAAGTGCCTGTGAAAGGTCTAATTGAAATAAATGCTTTGAGTTTGAGTTTGAGTTTAACGCGTTATGTAAGTTTGTGATTGGTTGCTTCATAAATGATGGGCCTAACGGTTAAGGGAACCACCACGTGCCCATCTGGACTTTTACTAGTCTTCGCCAACTGTATTCAGATGCATGGTTGTGAATTCATATTCTTTTTCTAAGTGCGGAGTGGCTTTCACTATGCATTGCGGAACATAGGTGTCAGCTGATTTACACACATTATTAGTGAGCCTTCCGTTTGCCTAGCCTTTATCCCAACTATGCTGGACTCAGCTTCCAGTCAAACCAGATACAGATAACATGAAACAACTGCCTATCTGACCTCCACACAACCCAGTTTCTGGATACCACGATACACCTTGGTAAGACTGGTTGTCAGATTTTTAGCGCTTTGGGTTGTGTTCTTTTCACCTTTGACTAAGGTGAAAAATTGGAAATTGTTTGATAAAAGTCCATTAAATGACCTAGTTCCGTGTGGTGCCGGACGTAAAAGAATAGCAACATCCAATTTCTTCCCGTGGGTGTCGTAGAAGGAGACTAAGGGACTTACTAGAGAATGGGCAGCAGCGTTCACTAAGCATTTTACCACCATACTGCGATCGCCAACCCGCCTGCCAAGCGTGGCGATTATGGCAAAACCCTCCTTTTGGGGGAGGCCTATGTCCAGCGGTGGACGTCTTTTGGCTGAAATGATGAAATGACCTAGTTTACTCTACAATGCACGTTATAAATAAAATACATAATAAGTGCAGACGCCAAGCACGGCAACGATCGATGATCTAATTTTAACTTACTAACAACTAGCACAGGCAGTGTACAAAAAACTTAACTACATAAGTTTACAAGGTATTTTAATAAAATACCATATGTTTTTTTAGTTTGCATACTTTGTGTCCCACTGCTGGGCAAGTACGTCGCATTTTTTTCTTTGAAACCTCCCTGTTTTTTCTTATCTCTGGCCATGTTGGCCCCGCAAACTCAAACTTCAAATAAACCAATTACTGGTACGTCTGAATTATTGTCAAGGGATCGGTCAGTTGGAAAAATGAAGCTAATTGCCCATTCCAAAGCTTAATAATACTTTTTAAATCAAATTTGGTTACAAAATATTGGTTACATTATTTGTGTTGAAATTTTACGTGTAAGAACGATGCACAACATTAAAAGCATCCGTAATAATAAAAAAATAAAAAAAACAATTCAAGCATGAAGTTAAATAAAATTAAAATAAGCCGTTGCACCTAAGAGACAACCAGTCCTTACTGACGGCACCCGTTCAAAAACAAGACGAATAGATTAGCACCATTCAGCTCAACTATTTTGATAGGAAATAAAGGATCCAACACATGCGCAATAATCAGCGAGACATTAGAGTTAGCATGATAAGACGTACTTACCCAGTAAATGGTAGCTTTATAGTATGTATATAGTACTCACACATGCAAACATGATCAGATTGTCACCCCACCGGTCTACCCTAATGGCGATGTCCTACCGTAGGCGTCCAGTAAGTGACGATCGTTGCACTGAAAATCAGCGCTGTGCTGTGGATCCCATAGCGCAGCATCATGCAGAGTGGCCTTCTTGTCAGAGTCACGGCGTGCAGCTGCCGACTATTTATGTTCCATATTTATGTATAACTATCTGTGTTTGTTATCATGTTTTCTTTTTTTTTAATATTACGTCATCTTTTATAAGCACGTGTATCTATGACAAATAAAACGATTTTTCTTTATTTCTTTCTTTCTTTGCCCATCTCTCCGGTGCATTCTTGCGACGTGACCAGCCCACTCCCACTTAAGCATAACATTAAGACAGTATTTGCCGAAGGCGTAGCCAGAGATGTAAATAGTATACCCGTATTTCGCCAGTTACGTCTATTTCCCGTGTAATAAGGGGCGAGCCCATTGCCGTCAACCGGGCTCAAATAGAGACTCCATGCTGTTCCAGATAAGTTCTTAATGGAATGGTATTTATATTGTGTTCTTTGTTAAAATTATTATGCTTTATCTTTTTTTTTTTTTTTTAAGCTAGCTAATTGCAGGGCTATTATTAGCTAGCTTTAAAGGCATTTCTATGCATTCGTTTCTCGTGATTTCTAATTAAAAAAAATTTATCCTGCAATTTGAAAGACATGCTTTAATGTTCAGTACTTCCCAGGATTAATTCCAGGAATTCGGACTAATTCCAGGATCTTGTTCTCTTTAATTTTCATTTACTAGAAAACAAGCTAAACCGCTCATTTGATTTCTTTTATAGATAACTAAATATTATGTTACTATAATTTGATAAGCTGCTGCAACTTAATACCAATAAGCGTAGGTTTTTACTACAGGATTTCTAATCTCATGTGGCGGTTCAAGTCTGTTTTAACACCTCTGAATATTTCCTAGGACATCGTTATCCTATATATCATAAAGATTGAAACAAAAAAAAAAACTTACATTTTGAAGGTTAACCGTTTTTTATTTATTTTAAAGTTTTTAGCTATGGTACCTACCACACACCAATTCGTTTACCAAACTTTGCTATGGAAAAAAGAGTGATATCTTAAAAATGTTGTAATCCTTCCTGGATTAGAACATTTTTAAGAAACACAATTACTGGGTTGTGGAGGTCAGATAGGCAGTCGCTCCATGTAAAATACTGGTATTCAGCTGCATCCGGTTAGACTGGAAGCCGACCCCAACATAGTTGGGAAAAGGCTAGGCAGATGATGATGGATTAGATTAAATACGTATTATCTAAGCTGACGCAAAAACGACCTAAGCAAAAATAAAAACAATATATATGGGACCACCCCTGACGCGTACTTTTTCCTTTAATAATAATTTTCAAAATCAACCCACAATTGCCGGAGATATCGTAGAACATACATACAAAAAAAGTACAAGCAAATTGAGTACCTCCTCCTTTTTAAACTCGGTTAAAAAACAGTTCCCTTTTTTATTTACGCGATAGACCGTACATTCACGTACGCATGGTTATACGTACAGTCAAGCCCTCATGACTTATTTATCATGAAGGCTGTGTCTATAAACGAGATATGTCTTTTGTCAGAAAATAATTTTCGTATTTTTTATCTGACATCTGAACAGTTCCCCGAAAAAAATTATTTACCCACGCCGTATTGTCCTTGATGTTTCATCATGTAAATAATATAGTACTTCAAGTATCAGCAGGATCCTTTACAAATATGGGAGCTTTTCACCCTCGGATGTCAAATATTGGTCAGGAGAATTAAAGTCCGAAATACAGGGACTACATGTTTTGTAACAGCAAACAGTATGGACATATGTGTGATGAGGAGCTTTGTTTATTAAATTAAATTTTGTTTAGTTGGATGAAAAGTACAATATCAGATCATCGAGATTTTCTTATTTTTTTATTGTAGGAATAATGGGATAAATTACACACCTACACACAGTTGGGTACTTCGAGTATACGTAGTTATTCAATGTTGTAATAAATCCTTACAATTTTATCAAATTAAATGCTATGTAAAATATTAATTTAATTTTTAAAGGCCGATAAATACGTTTATTTTTAATTGAAAACATTGTTCTATTTTTAACACATAAAAATAAAGAATATAAATAAATATGACAATACGCACTCACCTGTACTTTTAAAATCCATTTGCAAATAAATCACTTACGTATACACTTATTTACAAAGTTTTTAAGCAACTACTACATACAACAATCATTAAGTTAATTAAACTAACAAGAAACAAACTTCAAAGTTTCTGAAACACTCACTTAAATTTAAGTTTTATTCCGTACTTAACCATAATTTATATACAGGGTGTATTACACTTTTTCACGTATCGTTGACAGTTCGTCACCCGCGCGCGAAATGCCTAAAGAGGCAGCAAAAACCAGTAGCAACCGGTTCAAACTAGACGGCGTGCGGCCAATTACTGACGATCGCACGCAAGCCCGCGCTAAACGCGGCACTGCGCATGCTCCGCGCCGATTGACACCCGCCAAGCTTATACACTAATACTACAGGAGAGAATATTCATAAGTTAGTTTTTAGTTTTGTTTAGAATGTTCCTCGCGGGATCCGAATGGGCCGTAGAGTTTGCCAAATCAAAACAAACGATAAACTGAAAGGGAATGAGCCCGATTGGGGCCTATTTGTATTTATGCCTTCATATAATTTTAACGAAATTTTGTTTACGTTGATAAAGGGTAGGTATTCTGGAAAGTATTACAGAAATTCTTTTAAAGCTATTTTTGAAGGTAAATACTTTCCATCTTTTATAAAGAATTGCTGCCCTAAGGCTGGTTTTGAAGAAATGGGACTGTTTGCACATAAAAACTTGTAATGTAAAATTTGTGTCAATTTAATAACATCAGGGAATAAACCTGTTGAGGTTTACTAGATACAGTAGGTTTAAAAACCGCAGGTAAACCTTACTTTATAAAAAGCGCCACACTCAACAAAGAACACCATCAAGACTGCCTAATTCATTGACTTCAGTAAATCGGTATTAATACACCCGATGGGACATCTTCAAATCGCTAAAAGCTTAACATCCATCCCCTTTTATCAGAACGATTGTAGAAAACCACTCAACCCTTTTAAACCCCAATCTGAAGTGCGTCCGGTCGTTAGTAGACATTAATGGAATTCAACCGGTTACTCTGCCGTGAAAATAACAAGGAGGCTGGATTTCATAAGCCCAATCTGTTGTTCTCACAGCGATAACAATGTTAGGCGACAACATGCAAATTGTACGGAACTTTCGTTTTACAATCAAATAAGCGGGATTTGAAGGTTGGATCTGAAGTGTTTCGGTGCTAGTGGATTAATAATTAACTGAGCTTACCAATTATATTTTTTAGGATTTTATTAATTTATAGTTTACTAGCTGACCCGACAGACGTTGTCCTGTCCGTCCAATAGTCATTCATACAAAATACCTTCCCTACCTACCCTACCTACCCTACCTACCCTACCTACCCTACCCTATCTACCCTACCCTATCTACCCTACGCTACCTACCCTACGCTACCTACCCTACCTACCCTACCCTATCCTACCTACCCTACTTACCCTACGCTACCTACCCTGCCTACCCTACCTACCCTACCTACCCTAAACATATAAAAAAAAAACCTAAAAACCATCCATGGACTTCAACGACCATTTAAAAAAAAGAATTTGTAAAATTGGTCCAGGCGTTGTTGGGTTATGCGCTTACCAACACATTTTGCGATTCATTTTTATATTATAGATTTAAACGGTACAATACCAATTCTACCTAATAATTAAAGTAGAAGCCAATATAAAGTGGCAAATAATTACGTTAAGATTTGTGATTAAATTAAAAACTGACATGGAACAGGGGACACCCTTGCATACTTTCCCTAACAGAATACCAGATATATACGCATAATTTTAGAATAGAATAAAAACGTTAAAGCAAACAGCTTGCAGCGTAACAGTACTTCAGCCTGTATGCACGGTGATTATAGCGGAAAAATACTGTTGTGTACTGTACTGTACTGTTGCACATGTTACAAAAATCTTTTGGGATCTGAATGATATTGTCCGTGGTTGACAGCCATTTGGAAAATGGTTTTGGAATAATAATAAAAAAACTATTTTGCCACCGATTTCAGAAATTCAAGTTATTTTTGACATTGTAGTATTTTTTTTTTAATCGTTTGTTTTTATTAGGTAAACTTTTAATATTTCCTTTTAATTTAGGGTACCTACCCCACCCAAAGTCTTATTTATACCTTACTTGCTAAGTAATTAATACTGACAGCCAGTTGTGTGTTAACATCATCAACATACGCATAGTATTGCGTACATAGTATAGCGTACATAGTGTAGTATATACCGTATAGTATAGCAGTATGCGTTATAGCTAACTCAACGGAACCTTTCTATAGGTACAGCCTTGCAAAGAAAAGAAGAATTGTTCAAATCGGTTAATAAATGACGGACATCTGAGGAAAATTTTTTTTAATTGAGAATCTCCATCTTTTTTAAAGTATGAGAGTATTTAGACAAAAAATAAAATAAAGGCATTAGTTCTAATATTAGCCAGGTGCCAAATGATTCTGGTGTTGCTCTTCACGTATTCATATTTTTTCACAGCATTTTCCTGTTGCTAGTTCTAGGTAATACATCAGTGCCCTAAATAAAAGCATTTAAAATTGCATTATATTACTAAGTCTAAATGTTGCAACAGCCTAAACGTGAGAAATTGCAGGCCGTCGGGAGCGAGCACCATAGTCATCCATTTTATTTACTTCATTCTCACTACTTTTACGGATAACATATATTTTTATTTATTTATTTTATGGTGTCGGAAGCCTTTACTGGTTTTTGAGCTTAATGTAGGGAACTATATAAACACGTATCTATGTTTAGCTTTAAAAAAAGGAAAAAAATTGGCATGTCGAGGTAGTTTCTTTTGGAGCAGTTCCCGGAACCTAGGAGCCCAATGTCTAGCAGTGGACTGCGATAGGCTGGTTTGAGTTATTAAAATCTTAGAAAGTGTAGCAGTCGTGATGTGTAGCACAACTTGGGAGAGGCCAGGCTGCGAAAGGCTAAACAGACTCATTGCGTTGATAAATTATTTCATTTGAGTTTCACTTCTTTATGTTCTCTCACAAGTGATATTTATTTTGAGAGTGATACGAGTAGTCACATACTGGCACTTTGTCATTTTTTTTATTATAAAAACATCACATTGTCGTCATAATTCAAAATGGCGCTAACGGGGTGTCAACCGTCACGCAAAAAAGCGTTGCTTCGTGTCAAACGAACGTCAAAAGTTAAATTTTAACGAGCTTAACATACTGATAACTGGTAATATGAGATGAGATATCCTTTATAAAAGTTATACGTACCACGATACATACATAGACGATACATAATATTATATATTGAGCCTATACATGAGCTACTTAGCCAAGCGGCATGGCAGGCATAGCCCACAAAACTTGTAAAGGATCTTATTTGCCGATAGGAATGTAGACTTTTTCCTTTACAAATATTAATCTATCTTTTAGAAGCTTCTTTTCAAAGTTGGTTCGATATTTTAGCTGTTAATCTAATATTATAAATGCGAAAGTAACTCTGTCTGTCCGTGTGTTAAGCAATCACGCCTAAACTACTGATAGGATTTAAATGAAATTTGGCACAGAGATAGTAGTCTAGAGCCTGAGAAAGGAAATAGGCAACTTTTTAATCCGAAAAAAAAAGGGCTGTAAAGGGTTGAAATTGGGGATGAAAGTTTGTATGAAACTTACATCATTTTTAAAGCTAGAAAAGCTTGAAACTTATTTTTAGGCCTTATTTAAAAAAATACTCTAAAGGGGTAAAAATAGGGGATATAAGTTTTTGTGCGATGACGTCGGAAAAACAGCTTACGGCCCAGAAACTAAAAATATATTATAAATTTGAAAGTTTGTGAAAATGTTTGAATGTTTGTTACGCAATCACGCAAAAACAGCTCAACGGATTTGGATAAAATTTGGCACATAGATAGTTTATAACCTGTATTAACACATAAGATAGTTTTCATCCCGGTAAAATTATCCCACAGGAACGCCTGTGGGATAATTTTCAACCTTCACACGGGTGAAACCGCGGGCAACAGCTAGTACTGCTGTAAATAGAATGCATGAACAATACCTCTGTTTCCTCAATAACATGAAAAGTAATTAATTCACATCCCAAAAGTTATTTAATTCCATTTCAATGTCTTCTACCATCTGTTAATTTTTGTGACATAAAAAATACTCAGAAAAAACATCCATTTCTATTATCTCTGAAAATGTCAAATGCTGAACTTGGCCCCTGAAGACTTTGCTGAAAGGAAAATTAATATTTTTTACAAAGAAAGAAAGAAGACATAAAATGTTTATCCCGCCCTGTTATATTGGAAATACATTATGACTGAAGTAAGACGATATAGCTAAGTAGATAGTGCTCTGTTTAATTTATTTTCTGAAGTGACACACGGTTAGTAATAGCCTTTTAGTCAAAGAACATGCTAATCGACGTTATACCCAGTATATAATTGATTGCTTCACAAACAGACAGCTGTTTTCTTCAACAGAACAACATATGTACGTAATATATACTCATACAACAATAGGTTGATTGATCGATTATATATTCCGAGGGTTTTTCCCTGTGTCGTTTCCATTTACATAATACATATTTAATTCGATGAAAAGGTATACATACATTACCCAAAGGTTCGAGACAGGAAAAACCGAAATAAATTTTAAATATTTTTTCCTGAATTTTTTTGATTATTAAAGTGGAAAATTGAAATTGGACTGAAATTAACGTAAATGTATTAACTAATAATTAAATAAAAAAACTTTTAATTTGTACTGGAGCATCTTTTAATGCAGTTATTTCACTGGTTTGATACATTCAAAATGGTGTGTTCTGGGATGAGTGAAAAATTGCTTACTGTTATCATTATCGAAAGATTTCGATTAAGTTCTGTCCGATATTATACTAAATCCTCTCTTTTTGTTTCTGGGAAGGTTTATAAATACCTAAATTTAGATATTATCAATATGAAATCAAAACAAAAGTCATATATTCAATCAAGACTGACTGAGAATTTGCACTTTTTGACCGTCGAATCATTATAGGTTAAATCAAGTGATGTGTTTCTATGTATGCCACGATGATAATACTAATACTGAAGGTACTCTCTAGGTATCGAGCAAATTTAACCGTTTTCACTAAAGTGACACAAAGCACTATAAAATTGGGTGGAGCACCGCCGTGTCCTCGTGGAGGCGATCGGCGGCGGCGATCTCTCGCGTCCGGCCCTGGTCCAGGCCATGGTACGGAGCGAGAGGGCATGGGGAGCCGTCACCTCCTTCAGCGAAGCAGTGATGCTCGCGAAGAGGGAGGCGGCGCACGTGAGGGAGAGGCAACATATGCGCCCTCGCGACCCTAGCCGCCGCAGGATACGGAGACGCCCTGGGCGTCGGGAATCCCAGGCCGATTTCCGGCCACCGTAGGCATGAGCTTGCGGACGGCGAGTAATGGGTAGCTCGCTGTCCGGTAAGGACCAAGCCCAAGTCGACGGCGCGTTGTGTTCCACGCGCGCCTCAAAGAGATGTCAGCACAAAAATGATGGGGCCCGCAAAGGGCCGATGCCTGTCAGGGGTGCGGGTTCGTTTGAAAGAGATACCACAGCCCCTGGCATACGGGCTAATGAAGGAACACGGGTGGGTTTTAGTCAGTAAAAGTCTGACATGCCCTCCTGCTCCACCCAGAGCGGGAGAAGTTATTTGATGATTTCCAACCCAAAAAAAAAAAGCACTATAAAATAATAACAAGGATACAGGCATTAAGTCCGCCTTTGTACCATTCTTGTGTGCGAGAAGTTTAAATAAATAAATAGACAAACGAACGACTTGCGACGAACTACATATTTCGTCTTCCGATTATCCATAGATTTTATGCACACCTGCTTAATATTCCCACTAATTACAATTTTAAGTGATCCTGATTAGTTAGGTAGTGGGGCTAGTAAGAATAGAGGGTAATTTTTTTTTATTTATTTAATATTCAGACAACCATTGATCCATTAAATTTACATTATATTGTTAGTATGAACTTAAAAACTATGTTAGTACATAATAACTAAAAGAGACTTAGTCCTACTATTACTTTCAGGATGCTGTTACTGCTCTCACGCAATCTGCTTAGCAGTGAGGCTGTCTTTTTGCGCCAGGTGGCATCAAAGCCGTCTGTGCGCGTTTCAGCGAACATTGTTGACGCACTGCAGAAGCGCGGCAGACATAACAGCGCCCTGTAGGTAGGTGTAGGTATATTCTTGAAATAAATAAATAAAAATCTTCTAATTTCCAGCATCACTAAAGTTTTGCAACTCTTCTTAAATGTTACCTATCTGCACTAAACCTTGTTATTAAAGCACTAGAAGCTAAATGTACCACTCATTAATAAGTTAAGTGTAAGAGGTACTCTCTGTACTCGCGGTACTCGTGTGTAAGTACAAGATAATAAGCAGCGCAGTCTCATAGATACCTAATTTTGTGGAAGCAAGCGTTTCATGCATGCGTGCCTTGATAAACAGAATAAGGATAAAATATAAGGTTTTGTTGATATGTGTCTATTTACTCAACCGATAAGAAGCATACCGTGTGGCGCCAGACGTAAAAGAATAGCACCATCCCATTTCTTCCCGTGAGTGTCGTAGAAGGCGTCTAAGGGACTTACTAGAGAATGGGCAGCAGCATTCTCTATGCATTTTACCACCATACTGCGATCGCCAACCCGCTTGCCGAGCGTGGCGATTATGGCAAAACCCCCCTTTAGGGGAAGGCCTATGTCCAGCATTGGCCGACTTTCGGCTGAAATGATGATGATGATAAGAAGCGTCTTTGTTTCTCTTCTAATCATCATCTGCCTAGCCTTTTCCCAACTATGTTTGGGTCTGCATCCAGTCTAACCAGACGCAGCGGAATACCAGTCTCTTACATGGAGCGACTGCCTATCTGACCTTCACAACCCAGTTACTGGGTAAAACACGATACTCTTTGGTAAGACTGGTTGTCAGACTTTCGGGCTTCTGACGACCCGTAACGACTATCAAAGATGCACAAATAACAGTCACGACCCGTTGGTCGAGCTTATCGGGCTTTCCAAGAAACGGAGAGGCTTGGTATGTAACTAAGGTGACCCATCCACGGTCCAACCGCGGCAAGAGTAGCTTAACCTAATCGATTGACAAGTGCGGCTGTTATTACTTAGCCACAAGCCCGTTGTGTTTCTCTTTTAATATTTTTTGTTTTATTTTACAATTTTGCAATACGTCGGTTCCAAAAAAATCGACTACTTAAACACATCATATAATATATATGACAGAAAATTATGGAATAATAATATGCTTCTTAGCTGTTCTTAAAAGTATACGCATTAACGTTCTTACTTCTATTTCGATTGGAACGAAATATTTTGCTAAATAATTTATTCGGGTGCGGACAACGACTCGCAACACGTTACTATTCAGTATATGTTTCTGAAACACTCTGCTTTGAGATTTTACGTCGATTTCTTTTGAGTAGATTTCCCATACACTTGAACGGCATAGGCATTGTAGTTTTGCTATGGAACAACTTTTGATAATCGGCAAACATTTCCTACGATAGAGGGTCTAGTATCATGTGCATAATTAATGTTTACAGTTATTCTTATATCACTTTAACCAGAACACTAATAGACTCCCCCCCGAGTGGGTTCCCGCATTGTCGTTGCGGGGGGGCTTAGTAACCGTGGTCTCCCATCCACGGTGAAGCCAAGAGGAACCCAACGGTGGGGCCGCTCGTCAGGGCTTTTGCCTTCAAGCCATTGACGTAGCGGCCAAAAAGTAGGTTGCGGTGAGGTGCACCGCAACTGAGGTGGGCCGCGATGTCGAATGGGAGGCATCGCGGCTGAGGGTTACAGGCTGCGGTAGAGGAGGAGTGCCGGTGCTTCTGAGCAGCGCTCTTCCCTTCCGTGGCCTGGACGGGGCCGCCACCGTTTGATGGCGGACGCGGTGGGGCCGCAGGGGAAGAGGAGTGTCGGTATAGCGTCAGCCGCTCTCCCTATCCTCTGCGGCCGAAAAGTGGTAGACGGGACGGCGCGTTGTGTTCCTCACGCGCGCCGTCAAAGATGTCAGCAACCACTGGTGGGGTCCGCAAGGGTCGATGCCTGCCAGGGGTGCGGGTTTGTTCGAAAGAGATACCACGGCCCCTGGCATACGGGCTACTGAGGGAACACGGGTGGGTTTTAGTCAGTAAAAGTCTGACACGCCCTCCTGCTCTACTCAGCAGGAGAAGTCATTTGATGATTTCCCACCCAAAAAAAAAAAAAAAAAAACACTAATAGACTGCAAAACAACTAAGTAAAACAGCTTCAACAAAAAAATGAAAACGTACCAGGCGTTTACGTTGTATGGCGGAGAAAGCAGGAAATAGGATAAGGAAGGAATTATCTCTTAGTATAATACGGACGACGTAAGAGAAAATAAAACATGAAAATATTAAATGGAAAAAATAAACTCCGACCAAGGCAACGCTTTTTCTTGTACTTATTAAAATGTTAAACGAAATAACATTGATGGATTTTCAAAACATGGCCCCTTTTCTTTATAAGAAGTTGTATTTGTTGTTTTTAACACAAACACTAATTGTTTAAATCATAATGGGGGACGTTGGCTGGTAGCCAATAGTACAGTCAGCAACAAAAGTCGATGAACACTTCAGGTTTTACACGTTTTCATTATTGATAACCGGAATTTGTCATTTATTTACTCATAGTTAACTAGCTTTTGCCAGCGGCTCCGCCGGCGTGTATATCGATTATCGCGTAAAAATTTAGCCTATGTCTTTCTCCATATCCCAGGCTATATCTCTGCCTAAATTTCATGATGATCGGTATAGCGGTTTAGGCGTGAAAGCGTGACAGACAGACAGACGAGTTACTTTCGCATTTATAATATTAGTAGGGAAGTAAGGATTAAATCGGTACACACCGGTACACATCGGTACATCAATAATTACGTTGACAATAATCAAGTTAAAAATAATTAATTTCAAATGTAACAGTGGTCTCTTGCTTACTTTCTCTCAAAGACCATCAGGCATATACTCATAATATTACTAAACTCCATTCATCTATAAACCAATAAGTTGCAAGTTGCGGAAGATATCATTTATTTACTTGCTCATTGTGGGTCGGTATCTTTTGGTCTTTTGTCTATAATCTGCGCTAAACCAAATAGGTACCGACTAATAATTTAACAATTTAATTAATTGTGTAAACGTACAACGATAGTACAAAGGTCCAAGATTGTTGTAGCAGCGTAGCGTCGCCTACGGTTTTTGAAAAAAGTAAGCTTCTGTCTTCTCGTATCCATGAAACAATCTATCTATCCATATCTTCTATTTAAATAAAAAGACAAGTCCTGACTGACTGATTGACTGACTCATCAACCCAGCCCAAACCCTTGGACAAAGAAAGCTGAAATTTTGCACAGAGGTTCCCTTTATAATGTAGACAAGGAATAAGGAAGGATTTTTCGAAATTCGACCTTTAAGGTGTTGAAAAGGGGGGATTTTGTTTCTTTGAAAAATCTTATTCCTTGAGTTAATAAACCTGAAACTTGGCACAAATATGTATCTAAGTAAAATATAAAGTTGGTCATTTATTGTTTTTAAACTACCCTCTAAAGGGGGATTGGGGGGTGTCAAAGTTTGTATGGAAGAATTTTAACGCTCGGCCTGATTAACTCGAAACTCAGTATTTATACCTAAAACCAAAAATAAAGAACAAAGTGTATCAGAATCTTTCGAAAATCGACCCCTAAAGGGGTAAAAAAGGGTAGTTCATTTTACAAGGGATGATTTTACTGCGTTGTCTTGAATAACTCGAAAATTGGTATAAATAAATATAATAAGTACAAATAATGTAAAAGAAACAAAAGACTTAAAAAAAAAACCCTTTGAGGGTGAAAAGGGGGTATAGATTGTTTGAAAAGTTTTCTGTGGAGAAGTAAATAATATACACATATACCTGGGCCATATTATTATAAACCTTATACTTGCTGAGGTGGTTTTGTGTGAAGAATAGTAATTACATAACTTTATATTGTTGACGTCAGGAGAGAAACATTTATCGTACTAATATTAAAAATGTGAAAGTTTGTGAAGATGTTTGGATGTTTTTTATTCAATCAGGCAAATATGACTGAACGGATTTGGGTGAAATTTGGCACACAGATAGATAATAACCTGAATTAACACATAGTATAATTTTTATCCAGGTGGTACGTTCCCGCGGGATAATTTTCGTAATCCACGCGGGCAAAGCCGCGGGCGGAAGCTAGTAATTCATAAAATTGCTGCCCACGTTATGTAGTACATTAACTAAGAATAATATTCGACCTGCGTTTAATATTCTCTAATTTCAATTATAACAAAAAAAAAAAGAACCTTTTCGTAGAGATTTTTTTGGTATTTTTATAAAATTATTAAAAAAAAAAAAATGTTTAATAATCACAAAATCAATTTCAAACTAAAATCATTGTCAGTATTAAACGAACCATATTTCTTTCATAAATATGGTTCGCTTAATACTGACAAAGATTTTAGTTTCAAGTCATAACTTACAGTGATGGAAATAAGCGGTTTAATAAATACTGCTTTGAAATAAAAGACGCATTCAAGGCCAGACTGTGACCGTTGACATGCAAACTGTACATACATAATTTAATCCACTCAGCGTATCGCACTCAGGATACGGAGACGCCCTGGGCGTCGGGAATCCCAGGCCGATTTCCGGCCACCGTAGGCATGGGCTTGCGGACAACGAGTAATGGGTAGCTCGCTGTCCGGTAAGGACCAAGCCCAAGTCGACGGCGCGTAGTGTTCCACGCGCGCCTCAAAGAGATGTCAGCACAAAAAATGATGGGCCCCGCAAGGGCCGATGCCTGCCAGGGGTGCGGGTTTGTTTGAAAGAGATACCACAGCCTCTGGCATACTGTTTTAGTCAGTAAAAGTCTGACACGCCCTCCTGCTCCACCCAGAGCGGGAGAAGTTATTAGATGATTCCCCACCCAAAAAAAAAAACAAAAAAAAAAAGCGTATCGCACTCCTCTGCTGGCCATATACCTACCTCTCCCAATTTATACAATAGCATCCTATCCTCCACTTTCTGCATCCGGTCTGTCCTAGCCACCTTTCTAAGGTCATCGGTCAATCTAGCTGGCGTCCCACACGCGATGTCCACTCCGATGCTCCACCAGCCATAGGTCTCTCAACAAACATAGCCAGTCCACTGCCACTTTACCTTGCTAACTCTGCAAGCTACACCGTAACTGACTGTACTTATTTTTCTTTATTATAAGTACCACAAAAATGAGGTGAGGGTCTTGTGGCTAAGTAATAACAGCAAAACGGCTCGATCGATCAGGATAAAATACGGTTATCGTGGTTGTTCCGTGGATCGTGACCATCTTCACATACCAATACCTCTCCATGACTCGGAAAGCACGTTAAGCCGTTGGTCATTCGTAGATCTTTGACAGTCGTTACGGGTCGTCAGAAGCCTGAAAGTCTTACAACCAGTGTTACTAAGAACCTACATTTTTAATTTTAAGTCCTAATTTTTTTTTTAATATTTTTAACTTCGTTTTTAGTATTTTAGCCACCCCACGATGTGCGATGACGTCATCGCGGTCGCTCTACGGTTTAATTAATTTAATTCACTTGGCATCTCAAGCGATTATTTTTGCTTCAGTCTCGAATTTGTGGAGGTGGGCGTTAATGATTGCGACATAGTATTACACTAATGCAGTTGTTATCGAACACAGAGTTTCTGTAAACTGAGTTTTTTTTTTCAATAAATAAATTATATAAAAGATGTAAAAATTACAAAAAAAAAAAAAATTATTGGGTTTTGGGGCATTTTCGTTTTCGCATTGTGTAAAATACTGTTTTTCAGCTGCATCCGGTTACATGAAAAGCCGGCTTTAACATATTTGGGAAAAGGGCGCAGATAAAGATGGTAAACGACACAAAACGAAAAAAAAAATACAAACTAGTTAAAATTAAATTCCATATTACAAGAAAACACATTTTTCTCTAGACGCACCCAAAAATCGACATCTCAAACTAGGGCTGCTACACAAACTGAAAATATTCAAACTCGTGAACAAAGGAGTTATCTTTCCGTTTAACAAAATGTTGAGTTCGAAACGATATGTTATTTTAGGCCGGTACTACCCCTACCGACTAAAGTACCGACCGAGGCGCGATACGGAAAATTGGATTTAGAGACCCTCTGTGCACTGCAATTGGATTACCATCGCCTACTGCGGAACCCACAGCTTTGATGTAATATTATCATTTAATATCATATAATTTTAGATGCGAAAAACCCTTCGGCATTTGATGTGTGATGGTATGTCATGCTTTGATTGATGCATACGTATCTACATGATCAAATTAAATTTGCTATCAAAACTCCACAGACGTGATGAGTATCAATATCTTGGTAATAATCGTGTAGTAACCCGTCACAGTCGGCGACCAACTGTACGTTTGGCGTGAACGTAGTCTAAATATTACTATTCAGGATATAACAGAAACCCTATTACTATTCTTAAGCACTAAAGATAACAGCTGGTATAGAATCACTATACATAGTTTCAGCTCAACATAAAATATTTTATGTTGAGCTGAAACTAATTCTCTTAGATTTGGTACCAAATTTTCGGTTTCATAATTATGTTTCTCAAATTGTCACCGCACTACGTAGGTCATAGTAACCTTCCACGTTACTTGCCAAAATCACGATAAATCTCTTCCGAGTGATGTGTTTATTTCGATTTGAAAAGTTCGGTTTCTGGTATCAATGTAGGTACTAAAAATTCTCATACCTTCCGAACATGTAGAGATAGGATTAAAACGCCTCCAATATCGTTTGATATCATACAAAGAACATGTTGCATATAGATAATATTATAAATGTGAAAGTTTTGTATGTTTGGATGTTTGTTACGCAATCACGCAAAAACGGCTGAACGGATTTGGATAAAATTTGGCATACATATAGATCATAACCTAGATTAACTTAAAGGATCATTTTTATCCCCGTAATCCCTTCGGCTGCCTAGAACTAGTGTCAAAGTTCTAACTGTCAAACACATATGTTCCCGTAGGATACATTATTCAACGCCCACGCGGACGATGCTGTCTGCAAAAGCTAGTATAAATTGTAAAAGACTAGCTGAACTCCGCGGTTTGACCGGCATGAGGTTCGATCTCGTGAGAATATTGGGACCAAAAGTATTTTGTGACTTAGTCCAGGTCATGATCTACCCGTGTCCTATATTTCATCAAAACCGTACTGCCTTTTTAACGTGAATCTGTCACAAACAAACAACTAAAAAAAACAAATCTTTTCAGTTCATAATATTAGTTTATTTGAATTTCTTTGTGTTTAGTTTTAATTAAAATTAAGGTTTGACACAAAAATAACCTTCAATTAAAAAAAAAAAACATAATTTTAGTTTAAATTTTTCGTATCGTTGAATTTTACTAAATTATGTAAGTAAAACTAATTAGCCATGGCCGGCGAAGGCTCTCTGCGAAAGTTAACTTCGCGAAAGATCGTTTTTCAATGCAATTTAAATACTTTTGCAGAAGGAAACGATATCTCTGTTAATTAACAAGGTTCAATTGAATGGAAAAGTACTTCCACATTACTGTATGTCAAAGTTTATCCGTAAATAAATTAAAAGTGGTTTAATTTGTGATGACCTACCGTCGAAAGTCTGTCTTGTATATTTTATGCTATTTATTTAGAGATTTTGCAGTCTTTTTACTACGGTCAACGGGTTTCAAAGGCTCGAGAACAAAGTCTTGGTTTGCTACGGCGCGGCGTAGCGTGGTACTACATCGTAGCATTAAGCTGCGTCGTAGCCAGAATTGTTCAAAACCATGTACAGACGCCAGCACATCAAGCTACTCCAATCTGTCAAATTTATTTGATAGATTTTCAACTTTATACCGTAAGCATAAGGTTCATGTTCAATTGGGAAAATTTGACAGGTTGGGGTAGGTTGACCTGCTGGCGTCTGTACGAATATTTTTATCCTCATAATGTGGAATGTTACTGCATGCCTCAGAGGAAGGAAGTCGCCGTCGATACAGACCGGAAAGTGCTGGCAAGACAACTTGGAAGCTTTTCTAAGATATTTGTCGGGAGGTTGGACCGTAGAAGCAAAGAATATTATTTTTAAAATGAAAATACATTGGTAAACTTCAGCTAAGCCCTTTGGGACAACAAAGCATCACGTTATGTTACGTAATGATATAGTTAGCATAATCAGCCTATAAATATCCCACTGTTGGGACACAGGCATTCTAGGCAGGCAGATGTCACATGTTTTTGAAGTTTTGGTTTTAGGACATGCTGGTTACCAAACGATGTTTTCCTTTGACATTTAGAGAGCGGTGGAGACCAAACAATTTTTAAATAAAGTAAAGCGCCCAGGGTTCGAACCTACGACCTTATTATTCGTAAGTTGCAGCCATTACCACTGGGCCATCACTGTTCTCTCTGGGTTACGTGTGGTGCCGGAAGTAAAAGAGTAGCACCATCCCATTTCTTCCAGTGGGTGCCGTAGAAGGCGACTAAGGGACTTACTAGAGAATGGGCAGCAGCGTTCTCTATGCATTTTACCACCATACTGCGATCGCCAACCCGCCTGCCAAGCGTGGCGATTATGGCAAAACCCCCCGTTTTGGGGGAGGCTTATGTCCAGCAGTGGACGTCTTTCGGCTGAAATGATGATGATAATGATACGAAGCGTTTTTGTTTCTCTTCTAATCATCACTGCCTAGCCTTTTCCCAACTACGAGTATGTTGGGTCGGCTTCCAGTCTAATCAAATGCAGGGGATTCCCAATATTTTACATGGAGCGACTGCCTATCTGACCTCCACAACCCAGTTACAAACACGATACTCTTTGGTAAGACTGGTTGTCAGACTTTCGGGTTTCTGACGACCTGTAACGACTATCAAAGATCCGAAATGATGATGATGAGATAAAACATATTAGCATAATCAGCCTATAACGTTTCCACTACTGGAACACAGGCCTCCTTTCTGTGAGAGAGAATAGACCGTAATCCACCACGCGTCGACCAGTGCGGGTCGATAGATGTCACATATCTTCGAATGTTTGGTTCCAGGGCATGGCGATTTCCTCACGATGTTTTCCGTTACCGTTTTTGAGAGCAGTGGTGATGCAAGTAAATCGCCTGGCAGAGTTCGAACCTACGACTCGTGGCCGTTGCCACTGTTCTAGATTAGAGACCTACCTTAGATACTATTATGGCTTAGTAAGCCATAATTGGTATTAATTAATTTTATAACAGAACGTATGGCCGGTCTAGTCAGGAGTGCTACTTCTAGCCATACCTCACTTGGGAAATTAAAAGGGACCAAAGGATTATGTTGTCGAGAGGACCGGCTGCACCAACCTCCTGCCTGCTAGTAACAACAATCTTCGATTATCATTTTAGCTGACAAGCACGGTGACTAGAGATTTGCTTTAACGTTGATCTCTGGGGAGGGTTATGGGAGAACTAAACGGTCAAAAGTTAATTGATATATCCATATCCATCATTTCAAC
Organism: Polymixis flavicincta; assembly: GCA_949987655.1. Classification (NCBI taxonomy): domain Eukaryota; kingdom Metazoa; phylum Arthropoda; class Insecta; order Lepidoptera; family Noctuidae; genus Polymixis; species Polymixis flavicincta. The sequence goes on along the minus strand of OX465181.1, from coordinate 23,922,728 downwards.
CCCGAAATGATGAACCAAAATAATGATAGGATCAACAATTTTAATGGAGCATGAGCTTTTACAGCTTCTCGTTTATGTACGTATTTACACGTCGTGGCGATTATGGCAAAACCCCCGTTTTGGGGGAGGCTTATATCCAGCAGTGGACGTCTTTCGGCTGAAATGATGATGATGGTCACTGCACTATACTACATTATTACTAAACAAAAACGAAACCTTCAAAAGTTTTATAACATTAAACGCTGCACTGCTGTCTAAATGGCTTTATTAGCAATAAATCGAATGCGTTCAATAATGTTACGTTCCTGGCAATAATGTAAATTCTATCAGCTGTTATATGCAATTTTATCTGTATTCCAGGATGAGACTAACGTCTGTCATTTCCCAGATAATTGTCTATCTGTGTGCAAAATTTCATCTAAATGCGTTATTTTAGCGTGAAAGCGTAAGAAATAAACGTAATTTCTTTCGCATTTATATTATTAGTTAGGAAGACAGATCAATACAGTTATTTATAAATTGGGCAGCTAAATAGTATCTACTCATAATACAACTACATAATTACATTCAATATCTCAAATGGTATAATTAATTTGTCTAATGGACGTTACTTTTATCGAGTAAATGTCTTGAGGAATATGCTTACGTTATTACTAGAAAAAGAAACTACCATTTTCTGTGTGACTTATTAATAAATCATCATTTGAGAGCGGTCTAAAAAGTGTAATTTTATTATCCCTGAGCTGTCGTTGTTTTAAAGTTATATTCTTGTGAATTCGAAATATTTTGCGTATAGTTTTTCTGAATCGATCATACGAATGTACGTTGTACATATTTCAAATTGAGTAGTTATGGTCTGGATTTTGCCTGAGTTCGGTAATAACTAGAATTAAGGTAAGTAATTTAAATAACATCACTATTTACAATTTTATTATTCGTAGTAAATAGAAATTGCTACCCCATTCTATATTAATTAGGTTAGGCTATAATACCAGCATTCCAGTTTGTATTTAGCGCCTCCTCATTGAAGTTGCAAAAGTTTAACGAAAATACAATTAGGAATGGCGTTCAACTTCAAAATCGTCGAGCAACTACCTTATGGTTGAACACAGTAATGAGAAAAGCAGCGATTTCGTAACAGTTCCAAATGTGAAATTTAACAGTTCCTTCGAAAACACAGGAACGGGTGTTCCTTTTTTTAACTTTCAGCGTTTTCTTTAGTTACACTTCTGTTCCGAACTTCCCTACACTCAATAAGACGGGAAATCACCTATATCCAAAAAACAACCTTAAACACTGTAAAACTAAGTTCATTTTCGATTGTGATTGTAACCGTCTTTGATACATAGTGTACCTTTGTGAATTCCAGAGCACGGACTTGGCGAAAAGTTAAAAGTTACAAAGTTCATTCGACTTAGAAAATTATCTTCGTACTATGTTACGTAGGAGCTTACTTAAACGTGTTTGTTATCGGTTGTGACACATGGCACGATGTATTGTACCTAGGTTGTTAGTATTGGATAGGTAATATGTGGTGTGTTTTCTCAGAACTTTATTAAGTTAGTTTAGTATCAGTATCAGATTGTGTGTGAGAAATCGACCCGAGCGCCGACTTTCGTATATCCGAAGTTATATTTAAAGGAATTGAAACGTACGTGTTTAAAGGTTATATGTGGTGTGTTCTCTCAGAACATTATTCAATTGGAAGCTCATGTACAAATAATATGAAATGAAATGTTTATTTATGATGAAACATAGGCACTTTTTGAGCACATAAAGTAGCAGTTACACACACACATACACTCTCACTTACACTGTTACATACACTCTCACAGACACTCAAAAATAGACACACTACGCACAGGTATTCACACACTCTCACTAACAAACTTGTTTTTATTTGATATTTTAAAGCACAGACGCTAGCACGTTGAGCTACCCCAATCTGTCAAATTTCTTTGGCAGATTTTCATCTTTATCACATAAGTATAAGGTTTTTTTTTTTTTTTTTTTTTTTTTTTGGGTGGGAAATCATCAAATAACTTCTCCCGCTCTGGGTGGAGCAGGAGGGCGTGTCAGACTTTTACTGACTAAAACCCACCCGTGTTCCTTCAGTAGCCCTTAAGCCAGGGGCTGTGGTGTCTCTTTCGAACAAACCCGCACCCCTGGCAGGCATCGACCCTTGCGGGTCCCATCACTTTTTGTGCTGACATCTCTTTGAGGCGCGCGTGGAACACAACGCGCCGTCGACTTGGGCTTGGTCCTTACCGGACAGCGAGCTACCCATTACTCGCCGTCCGCAAGCCCATGCCTACGGTGGCCGGAAATCGGCCTGGGATTCCCGACGCCCAGGTCGTCTCCGTATCCTGCGGCAGCTGGGGTCGCGAGGGCGCATATGCTGCCTCTCCCTCACGTGCGCCGCCTCCCTCTTCGCGAGCATCACTGCTTCGCTGAAGGAGGTGACGGCTCCCCGTGCCCTCTCGCTCCGTACCATGGCCTGGACCAGGGCCGGACGCGAGAGATCGCCGCCGCCGATCGCCTCCACGAGGACACGGCGGTGCTACTATGCAACATAACTATGTAGGTCTGTATCTGAAACGCAACAAGTTAATTTACATAATTGCAATATTTGAGTAAGAAAACGGAGAAAAACGGCAACGGCGGAGATAGTCTGTGTTTCTATACTACCTAATACATGGATTTGATCATGGTAGGTAGATAACTAGGCATGTATATTATCAAAATGATTGTGTAATCTTACAGGTAAGTATGCATTTAGTAGAAATAGTTGTGTCCGCGACTCCGCTCATGTGGATGTCGGAAAAGAGTAAAAGAAAATAAGTTATTAAAAAAATCAGTCATCGTAGATCGAGTTGCGGGGATAAGTTTGATGAGTGATAGTGTAGCGGTCTTAGGGATCTCCCTAAGACCGCTACACCAACCCATCTGGTATACCAACCCATCTGGGTTGGTATACCACTTTTCTCTCAATACTACTCGTAACTAGTGTTTTTTTGTCACATGCATTAATTATACTAATTTTTTGACTGTTGTCGATTTCTTTTAACTTTTGGTTGGTATACCGGCTATAATGATACAGTATTTTCTACTATTATAGTTTTTACTAATCAAGTAATATATAGGAACGAGTATGTAACCACTATCAGCATTAGACTTGCCTACGCCAGAACAACAAATAGATACTACAGGAAAAGTTTTTATCCAGTGCGCAAATTTTTACCATGAATTCAGCATATCATTCTAGACCCCAGAAAATTTTCTCCGGTAATACAAAAAAAAACAGCTGTTCCATACATTTTGACCGTGTAGATATTGCACTATGAAACAGCTGTTATTTTTTTGTATAACCGGCGAAAAATTTCTGCGCTAGGGGCTCTAGAATGATATGCCGAATTCATGGTTAAAATTTGCGCACTGGATAAAAACTTATCCTATATTTAACTCAAAGAATTTGTATGAAACCTGGGCGTAAGATCAACAGAATTGCAACTAATGCCAGTCTTTAGGACCCAATGTCAGGATCGTAATTATATAAATAACCCCAGCCACAGCCACCTGGTTTAGTTGAACATATTGTTTTACAAAAATGAAATAAAACATATCATTACGTATCGTTTTATTGTTAATAAAACAATACAACGATACGTAGCTATTAACAGGGATATAATTAAATTAAAATAGTAGTAATATTAATTTAAGTATCTCTTGAATTTTTTTTTTTGTAAGTCCTTTCAATATGTTTCAAATGTTTTTAAAATTTACCTATAATTAGTATTTTTACTTTGTTAGCTTACATTATTTATTAGTTGTTAACTCTCTTGTGCATGCTATGGTCTCCTATAAGTGAAGGAGTACACCTACTTAATACCTGAAGGCCAATTCTCGTAATTAAAAACGTTCGCAGTGTCATCTCAGCGACAATCAAATTTCAAAAATGGTGTCAGAAATGTATGGAAACTCGAGAAATTTTTGACAGATCGACACTGAGATCAGACTGTGAACGTTCTTAAAATTAGCAGAATTGCCCCTCTGATGTTGCCCTTTATTTATGTCATGTATTGTGTACATCTTTTGTTGGAAATCCTAAATCAATAAATAAATAAGTATATGCTTTTTTGTTTATTTACCAAACCATTCTGTGAAAAAGAAAATAACACCACGTTCTATGTATCCTTTTAAAACTTGTAAGGATCATCACGAAGCAACTAACAGCTCTACATCCACACCTTTTATCCGCGAGCTATCCTTATAAACTTTTAACTTGGTAACCTCAAGCGAGGCTCGTAAACGCGCCCCAACATGTTTTAAACTTTTTAATAAAGCAACAAGAAGAGAAATTTTAATAGTTTCACTTTAATAAAGAAACGACGATCCGTCGGCTTTATATTTTTTCTTCGTGACTTTAATTATTAATTAAGACTACGGTGGAGTAAGGAAGGAAATGGAGGAGGTGAAATAAATATTGAAATACTTGAAACTGTTGAAAGTTATGTCATTTAAAATATTTTATAACCTGTGTGTGTATCATTAAAACTTATATTCCTGAAATTCGTAGGCAGAGATATACTAATAGTTATGTAGGCTGACGCAAATTTCCTTACTTATTTATTACATGTTGGGAACATGTAATAAATAAGTAAGGAAATTTGCGGGACACAGGACTCCTCTCTGTGGGCTGTAATCCACCATACGGGCCCGGTATCTGTCGTCATGTCACTGTTTTGAGAGCTGTGATGATAGGTGGTCATGTGGCAAAGTAAAGCACTAGTCTGTGATCGAACCTACGACCTACAACTCGTAAGTCGCAGCCATTACAACTGGACTACCACTGCACTGCTAATTTTATTATGTGCAATATAATAATCTACCACCGAACAGCTATCTATTATCTTTAATCAGGCACTGATTCCGAACTGCGTGATCAACGCTTTGTCAACCCGGGGACAGCAAGACCACAGAGTCCCTGCCTCATTCTCGGCAGTCGTGGAGCCATCCACTAGAATAACGAACTTCAATCAATGGTTAAATCAAAATCGAATCAAAATAAACAAAAAAAATTCAGTGTCATCAATCCGTATCAACAAAATTCCGTATTACATTATAATTCAGCCAACAAAATTTGCATTAAATGCAATATCGAATACCGATTTAGATAGAATTTTAGGTGTTATTTGTGTTTGCAAAGATAATTGGTTCAGCAATACTGGATGCGGTTAGAATTTGCAAATGAACGGTCAGTTTCACAATTCTGTTGACGGCTAAACATATAACATTTGGAACTAATAATAGATTTGATCTTTACTGCAAACATTGCAATCGCGTGGTGTACGATCTTATTCATATTATAGCTGGAATTGTACTGTGTTGATCAATACTGGTTTAGAGATTTGAAAATGGCTTTTCATTTGTAATGAGGTTTTCGAGGTCAGATGGCTAAAATATTACTGTGATTTATAAGGTGCATTTAGAAGTTGGTTGGGAAAATCAAAAGACTCAAATGGAGATGGGCGGGACACATGATAAGAGGACACGACAAGTGGAGTAAATTAATAACAAGGTGGTACCCCAGAGAAGGTAAAAGAAAGAGAGGTAGACCCCAGAAAAGGTGGGATAATGATATTAGGAAAGTAGCTGGAGTAATGTGGAACAGAGTGGCCCAAGAGAGATTGGAATGGAAGAGGTTGGAGGAGGCCTTTGCCGACTGGCAAACAGATTTACAAAAAGTAAATAAGTTTTAGAATTATGAATAAATACACTAGATTAATATGTTAGGTTAAATTTCTATTTATTTTGTATTAGGTTAAATCTGAATAAAAGGCTTTATTATTTATTATTATTATTATTATTTAGAAGTAGGTAACGTCACAAATAGCTGTCAATTTTTTCGATTTTTGTTTAAACATAACACGCCCCAGCGTGTTATGTTTAAACACAAGCCTCCTCGAGAGGAAATGAGCTATAATCTACCACACGAGCCCAGTGCAGGTCTTCGAATTTTTGGCTCTGGACATGCAAGTTTCCTCACGATTCTTCCTTCTACCTACCTTCTATACAACTTAGAGTGCCTTTCTGGATTCGAATCGATCTACAACGTTAGAACGGGGCCGATACTACTGGGCCACCACTGCTCCCACTCTGTTGTTTTGTTTAGTTCGTCAATATCATTGGGTGAAATTATGAATAATATCACTCTTTCGACCGTAAAAGTAATGATTATCAATAGTTTTTTCCGAAAACACCTTCTTCACTAAGACTAAAATAAAATTTGAATAAACTTGCGAATAGGTAAGGCAAATTAGGAATTACTTATAGTAATGAACCCATGGTTTTTTATAATTATGTTCTCAAATGCAAAACCAATTTTAAGCAAAAGCATTTCTCATAAATATTTATTAATTTTTATTTCGTGTTCACAAGTACAAATTGAGAAAACTGGCAACCTCAACGGAAACACGTGAGTAAAACCGTATACATCTTATCTAATAAAACTTTTTATCGTTGATATTTTTGACCAGTAGCTCGTTTATAGCCAATTTGATTATCAACCGTCCCGAAAACCTCCCAAGTGCTGGGCACGCCCTGATTGCGGCGGTAAGTGACGAGTGGATTTGTGGAGTGGAGAACTTTGAGGAGTGGATTGAGAGGCGCCACGGTGTCCTCACCTTCTACCTGACGTAGGTCCTCACCGGACACTGCTGTTTCGGGAGGTTCCTGTTTCGCATAAGGCGGGAGGAAACGCCCGGGTGTTTCCACTGCGAAGATCGCCCTGAGGACACGGTGAAGCGGTGGAGGTCTGCCCGGCTTGGGCGAAACACCGCTGCGTCCTTGTGGAGGCGATCGGCGGCGGCGATCTCTAGCGTCCATCCCTGGTCCAGGTCATGGTTTGGAGCAAGAGTGCATGGGTAGGCGTCAACTCCTTCTGCGAAGCAGTAATGCTCGCGAAGAAGGAGGCGGCGCACGTGAGGGAGAGGCAGTATATGCGCCCATACGGCCCAAGTCGCTGTAGGTGACACCCTGGGCATCGGGAATCCCAAACTGATTCCCGGTCACCGTAGGCGCAGGCTTGCGGACGGCGAGTAATGGGTAGCTCGCTGTCCGGTAATGACCAAGCCCGGGTCGACGGCGCGTTGTTTTCCACGTGCGCTTCAACGAGAGATGCCTGCCAGGGGTGCGGGTTGTTTGAAAGAGATATCGTGGCCCCTGGCACACAGGCAACTGAAGGAACACGGGTGGGTTTAGTCTGACACGCCCCAGGAGAGCTCTACCCAGAGCGGGAGAAGTTATTTAATGACTTGCCACCCTCAAAAAAAAAAACCTAAATCTCAAAACATTGAGTCTCGTAGAAGTATGACTTACCTATCATATAAATTATATTTTTATTATAAGTCTTTGTTGTCCCACTGCACGGCCAAGGCCTCCCTTCCATCTTTCCACTTTTCCCTGTCTACTGCCATTGAGGGCCAATCCTTCGAAAAGTACTCCAGCTAATCCCGCCAGCTCTTTCTAGGCCTGCCGCGTAAAAGTGTTAAAATTCATTTAAAAAATATTGTAATACTGAATTCAGAACAATATAAATCAGATTACATTCTAGACGAATGTAATGTCATTGAAATTCGTTCTAATATACGACGAAACCCGGCGAGGGAATTCTAATGTCTTTTTTGTTGAGTGCAAGAAAAGCAGATTTGGAGTTGTGTCAGTCAACTTGCCTTGGCATAGGTAGGTAGATAATGTACGGGATCGGTCGAGGAATAAAGTACTAGTACAGGGATTGCGAAACTTTTTTGCAAATACATTTTTAATAAGGCCATGACGGGCCAAGAAACAGTATTAAAAAGTGACTTCTGGAAAAACTATGTAAGTATTTTCACAATAATACCTTTAATATTATACATGTCCCATACATGTCAATAACAATAGCTGCACGGGTCGATCGACCAGGTTAAGTTACGCTTGCCGCGGTTAGTCCGTGGATGGGTGACCATCTTTACACACCAAGAACCCTCCGTGCCTCGGAAAGCACGTTAAGCAGTTGATCCCGGCTGTCATTTGTGGATCTTTGACAGTCGTTACGGGTCGTCAGAAGCCCGAGTCTGACAACCAGTCTTACCAAGGGGTATCGTATTACCCAGTAACTGGGTTGTGGATGTCAGATAGGCAGTCGCTCCATGTAAAATACTGGTATTCAGCTGCATCCGGTTAGACTCGAAGCCGATCCCAACATAGTTGGGAAAAGGCTAGGTAGATGATGATGATGATTATGCATGTCCTAGAATCGAAGAAGACACGTGGCATCTGCAAACAGGCACTGGACCCGCGTGGTGGATAACGGCCCACTCCCTCTCACAGAAAGGCGGCCTGTGTCCCAGCAGTGGGAAAATAATAGGCTGATTTTTTATGTTTATTTAAGTGAAATAACAAATGAATGCGACTTCTGCTACGGCAAACTAGATGAATTACATAATTTAATACTTCAATAAATTGATGCCGAGCACAAATAATTCTGTCACGTGCCATTGGTTTGGCATCCCTAAACTAACGCACAACGGACCGAATGGGAGTCTACGTGCGGAAAAGGGAGTCCCATCATCATCCCTAAACTAGAACATTATTTAGGAAAACCTGTTGTTATGGTCCACTTACGTATTGTGATCATTGCAGCTCCGCCATCATACTAATTATAGATTACTAGCTTTTGCCAGCGAATTGCCCGCGCGGAACTTTCATCCCCTATTTAACTCTCTTAGGGTTGCAATTTCAAAAAATCCTTCCTTTTTCCCTGTCTACATTATAAAGGGAAGCTCTGTGTAAAATTTCAGCTTTCTAGGTCCAAGGGTTTGGGCTGAGCATTGATGAGTCAGTCAGTCAGTCAGTCAGGACCTTTCTTTTTATTAATATAGATTTCAAAGCAGGTAACTAATAACTACGAAACTAAATTCTGAATTTAAAAATAAAATAAAGCTGTACTTAAGAACATAAAGCTGGTCGTTTGTTTTTCATGTCATATAGTACCTACTTACTTTATTTACGACGTCAAAATCATACCACAAAAAACAAATTATAGTACGAAATTAACAATAGGCTTTTATCGCTTTCCGTGATCTGTTCCAGGAAACAATAGAACGGACAGAGCCTGGACATAAAATGGGGATGCGTTGGTGCAAATATTCATGATAATAGTCATATCATTTTACTGTCTGTACTACTACAACATCATTGAATTGTAGTGTTCCACACTCAAATGACTTTGATAGATACCGCCTTACACTTCGAAACGTGCCAACTTATTCTTAACAACTATCATTCCCGGCTATTCGAAATGACTGACTTTTCCGCAGGCTGAACCCGAAATCCGAAAATCCGGATATCGGCCTATATTTTAGTTACGTAGGTCTGGTTATGGCGTTATATATTATATCTACATATTTTTTTCGTTTGTAAATCCTCTTAGAAAAGCCTGAGAATGTCAGAATCCAAACACCAACTAAATACATTAATTGTTTCTCTGAAACGTGGCAAAACACTTTCCATTTTTTAAATAATGCTTTCAAGACTAAACAAAGTTTTTTTTTATTCCTCATATTTTTTCACCTGTGGTCTCAGAAATACATTTACAAACACATTTATAGGCATAGAATCAGTTTTCAATCTCTGCCTCCTACAATGTATAGGTGTTGAAGGAAAATAGTGCGTAAATACGCAACGTTTCGAATATCATTGGACCTTACTTACCAACCGATAAAGCACGTTCACACTAGTTTATTTCATTTCTGTCTGACTAAAGGGATGGTTATTATTGCCATAACGGCGCCTCGGTTGGGTACCCAGCCTTGTGGCTCTACAGAGCGATGAAAATGATTCCCATTTCGTGTATTGTATGTTCGTAATTTTACCAACCCGAATTGCTATGTATTGAACAAAATACACCGAAAAATTGTTGAGATAACAAAGGATCATTTACGTTTTTAATCCTTTAACGTTATTGTGTGGGTGGAGTACCTAAATACAAGGTTTCGTACAAAGGTAAATAATGAAGTTAATTTTATGTCCTGTGCGCAGATTTTTATAAATCACTAGATGCGCCCTCCGGCTTTATACCCACGTGTAAAGTTTTTTAATTTTCCGGTATGCACAGTAACTCCCTGGAAAATATCATTAAAGTCGTGACCAAAACAGATTGACGGCCTTCGTTTTTATGATAATATTTATCTATCGAAAATGATGTAGAGATACGAGTAAAAGGTCTGAATAGAAAACATAATTGTTTTTCGTTGAAGCTTTTCAGGCATTTAGCGGTTGTCATCATCGTCATCAGCCTACAGCAGTCCACTGCTGGACATAGGCCTCTCTAATTGCACGCCATTCAGATCGATTCTCGGCAACTCTCATCCAGTTGCTACCAGTAACCCTACGAAGAACGTCACTCCACCTAGCCTGAGGGCGTCCTACCTTACATTTGCCGATTCGCGGTCTCCACTCAATAACACGTCTACCCCAAAGGTCATCGGTTCTACGTCTAATGTGGCCGGCCCATTGCCACTTCAGCTTGCTAATTCTGTGAGCTATGTCGACAACTTTGGTTCAGCGTTTGTACTTTATCACATTATGAAGAATGCTTAGTTATATGTAAATACTTCGCTTCGTTATGCGGAAAAAATCATAATAATTTATATTTTGTCAGGTTACTGTACCCGTTAGTAGGGATCATTCAAGTTCGACAAAATGCCAACATTAAACTGTTGACGACGATCTACAAAGCTGAACTGTTTCTGAAGCCCAGTGTACCGTATAAACAGCCGTGTAACCTACATGAAACATTCACACAAGTTACCACCTCCACCATTCGTAAGTCCCGTCCGCTTACTACTTTATTGCATATAAGCCAACCGACGCAGATGTCCCCAGCTCTCTGTAATTGCCACTGTTCCTGTCCACACTGTAGACGCGCCAGATGTTTACAAGTACTGTCTTGTAAGACGCCCGCCAGTTTAGTGCTGTGTGTTTTTTTTGAAAGAGGATTTATTGAGGTTCATATCAGTTGGTTTGTGGTTTAGTGGCGAGGTATTTTTGAGAAATTACTTTTATTGATTTTGTTTTCGTTATAGAGATGTACTGTTCCTGATGACAGAATCATTCTTCTCTTTCTTCTTCTTGTGTCTTCTTATGGAATTTTCTCGCGACACCTAAAACAAAAAGCACATGGCCAGCATTTTCAGTCTAATTATTCTTTCTTATCTGCATAAACTATAGGAATAACCATGCCCGAGGTAAGAATATTAACAAAATAAATAAGAAGCAGTGGTGTCCCAGTGGTAACTGACGCTACTTACGAGATGTAGGTCGCAGGTTCGAACACAGGTGCTTTACTTCACATAAATTATTTCATCACCACTGCTCTCAAAACGGTGAAGGAAAACATTGTGAGGAAACCGGCATGTCCTAGAAGCAAAAATTCGAAAATATGTGACATCTACCAGCACTCACTGGGCACGCGTGGTGGATTACGGCCCAGTCTCTCTCATGGAGAGGAGGCCTGCGTCCCAGCAGTGGGAATATTATAGGCTGATTATAAAGTAAGAAACTCTCTTCTAACTTCTGTCTTCCCTTCCACACAAGCCTATAAAGCACGAGCGAGCAGGCATCTACAGGACACTCTCGTTTTAGTGTAGATCATCAGGCAAGATCTATGTCCAAAGAAAACCAATCAACAATAAAAAAATATGGGTGCGCTAGATATAAATTTAAGTAGATCTATTATCAGTGATGGCTTTTGATAAATTATTTTATTTCTGTAAGTAGGTTTGTACAAACACGTTTACTCTGAGAAGAGAAGCCGAAACAAACTCAGAGGTCACAGTCTCTTTTAAAGTCAAGACATAATCTTGGTCAGATCATGTGAAGATCATGTGGATTGGTGTGTAAAATAGTCTTTTGAGGAAAGAACCACACAGATTGAGTGGACCCGTCCATTTATCAGTAATCATACGGCTCAACTCAGAACTTAAGGAGCTCAACGATTTGTTGAACAATACCAAAGAAAGGACATTTGGGTAGGCCACATAAAGTACTCAAACTGCCAGATTAACATTTAAAACGAACTGAGAAAGAAATGAAACACAAAAACAAAAATACCACATAGTCCTCACATTCACAATAATTAAAACAAAAATAATATTAGGTCTTTACCTATGAAATTGCTGTTCTGCAGTACTGGCCATTTCAAATCAAAATAATTTTTGTTTGGCTAAGAATTCTAATTTCAAATTAATTTTATTTTAAAAACATGGATTTTTTTTTCTAAAAGTAGTCATTTCTTTATTGATTAGTGTTACATTTTCATCGCATTTCAATCTTTTTCGTCATCATGGATACGTTAAAAATTCGAGTAATTATGGAATATGAGTACCGTCGTGGCAGCAACGCGGCACAAGCGGCACGCAACATCAACGACGTTTACGGAGCTAACACTACAAACCAACGCACCACCTGTTATTGGTTTGCTCGCTTCCGTTCTGGAAATTTCGACCTGAAAAATGAACCTCGCGGTCGTCCGAAGACTTTGGTCGACAATGACGAATTAAAGGCGATTGTGGAAGCTGATGATACACAATCTACGGCTGAATTAGCAGCAGCTTTCGACGTTAGCGTCAAAACAATATTGGTCCATTTGCGTCAAATTGGCAAGGTAAAAAAGCTTGACAAATGGGTGCCCCACGAACTCAATGATCGCCAGCGCGAAGTACGCGTCGAGACGTGCCTTGCACTGCTCAACAGACACACAAATGAAGGAATTTTGAACCGCATTGTTACCTGCGATGAAAAATGGATTCTGTTTGATAACCGTAAGCGCTCAGCAAGTTGGTTGGATCCTGGTTCAGCACCTAAACAATGCCCTAAACGAAAACTTACCCCTAGAAAAGTGATGGTCACTGTTTGGTGGTCTAGCGCCGGTGTGATTCATCACAGCTTCTTACCAAACGGGGTGAGCATTACTGCAGATGTGTACTGTGAAGAACTGAACACAATGATGGAGAAGCTGGCGCATCTCCAACCAGCATTGGTCAATCGCTCGTCTCCGCTGCTCCTGCACGACAACGCGCGACCTCATACTGCACAGCAGACGGTCTCCAAGTTGCAAGAACTGGGGTTGGAAGCTCTCCGTCATCCGCCCTACTCACCAGACCTTGCGCCTACAGACTACTACTTTTTCCAGAATTTGGATAACTTCTTGGCGGGAAAAAAATTTAATACCCGAGAGGCAGTACAAAATGCCTTTGAAGAATTTGTTGCCTCCCGTCCAGCTGATTTCTTTAAGAAGGGCATCAATAAACTGCCACTGCGATGGCAAAGATGCATTGATTGCATGGGTGATTACTTCGATTAATACAAATAAAAAATTCATGAAAAAAATTCGTTTAAATTTTTTCATACAAAACGGCAATTTCATAGGTAAAGACCTATTATTATGCTTCTCAAAGTAAATATTCATGTCGAAGTGTATAATTATAAATCATAATATTACAGTGTATGGGCACGCCACGATTGCGGCGGTAAGTCCCCTCTTTGAGGAGTGGTTCGAGAGGCGGCATGGCGTCCTCACCTTCCGCCTGACGTAGGTCCTCACCGGACACGGTTGTTTCGGGAGGTTCCTGTTTCGGATAGGGCGCGAGGAAACGCCCGGGTGTTTCCACTGCGAAGATCGCCCTGAGGACATGGTGGAGCACACGGTGGCGGTCTGCCCGGCTTGGGCGGAGCACCGCCGTGTCCTCGTGGAAGCGATCGGCGGCGGCGATCTCTAACGCCCGGCCCTGGTCCACGCCATGGTACGGAGCGAGAGTGCATGGGTAGCCGTCACCTCCTTCAGTGAAGCAGTGATGCTCGCGAAGAGGGAGGCGGCGCACGTGAGGGAGAGGCAGCATATGCGCCCTCGCGACCCTAGGCGCCGCAGGATACGGAGACGCCCTGGGCGTCGGGAATCCCAGGCCGATTTCCGGCCACCATAGGCATGAGCTTGCGGACGGCGAGTAATGGGTAGCTCGCTGTCCGGTAAGGACCAAGCCCAAGTCAACGGCGCGTTGAGTTCCACGCGCGCCTCAAAGAGATGTCAGCACAAAAATGATGGGGCCCGCAAGGGCCGATGCCTGCCAGGGGTGCGGGTTTGTTTGAAAGAGATACCACAGCCCCTGGCATACGGGCTACTGAAGGAACACGGGTGGGTTTTAGTCAGTAGAAGTCTGACACGCCCTCCTGCTCCACCCAGAGCGGGAGAAGTTATTGGATGATTCCCCACCCCAAAAAATATATTACAGTGTATGTATATTTTAAATCCCTTTGCCGCTATCCATGCCATACGTAGTATTAAAAGATGACTTTCCAAAACATCTATTGAAATATCAAATATGAAATTCAACTTCAAAATTCAATTGCTATTCCATTCCAACATATTTATTTGATAAAAGCCAGCAATTTAGGTCCTTTGATGGACTTTGCAGGCGTCGGAAACCAACTGCTCTGAACACGACTCAGATTGAAATCCCCTGGGTGAGAAACGTTTGCTTCTGCCAACGGTTGACAACATCCGCGTCGTGAAATTTAATATATGTATTGTGTAATTCAGCAATTTTGTTAAAAAGAAGCACAGGGTGTAAATGAGGACGACTTAAGTATGGTTTCGTCTAGATTGCTGACAGAATTTGAAAACTCAATAAGTAGAGGTCATGAAAATGTTTGCCTAGTTAAAAAAAAAATTGGCATGAAGCGGGCACAGATACCTAATAAAACTGACACTTTCATTTAAAATATAGAAAGTGGATATTTGGATTTTTTTTTTACGTATAAGTTACAAAACTTTTTTTTTTTAATTTTAACCGCCGAAAAACCGAAAAGTAAAAAATAATTAACTTACTTTGTCCAACCCCAATAACTAAGTTCGGAAGTCGGTGACTTTGGATATGTATTTAATTATATGTCACCGCCTACCGAACTTAGTTATTGGGGTTGGACAAAGTAAGTTAATTATTTTTTACTTTTCGGTTTTTCGGCGGTTTAATTTTTTTATTAAAAAGTTTTTATTTTATAATTTTTTGTGGCTATAATCTACTAATTACAACATCTTTAATTTTTGATTACTTTAAGTAATACACAACTTAGTATTAAAATCTGTGAGTTAACAATCAATCATCCCCTGTTTTCTTACCCTTAGGGTTGGAAATTCGAAATCGAAATTTATATGGGACCAATTTCGAGGTATAACCCTTTCCAATAAAAAAAGAATTATCAAAATCGGACTACTCTGGAAAAAGTTATGCGTGGTCATACATAAAATTAAATAAAAAAATATGTGTCGAATATAATATGCGTCGAATTGAGTAACCTCCTCCGTTTTTTCGTCGGTTAAAAATTAAATTTAGGTTGCGTTACATATTCATCTGTGAATTTGACCTTTGTGACAAAAACAGAAAATTTGACCTTTGTGTTTGTTTTGCCATGTCTTCTCAGGGTAGTCAGTTATGAAATGTTGACTCTATTATCTAGCTTATTTTATAATTTATCATGGAAAAGTGATTATGATATTCTATCAACAAAAGCAAAAATTTCATTTAATTTCAGTGACCGATTTGTAAAAGAAAGAAGAAAAAAAGAAAGAAAGAAAAAGAAAAAAATGTTTATTCTGCACAAACAAAACGCACATTACATAAAATAAAATCAACTATGAAATAAAATGCACACATGCAATGTGGCCAAAAGCCCCGTATTCAACTCGATTATTTTTTACAATATTGTCCATTGACTTGACTGATATTGTCGTGACTGGTAGTGTGAGCAAACTTTAGGCATCCTTTCAGCCGAAACACGTCCACTGCTGGACATAGGCCTCCGGTTCTGTGATTCTAACATCCAGCGGATTCCTGCGCCCTGCGTATTGCAAGGATTTATCTACTTCCTGTTCACCAAAATCTTTTGTTAACCGTACACACAGTACTAAATTAAACAAAGTTGGGAAGAAAATTTACTTACTACGAAACAAAAGGTTTTCAACCTTATCAATTCCTTATACACGTATTCATGTAAGTATAATTTATCGTAAGTCACGTCTACAATCTTCTTTGTACTTCCCCGTACAGTTTTTGGTAAAATCAAAAGAGGTTTCGAGCAACAGGCATGATGAAGTACTTATATAAGTTCACAATCAAGTATTTAATGTAGTAAAGTTATAGAAAATTCACGTAACTTAATATTTAATCATTTTGAACGAAGTTTATTGTTAGGAAATTCAAGTCTTAAGAGGAAAGTTCCAAGTATTTAGTTATAACAATGAGGGCCAACTTTGTATAGGTACTTTTATGTGAATTTTAATAATGTTGTAGAAAATTTTGGATCGGAAAATGTTTGCCACAACGGGTTTTTGTATCATGAGATTTTTTTACGTTTTTCGGTAGAAAGAAGCAAAAGAAATGCTGACTGAATTTACAGGTTTTTAAACTAGATGTTTACGTACCTAAAATGGGCAAATTAACAATAAGTTATATTGTGAAATAATAAAAAAAGTATAGTAATGAAAGGAAAATAAAATGTTGGATTTCAATTATGTATGACATCTGGGAGTCACACGTGTCTTTGTGAATTGTTAACATAGACTAAGATGTATTGTGTGTTATTTTGAATTGATATAAACAATCTTGCGCTAGCAGAATTATAAACTCTGTGTAGTATTTGGGTCACCGAGATTCAGGTTGTGTAGTAGCAGGTAGAGTAGTTTGGAACCCGCTGCTATACAGGGTAAGTTTTTATCCAGTGCGCAAATTGTAACCATGAATTCAGCATACCATTCTAGAACCCCTAGCGCAGAAATTTTTCGCCGGTTATACAAAAAAATATCAGCTGTTTCATAGAAAAGGGCAATACCCACGCGATCAAAATATAGGGAACATCTGATTTTTTTTAAATATCCGGCGAAAAATTTCTGCGCTAGGGGATCTAGAATGACCTGCTGAATTCCTGGTTACAATTTGCGCACTGGATAAAAACTTTTCCTGTATTTGTCTTAGTTTTGTGTCAGTTCCAATTTCATACCATGTATTACTACTATTTGTATAGTTAAGAACCATGTGTAAGCTAAATAAATAAAACAGAATTTTAATATACTCAATACTCAATATATTTATTTGCGTTCCACAATGTTTACATAGGTGGTAGGTACATTATAAAATATACATAATTTTAGATCATTGTGGACCCTGTCGGGCACAGCAAGATAGGATAGAGGAAGAGGGCTAATATTATATTATTATTTGAAAAAAAAAAAAAAAAAAAGTAAAATATAAATGTTTCTCCACTACTCACTTCTTTAATTTATTTATTATTTTTGGTATTGATTTTTAATTATTGATTAAATTTTTCATTAAAATATTCACTAATATTATAATAGCATTTATGGATTAGGTATTGCTTTAGTTTATTTATAAATATATTTAATTTTTGTTCATTTTTAATTACTTCTGGTAATTTATTATATATTTTAACTAAAGCTAAGCTAAGCTAAGCTTGTCGAGTGCATTTTCAGCTTAGAGCCACCAGGTAGGTTTAGTCTATTTTTGTGTCGTAGTGTATATCTAGTTTGTATGTTTTCTCGTGTAGTGAATAATTGTTGGTTGTTTCTAACAAATTTGCATATTTCATATATATATATACAGGGAAGTGTTAAAAGTTTGTGTTCTTGAAAATGTGGTTTGCAGCTGTCTGTGTCTTCTATGTTAACTAGGATTCTGACTAGTCGTTTTTGTAGTGTGAAAAGTGTAGGTGCATGTGTACTGTTTCCCCATAATATTACGCCATAATTTAACCATGCGTATGCATAGGCATAATACGTAACCAGGGCTGTCTGAAGGTTAGTGGTTTTTTTAACTTCGCGGAGGGCATAAGCAAATTTAGATAATTTAGACCGATTTTTTTTTTATGTGTGATTTCCAATTTAAATTTGTATCTATGGATAGGCCGAGTAGGGAGAATTCTTGTACTGTCTCTATTTTTATGTCATTGTAAATAAAATTTATATCTAGAGGTGCTTTTTGGCGTGGGTGGAAGGACATGATTTTAGTTTTATTAAAATTAATCTCGAGGTTGTGTTCTGTCATCCATATTATTATTTTGTTGAGTGTATTTGTAAGTGTTTCAGTTAGGTTGCTATTGTTTTGACATGAAGTTAGTACTGAGATATCGTCAGCAAACAGGACACAGGACTCGTTTATGATTCTTGGGAGGTCGTTTATATAAATTATAAATAAAAGGCATCCAATTACACTCCCTTGGGGGATTGAGGCATTAATTTTATTGCTGTCCGATCGAATTTGTTGTATTTGGTTAGTATGTTCATTATAGTATTCGACTTCAACTTGGTGTTCTCTATTTTCTAAGTATAATTTAAACCATTCATAAGTTTTTCCGCGGATCCCTATTCCTTGTAACTTATTAAGTAAGATATTGTATTGCACTTTATCGTAGGCCTTTGTCATATCTAGCAGTACACCCACAGCGTATTTTTTATTATTAATTATATTAATAGCTTCCTGGATGAATTTATATACTGCTAGAACTGTAGATCGGTCTTTCCGGAAACCGTTTTGAGATTCATTAAAGATGTTGTATTTTTCGCAAAAAGAATAAACACGATTACACATCGCTTTCTCAAATATCTTCGATGCGGTAGGTAAAAGAGCTATAGGACGGTAGTTAGTGGGATCAATTTTAGAATCTTTTTTGTGAACTGGTTTTATTATAGCTTTCTTTAGGTAGTTCGGAAACCTTCCTTCTTCAAAAGACTGATTGACAAGCAAATAAAATGGCAGGGTAAGTTCGTTAGCACACTGTTTTATTAAAGTTGGTGGTAGTTCGTCTATTCCGTAGCTGTTTTTGTTTTTAAGGCTTTTTAATAATACATTTATTTCACCAGGATCTACTGGGCTTAGGAATATAGTGTTTTCTGTGGGCTGGAGTACCGAGGTGCCGCGCGGCTCTTTGTCGGGGGGTTGGGTATCGATAACGATAGATGCAAAGAAGTTGTTAAATAGGTTTGCAATTTGCTTAGGTTCCGTAACAACTTTGTTATTAATTTGAAGTGTTATGTTGCTTTTGACTTTTTTAACATTTTTGTTCGTTCTTTCATTTATTATTTTCCACATAGTCTTCACTTTATTACTAGATTTTATTAATCTATTTATATACTGCAGTTTTTTTGCTTTGTTTACGATATTTTTTAAAGTCTTTTCATAAATTTTATAATTTTGTTTAATTAATGGGTTATTAGTTTTGGTTGCAAGTATTTTTTCAAACCTTTTATTTTTGCATGAAGTTTTAATTCCTTTAGTAAGCCAATATTTTTTTGTAATTTGTTTTTATCTTTAGTTTTGTTTTTGGTATACATTTGTTTAGCAAGTCAGTAAGTATATTATTAAATAATTCGTAGTTTTCATTTATGTCTTTATCGGCTTTGATAATGTCGTTCCAGTTTAGTTCTCTCAATTTGGATTTGAACTGTTGTGTGTTTTTGTTATTAAACAGCCTTTTTTTAACATACCAGACGATTTGATTAGTACGTTGGGGTACAGTCAAGTGTATAGTTGTACTACAATGATCAGAGAACCCCAATTCTTCTACTGATGCATGCGATTTAGTATTGGAATTAGTGAATATTAAATCGAGGCACGTTGAGGTGGTTTGGGTTATTCGCGTTGGTACTTGTATGTGCTGCTTAAACTTACATTCCAACATGAAATCCAAAAATTGGTTAGTTTTTAAACTATTGTCTAATATATTTATGTTAAAGTCTCCTCCTATAACAATGTTTAGTTTATAGTCTTTTTTACTAATGTAATCTAATATTTCTTTTAATTGTTTATAAAATATAGCTTCCTCTCTCCTATTCCAGTAAATAATAATTAACAGTAAATTCTCTATTTTTAACTCTATTGCACTCACTTCTATAACATACTCAATTGACATGTCTGTTATATCATTTCTCTGTAAACATTCAATATGGTCTTGTAGGAGAATACAGACGCCACCACCTATACGGGTTTTCCGACAGAAAGAGGCTGCAACCTTGTAGCCACCAAAATGTATTAAATCTAGTCTTTCTTGTGATAGCCAGGTTTCTGATACACATATAGCGTTATATTTCGGTGTCTCTTGAAGGAAAGCTTCTAGAATGTGTTGTTTGTTGGAGAGACTTTGGATGTTTTGAAATAATATTTTAAATTGTTGGTCTCTGTTTTCGAAATGTTCTGTCTTCTGAATAGGTATGGTTTCGAAAGTCATTGTTATTATTTTGGGATATTAATTGCTCTTCCTGTGAATTAAATTTTTTGGTGTTAGTTTGGTTGTCGGGTATATCGTCCGCTTTAGTTGCTATTTTTCCATCAATAAATAGTTGATTGTTGCGAATTACTGCGTGCTTTCCTTGTCTTCTTGCTTTCAGCATTTTTTCGCGAAGTAAATTCCTTTCTTTTCGTGCATTATCGTCTAAATATTCCGACAAAAATAGTTTAGTACCCTGAAATACGTGGCTGTTTTCTTTGAGATACGCTGCCATCCTTTTGCTTAACAGCTCAATCACCAATGGGCGATTATTCGAGCTTCTTTTACCAATTCTGTAGGTTCCTTCGATATAGCCCATCAGATTAACATCCATAAGTTCTCGAAATAGATTCATCAATCTGGTGTGTAGGTTGTTCGCGGGCTCCTTATAGTATTCTTCGAAACCATATAACACAATTTTCTTTGAATAGCTTTCAGTGCAATAAGTTTGACAAGCGTTTGTTCGCATTTTTAGGCTTTCTATTTCAGATTTTAATTTTTCGTTTTCGATTTTCAGGCTTTCAATTTCCGAGTTTACGATTTGTATGTCCATTACTCTCTGTTCATTTTGTTTTACGAGGGAACTTGTTTCGCGTTCGAAGTCGTCTCTAAGCTTTGAGATGGCTTTGTTTAGTTCTATTTGGATAGTATTTTGTAATTCGGTGATGATTGATCTATTATTTTCCTTCAAGCGAAGCGTTATCAGTTCACTTAAGTTCTGCAGTGTTAGTTCTGTTTGTATAATGGATTGGGGTGCTTTTTCTTCATCTTGCGTGTATATTGTATCACCTAACAGACTAAGATCCAAGGAGCTTGTTGTGTCATTTATAGGTTTTGTTGTTCTCCTAAACGTGACATTATTAATTGCCGGTGGAGACGTTATGGGGTGTAAGTCATGTTCTCGTGGGCGTATAGGTGTGTTAGTGTTTCCTCGTTTAGGGATTTTACAGTAACAAGATTTTACAGTAATAACCCCATCGCGGTCGCTTTACGTTATTTAATATAATTCGCTTGGCCGCTCGACCGGTTAGGTAATTTTAATTGCAAAAATGAAACAAAATTTATTTCTCTCTCATTGTAACATTCTAACCCACTCCAATATTTATCCAACATTTTCACTTTACAGAATCGGTAGTCCTACAGGAATCTGTAATGTCCTAGTCTAGACAAACTATACAACATTATTTTTAGTATATGCGAAACCTGAATGAATCGCTTCCAATAGTTTTACATCATGCTATATTTTTTCTCGTTTTTTTTTATCTCCAGTTGCACATACGGTTAGGTACCTACTGCCTTATTATTATCAATGCGCACAATACGACACTCGACGCGTGGGGCCTATGGTGACCATGTTTGTGTAGACAACTAGGTATCATAACAAGCTTATAACTTTGTGATTTTTCATGATACAGCTTTGAAATTTTGTACATAGATTATTTACATAAGAATACTAGACACGTGTTTCGGGTTTCGCATATACTAAAAATAAGCTTGTAGATACAGGATGTATTATTACGATCTGTTCACCTAGTTTATACTATAAAAGTCGTGAAGACATCCGTTTGTATTGAAGTGCTCGTTATATCGGTAGAAATAGGAACTCGAGTGATACATTATGTCACATTTTGTCGTACAAGTCCCGTTTCAAAATAGAGTGCGAGAGGTTTTGTCGTGGAATTTCCTTTATTGACGTGGGTTGTTGTTATTGCATCTACAAATTATTATTCATTTCGGGCATTTAAATTATATTTCTACAGATGGCCTCCAATTGTGAACTCCCTTCTTATTACAACATATCCATAATTTTACTTTGTGAGAGGGCAAAAACGACCTAGTAATATTTTTGACAAAACTTGAGCGGACTTTTTGACAATATTGTTGCACATGACATTAGAATTCCACTCCACCAGGAAATTAGAATTAGAATAATTAAAAAAATATTATCTCGTGACTGAAAAGGAATTATGAAAAACGGCTCAATCAGCTGTCTCGGTAAGTGTGTCTAGAATTTTCTAGTACCTTTTATAAAGTTTCATATTGAGACACGAAGCAACAAAATACGATCTCGAGGAATGTGGCCGTTTTCTTTAGATCTAATTTGCATACGCCAATATGCCAAATAAAACATTGGAAACTCTTATAGTTTTCACAGGGCCAAAATCTGAAAATAATCATACATACTCAAGTACGATATTTCCTTCGTACGAAAAAATCGTACTTTAGTACATAAGTACTCAAATAGAAATCAATGATAATAATTAAACAAAAACGTAAACAGAACTTGCAATCGAAATAAAAGCCTCCAGGCATAAAAAAGGGCGTTACTTTTGGTATAAAAATTAATAAAAAGTTAATACTTAAATAGGTTTTTATACCTAATTTTTCTTTTATAAATGGATTATTTTATATTTTGTGAATGTCAGAACAATGTAGGCCTTGTGGACTGTTTAATTTATGAAAAAAAGTAACCGTGGAATTTCTTGCTGGCTCTTCTCGATAGGAAAAGACCAAATAGAACCGTAAACCAGGTTCTGATGTTTCATAAGTGCGTGCGTATGACATAAAATATTTTGATTTTGATTAACCTAAACCAATTAATGATGACTTCTTATCTTCGATATCTCTTACAGAGTAACCGTCCTAAAAAGTACATATTCCCAAAAGACTAATAAAATAACTGGTGCGTTGTGTTACTTAACGGAAAGTAGCAAACAATAATTAATTAGCAGCTGTACCAGTCGCAGACATACCTGAGGGTGTGGTGGCTATTAATCACTCTATAGATTGATAGCCTGATAGACCGATAGCCTGATGGCCGATAGGACCAACTCTTTGCGATCGTATGTGCAGCCAATTGATTGATTGTGAAGACTTTGAACCCGTGTTCATCGATATTTAGTGGTTATTAAAATAGTAGCTATTTTTATGGTGGAGTAAACAAATTCAATTCAATTTTCAATTGAATTTTCAATACTTAGTAATCATTTCCTTGCTTAGGACTGTTCCTAAGCAAGAAAATGATTGCTAAGTGTTGGGATTTATGATTATGGTAACGGTTTGCCTACCTCTTTGGATATTGTATAAGAAGTCAGTTCAGAATCAGAATCTCTGGTATAAGATGTTGTACATAAATTAATGATGTACAGCTACAGTCTACCTTACGGCGTGCAAATTGTTAGATAAATTAAAATATTAATACAAATTAAATAATGTCAGCAAAACAAAACAGAAATTAAAATGAAGTAAATTAATATTATTAAAGTCAGGTATAAGAGTCATAAATGGTCAAATGTGCAATCAATTATAACAATCTGCACCCTAATTGCGTAAGTCACGATTAATCACGGTTTCGTTTTGACAGTTCAACAATATTCATTGCGTTATTTACGTTACTGAGCAGACACATTTTTCGAACATATGAAGCAATGGTTTAACAATCCGTTTCAACACGAAACAGATTATGATGAATCTTGAGTTACGCAATTGGGCTGCAGGTTATATTCATATCATTTAGAAAGTCTCACCGAGTAATAACATTTGCTTAAAAGTAGTGTAGTTACCTTAGATTTAAAATGTTTCCAGAATAATCCTTAAAACTATGAGGTATTTTATTATAAATGACAGGCCCCATTGTCATTACACTTTTCCTTAACAGTACTGTTTTGTAATTACCAGAATCCGTTCCACGACTGACTTAGATGACCATACATATAGCCTAAATTTACAGTCAAGTAAATTTGTAGTGTTATAGCCATTTCATACAACTGTCAAACGATGACTGTTGTGATTTGAATATACGGACAATTTAAGTTGGTAGTAAAGTTTGACAATTGACTTTTCTGACTTTACCACGGTACCCGCATGTAATGTTTTAATTAAATGAAAATTAGGTACTACAGGGCGATCTCCATCTCACTCTATATAACTAGGTAAAGAAAGAAAATACATTTAAATAACACAGACTAAAAAGGCACTGTCTAGGTAATTAATTAATTCTATAGCAATACTTACATTTCAGAGAAAGGAATATTATTATTCTCAAAAATATTATGACTGAGACTAGTTGCGCGAAAAGAGATTTTCTTGTTTGTCCTAAGTTTTTACTTGGATGATCAGTAAAACGTAGGTATCCACTGTTTGTCTCTGCATCACCCAAAGGTCGACTGGTAGAAAATGCCTATGGCATTGAGTCCGCCTCTGTACATGTGTGTGCATAAAGTATAAAATAAATAAATATCCCTCTCCAGATAAATTATGTTGTGAAGCTAAGAAAACAAAAGAATACTAATAGGTAGAACATTTTTATTTGTTGGTCAGTTGATGCGTCTCTGTCGAACAACCCGCACCCCTGGCAGGATATGCAATAATGTCTGTGTGTAATGTCAAAATAGCAGCATAAACGGTATTTAGAACAAAAGCACTTTTTTAATCTGACGGGACCAAAGTACGGGACTCTCACTGATAGATAGCTGATATTATAAGGATCACAATAGGCTAACTTTTGTCTCGGTAGCACGGTCTATCATCCATGCGGGGAAGCCTCGCGCATTTTCTAGTTAAAAATGGCAAGAATTTTACTTAACTGTCCATAAAACGACATAGTTAACATTCAAGGCTCCTGCAAAATTATTTTAGTTTACAAAAAATCTTAATTAGAAACTATCTTTTTTTTTAAACGTTATAGTTCCAGAGATTCTATTGTACTTCGTTTTTTTCATTCCCTGAAAATACATACCCTGGCAATATAATTCCAAAGAAATTCTATTGCAATTTCCATTACTCACATCTCAATTCACTTACGAAACCTCCATATTATTGAGTCATAAAAACATCCATTCCGGACAATTTTCTTCATTACCGCTGTACGTCTGTATTTTCTTTAATACTGACGGAGAAATATCGCTCCTCAGTCATCGCTCAGAGCTCAGCCGAGTGTAAGAGCGTACATTAATCCTAAATCACCCACATTATGGACTGCAAGAGAGAACGATCGATCTGTCACCGCTTATCCCCACCTAAAGCAACTGTAAATAATGATAATGGATTACTTTGTTTTCTCTTTTTATTAACCGGGAGATTAGGAGGGCAAAAACGATATCCCGTTGTTTTTACACCGGCGCAATGGTCGAATGCCCATTAACATTTTCTGTCGAGAACCGACCCTTGCCGGGACCCACCCTTTTCCAATATTGTTAACCTTAATTTTTTTTAAACGAGTGTCCCGGCCCTATTGGACGAGATAATAGTCTACTCACATAATTTTTTATTCACTGTGTTAAAAGTACAGTTCTGGTAAAGGTTGCTCCTACCTTTTATGCTTTTGAAAAGAAATAATAAGTTGATGCTTAAAGCTTTCAGTGCTAGATTTCTTAAAATGATTAGGAACGCTTTAATAAACTTACATTACTTATGAAACCCAAAAAATAATTTGCTCATAATGAAAAAAACATAAGTAACTATTATTTTGTAATACCTGTTATTTCTGTTTTTAATCTGGGTTTTTTAATTCATTGAAGTTGACCGTAACATTGTTGTAATTAAAGTTATTGTCAATTCATTTATTTTTTTTCCCAAGCCTATTGAAAATACTAGTCAGGGTCGTAATAAAATTGTGACTTATAGGCATTTGAAAAATTGAAATAAGCATAATGGCACGCCACGATTGCGGCGGTAAGTTCCTTCTTTGAGGAGTGCTTGAGAGGCAGCATGGCGTTCTCATCTTCCACCTGCCGCAGGTCCTCACTAGACACGGCTGTTTCGAGAGGTTCCTGTTTTGCATAAGGCGGGAGGAAACGCCCGGGTGTTTCCACTGCCAAGATCGCCCTGAGGACACGGTATATCCCGGCATATCCCGGCTTGGGTGGAGCACCGCCTAGTCCTCGTGGAGGCGATCGACGGCAGCGATCCCTTGCGTCCGGCCCTGGTACAGGCCATGGTACGGATCGAGTGTGCTTGGGTAGCCATCACCTCCTTCTGCGAAGCTGTAATGCTTGCGAAGAGGAAGGCGGCGCACGTGAGGGAGAGGCAGTATATGCGCCCTCACGGCCCTAGCCTCCACAGGAGACGCCCTGGGCGTCGGGAATCCCAGGCTGATTCCCAGCCACCGTAAGCGTGGGTTTGCGGACGGCATGTAATAGGTAGCTCGCTGTTCGGTAAGGACCAAGCCCAGGTCGATGGCGCGTTGTGTTCCATGCGCGCCTTAAAGAGATGTTAACCTGCCTGCCAGGGGTGCGGGTTGTTCGAAAGAGATACCGTGGCCCCTGGCACACAGGCTACTGAGGGAACATGGGTGGGTTTTAGTCTGTAAAAGTCTGACACGCCCTCCTGCTCCACCCAGAGCGGGAGAATATAATTATTTGATGATTACCCTCCCAAAAAAAAAATGTCGGCCTGAAAAGAATTGACTGGAAATCTCAGATGAGTAAATAGTATATCTTCTCAGTCTATTTAGTTACCACTGCTTGAACACACGCCTTCTCTCTGCAAGAGAGAGTGGACCATCGTTATCCACCATGCTTCTTCGAATTTTGGTTTCTAGGTTGATTTATAGAAAATATCAGCGCCTGTCAGGGTTTGAACCTACAACATACAACTCTTAAGTCACAGCCACTTGTTCTCACATAGGTGTTTTTTTTGTTATTGTTCTAAAACAAAAATAATATACATATGAATTTATTTTGTACACTTTATGTCAACCTAATTCAATAACTCAATCTAATAATTAGCCAGCTCTCAGATACTTCAGTCTCTTTGCCATAGACTACTATTTATTATACTAGTATACATAATATACTGATACATAATATATGATAGCAAAGAGTCTAGACTCTTTGCTATCATTTGCAAGTCGAGATACGAATATTCTTGGTACGGTAATAATACAGCAGTAGATACGAGCACCATTATCCTAATCAGCAAATTATAATCTAAATTCTGCATATAATTTTAAAAGCAACATTCAAAAGCGCCACGCATTGTGATAAGAATTTACGAGAACCACCCATACATAAGAAGGTTATGTACTAACATTCCCCTAGCTACACAACGTAAATGTAGGAAATTCAGAGTGCGTGTTCACCAGTGGCTCGACCGATAAGAATCTGACCTTGACCTCGAAACGTCCTAATAAACCGGTTTTTTATCGCCACGAGTACTAGAAAACTTTTAGTAGTTGTAGATAACGATTTGATATGATGGAAATTGGGACTGGGTAAGTTATTTGATGGGATTAATTATGGGACTGGAACAAATTAGTGTTTCTATTTTTAGTGTTGTAAAAAAATGTCGCTAAAAATGAAATGCTTCGTTTTTTGAACAAGTCTGAAACTAATTTTTTGAACTGTAGACAAACTATGTTTTGTTATAACGCGATAAGTTCCAAGGTTGGTTTAACGTTGTTAATTGATTGTGGTTGAAAACCGAAAGTTGAAATTTCATTTTGATGGAATTACACACATAATGAGTACTGTACCCATGACAGCTAGTTCTTGTGACTATGTTTTTTTTTTTTTCATTACTTTTTTATAACATTTAAGATAGTGTTCGGTGTACATAATGTGAAGTATTTAAAACAAAACACCATTTTCGAACTGACTTTATGTTACACCACTTAAATGTGGTGTTCATGAATAGAAATGAACAAATCATTTTATTTTTATTCAGCCTCTGTAATTACCTACCAACTTTTCAAATCAAAATAACACATTACAAAATACATCAGGCTTGAATATTTAGAGAAAACCTAATTTGTAAAACCTAGAAAAGTTTATGTGTATTTATTGATGGATCTTATATATCCATCAAATTCAAACAAATATAATTCTGTCAAAACTTGCTTAAAAACCTTTTTGAACGACTAGAGTTTGTATTCTCATAGGTGTTTGTTTAAACCTGGGAATACAAGATGGAATTGAGCGAAAGCCCGTGTTGAACTCAGTCTTTTGTTTATTTACTCACATGGTTGTGCATTTTATGTACATACATAGGAGTATGTGTGCTCGTTTTGTACGACATTGCAATATTGGTGTATGGAACATTGAGAGTGAGAGAATGTGAAGTAAAAAATAGAGGCCATAGTACCACTGTGTGTCATAAACGGAAAGTAAATTGGAACGGTTTCTTTTTCTTTTTTAATCAATGTTAGCTTAAACTGTCCCACTGCAAGGCAAAGACTACACTTTTCCTTCCTTTCAACCCCTCTGTTGAGCTTGTGTAGATCCTAGGCTTAATCAACCACACCATGGCCCACAGTTAGCAGTCAGTGGCGTAAATGACAGGAGGCGTGTTCCTGGATGAATATTTAGAGAAAACCTAATTTTGCTACCCTATAGTATACAGCTATAGGGTAGCAAATGATGAATGAGAATATCATCATCATCATCAGCCTATAATGTTCCCACTACTGGGACACAGGCCTCCTCTCGGTGAGAGGGATTGGGCCGTAATCCACCACGCGGGCCCAGTGCGGGTTGGTAGATGTCACACGTCTTCGAATTTTTGGTTCTAGGACATGCCGGATTCCTCACGATGTTTTCTTTCACCGTTTTGAGAGCAGTGGTGATTAAATAATTTACACAGAGTAAAGCGCCTGGCTGGGGTTCGAACTCACGACCTACAACTCGTAAGTCGCGGCCGTTACCACTTGGCCACCACTGCTCTGATGATGCAATGAGAATATGAAGGTGTATAAATAATGGAAAATGTGCTCGGACGAGCGATTAGTAGGTAGTTCTATGTAATCTAAAGAAAGTGTTGACTGGAGTTTGTTTCACCATTACTTCTGAAGGGTTTCTTTTTTTTTTTGGGTGTGAAATCTTCAAATAACTTCTCCCGCTCTGGGTGGAGCAGGAGGGCGTTTCAGACTTTTACTGACTAAAACCCACCCGTGTTCCTTCAGTAGCCCGTATGCTAGAGGCTGTGGTATCTCTTTCAAACAAACCCGCACCCCTGGCAGGCATCGGCCCTTGCGGGCTCCATCATTTTTTGTGCTGACATCTCTTTGAGGCGCGCGTGAAACACAACGCGCCGTCGACTTGGGCTTGGCCTCCACGAGGACATGGCGGTGCTCCACCCAAGCTGGGCAGACCGCCACCGTGTGCTCCACCGTGTCCTCAGGGCGATCTTCGCAGTGGAAACACCCAGGCGTTTTCTCCCGCCCTATCCGAAACAGGAACCTCCCGAAACAGCCGTGTCCGGTGAGGACCTGCGTCAGGCGGAATTACTTCTGAGGGTTTTTTTGTTTTTTTTTTGGGTGGGAAATCTTTAAATAACTTCTCCCGCTCTGGGTGGAGCAGGAGGGCGTGTTAGACTTTTACTGACTAAAACCCACCCGTGTTCCTTCAGTAGCCCGTATGCTAGGGGCTGTGGTGTCTCTTTCGAACAAACCCGCACCCCTGGCAGGCATCGGCCCTTGCGGGCCCCATCATTTTTGTGCTGACATCTCTTTGAGGCGCGCGTGGAACACAACGCGCCGTCGACTTGGGCTTGGTCCTTACCGGACAGCGAGCTACCCATTACTCGCCTCCTGAAACAACCGTGTCCGGTGAGGACCTGCGTCACGCGGAAGGTGAGGACGCCATGCCGCCTCTCAAACCACTCCTCAAAGAGGGGACTTACCGCCGCAATCGTGGCGTGCCCATACTTCTGAGGGTTTTTTTTTTTTTTTTTTTTTTGGGTGGGAAATCATCAAATGACTTCTCCTGCTGAGTAGAGCAGGAGGGCGTGTCAGACTTTTACTGACTAAAACCCACCCGTGTTCCCTCAGTAGCCCGTATGCCAGGGGCTGTGGTATCTCTTTCGAACAAACCCGCACTCCTGGCAGGCATCGGCCCTTGCGGACCCCACCGGTGGTTGCTGACATCTTTGACGGCGCGCGTGTGGAACATAACGCGCCGTCCCGTCTACCACTTTTCGGCCGCGGGGGATAGGGAGAGCGGCTGACGCTATACCGACACTCCTCTTCCCCTGCGGCCCCACCGCGTCCGCCATCAAACGGTGGCGGCCCCGTCCAGGCCACGGAAGGGAAGAGCGCTGCTCAGAAGCACCGGCACTCCTCCTCTACCGCAGCCCGTAACCCTCAGCCGCGATGCCTCCCATTCGACATCGCGGCCCACCTCAGTTGCGGTGCACCTCACCGCAACCTACTTTTTGGCCGCTACGTCGTCGTCGGCTTTGAGGCAAAAGCCCTGACGAGCGGCCCCACCTTTGGGTTCCTCTTGGCTTCACCGTGGCCGGAATCCACGGTTACTGAGCCCCCCCGCAACGACAATGCGGGTACCCACTCGGGGGGGATACTTCTGAGGGTTAGGTGGGAATTGTAGACTCCATTTAGTTTTTATAAGAAGTATCTCATGTATTCCGGTCTCCTATTCACAGAATAAACAATTTTTTAACTGATAACTGATTGTTCTTAGATATGTTTCATCAAAATCGGTTCAGCTGTTTGCAGATTATCAGCAGTTTTCTGGTTGATGAAGGGATTTGAGCATCTACCACTGGTCTGATCAAGTCGAAATGTGGTATTCTATATGTTAATTCAATGATATTAAACGAACAAAGTAGCACAGCTCTATAATAAACTTCCAAAATGTGTGAAAAAAGCGAGTTCACTCAACATATTTAAAAAGAAATTATTCACTTTTATTTACAACGACGACACAACATATTAATTGTGTGGTGTCTAATTTTGTATAAACCCGCAACATCTTTTAACTTGGCCCACCACCTTATCTTAGGAATACAGTGAACTAGCTTCCAATTTTTTTGACAATTGCATTTTATTTTCTTTTTGTTTTTCTTCTACCCGCACTGTTAAAATATATATGTATATTCTCATGTAAGAGACGATTGTCATAATGAGAATAAAGTTCTTTAAACCGAAGTAACCTTGAACTGATGCTGGAGTAACACCTGGAATTTCCAGGATACCCAAGTTACTCACCAACAAACAGCAGAAGTGTCGTGTTTGGGCTCATTGAAAAGGTCTCAATGAATAGGTCATGGTTAAATGGTGATCAGGACGAGGAATGAGGATAAATTAGTAACAAACTTCACTGTGGGAAACATACGCAACGCTGCGCAAATTTAAGCGACACATTCAGTTTAAAAGCAGGAAATTAAAGTAAAATTTATAAAACCCCCGACCCAAACAAAAACTCTAAAAATAAAAAAAATTGGCCTTTTAAGTTGTAGGTAATATTTTGTTCAAGGTATTTTCAAGTCAGGGGACGATCAATGAAAACACTAAACAGAGGAGGTCGGCGGTTTCTTAAATTTTGTTCTTTTGATTTCAAAGCTCGTCGCCTTGTTTTACCACCTTCATAAAATAAAATCGTAGCAAAGTCAAAACTGTGCTTTGAATATTTTGAAAAAAGTTATTGTTACGAGGCCTGGGAACGATTGAAATGCAGAAATTGCAGTTTTTAGAAATGTATCTGTTTGTCTGAATGTATACCGAATTATTTTGTATCGATATTTTATTAAAGTCTGGTCAGTCTGTGGCTATATTTTTTTTTTACGCAATTTGGTACGGGAGATGCGCAGTATTGCATCATGTTCGTATTCTTCTTTAGTTTAGCGCAAAATCGTTTTGAATTTACAAGACGAGCCAACATTCATTGCAGATACTTCCAGTTTTAAACTTTGAAATTATACTTATCATCACGCTATACCTTTGTGGAGCTAAGGAGGTAATTATGACATATTTATAAAATCGTCTATTTCAATTAAACTTTCAACAAAACAAATAAGTTAGCGATTTCACTACTGCTTTGCAAGTCTGTGGTTGTAAGTTCGATTCCCAACTGTTGACATTTACTTATGTGGATATTTTTTTTAATTTGTACTGCTATCATATGATATTTCTAGAACGTACAAAGAAAACCATAAAGTTTAGGCCTGTTTTGTCATCTATGGTTTTATAAAATAAATATATAGTAGATCTGTGACAAGTTAGGAGAAATTCTGTGTGTCTACAATGTAACTAATATTATATTGATGAAGATCTGGAATTATCAGTAAGAATCAGCCACAGTCAGTGTAAAAGTGTTGGTCATTAGATAGTAGCAAGAACACAGTTTATTAATTACCAAGATAAAAGCTTCGCAAGCAATGGGAAATTGCTACTTAAGGCAAGGCTGTAAGTGTCAACAACAGAGCGAGTTTCTCACACACCTCGCTTGCGTTATTTGTTCTGATTATTTTGGCTGTTAAGACCAAAACCACAAAGGTAGAATATAGAGTTTTAGGGTACACTAGCCGCGGGCTCCAACTCACTGGTGGGCCTGGCTAAAAAGCACGCTGTCTCACCAGGCGTCGTGTCCGACAGAGGTAGTACCCGTGATGAGCAGTTAGACGCTAGTCTACACGCACAACATTATTGAGTGAGCTGCAGGATCAGTTATAGTGAAACAGGCGCGTAAGAAATTATGAAAAGTTCTTCAGAAGATCGGGTTTGCTGAAAAAACCACTGCATAAATCAATGAACAATTAAGTTTATTGAACTTTTTGATAATTGGGATTTGTCGGTACCGACTTGGTTTTTGAGATTTTACACTCCTTTTATTACTTAAACACGCCCAAAGTTAGGTTTAAATTAGCGACAAAAACGAATCTTTGTTGTTGGCTCATAACTTATTAATGGCTTTTTATTTTAGTATTCTGTTTCCGTACAGACAATATTAATAATGAGAAAAAACCATAACATGTTTGATTTTTGATGTACATAGTCAAACAGTGGAATAAAACCCTCCCGAAGTTTGTACGGAAAAAATGTGGACAAGTGTCACCTTATTATTAAATGTGGCTGTCAGGTTGTATATTTTGGTATCTTACGACTTGCAAACGAAGTCGCGAGTTGAAGCTAAACTTAGCAGAACAAACATGATTCACTTATTGAGAATGACATACGAGATCCATCATTGGGCTTGTGGGCTTGCTTGGTGGATTACAGCCCCGTTCTCACAAAAGTATCCCATCAGTGGCAACATTATAGGTAAATTTTAAGGGTTTTTCACCAATGTGCACAACCCTCTACAAAAATTTGATACTTTATAGAAGAACTTAGTTCCTTAAAATGGTACAAATCCGCACTCCAACTATATCAGACTTGGAAACGAAACCATAGCGCGATTCAGAAACATCGTGCTCACCTAACAACGCCATCTATAGCGGTATAACTCAAACTTTTCGTTAATATGTTCGAACTCTATTTTTAACAGTAAAAAAATAAAAGGATCATTTTATTGTTGAAAAACGAAGACTGTTTATTTTAAATGAGAAATTATTTCTTCAAAATTATGATATGTATTAAAAAGATAAATTTCGTGAGTGAGTGAACTAACATGAGTCAATCGAGGTTATTGCAGGAGGTGTTGTGAAAAGTTGACCTCCACATTTTCACATCCAGTACGAAAATAAATGAATGGGGTTCTGAGATTGCCCGGCTTTCTTAGAACCCCATACATTCATCATCAGCCTTATAATGTTCCCACTACTGGGACACAGGCCTCCTCTCGGTGAGAGGGATTGGGCCGTAATCCACCACGCGGGCCCAGTGCGGGTTGGTAGATGTCACATGTCTTCGAACTTTTGTTCTAGGACATTGCCGGTTTCCTCACGATGTTTTCCTTCACCGTTTTGAGAGCAGTGGTGATGAAATAATTTACACAAAGTAAAGCCCCATACATTAATTTGCAAATATTATAACTCTAATAAAAATCATGACCCAAAGCTTTGCTTACATTTTGCCTAATTCGGTAAAAAACTGGCGATGGCAATTAATAAAAAAATTACTACCACTCTGGCCTTAACAGCACATACATCTACACTCCGGAAAGCCTTGAATATTTTTTGTTCAAAAATAAAGGCGACTTAGAGACCCTTCATTAAAATAATTCATTTCGTTAGTCCAGTTAGACACGCGAGGGTGTTTTAAAAAATTTAATTACAGCGAACTCAGTTCGTCGCAGGACAAACACAGTGAAACAATTTCAGAATTAAGTTAAAATTTTCACGTGAAACGTTCACAATATTTCGTCTCTTCGCTTCTCTATCTGAGATTTTGAAGACTACGCTTGGAAAGGGAATGTTTTTACAGCATTAGTGTTGTAATACAACTGAGTTAGCTGTTCTTAGTAATTTTGAGCGTGTTTTTTAGGACAACTAGCGACTGGCTGGATAGAAACTGGTTTTAGATATATTCGTTATTTGATTTGAAGTTTGTCATAGTGTCACCAGTTTTTTTTATGTATGTTTATTTGTATTGGAACCTTGTTTTTATTTAAATTCATGTTCGTTGTTATCATTAAATTATGCTTTTTCGTGTTATGTTATGTCTCTTGTGTGCACTAAATAAATATTTTATGGATCTATCTTTAGAATCGTAATCTATCGGGGAATCCCATAGATCTGCAAAATTTGCTTACATTTTAAGTAGAAAAAAACCGGTCCAGTGCGAGTTGGACTCGCGCACCGAGGGTTCCGTACAAACCTGTGGGGTATACCCACGGTGAAATTTAAATGGTTGTTTTCCCGCAGCGAAATGGTTTTGTCTTGGTAATACAATAGTTTTATAAACAAATAAAATATTAGAAACAAAAAATGGCAGATTAACCATTGTGAAAAACAAAACTCGAAAGCGACCCCGAACCAATAGTTCCGATACCTACGTTCTGCGCAAGCCGGGCGCCGCCGCCGAGCGGCCGCGCGGCCGTTGACCCGCGTGCGTTTCAATCAGCTGATCGTATTCTTGATAATAAGCTGTACCCAACAAGCTATTAAAATTTTCCCTTCATACTTTTACGAGCTTAGGACCGTCATAAATACTTTTTAGCTGCAATTTACTGAACAAGAAATTAACATAAAAATTAATTAATAAAAACAAGTTTATCATAATTTTCGGACTTAGATACCTAAAAAAGTTTGAGGCGTCTTTTAAAATTTGAATCAACTTATTTACAATAATTTTAATTAATTTGACTACCTACTTTTAAATGTTCACAATTTACAAAAGTACGAGTAGGTACTTACACTTCACGATAACGGAGTAATAAATTGTTCGTAGTGCAACTGCAAGCCACTGCGTTGAATACACAATGGAGCACGTTTTAATTGATTGCCTTTCAATTTTAATAAGGTTTCTCTGTCACTTCTTACGATATTGAAATGAGGTGGCCATTAATTATCACACATTATCACTAAAACGCTCTTGATGCGCACACTCGCGAATAACATGTGGGTTATTTAACGCCCAAAAATGTTCGAGTCTAACTCGCGTAAAAGTTCCTTCATCTGTCCACAAAATGTTCGCATTTTGACTGTCGATTAACCACTGACAAAAAGTAATTCTGTTCTGCGCGTCGTTTTCATGGAGGGCATGAACTCTGCGATAATCATAAGGATGAAGTCCTTCAGAGTTGAGTAGTTTCCAGACGTAGTATTGGCTTACGCCAAACTTAGCCGCAGCCTTACGTGTACTTCGCCGAGGATCCCGTTCGAAGTACTCGATGATCTATTCGTCGAGCTCTGGCGAAATAACGGCCGATCGACCTCTGCCCTGTGCAACTGCTGATGTCCGGAACTGCTCATGATCGTCGAGTAGCCGCTGTGTCGCTGCTACGATCGTCCGGGCCGATGGCTGAAGACGAAGCGACTCCAAGTGTGGCAGCTCCGCGTAAAGTCAACGGGCATCAAGGGTGTCATAATCAGCCCTAGCGTACAGATGCACCATAGCGACGTACTCCAAATTGCAATAATTGTAATGGCGATCCATTGCACTGATTACGCGTGTTTCACGTACGACATTCGCGGGAAAACTAAGTGCGCCGCCGCCGGCGCCGCGCGCCGTCCCGCTCAATGGGAAGCCGGCGCGCTGCTTGGTTTGTAATTGTTGTTAGTTTGTAGTTTATGCCGTATCATTACACGCGAGAGCTTATTTTGCTTTGTACATTTATAAATCGGTCTTTTCTTTGTCGCCGCCGCGGCTGTGTTTTGTGTTGTTGCGTGAAAACTAATTTATGACTTAGTGTCACATGCGAGAGTTTATTTTGCTTTGAACATTTATGCACCATTGTTCCTTTGTCGGCGCGGCGGTGCGGCGGCGCGTGCGTTTCGAGTAATACCTACAAGTTACCTCCAGTGTTACTATTGATTCTCACGCTTTCGAGTTGATGAATATTTTTTTAATTATTTCAAAACAAAAAACATTTAAATTTTTTTACTTTTACTCTATGGTTCGAAGGGACTCCTTATGGCAAGTTGTTCTGCCGCGGGAAAACAACCATTAAAATTTCAGCGTGTATAAGTAAAAGTTCAAAATTGTCAAAAATATTTTTTTTTATATGACGAAACTAAAAATTTTCGGTTTTCGTAATTTTTCCTATATCTGTACTATAAGACGTGACTTCGTACAAAATTTCAAGATTCTAAGTTCACGGGAAGTACCCTGTAGGTTTTGATTCCCGTGCGAGTTTCGAAAATTTGCGGAATTTTGCGGCCTAAATGGCTGTATCTTTTGATTGCGTTGACTTAGAAGGTTGATTTTTCTACAGCTTCCAGGGACAGTAGAACTAAGTATCATATAGAAATTTCAGTTTGATACCTCCACGCGTTCCTGAGAAAAACGGTCTTGACAGACGGACGGACGGACGGACGGACGGACGGACAACAAAGTGATCTTATAAGGGTTCCGTTTTTTCCTTTAGAGGTACGGAACCCTAAAAATTAAACATGGTCACATGTATGCTCATTATGAGCACTAAGTAGCAACAATTAGTCACATTCATCGTCTTAAATCTTATTTTAGTTAGACAAAACTGTTTTGTCGAATATCATGACATTACAGCCCAAAATAATATTCATTAAGTAGATTGGTTAATGCTACTTGTGATAGTTTTTTCTATTACATAAATATGTTATGCTCTACAGAACAAAGGGTGATATTCATTTAACAAGCATATTACTTACAAGAATATTCTATAGGAAATTGAATCTGTTATTGTAACCGGTTACACCCTACATCCTTTACAATCTTCCGGTGAAGACTTGAAAATGTAAACGTATTTTCTTTCGTTTCCAAACTTCACAATACTTATCACGTATGTACATATAAATTCCATCTTTGTCTAGGAAGAGAAAAGTAGCGTAAGTATCAGGTGTCCTAGTTGAAGTCAGGTGAAAAAAGTAGGTCAGAGCTGCGATAGTACTAGCTACCTAAGTCGAGTTAACTTTGGAATTGGAGATGTTACAGTAGCAACTATTTCGACGTTTTAAAAATGTTTTGTCTGTCTTACTAGCTGATCTTAGACAAGATAAGTTGGAGATATCTGTCTTTGTTTTTAGACAGTTGCAACTTTCACGGAGAGTTTATTTATTTTGCCGCGAATACGACAAATAAAAAAAAACTTTAAGAAATTGTGAAAATTAAATGTTATACGGTGGTATGGAACCCTTCGTGTGCGATTCCGAATCGCACTTGGCTGGTTTTTTTTTTATACTGCTTCACTCACTACGCTTGTATTTCGACATGGATTCTGAAATCGAGGTAGATTTATAGACGGTTTTCTATTCTGTATTTTCATTCCTGTAAGTACCTGGTACTTATTGACAGGCCTGCACTGTCCTCCCATACCTATTATCGCTGTAATTTGAAAACATTGCTAAAGCCAATTAATTTTAAAAGAGTAACCGTGTAGTTTCTTGCCGGCTCTTCTCCATAGGAAACGACAATTTGGAACCGTATACCTAGCTTCTGTTGTTTCATAAGTGCCCATGCAGGTTTATGTGAAAAAAATATTTTGATTTGATTTTAGGATTCTTCACGATTTTTTTATCTACAAGAAATCAGTGGTGAGATGTGATTTACTAATTGAAGACGTTCAAAACACGTTTATACAAATTATGCTGTGAATCAGCACTTTTTAACCTCAAACATAGGTAAGAAGACAGCCTTCAGAATGCCCTGCCTTCATTGTTTCCTAGTGTTTTAGTGGAAGTGGCGTAACTCCGCAGACAACGTAACAACTTAATCTATAGTTTACACACTAACTTTAACTTAAAATTATGTTACGTCTTTGCTCCGATTACCGTAAAGTAAGCCTAGGTAGCAGTTTTGAAAAGTAAACTTAGCCTAGTTCTAAATCGGTCGCTATGTTTACTAAATTCTGTTTACAACTCAGTCTTGCCTGAAACGTAATATCGCCTATTCGCTTTGATCCGGTAATGTGTTCAGAACCACAGTAACCAAGCTCGAATGCTTCGCAGAAATTAATTGACACGATTCAATCCTATACATAGTCTGTAGCTTAACTCTGAAGATATTCCACCTGGCAACTTGCCGAAGGATCGACTATTTAGAAGATAGAAGTGTCTTTGGTCTAGATCAACATTGTGATAGAAAATAAGTTGTTTATTGATTGACAAATTCTTTAAGGTGCAACTTGATTGCGGTTGGTCCAATTCCGACCGATGACATAAATATTTCGGATCAACCTTTTGAGGTGCATGGATACTGAATAGTTGTCGACTGTTATTATACGATACGCACGCAGAGTGAGGGGGGAGAAGTAAGACGTTCTTCCGTGTTCATCGATGGTTGTTCGTTCATCGATAGACAAGAACTATAAATTTGAACCCCTTGTACCGTTGATAGACTTCTTTTCTGTCACTACTTCTTTGGACTGGACCTTCTTTATAGTGTCAAAGTCAAAGCATTTATTTCAATTGGGAACTTACAAGGCACTTTTGAACGTCAACATTTACATTAAAATAGAATTGATTCTAGTCGCTCATTCCAAAATGTAGTTTCGTATGGAAAAGAATGGGAAAGAAACTCCACCGCTACTCTTTTAAAATGTTATAAGTACAAAATCTTACATACATTCAATTATGTGTGAAAACGATGCACCCAGAATGAAATTACCATACCAAAATAGGTAAAAATAGTGCAGTTTTAGGACAGACACATGTATTCCATATGGCATTTAGCATAGTGTCCACAAAATGGCGAGGCAGTCATTGTATCTACAAACACAACACATAAGAAGCATAGTTGTTTTTTTTTTTTTAAATAGGGAATGGGCAACTAGCTTCATCTTTCTAACTCACCGACCTTGACAATTCAGAAGTGCCTGTAATTGGTTTATTTGAAATAAATGCTTTGAGTTTGAATATTATAATACCGGTAAACAAACTGAAAATAGTTAATAAATTATAATGTCAACTGTAATACGGTGGGCCGCATTACAGTTGACATTATAATTGGTCACTAATTAGCTGCATACGAACAAAGCCTATGATACATGTGGCCGCAAATGTGTGTTATCCTTATTACGGATTATCGGGTACCATATCAGCAGTAAAGCCCATTGCCGGACATGGGGGCTTCCAATAACTGCTACAATAAACGGTCAGCAGCGTTGCGGATTGCGGGCAGATTGGTGTTCACAATAGTTAGTGGCCGCCAATATCTATGGAGATCTGCAATATCAGATGCATCGCATGTGTATTGCCATCCCAGAGTATAACCTGCTACACGTGCTTGTAATTATAACGACAATCTTGTAGGTAGAAACAGCACAGTAACGCTGCTTGGTGGAAGGAGTTTATTTTAGTATGTATTCCTACCACCATCATGGTGAGAGTGCTCCTCCTTATATTTTAATCAGCGGATTTTAAACTTGAGCTTTTATACCACGCACTAATTTACTGACTTACTGAGCAGTGATGGAGCAGTGGTAACAGTCGTGACTTATGAGTTTTAGGTCGTAGGTTTGAACCCAGATAGGGCTATACTTTCTGTAATTTATTTCATTGCCACTGCTCTCAAAACAGTGAAGAAAAATGTCGTGAGGAAACAGGCATTTCCTGGAGCTAAAAAAAGTTAAGACATACTTACTGATTACAACCAACTTGTTTGATACTAAGTTTGTGTAAGTCTAAGGCGAATTTGACCAATGAAACTAACGTCTTTTAGATGTGCTGATTGCGATGATGAGTTGAGTTGATGTCATCATCAACATCATCATTTCAGCCGAAAGACGTCCGCTGCTGGACATGTCTCCCCCAAGCTCCTCCACTTCGACCGGTTCTGCGGTTCTCGCATCCAGAGGATTCCTGCAGCCTTCACAAGGTCATCGGTTCATCTTGAGGGAGGCCTTTCAACGCTACGTCTTCCGGTACACGGTCGCTACTCTAGCGGCCTCATCGGCTATTTGTTCTGCGAGCAATGTGCCCTGCCCACTGCCACTTAAGTTTGTCAGTTCTTCGGGCTATGTTGGTTGCTTTGATTCTCCTGCTGGAAAATCCAAGTATAGCCTTCTCCATTGAGTTGATGTGATGAGTTTTACTGGTGAAATTGTCTCTTAGCCTATAGTATATATTTCGCAAAGCCAAATAGAAACTATACGGCCGAGAAAGCATCTACCGCCACAGAATTCATACCACCTGATATTATAAATACTTAAAGAATATTTACTCTAAAAAAAAAAAACAAATAAAACGTTACTTATTCAAATAAAATGTTTGCACTTTCTAAAAGGTTGTTTTGTCCTTAGTTAAATCGCAGTAAGCATCTAAGCAATAGGTTTTACGGTCATTGACGCTACTAATCGGTCGTTCTGCGATAGCCCTTAGCTAAGCCAGTCGTACGTGCTAATTGCCTATTAATTAGGGGATCACAGCCATTTTTTATGTTGTCAATCTGGATCAGTGACAATGGTTTTATCAGCGTTGCGCACAATCGGAGAACATTAATTTCAGTGTATTGACACTGTCCAGATTAGGATCCTTTGTAAGTATACGTTTTTAGGGATCTTCAACATTCACTGGATCACCACATAATTTTATAAAACAAGGTATCCCCTGCCGCGTATGTCTGTTTGAACGCGATAAACTCAAAAACTACCGAACGAATTTTCATACGGTTTTGATCAATGGACGGAGAATTTCATGAGGAAGATATTGAAGATGTCGGATAAATCACTAGGAACTTTTCTGGCGTGCGTCGCGTAAATTTGGATGAAATTTGGCACGCAGATAGTTTATAGCTTAGATAAACTCATTTACTTCTATTCATAATCATAATCATTTCAGCCGAAAGACGTCCATTGCTGGACCCTAAAGTAGTACCCTGGACCCGTCCATTGCTTGCCTCCCCTAATTTGGGGGGGCTTGCCATAATCGCCACGCTTGGCAGACGGGTTGGCAATCGCAGTATGGTGGTAAAATGTATAGAGAACGCTGCTGCCCATTCTCTAGTAAGTCCCTAGTCGCCTCCTATGACACCAATGGAAAGAAATGGGATGGTGCTATTCTTTACGTCCAGCACCACACGGAACACTTCCTTTTACTATTTTATTTTATTTAATTTAAATCCCGATAGTACATTCCCGTGGGATATTTTCCGACATGCACGCGGAAGAAGCTGCGGGCAAAAGTTAGTTGTAACAAAAGTAAAAGTATAAACTGTGATATAATTAACCGACTTCAAAAAGAAGGAGGGTATCAATGCGACATGTTTTTTTTTAATGTATGTTCGGGCATAACTCCGTCGTATATAGACGGAATTTTTGTTCGAAAGGGGTTTATTCCGAAATGGTCCCATTAAAATTTTATATAGATCTGATGATGCGTTTCGGAGACAGACAACGGAACTCTTCAAAAAATTACAGCAAATCAACCGTGAATGCTGCTATCGGGTAAATATGCATTGTTTTGACCCCAAGGATGATGAAATTTCGAATTGGTGTGGTGGGGTAGGTAACTGAAAAGTGAAAAATAAAAACTTTTTTCAAAAAAATAACAACCGGCTTCCAAAAAAACGAAGTGCAAAATAACTTTAATTTCGGAAGGCGGTGACAAAGAATTAAAATCCACATCCAAAGTCACCGACTTCCGAAATTAAAGTTATTTTGCACTTTCTAGTGTTTTTTGGAAGTCAGTTGTTATTTTTTTGAAAAAAGTTTTTATATTGTAACATTTTAAACAGTACCCCATGAAGGATGAGTCTACTTTAGCCAGTCTGAAGCCTGGTTGAACCAATTGGTGCCTATTTCTAGTTCTAATGGTGTGTCTTTCACCTCGTTTACTGAAAAGATTTAAATTTTTCCTTAGAAAGAAAGAAAGGAAGAATGCTTAGAAAATACTGAATATGTAAGGACATGTAAAGGGATGCTATTTTACAAAAAGGTAGTCAGTAGTTGCTCATAATCACAACTGGCGTGCGTGTGGACGAAGCAAATGAAGTACCCACTTATGACACGGTAGTAGCATTGTACCTATAGTTCTACCTGCCAGGGCAAAAAGCGCGAGTTTAGTTGGGACCATACATTACACGAGTACCAAAGTATCACAAATCAAGCTTTTTTATTTTAAGTAGTCGATAATCTCAAGTCTCCTGTAAAGTTGTTAAAGGAATGCACAAAAATATCTATATATATAAAAATTTCGTGTCACGATGTATGTTCGCGATAAACTCCGAAACTACTGAACGGATTTTGTTAAAATTTTGTAAACATTTATAATATGGTCCAACTTAAAAGATATAATAGTTTTTATCTTAATTATTGATCTCAATATTTATTATTGCAAATTAAATGTTTACTAGACGACATTAGTGCGTATTTATCGGTTAGTTCTATAAACTCCTAATAGATGGCGGTTTAGCATCTAAGTTGCACAGGTATCTGGCAGATGGCGTCATATTTATATTATAATACGACATTTGTGTGTATTTATCGGTTAGTTCTATAAATTCCTAATAGGTAGGTAGGTAGGGTAGGGTAATGTTGGGTAGGTAGGGTAGGTCCGGTAGGTAAGGTAGGTATTTTGTATGAATGACTTTTGGACGGACAGGACAACGTCTGTTGGGTCAGCTAGTTATATTATAAATTGTGATTATAAATAAATAAATTCATCGATATCTGTACCAAAGCAAATACTTAAAAGAATCTTTTCAACTATTCTTCAAGAACTATGATTAATTTTCTCTTCAAGACCCGTTTAATGAGCTTCACCAGTCAAAGTTGGTGCCATAGTAAGAAAGGTTCTCCGAACTGAACTTCGAATGTTTGGAGTTCACTTCGATTTTCTCATTTAGATGAAATGGGTTTTAATGAAACGGTGTAGGTATCAGTTTTATACAATTCTGGGATATTCTGGGAAGTCTGTAAATGATCGGTTGATTTCGGGTTTTACTTTGAAATTATTTCACTATTGAAAATTATGATGGTATCGGAGTTTTTATGTTACATATTAACGGGTCGCTACCTAAATTTCTAATTCCGAAACATTGTCACTTGCCCTTGTAATAAAAATATTTTAGAAATAGTTTATTTTTAGGCACTATCATTGTATGGGAAATGTATTACTGTAGGCTAAATGTACTCTTTTTGTATACGTTTCGAATTTACTCTTTTTGAATTTACATCCTGAAAGTATTTTCTGATTCTCTATTGGTGCAAATGATGAGAATTGGTTATCTCAATTATTAGCACAACGTTTCCAGTCAAGATCTTTTCACAATATGTGGTCTAGCTAAGGCTAACCTTATAATTCTTATCAGAATGATAGTAACCAGAATTAATTCTATTACAATGTAAATGTTGACGTACAAAGTGCCTATTATGTGCCTTTTTTATTGTATAAATGCTTTGATTTTGAACGTGAATTGAAATGTTTTTTTTTTTCCGCGGACTTCTTTGCGCTGATTGTACTCAAATATGCAATAAAAGGTAGTGAAAGGGTCGCAGCGGCAGCTACTGGGACATTTCAACCCGACGCGGGCATGGTTAAGAAAATAATAACATGATTTTGGTGAGGGTGGCAAAATGTTCATAGTGCAAGAAGACTAGGGTTTTTTGTTTTTTTTTTGTTGGGAAATCATCAAATGACTTCTCCTGCTGAGTAGAGCAGGAGGGCGTGTCAGACTTTTACTGACTAAAACCCACACGTGTTCCCTCAGTAGCCCGTATGCCAGGGACTGTGGTATCTCTTTCGAACAAACCCGCACCCCTGGCAGGCATCGGCCCTTGCGGACCCCACCAGTGGTTGCTGAAATCTTTGACGGCGCGCGTGTGGAATACAACGCGCCGTCCCGTCTACCACTTTTCGGCCGCAGGGGATAGGGAGAGCGGCCGACGCTATACCGACACTCCTCTTCCCCTGCGGCCCCACCGCGTCCGCCATCAAACGGTGGTGGCCCCGTCTAGACCACGGAAGGGAAGAGCGCTGCTCAGAAGCACGCCGACTCCTCCTCTACCGCAGCCCGTAACCCTCAGCCGCGATGCCTCA
Source organism: Polymixis flavicincta (assembly GCA_949987655.1). Lineage (NCBI taxonomy): Eukaryota > Metazoa > Arthropoda > Insecta > Lepidoptera > Noctuidae > Polymixis > Polymixis flavicincta. The sequence continues at coordinate 23,878,067 of OX465181.1, read as the reverse complement.
CATTCGACATCGCGGCCCACCTCAGTTGCGGTGCACCTCACCGCAACCTACTTTTTGGCCGCTACGTCAATGGCTTGAAGGCAAAAGCCCTGACGAGTGGCCCCACCTTTGGGTTCCTCTTGGCTTCACCGTGGCTGGAATCCACGGTTACTGAGCCCCCCCGCAACGACAATGCGGGAACCCACTCTGGGGGGAAGAAGACTAGGGTTAATTCACGACTCCAAAATATTTATTTATTGACTAAAAATATTAAGACTTACATTAACCTAATTTCAATTATTATTACTCTGTGGGTTATATAGGTGTAAGGAACAATGAGCTTTCAGTTATTTCTGCAGCCATCCTAAGAAAACAGCATGGCCCATCGTGGTTATTTCTCAACTATTATTGTATTAGATGGAAAACGACCTTAGTGTTTTGATACTTTAACGAGATTGCCTACGGTCTAGCTATTCTAAACTTAAAATAGGACGGTTTTTGAGCACATTACATTAACTTTGAACTTGAACGTAAACCTTTTTAAAAGAAATTGATGACTTAACCGCCAGACAAACTTAATTCACTCAAAATGAGTCCCTTAAATTATGTTGCCTTCGGTTACCCACAAAATTATAGTTTGCAGGTACCCAGAGAAACCCGGCGCAAAATGATTCTTGTCGTCAAGTCAATTTATTGTAACTTTACGTATTTTTTTTATTATTTGGGATTTTTCCAAAGTCTGTCAACTGCCTTACCATACGGTATCGTACTACCTACACAGTAACTGGGTTCTGGAGGGCAGATAGGCAGTCGTTCCATGTAAAATGCTGGTTTGCAGCTGCACCCGGTTAGATTCGAAGCCGACTCCAACAAGTTTGGGAGAGGTTTTTTTTTTTTTTTTTTTTTTGGGTGGGAAATCATCAAATGACTTCTCCTGCTGAGTAGAGCAGGAGGGCGTGTCAGACTTTTACTGACTAAAACCCACCCGTGTTCCCTAAGTAGCCCGTATGCCAGGGGCCGTGGTATCTCTTTCGAACAAACCCGCACCCCTGGCAGGCATCGGCCCTTGCGGACCCCACCAGTGGTTGCTGACATCTTTGACGGCGCGCGTGAGGAACACAACGCGCCGTCCCGTCTACCACTTTTCGGCCGCAGAGGATAGGGAGAGCGGCTGACGCTATACCGACACTCCTCTTCCCCTGCGGCCCCACCGCGTCCGCCATCAAACGGTGGCGGCCCCGTCCAGGCCACGGAAGGGAAGAGCGCTGCTCAGAAGCACCGGCACTCCTCCTCTACCGCAGCCTGTAACCCTCAGCCGCGATGCCTCCCATTCGACATCGCGGCCCACCTCAGTTGCGGTGCACCTCACCGCAACCTACTTTTTGGCCGCTACGTCAATGGCTTGAAGGCAAAAGCCCTGACGAGCGGCCCCACCGTTGGGTTCCTCTTGGCTTCACCGTGGATGGGAGACCACGGTTACTAAGCCCCCCCGCAACGACAATGCGGGAACCCACTCGGGGGGGAGGTTGGGAGAGGTTAGACAAGATTATGGACGCGACCACATCACCACAAAATAATAATGAGATAAAATTTGTGCCAAAACTATCTCCGCGCATCTAACTAACTATGTAACTTTATCTAAATTTATTTATTGCGCAACCACTTTGATTGTGACTTTTACAGTAGTGTGTAATGTAACGTGCTCAAAACTTTGTACGTATGGGTGCATGGAAAAGAACAGATCGTCGGAGTGCTCATTTGCTATGGCGAAGGATTCAGCACCCTTGAAAACCATGAAAACGACAAGTGTGACAAACAAAAACATCTCACTCTCTCTAGCTGTCTCTTTATATATTTACATTGATACTAGCTGACCCGGCAAACGTTGTTTTGCAGGTAATTTCTAGTGAACAACCCTTATCACTTAGGGCTATGAAAAATAGATAGTATCCGATTCTCAGACCTACTGCTCTTCTTTGCTAGATTTACATTTTAATGCGTTTAAAGCTAAAGTAAAATCAAATCTTTGTTCGAAGGCATACTATTCAATCAACGACTACTTAAACGATAAGAATTGTTGGTCGCTGTGATTAACTCAAGACAACGTTTGTGTTCTTTTACCAGAATTAGCTTACCTACTGACAGGTTATATGAGTTACTCCATAGCATTGTTTATTTTATTTGACTATAAACCATTTTTTATTTTATTTTTATTTTTAATATTGATATTTCCATTTTTTTAATGAAATTTAATTACTTACCTATTACTGTATAGAATCAAGTTCTTCCAACTTATCAGACAGCTGTGCTGCTGGGGAGTTTGTTGCGCCACTTCTTCTTCCCAGCTAAAGCACTAGGAAGTGTCGAAGGGTGGGCGTTTTTGGGGGACTGTCTTATGTAATTTTTGACGTTCGAAAAGTGCTGACTCTCAGCCTAGTTTGAATAAATGACTTTTGATTTTGATTTTGATTTTGACTTAATATGCATATAAAATTTGGTAAAAATCAGTAAAGCCGTTTCGGAGGAGTACGGTAACTAACATTGTGACATGGAAATTTTATATATAAGATTCAATTTATATAATAATAAAAAGTCGCATCGCATTTTTATTTCGTGGCGATTTCTATAATTTTCGTCATGTGACGTTTTTTACAACTTCCTACAAATTTACTCCAACCGCAAGCTGCGTTAAAGAATTTCGTTCTAAAAATATAATAATAACGGAAAGAACATGTGACTTTGTCACATACCATTATTTTTTTTCAAAGATCTCATTGAATGGCTTTTTATCAGTGCATACTTTTTTCATTATATCCAAAGAGTATTAATAAAGCTTGTCCGATATTGGCTCCGACGCCGCGAGGTAGACTAACTTATTCGTTCCCAAACATAGAAGTTGAACGCTCCCCTACGCGATAGTCATACGTATCAAACGTAGCAGAATATTTGTTTAAATCCAATATAGAGTTGATGTTTAGTTACCAATGGAGTCTCTACGATAATCTCAGTAAATCTGTTGGAAGCCGATAAGCCGGTCAGATGTGGTATTGTAAGACTTCACCCTGTATTCACCAGGGTTAGTTACGACCTGTATTATTTTACAAATTTTATGTGCAATGGATTTAATTGTGTATCAAAGGTGAATGAAACCTCGTTTAACTAGGTGACCATTGATTTTAAACTTGGTAAAGTCAGTAATGTTGATACAAAACATCGAGGATAATCTTACTGTTAAGAAAAACATTGAGAGGAATCATGACATCAAGACTGAGCAAAGGATAAGATAAAGATAAAGAATCGTTTGTCCTGTTAGAAGAGGCATTATAGTATAGTATAGTACCTATATTTATTTCTGAGTTGATGGTACTTTATGGTACTAAAGTTTTACATAAACTACCGTTGCCGGTGTAGAAAAATTAAAATTAAAGTACAATTAAGGTGCCCATTAAAAAATATTTAAGTAAACTAGTTTGAAATGACAATGGGTATTTTTTTTAAATACAATTTCATTCCTTTATAAAAATAAAATTAATGAAATGTCAAATCGATCTTTAGCACTTACTTCACTAGAAGACAATCGCTAATACGATATGTGCGAGCACTTAACCATAGAGTAGCTAACTAGTTAAGCCTTAACGTCAGAAGGTAAACCTGACGGCTTTGCAGCCACGTACATAATTGAAGGGGTGAGTGGACAAAGGTGTTAACTAAAAACAGTTCAAAATTAGTTATGGGTGTTGCAAAATAAAATCAAGGTAGCTATTTATTACAGCTTATTGTATGTATGTTTGTCAGTTAACACCTTTGCTCGGGTCTATATTTTTGACACGAATCAAAATTTGCGTGTTTTGAGGTCATCAGGCGATTTATCATCACTTAAAACTTATATTCATATAAAAAAGTAGATTTTTTTAGTCTTGTCAGATAGCACCTTTGTCCACTCACCCCTTCAATTGTCACAGGATAAAAAAGTAGCAACAGGGTGCCGTAAATCTGAGTAGTCGAAAGCGTTAGTCCAACAACATTGAAAAGAATGGCCAGCGAGGTGAAATTCCAAATAGAGAGGTGTTTTTCCTACACGGATGTAATGGAAAATTAAAGGCGTTTTCTAATTTGTATGATAATTGATGATGCTACTTTTGCTAAGTAGATATTTGTTATTGTTTTGGGGATCTTATTTTCAATCATCATATTTTTTTTGTGGAAAGTTAGGTGTGCAAACTAATAACCAAGTATGTTTGTCAACTAATAATATGATGGTGCCAAACATCACAACACGAAGTATGTAGTTCAGTATGTGGATACATGTGCAACGCATGCATGATATCAAAACGGTAAAAGAAAACACAATGAGAAATCGGCATGTCCAAGACCCAAAAATTCGAAGACATGGAACATCTACAAATCTGCACATGGCCCGCGTGGTAGATTAAAGCCCACTCAATTTCGAAGAAAGGAGGTCTGTGTCTCAGCAGTGGGAACATTATAGGCTGGTAACGTATACATGCGTAACACACTTTTGTAAACCTAACAGTAAAGCCATAGAAATCACGTGAGGGAGAGGCAGCATATGCGCCCTCGCGACCCCAGCCGCCGCAGGATACGGAGACGCCCTGGGCGTCGGGAATCCCAGGCCGATTTCCGGCCACCGTAGGCATGGGCTTGCGGACGGCGAGTAATGGGTAGCTCGCTGTCCGGTAAGGGCCAAGCCCAAGTCGACGGCGCGTTGTGTTCCACGCGCGCCTCAAAGAGATGTCAGCACAAAAAGTGATGGGACCCGCAAGGGTCGATGCCTGCCAGGGGTGCGGGTTTGTTCGAAAGAGACACCACAGCCCCTGGCTTAAGGGCTACTGAAGGAACACGGGTGGGTTTTAGTCAGTAAAAGTCTGACACGCCCTTCTGCTCCACCCAGAGCGGGAGAAGTTATTTGATGATTTCCCACCCAAAAAAAAAAAAAAAAAAAAAGCCATAGAAATCAGTAGGTAGAATGAACAACCAAACGTTTAATAAGTCATAGAGCAGCATGAACAAAAATATTCCCATAAAATTGTAGTCGGATCACAGTTGCCAGAACGAGGCGATAGTACGTTGAATGTCTGTACAAAAACACAGGCTTGCAATTTGTTCGTAACACATTGATTGATTGACTGACTCCCTTTTACTTTATTTTCATACCACAATACCACAATTCGACAGCAAACAAAACTACAGCACACAAAAAAAGTTGGCACAAAATTACGAATATAGTCGGATGTTGAGGATAAAAGTTTCGAAAATAAACTGGAATTTCCATGCGTTTTCAGAAAAGTTGCTGCTAGTTCTGAAAGCCAAAATAAGGACAAATTTTGTATTTTCATGATAGTAATTTTCACCGATTTCATCATTAATTTGTAAAACCACGTCGGTAAGAATTTATCTAATCATTCGCTTTATAACTCATTTAGAAAAATTATGAATATACCTTGGACTTGAACAATGGCCTAGATGAAAGAATTAGCTGTCATTAAATTGCATATACGGTGTTTTATCACTGTTTAGTTGTTTATTGTCTATTATACTCTATATCGACTACATTATACTTTATACAGCCAGTATTAATGGTAAAAATAACCTACGAAACAGTAAAAGATCTGCTATCTCGTTGGATATATGTAGGTACGTCGATCATACTAAAGTATCGTCACTTGTTAAACTTGATGTTCCTAAATTATCTGAAACTGTTTGATCTGCAAAGTATAGTAAATATAGTTCAAAGAACCAATTCTGATTTATATTTCACACATCCACCATGTAAATAAATGTACAAAAAATGTGTGTTGCGGTCAAACGTCACTGCATCCACTACTGTCCAGCTGTTGCTATGAAATACTGTCTACCAATTTTAATAACACCAGTATAATCAAAAGTTTTTGCTTGTTGTTTTTAATAGCAGTGAATCCAACAGAAGTTGCGACGCCAAATGATTTTCACACTGCAATGTCCGTTGAGTTTAGCCGTAAAAGTTTTTGTTTCATGTACACACGCCAGCAGGTCAATCTACCCCAAACTGTAAAATTTTCCCAGTTGAACATAAACCTTATTCCTTTGCAATAAAGTTGAAAAACTATCAAAGAAATTTGACAGATTGGAGTAGCTTGATGTGCTGGCCTCTGTACAAGCCAAAATCTAACTTTTGTTTGCACACAATCCTGGCGATGTTGACTTTATATTGTAAACTGTAGAGGCCAGCTGCCGTATTTCAAATATTATATTGGGTACGTTGTTATTATTTATTTGAAAACCCAAATATTTTTCCGGCGCCGAATTGTCTATTTCGAAATATGCTGTCTTGCAACTGAAGCGAAGCTTGTGGAATAATATTGGATCGTTATTTGTTTTATTGTAATAAATAAAGGCTTGCTTCTATTGTTTAACCTAACCTAACCTAACGTTATATGTTCAAGGGTTTAAGGTCTATATCTATTTGTTCGGTGATAGAAAAAAACACTGTAACACGTCTTTACTCAAAGGATATTTATTTCTACTAAACTTACAAAAATACGATAGTGAAATGAGTGGACTGTATGAACGTTGTTTGAATGTGTGTAAGTTATGCGTGTGTGTGTGTGAAAGGTAACTACTATGAGGTAAGTATCTTAATCTATTTAGACATACCGCCCACCAAAGGACGCAGTACTTTATTGTGTACTTATGTCTAATTATGTAAATGGAAAATACTAGTAAATATCTAACTGGCTACCCCTATAAAAGAAAAAACCGCCCACCGTGACACAAGATGACAACTCAATGAAAAATTATATTATGTGCGAAAGTTTTATACACCTAACGATACAAAGCAAATACTAAGTATTCCAAATGTTTGAATAATATATGATAAACTAACCGGTGGGGGTGGGTGACATAATTCTAAACAATAAAAAGAAACTTAAATTCACACAATTATGAGTTTAAAAAAAAACAGAACATCATCAACAGAACACCTTGTAACAATAGAACTTAGAATTTTGTAAACTTAATTTCTACTTATTTTTATTTATCAGGTTATAAAACTACTTAATAATTGATAAATAAGTACATAGGATATGACTTATGACATCATGGATTAGCAAACAATACAATAGCAAGTAAACAATAAATTCACTTAGGTAAAATACATAATTTACTAATGGGACGTTTGAATTCGCCATTCTTGCATTTCACAGATACAACCCTTGCAATATTGTCTGGCCCTAAGTATTTTTTGATAATTTTTCCTAAAATCCATTTAGCAGGCGGGATATTATCATCTCTTAATATAACTACATCACCAATTTCAGGCTCAGATTTTTGAGTGTTCCATTTATATCGTTGGTTAAGGTTAACCAAATACTCCCTATACCATCGCTTCCAAAAGTTATTAACCATTTTTTGTGTCAATCTCCATCTATCCAGACCTACCACATTATGATTTGAATTGTCTTCATCGGGAATACTTATCAATGGCTCACCTATAAGAAAATGACCTGGTGTTAAAGCTTGAAGTTCGTTAGGATCATCACTCATAACTGTAATTGGTCGGGAATTGAGACAAGCCTCGATCTGGGCTAAAACAGTAGACAACTCCTCATAGGTAAGTGTGCTATTCCCAATTACCTTATATAAATGGGTTTTAACACTACGTACACCGGCCTCCCAGAGACCTCCGAAATTTGGTGCGTGTGGAGGTATGAAATGCCACGTTGTGCGCTCTAAACACAATAATTCTTCAATTTCACGCGGCACACTTGATTTAGCTCGATCAAACATCTCACGAAGCTGTTTGTTGGCACCAACAAAGTTAGTGCCATTGTCACTAAATAAGTCTTGACAGTGACCTCGACGTGCTGTGAAACGCTTGAACGCTGCAATGAACGCCCTTGACGACAGATCAGTTACCACTTCCAAATGGATGGCTCGAGTAACCAGGCAAATAAATAAACAAATATATCCCTTGTAGGATTTTGCTCCTCTACCAGGAGAAAATCTCACATTAATAGGCCCTAAGTAATCACAACCAGATGATTTAAAAGGTCGGGTTGGTTTCAACCTATGTTCCGGAATTTGACCCATAAGTTGATTGCTTTTTGACTTGGAATGTCTCAAGCACTTAACACACGCTCTGTAGTGACTTTTAACGATCTCCTTCGCTCGCAATATCCAATATTTAGTTTTTAAATAGCACAACATAGCTTGTGGTCCACCGTGGAGGGTTCTGATATGAGCATCACTAATTATGAGCTTGGTAAGATGACTCTTAGCAGGCATAACTATAGGATGCTTTGTATCATATATGACTTCTGACTCATCAATACGACCGCCAACTCTTAATATTCCGTTTTCATCAAAAATGGGATAAAGGGTGCGGAGCCTACTTTTTTTGGGGACGAACCTTTTCATTCTTAACTGCTTTATTTCCTCACTAAAATGCTCTTCTTGAACCTGTTTGATGCATATAACTAAACTCATATTCAGCTCTGTCGGTGTAATTACGTTTGAATATAATGTTCGTTTCGCTTTTGGTAATCTTAAATTCTGTAAAACTCTTCTCCAATATGATATGGCCTTCAAAGTTTTAGACAGAGATGAAAACATAGTCCAAAAAAAAACATCCTTCAAAGCAGGTAAAACAGTTAAAGATGTATATCTTTCTTCTTCATGAGTATCCTCGATATTCTTATTAGAGTTCTCTAACTCTGTAGTGGATTGTGAAAGCCAAGAGGGTCCTGACCACCATAGGGAATGTTCAGGTAAATCTTGTGTAGCTAGGCCTCTTGAAACACAATCAGCTGGATTCGAATCAGTTTTAACATGCCTCCATTGTTCATAGGCTAAAATATTGAGAATTTCAGACACACGATTGCTCACAAAAGTAGTCCAGCGGCTTGACCCTCCTCTCAGCCAGGCTAGAACTATTGTAGAATCGGACCACGCGTACCAGTTTTCCTTTGGTATGTTCATTATTTGTGCTACCTCAAATATTAACTTTGCTGCTAGAACTGCACCGCACAACTCCAGTCTTGGGATAGATATCTCCTTCTCTATAGGGGCAACTTTGCTTTTTGCTGATACCAAACTCACACAGATTTCGTTGTCATTATTGATAACACGAATGTATATAGCAGCACCATACGCTAATTTGGAAGCATCAGCAAATGCATGTAATTCGATCTTCGACCCTGGACTGAAACGATACCATCGTGATATGTTTATTTTTTGTAAATGTGTTAAACTTGTTCTAAATTGTAACCATTCAGTTGTTAAATCTGTAGTCAGTACATCATCCCAATCAAGCTTCGACTTCCATAATTTTTGGATGAATATTTTTGCTGTGATTATCACGGGGGCAATCCATCCTAACGGGTCATACAGCCGGGCCACGTCCGATAATACTTGCCGTTTGGTAATAGGTTGTTTTAAGTCTGGTAAGTCAAGTGTGTACTGAAAACAATCCATAGTTCTATGCCATTTCAAGCCAAGTACCTTCATGATAGTAGTTAGTTTTAATTTTAATGAATCATTGCTACTGTTGTTGTCCTCTCCTATGTGTGTCAATAACTCTTGATTATTACTACTCCACTTTTGAAGTTCGAAACCACCACAGTTCATCAACTTGTTCATCTCACTATATATATGTATGGCCTCTGGTAGTGTGTCACAACCGGTCAAAAGGTCATCCATGTAATAGTCCCTCTTAGATATTGTTGACGCTGTCGGAAATTTTGAATGTTCTTCATCAGCTAACCTTTGAAGGGTTTTTACTGCCAAATATGGAGCACACGCAGTACCAAAGGTCACTCGTAATAATTTAAAATGTCTTAAAGGCTCGTCTGTTTGTGGTCTCCATACAATTCTTTGGAAGTCTGTATCCTCCGAACTAACCTTCACCATTCTGAACATCTTGATAATATCTGCCACGATGCAGATCCTATGGTTTCTCCATCGCATAAGGATGTGTCTCAAATCCTGTTGTAACTTGGGACCCACCATAAGATTATCATTAAGTGAAAAGTTGTTAAGACCTTTACATGAACCATCGAAAACTACTCGGACTTTAGTAGTTTCCTTATCCTCTCTAACTACAGCATGGTGTGGAAGATAAATCGCCTTGGGATTATCTATGTCTTCCTTTTCTATTGGTGCCATGTGATTCATAGTAAGATATTCTTGCAAAACCTTGTGGTATTCTTTTTTTAAAGTAGGATTTCTTTGCAGTCTCTTCTCTAAAAACTCATATCTTTTTTTAGCTATAACTACTGAATTTCCATATTGACACTCTGGGTCTTCTTTGTCAAAAGGTAGCTTAACAATAAATCTCCCTTCTTCATCTCGTATAGTATTCCTGTCATAAAATTCTTCACATCGTTGTTCTGTATCTGTCATCGTTTTCTGTATCAAGTTGGGCTCATTTTCAATTTCCCAGAATTTCTTAAGTAGCTCTTCTCCACTTAAGTGTAAATGCATGGTGATTATTCTATTGGCAGCAGAAGTTGATTTTTGTGACACCCTCCCTGATAATACCCAACCTAAGGAAGTGTTTTGTGCCAATATTTTATTGTGACGTACAATACCATCCAATAAAATCTCACTGTAAACTTCTGCTCCAAGAAGAATATCTATTTTACTAGGTGTAGCGTAACCTGGATCAGCTAGTGGTATTTTATCTAAATGTAACCAATCAGGTGTGTGTAACTCGGTGGAAGGAAGTAATGACGTAACAGATCGCAAAACATATGCATTTACTTGAATTGACACCTCAGGGTCATGACGTGACACCACTCGGAGAGAAACCATGTGCTTTACTCTCGTGTGGCCGCCGCCACCAATACCGGACACCGTACCACTAATATTTTTACGAGAAAGTCCCAGTAATTGAACAACAGACTCACTAATAAAAGACGCCTGCGAGCCTTGATCCAACAATCCTCTCAACTGTAGTTTGTAACCGTGATCATTGTGGGCCCAAACCAACACAGTAGCTAACAAAACTCGACTCTGTTCTGATCCTCTACTCGAAAAATTTGATGAAATGGTTACACTTACGGTTTTGTCTGACTCACTCTGCACAGAAACGTCCTCACTCTTGCTGCTCACCTCCTTTTCAAAATGTAATAATGAATGATGCCTCCTGCCACATCGCTTACAACTCGCTGAATTACGACATTTCACAACTGGATGAGACGGAGAGAAACAATTAAAACACAAGTTATTTTTTTGTATATAATCTTGCCTATCTTTGACACTTAGTTGACTAAATTCCTTGCAATGGTATAAATAGTGTTCCCCTTTACACTTATTACATTTGGTAGTTACGTTAGAATTACTCTTATTATTATTATCGGTAGACCCATGAAAACACTTTGACTTTGTATTATTATTGGTACGTACCTTATTAGTGTCTATCATCTCCAAGGACCTAAATTTTGACTCTAAAAACTCTGATAATTGAGTCCATGTTGGTAATTCGTCGCTAAGTGTACCAAACTGATATTCCCACTGCTTAACGGATTCAGGATCTAATTTAGAAACCACTAAATAAATAACAAACACATCATTAATTTGCTCAGTACTCATTCCCATATTACGTAAAGATTGTAAACAAGTTGCAGTTGTATCTAATAATTGTCTAATCGCACTTGCAGATTCACTCGTAAGGGATTTCTGCGTAAACAATAATCTCATAAGTGCATTACAATTATAACGCTTATTATCGTAACGTTTCAGTAACTGTTTCCAAGCTTCTTCGTAATTGTCATTAGTTGTAGAAAAATTACGTAACAAACATTCCGGTTCACCTGACACGTTGTTTTTAAGATAGTGCAATTTTTGCACCGATGTTAAATAATTATTGGTATGAACAAGTGAATGAAACATGTCATAGAAAGTTTGCCACTCCACATATTTGCCAGTAAACGTAGGTAACTGCACACGCGGTAACTTAACCTCGCACTCACTAACCACGTGTCCAGCACTTGATTTCAGATTTTCGGAAGTGGTTCCACTCGGTGACGCAAGATAGGGCTGCAGGGCTTCCTTCAGTGAAGTCTTGTATGACACATATGCTTCCTCGAACTCCTCATACATATCCTCAGTAAAATATGTATCCTGCTTGTCCTTTTGGGTCGCCTTGCCTGTGATAGCTTTGTGTCCATCTTTGAAAGCTGTCCATAACTGCTCCAAATTGTCCAATCTGGTTTCCATATAAGGTTTTTTGATCCGATCTTTGGGTGTCTTTCTGTAGTTTTTCTCCGCTTTCTTCAAGTTCTCCAGTATTTCTTTTTGATAGGCTAGAAGCGCCTCCATTGTGCACGTAGTGTATATGACGTTGAAACTCCAAATCCAAAACAAAATAGATATAGATTTTGAATGATTATTTTGCTAATGACTTCTTAATATAACTCTCGATGCTAGCAAAGATAATCCGCTCAGGAATGCCTTTGTTCTCACGGCGACGACAATCGCCCGATGTGACTCGATATATCCGTCTCGATATGGACCATATGTTCAAGGGTTTAAGGTCTATATCTATTTGTTCGGTGATAGAAAAAAACACTGTAACACGTCTTTACTCAAAGGATATTTATTTCTACTAAACTTACAAAAATACGATAGTGAAATGAGTGGACTGTATGAACGTTGTTTGAATGTGTGTAAGTTATGCGTGTGTGTGTGTGAAAGGTAACTACTATGAGGTAAGTATCTTAATCTATTTAGACATTATAAATAAATTATGTTCATTGACTTAAGGGTTCAATTTCGCAGGCTATCCATCTTATGGTAAATTCTGCGAACCAAATCAACTAGAAAGTTACAAAGATTCTTGTAGCGGAAGTTCTCATAACAATTTACCTTATTATTCATTAAACAATTAACAATTACTGACGAGGGCCATTCTAACATACCATTTATAAATTGTTGTAATTTAGTTTTGCATAACAGATATAATAAATATTAAGATCTTAAAATTATGTAACACTAGGTTTTGCAAGCGGCTCCACCTGCGTGGAAGTCGAAAATCATCCCATGGGAACATACAACTGGGATAAAAAGTTCTCTATCTGTCTATGTGCCAAATTTCATGCCAATCCGTTTGGCGATTTTGGCGTGATTAACAAACATCCAAACTTTCACATTTATCATATTAGTAGGATAGGATAGTAGGATTACTGCTAAATGGTCTGCCTATGCTTATATACGAATAAATGTTTTGATTTGATCATTTATTTCAACAATGCCTCAACATATTTTTACCTAATTTTAATTTTGTTAACATGCGAATAATATTGTGGGCTGCAATATTGTTAAAACTATATTTATTTTTGCTATTTGTAAACATTTTATTTTGTAGCTGTTTATTGTCCCCTATTAAATAAAATATGATAACAATCAATTATAAAATTATTCAAAAATTATTTGCATTGTTAAGTTTTTTTCACAATTTTACAGAAACACTGTTTGATACATTTTCGGAACCAAAAACCAATATTCTTCCGCAAGAGTAAACGTCACGACTGTGACAATAAAGTCAGAATGTACTTACACATAGAAAGCACGCGTCAAATAAATGGAACCAATAAGATTGTTCACCTCCAATCTTTGTATCACAGGCCTATATGTCTCCGGTAATGCCCAATATGTCTCGGTAGGAAGTCGGTGTGACTTCGACTTCCATTTAATGATACAATGTAGCGTCACTCGTTACGTCATTGTTCGAGCGTGAGGGGAATTCCGATTACTTTGACAAAAGACGTGAAAAGGTATGTCACACCCTTAAATGGGTATTATTGTGTAGTAAATTGTTTATAATCACTCCTTTGTCGGTTAAACATTTCTGTGTGAAAGGAAAGGAAAATTTATTGTTACAGTATGTGGTGGACTGCAACAAGGAATAATTATTTTTCAATAAGAAATTATGATAACTTCTCTGAATGAAAGGTTACTGACAAAATATATTTTCAAGGCTGATGTAAGAGGAAATTCTGGGAGAGGTTACTTAGGAAGACATTGGTATGTAGAAGATATTGGCGATATTCGGGAAGTCGAGGTTCGTAGTACACGCATCCGGCGAACGTGTATGATCAGAGGGGCAATTCTGGTAATTTTAAGAACGTTCACAGTCTGACCTCAGTGTCAAGTCAAAAATTCCTATACATATTTGTTAAATTTTTGAAATTCAATTGTCACCGAGATGACACTGCGAACATTTTTAATTACGAGAATTAGCCTTCAGATGTATGTGTGCACATAAGCGAAGCAAAAGGAGTATGTACGGATCATCGCTGGTGGCGTTCTGTCGTTTCTGCCCCATGAGAAGAAGATGCATTTATGTGAGTAAATGTATCTGTGCATTAGTACAAACTTTAAAAAAAAAAAACCGTAATCATCGGCATTGGCGTGATTTGATTATTTCATCGAAACTTATACTTGATTAATTGATATGTTTTGATTGCTTCGTCTAAACTTAAATTCGTGAACGGGCGCCGTCTGTTGAGACTGGTCATCTCTTATCTGCCATGGCTTCTTTTGAATCTTAATTTTTTTATTAATTTTTTACATTGTTCTCACATATAGAAGCACCAAGAAATGTTCCCAAAATTTTGTAATACCCACGATTTAAAAGAGTGTCCTTGGAGTTTCTTGCCCGTTCTTCTCCATAGAGATCTACGTTTTTGGAATGGGCACCTAGCTTCAACTTCGATTTTTGTTTGACTATTCAAAAGTGCCTGTGAAAGGCTTAATTGAAATAAATGCTTTGAGTTTGAGTTTTTGAGTTTGAGTTTAAATAATTGTGAACACCGTTAGTTTATAATCTACCTCGCGAGATATAAACTGTCGATAAATTGTGAACTGCACCATACTGCTTACCGACCGAATAGGTTAGGTTAGGTTAGAATTGCGACCAAACGCGCGCCAGCCGAGCGAGGGAAGCGAGGGGTGCCGCGGCAGCGGCCGTCGAGCGATACTTTCAAGTTAGTGGCAGTTACTTGACTATGTATTTAGTAATAGCGCAAGGTACTTTCGTCTTGATAGCAGTTCAAAATTTGACGGTGTCACTTATTGTTACAATCTACAGAAAAAATTTATGCGTTAAATTGTAAGCAGTATGACTACGGATCACAGTTTTCCGACAGTTCACAATCTCGCGAGATAGATTATAATTTAACAGTATTTAGAATTTTACGGTGACATATATATAATTGCAGTTGGAATGTCGCAAGGAAAAAATCCTAAGAAAAGTTTTGAGTATGAATGTGGGTGGCTAATTAGAATAGTGGAATACCCAATAAACGATGGATGTCTTGTTTAAAAGATAATATGGCTAGAAAGAGGATGAATTCTGAGATGGCGACTAACAGAGAAGTATGGAAAAAGAATATCATACATTCGAATATGGGCTGTAAAATTACGAAGAGTAGTAGGTTTATTATTGCAAGTACAACAAGAATGAAGGTCATAACAACCTGGCCCTAAGCGAGTATTCCTGCAAACAATCAAACACAGAACTCAAATCAAATGGATTTGAAACACGGATACCGTTAAATAACAGTATTTGTAAAACATCACAAGGCGATGTTTGAGTTTTAAAACCGATTGGATTTTGTACGAGTGTGTTGAGTTTTTCGACAAAAACTATGTGCTCGTCAGTTTCCATGCAATTCTGAATATGAAATACCAGTTTTATTGAGTGCGTTGCCTTGGTTTATTTGTGAAAACTGAGTACTTGTTTCAAAATTCACCACGATATGTAGATATAAAAAGCTTTGTGGGATAAATTGCTCACTATGCAATTTTTACGTCAGATCTGCTGGATGTGCAAAATAGTACCTTAATATTAACTATTTGGCTGGTCTAACAGTAAGTATTTATTATGATAAGTTTAATCAAGGTGGATGAACTATGACATATGGAACCGAAACGTGGTCGCTCACAATGGGCTCATAAGAAGGCTTAAAAACACGCAAAGGGCAATGAAAAGGGCTATGCTTGCAGTTTCTCTACGTGATCGAATCAAGAATGAAGAGATCCGCAGGAGAACCAAGGTAACCGACATAGCCCGAAGAATTGCTTAGGAGGCAGTGGGCAGGGCACATCGTAGAGCAGATGGCCGATGTGGCCGAAAGGTTCTGGAGTGGCGACCGCGTACCGGAACACGTAAAGTTGGCAGGCCTCCACAAGGTGAACCGATGACGTTCTGAGGGCCGCAGGTGTCCGCTGGATGCGAAAAGCACAGAACCGGTCGAAGTGGAGGAGCTTGGGGGAGGCCTATGTCCAGCAGTGGATGTCTTTCAGCTTAAATGACGATGATGATGACGGGTGAACTAAAGTAGACGAAAATCAAGTTTTCTCACGTTTCTGCAATTTGTGTCAGGTTGTATGTTTATACGACCGTAGAAAATATGGTTTTACAGAATAGTGATCATTGAAATCATCAGCACAACTCTCGGTGTTCATATAATCACATAAAATGACTTTTTCATGAAATAGTCCTTCAGTGGGATTAAATCCTACTAATCTCTACTAATATTTTTAATGCAAAAGTAACTCTGTCTGCCTGTTACGCCTAAACCGCTGAACCGATCGTCATGAATTTTGGCAGAGATATAGCCTGGGATAGGGAGAAAGAAGGACATAGGTGACTTTTTTACGCGATAACTGACATCCACGCGGGCGGAGCCGCGGGAAAAAGCTAGTATATTATAAATGTGAAAGTTTGCATATTTGTTACTCAATCAAACGGCTGAACGGATTTCGACGAAATTTAGCATACAGATATTTTAAAACTTGGATTAGAACATAGGACTTTTATCCCGGTAGTACGTTCCCGTGGGATAATTTCCGAGCTCCACGCGAGCGAAACCGCTGGCAAAAGCTAGTGAATCATTTCTTAATCAATATTAGGATATGATACTGACCAAATGGCAAAAAACGCAAGAAAATTAGAATTTCGCGTGCTGACCTGGCGGTTCCTCCTTAAAGAAAATTCTGGGAACCTTACCAACTATCAACTTAGAAACCTGAAATAACCTGAATATTAAGCACAAACATACCTGCACACAAAAGTACATACACTTCTAGCGCCATTGTACACCCGTAAGCGAAAGCGTACATACTTGGTAGCTGCAATAGTACTTACATTAAGAAGAAATGGCTTCCTAGTCCACTTAAGAGCAATGCGGTGAACTGTTTTCCTTCCAGCGTTAGAGTAAATATTATAAATTGTGGGATTTTTGTTTCTGAGGTGCTTGCACACATGGGATTTTATGTAAGAATACGTGCATAAAAATTTACTGACATAAAAATGTATGAGGAGCTATGTCGAAAGTCGTACTATGAGAAAAAAATTTGTTTAGCAAATATCAACATGAATTGTTTGTAATATATTCAAATCACAACTTATGGTCAAAATGTTATGGCATGCCAATGTAATGACATTAGTCTTCTCTTCTTCGTCGTCACACTCTTGGCAGAGTGGTCGTGGTCGTCACATCAGGGGTGGTGGCAAGCTTCACAATCCGTCGCCATTCCTCCCGTACTGTGGCTTTGCTTGAGCATTCGTGGAGTCCCAACAAGCAAAATAATCCTGGAATGCGATTTTATAATGCTACGTGGACTTATAACACTCCGATGATAGTTTTGGTGGCCGCTACTGCGCTTTTAACAGCATAAATACATGCTGTTTTTACTCAAGTACGTTTAATCCTAAAATTTGTACTTATATCGGTATATAGGATCATATTTCCTGACAAATATAGGATCAAGACTCCTATAAAAGCATGAAACAAGAGTAATTGCACTCAGGAGTAATTACTCCGGTAACTCAGACTTATATGTGCCTATAAGATATCATCTGCGGACCATTTAAATCTTTATACTCCTGTAGGAGCATGTACCAGGAATATATACACTGAGGAGCAATTACTCTTGTTATTTTTACTTATAACCTCTTATAAGCTAAAAATGTATGACCAATTTAAGTAAATTAAAGTTAAATAACTGTAAATCATTTATGTATCTGGTTTGGTTTTACAGAAACTTAAAAGTAAGCGTTAAATGAATTTCATATCCACGTTTAAAAAATAATTGACCACCAAGATTATAACAGCACTCGGTAGGATAAAGTGTTCTCTATATCGATTTATCGTATGCCGTTTTAATCCTAGACATATTTATATAGGTATTCCACAGTAGTGTTATTGTCTAAGTAATCTCAAACAATCCTGGTTAAATCTCTTAAGAAGCCACTTTTGCTTGAAACGGCCAGTACAGGTGAAAACACGCTTTATATAGTTTTGCAAATTCTATTGTAGGATTTAACATCAGCCATTTTGATTACAACTGTTTTTGTCTACAAATATTGAAAATGGATTTTAATAAGTGGAAGCAGTTTAAAAAAGTCGATCTGATAAAAGAAAAGTAAAAAAAAAAACATATAAAGAAATGTTAACCGCAGTGAGCAACGATTTTTTAAATTTAACTGGTGAAGACCGTATCGCGAATTCTAGCGAGGGTTCCGGCAAGATAATTGTAGTACTACTTTAGATGGAAGAGGTTCAGACTAGGAAAGTACCAAATCTTTGAGCGATGTTGAAAGTGATCATAAGGAAGAACTTTCGGATTATAACAAAATTTAGAACTGCGTGATTCTATTAATAACTTGGCCTTAGATTTCAATATTTCTCATGCTGCATTGAACTCTTTACTTGAAATTTTAAATAATAATATAAACAATGTTTTGCCTAAAGACGCACGAACATTACTAGATACCAATAGAGAAAACCTACACATCAGTATTTCAGCCCCAGGACACTATTAGCACAACGGTTTGATCAAATGTTTGAATTTTTTTTATCACAATGTTCCTTGTTTATCAAATGAGATTTCTCTAAACAAATGTTGATGGATTACCAGTTTTCAACAGTTCGACATACCAGTTTCGGCCTATATGATGTACACTGTTAATAGAAACCACGCTGTGACAACCGGGACATATCTCAGACAACAAGAAATGTGTAACACTCCGAGGCCATTTTAAGTTCTTTCAAGGTCGGAAATCTTTTTTGGTTAAAAATCGATCGATATCCAGGAACATATCCGGCATAGTCTTGTTTAAACCATCGGCAACCTGTTATATAATTAAGTCAAATAAAAACCATGTTTAAACTGATGTTTAACCTTGCACGTAGAACAAACCCTTAAATTATTCCTTTAACTTACTTATCTATAAATATCAATCGATTTTCATCTGGTCATTGCGGAACCCTAATCGGTAACAATGGCGAATCTTTTTCGGTTTTGAGATAACCCAATATAGAACCAATATACTTATATTGGTATTATGTCACGCTTGGAAATGCTAAAATTACTTATTTTAGCACTATATCGTACTTGGAAATGCTCACCAAGAAAATGGCAGCTGCCTTAATAATATTTATTTAATATTAATTAATACTAAAATGTAAATAAGCAAATTTCAAGAGGCGCTTTATTTTTTTATCAAAACCATGATAGATTTCACAGAAAATTTACATTCCCCGACGACTAAGCTATAAGACTAACAATTTGACAACAATAAGATTTTGTTTTTCTACTAAGGTTGACATTAATAAATTCTGATTCACATAAATACTAGGTACCCTAAAATATTTTTTTACAGAGCACAACAAGTGATACCTTCACTTCGACTATTGACAATATACATTTCTAATCTCATTTTTGACTATAACTTACTTATATTGAGATTTACAGGAGTAATTGCATTGACGTAACTCAATTACAGGAGCATTATAGTCGTATATGGCATTTCAGCGGTCTGATATAAATACCTTATAAGTAAAAGTAGACTTATAAAGTGGGCCCTTTTCCAGGGTTATATGAGGATATAAGTCTCATATAGTCCTCGATAAATGATGGTTCTAGGATAGTTTAAAAACCACTTTTTGCTAGTTGGGGTGGACCATTGAGTGCAGTTTTGACTTGGTCGGTCCAACGCATTGGAGACCTGCCACATGCTCTTGTACCTTCAACCTCTCCCTGTACTACAAGTCGCTCCACAGATGTGTCTTCTCGACGTGCGATATATCCAAAGAAAGTTAGAATACGACATTGGACGATGGAAGAAAGACGCTGTTCGATACGAAGCTCTTGGAGGATTGAGACGGTGGTTCGGAACTGTTTCCAGGTTATGCCAAGCATTCTTCTCCAGCACCACTGGCATTAGTAGGTATGGGTAATTTTCTGAAAAATTAAATCTGTTAAACAAAAAATTTCGACACTCTAGTCTGCCTACAAGCCCTTAAACGATTTATTTACCGATTAAAATAGCTACGCGTAATTACCACAAATAAACAATTAATGCACACGTAAAAAAATGGTAAAGATTAACAACGGCAATAATTTTTTGTCACTCAATGCAGTTTATCTGCATTTAAATATTCGAATGAAGAAAAACCACCACCGTATTCGGTCAACGATTCACGGATCAGATTCTCGGCGGGAACGCCCGAAGAATCCCGAGGGAGATCGGGCGCCATCGCAACTGCAACCGCCACAGAACAAATTCAATTTTGTTCGTTGTCGTATTTGCCCAGTCCATTTTGGTATTGCCAGATAGTCAAGACTGATAGGAGGGAAGTAGATTTATTCTGCGACACAAAGAGATTTCTCGCAATGGTTTTTAAGTAACACGTTTTATTTCAAGAGATGTAGCTTAGGGAGCACTCTAGGTAATCTATGTGTATTGTAGGCTGCGCTTTTTCGAATAAACTGGTTTTTACATTACATGGATGAGCACTTTGTCTAGTAAAAGCCTATCAGGGGACCAGAATGTTAGAATAAAATGTAGAACTTATTCTGAAGCAGGTAATGTGTTCTTGAAAGTGGAAAACTTAATGCTTTCTCGGTATCTTATGCAAACTGTGCTTTACTCTCGCGGTATTTATAAGAAACAAATTTAAAACTGCAAAATGACGTTTGTCACTTTAATCCATTTATGGATTAACAGTCCTATTTAATTTTCAAAAGGACGCCCAAGTACCGAAATCTCCAAAATACTAATTCCTCTGTATTCTAATTTAGAATTTCCATTCGAATATGGACAAAATTATAAAGTCATCAGAACACCGTATAGTCCCTCAGGTATTGCATATGTAACGTTACTGCCACTATTGTGTCACACAAGACATTGATCCTTCATAATGGACTCTGAAACATGACACACGTTGTGACAATTGACCAAAGCGACAAATCTAAAGAGCACAGAGACACTTGGGATGCTGCTGCTAGAAGCGGCATTGTTAACAGTTTCTGTACAAATCAAGCGGGTTTAGACTTAGTCGACGTTTACAGGGACGTGATAATATCGCGGCGGAAATATTTCGTGCACTCTATCTTCAAAGCACTCCTAAGTTCGGCACTTAGGAGTGCGTTGAAGATCGAGTGCGCGAAATATTCCCGCCGACTTAAAAACCGATCACTGTGTTTTTTCGACGCGCTGAGATTCAATCTGTAGGATTTTCAATGATAGGTTCAACACTGAGGGTTGAAAATGCACGCGCGGAAAAATTCGACTTATAGAAACTGATGGCTTTAAAGGCCGACCATGGAAGAAGTTGTACCCTCATCGAACGCGCACTTTCGATGCCACTAATTCTATTATTATTGCCGTTTCTAGACGCTGCCGGTGGGCGTGGCGGTTCCCAGCAGCTCTGTCCAAAAGACATTGATCCTTTATAATAAAAATCAGCTGAAAGACAGACGTTAAAAATAACCAAAACTAATTAAAACCTAATTTTAGAAAACAACTGTGAAATTCAAACATCAGAACGAAAGTAAAATCTTCAATTTTAATGTAAATATCGTGGACGATAGCTGCAAGCCTCCGCTTTGTGGTAGCATTAAAAATAGAAAAGAAATCAGTCGACATCTGCAAATAAGGAAATTATGAAACCGCGGCAAAACGTCGGCATTCACCCTTTGTTTTTTCAACACCTTTTATTCAACGCTCCGGAGTTTTAATCAAAAACTCATATTTTATTTTTTGAGAATATTTTTAATTGCGTTTTTGCTATTAAGATGTGTCGTTGGAACTGACGATATAACTATTGCTTTTTATTAAATATTAGGTACTTTGCCTAACGTGGAAAAACTTTGCAGATTAATATAAATTAAAGGTTTTAACCTAGTTTTAGACGAACCTTTCCAAATCTATTAATGTAAAATGTTGGAACTGATTGAAACTTAAACACACCAAAATAAGCTTAAAAGCAAATCCTTAATTTTAAGTTAGGCCTCTACCCATTAGTGGGGTGTTGATGGCTTGTTAGTGATGATGATGGCAATTTTCTTCATCTCACAATCATTCTAAACACACGCGTTTTTTTTTTTGTAATTAGCATTTTACGTTATAAATAATTTACTAACCTCCCAACTCATACAACTTAACACTGCAACTTAAATTGCATATTGGACCAATGTAATCTTAATGTGTTTTGCATAATCTCTCTCACTGCTCCGTATGGCGTAAACACAGCAATGTGGATTATAGGCCCCGCAGCTTAAATAAACACACTCATGATAGGATTTCAATTGAAGTAACATTTACTGTGTACATTTCTATTGGAAAATACCGTTCACAGTTTAAGCCTGATGAAGTTTTTAATTGGTACAAGGAAGTTGGAGGGGACTGTGCGATTATTTTATTTGTTCTAGCTTCGAGATTTTATTAAAAGTCTACTGAATGAGACTGTGTTTTATGTCGGGACAAACGTTTGTTATTTTTTTTACAGCCGAAATTGACAGTTAACTTAACTATAATTGGATCATTGATAGGTTTTTTTCTAACTGGCAGTGCTAAAAAGAATAGTGACAGTTTATAGCTATACTTATCTAGTTTACATCTTGAACTTTAGCGTACTTAGTGGCATTTTCTAACATTGTATATTTAAAGTTATAATACAGTTTTTTTTTTTGTTTTTCAGTCCTGTACAGGTTTTACATTGAGTTTAACTGTTTCATCGTAATTTGTTTATATTTATATTATTCATTCACACTTTTCTTATTCATTTTAGACATCGGCAGAATGACATCGGCTTTGTTTTGGCATAAAACTTCTAAGCTTGCAGTCGACGGCTACGTTAGTGGTAGCATCTTAACCATAAAATAACCTAGTGTAGCACGGGGTTTCAATAGAATAAAATCCTGCCACGATATTTTTACGTTCGTGCGATCGTGGGTTAAGAGGCCAGCTTATGCTGGTATTGTTACAACAGATATGCGGTCTATTGTACCTATATAAATATTTATCTACTTAAAACTGTTCGTTGATCATTATTCGTTAATTAAGGCCCTGGTAATTTTATATGTACTCGTGGTATTGACGTTATAAGCGATAATAGTTTTTACTGCAATCTGATACGGATTAAAATCTGTTGTAATAAATTCGAATTACAAATGAGCAAGTATTGTCGTAAAAATGCAAATAAAATCGTATAAAATAAGATATTCACTATTTAATAAATATTAATCCATCACTGGATGCAATTTGGCATTTGGCATTTTATGGTATATGTTTAATTGTAATAATAATTGTTATTGAAGAGATAAACTGGTTTTAAAGATAATTAAGAGGTGACTTTGTTGATTTTTTTGATGTATTAAAGTATATTTAATTATGTTTTGAGTTCAATCACTGTATGCAAAAAAGACTTGAAAATATTATGATTTTTGTTGCTTTCAAAATTATTAACGGTTAAGGAGATACACTGGTTTAAAAAAGCACCTTTTTGAGCGTTTTCAAGAAATCTCCGCCTTAATAGCTTTTGCTCGCAACTTCGTTCGCGTCAAATTTCTTGCTCCCCGTGCAAGTACTTTGTAGCCGTGACTTTTTTCTCTTTGTTCGGTTCCTTAAGGTCTTAGCGTGTTATATAGCTTACAGCCTTTCTCGATAAATGGGCTATCCAACATTAAAATTATATTTCAATTCGAACTAGTAGTTAGTTACTGAGATTAGCGCGATCAACCAAACAAACTCTTCGGCTTTATAATATTAAATATATAATATATATAAATAATAATAACAATATAATTATAGATTTATTTACTAAAAGAATGTCATTCAATTTACGTTACCTAAGTTTTAATTTACAGTCCAATATCTAAGGGCCGATAAAAATACCGATAAAATCGTGTCGTCATCAACAATTCCATCATTCCAAGACACCTTACATTACATCAACTGTTTGTTAATTATATGTTGCTGTCGGTCTGTCTGTTAACCTAAATTGGACGGCCTGAGTGGACAGTGACAATGTAATCCCATCGCACTGATTATCACCGACGTTGATGCGAATTAGTAACCGAACAGTATGTGGTAGTTATTGCATGAATTAAGTGGTTGTTTCATTTTAAATTTGACTTGGTTTGATTTTGAATGGACGGGCTCCTTTTTGATTTTGGATTGCACGATTGCTGTTATAATAATCGACATGAGTCATGTATTTTCGTTTTTATAAGTGCGTGTTCTTTGTATATTTTGGACTTCGGCTATATTGTTAAACTTATATTTTGTTCCATGTTCATTGAAGCATTTTGTTCCTTATTCTTTGTTTTTTTTTTTTGTGTTTTGGTTTCGCACGGTTTGTGCATTTAGCCAGTGTCAACTAATGAATGTCCAAAAAAATATTTTCGATCAAGTAAATGGCCCGTTATCAGACACTAAGTTACAAAAAGTCCTGTGTCCCAGCAGTGGGAACATTATAGGCTGATGATGATGAACTACCAAAATTATACAATTTAATTCGCTATTTCACAAAATTACATGAAAAAACTTTTTAATAAAAAAATTGAACCGCCGAAAAACCGAAAAATAAAAAATAATAAACGGAAGGCGGTGACATACATATAATTAAATACATATCCAAAGTCACCGACTTCCGAACTTATTTATTGGGGTTGGACAAAGCTAGTTTATTATTTTTTATTTTTCGGTTTTTCGGCGGTTCAATTTTTTTATTAAAAAGTTTTTATTTTATGATTTTTTGTGGCTATAATCTACTAATTACTACATGCTTAATTTTTGATTTAATACACGACTCAGTATTAAAATCTGTGAGTAAACAATCAATCATCCCCTGTTTTCTTACCCTTAGGGTTGGAATTTTTCTTCGAAATTTATATGGGACCAACTTCGAGGTATACCCTTTCCAATAAAAAAAGAATTATCAAAATCGGACTACTCTGGAAAAAGTTATGCGTGGTCATACATAAAAAAAAAAAAAAAAAAAATATACGCGTCGAATTGAGTAACCTCTTCCGTTTTTTCGTCGGTTCGAAAATGAAAATTCGTGCGACATGTTCCAACGCGATCCCGCCAAAAACTCTATTCCTTATGTAATGATGATAAATTATTTAATTTCTTTAAGTAGGTTTGTACAAATACTTTTACGAGTACACGTCAAACATATTTTTTAAACCAGATGATGTCGGTGTTTCCTATCTGACTACTCTGAGAAGAAAGGCCGATACAAACTCAGAGGTCAGTCTGTTTTATAGTCCAAACATAATCTTAGACGATGTGAAGAAAATGTATGTTGGTGTCTGATTATGACCTATGATTTAAACTGACTTTGCTTTATGTTACAAAGACTTTTCGTCGGCCTAATTCGTTAACCTGCTAAGTTCATTTTGACATAGTTTACAGGACAAAGAAAGATCTGAATAATATCTCTATTAAAATCCCGTTGGTTTCTATAATTTTTCTTGATATTTTAACAATAAATGTAGCAGTATACCATAAACACATTTTATAAAATTTAGAAAAACAATTATTTAGCAGTTTGTCGGGGTGAAGTTTCAATTTGCTTGAGGACTTAGCAGTTTTCTAAATAAAAAAATAAAAAAATTACATAAATTGAGTATGGTGTATAGATTAATGAATTGTGTAGTAAAACGAATTCAATCAGTACCTGATCAAAAAATGTATTACCAAAAATTCAACAATCAGTCTTCTTTAATAGGAAACAGGGTTAAAATATCTAAGACATACTCTTTTCATAAACAATCTGTATTAGTTTTAATATACGTTATTAAGTGTTGGTTTTGTGGTATTACCTACGTGTTGTACAACACGTAATACTACAAAACCAATACATATTGACAGGATACTCCTAAGTATTTTTTTATAATTAATGACAGCCATTTAATATTGTTTTACTACGAGGGTGCGGTTTTAAGTTCGCGGAATGGCGGGGTTGAAGAGGGGTCTAATTAGTACGTCAACGAGTTGAGTGATTCACTATTAGTATAAATACCGAGTATTATTACGATGAACTACCTACCATCAACCAAGCAACTTAATCGGGAAGGCAGCATTCACAATGAAATAAATCGAGCAACGCGCCGTTATAAACTTCCTTACCAAGCAAGGAAAAACGTCCAAACCATTACGAAAGAGATGTCCTCCGTTTATGGAGACTCTTGCCCTTGTCAAACCATGATTTACAAGTGGCATCGTCTATTCAAGCAAGGACGAGAATCACTTGAAGACGATCATCGGCCTGGGCGCCCCATCGAAGTAACCACACCAGAAATAATCGCTAAAGTCGAAAATTAATATTGGAAGACACTCGTCTCAAGAAGAAACAGCTTGCAGAAATGGTTGAAGTATCCGATAAAACCATTTTTACAAATTCTTCATAACCATCTCGGTATGACTAAGGTCAGTGCAAGATGGGTGCCGACAATGCTCACACCGCCGCAAAAGCAACAGCGCGTTGAGAGTGCACGTGCATTTTTGGACCTCTGTAACGAAGACCAAGAGGGTACCTTGAGTCGAATTGTGACTGGAGATGAAACTTGGGTTCTTTATTATGAACCTGAATCTAAACAAGACTAAGCAGTGGCATGAAAAAGGCACACCACCGCCTAAGAAGTTCAAGCTGTCGCAGTCGGCCGGAAAACTCATGGCGACTGTTCTGGGAAACTGAAGGAATCCTGCTGATAGATTATAAGGACAAGGGTTTAATATAACCGGAAAATACTGTGCGTCAATTTTGGAGCGTTTGAGGGAAGCCATCAAAGAGAAAAAATGACAAAAGGCGTCTTGCTCTCGCACGACAATGCGCCTGTTCACAAGAGCCAGCCAGGGCAACACGGCTCAGTCACAAGTCTGGCTTCGAAATAATTAACCACCCACCTTATAGTCCAGACCTGGCCCCATGCGATTATTATCTGTTCTCAAACATGAAAAAAGAACTTCGTGGCAAGAAATTTTCAAGTGAAGAACGCAGTTTTAGCGTATTTTAAGGATTTTTTTTTGTTTTTTGATGATATGCATAAGCTTATTGAAAGATCTGAAAAATGTATTAGGCTTGCAGGTGAATATATCGAAAAAGAAAATTAAATATAATAATAAAACAGAAACAATTTTCCAAAAATCTTTAATTAACAATATTTAGAAATCAGTCTGAAAAAGTACAAAACTGAGGACCAAACAGGATTTAGCAGGTTTTCGTTGTGGAGATTGACTGTTGTTCAGAAAGCAGTTTTTCGGGCATAGCATTTGTCACCTTTTTTGGCTAATATCGCACTTATTCCTTAAACGATACGGTAGATATTAGATTGAACTTTTTAACTGGTATAAAAAGTCAATTTTGCCAAAAAATGGACTTAGCAGGTTAACGAATTAGGCCGACGTTTTGGAAAGTTGAGGATTGTTGTCATGTCAGAATTTAAAAAATTAAAATAGCTGCCTCGCAGATACTTTGAGATTTTTTTAAACTTCTTTATCGTTCTATACTTGAGCATAAGTTCCTCACGCTAACCTGAACTAAGTGATGTTAATAAATTATTTGGCTAAAAAGCGTCACCAGTCTTCTATTTCCGTATTCTCGTAGCCCTGCCCAAATTCGTACAGTAGGTAAACCGTTCGGGGCTGTCTCGAATCTTTCAGCCGTGCAACTGTGGATACTGTATAAACTGCTCTGTGGCTTACGTTCATGGCCGAACGAAGACTTCAGCCAGGGTACAGTCGTTGCATTTCACGAGCATACTTTAATCGTTGCAATTTGAACTTTATGTCAATGACATAAAAGTTACATCACTTGGTTTGTAACGCCTGAAAGGTATCGGTTAAATCTCACAGACTTTAGGGTTGTGTTCTACTTTGGACTTAGTGTTATCATTGGTTTTCTACTGAAATAGATTGACATTGGTACTAAGCAGATTTTCTATTTGTTTTTGTAAGCGATGTTACTCTTTTATTTTGAAACTTCTTTTAGTAACAACAAAACCTTACCGTATGATTTTTGTTGTTGTTTAAAGTATAATTAGAAGTGAATTCAATATTTATTAAAATACTAGCTTCCGCCTGCGTCTTCGCCCGCGTGGAAGTCGGAAATTATCCCGCGGGAACATAGGTACTACCGGGATAAAAAGTATCCTAGTGTGGTTTCTAGTTAATCAGACCGCGCGTTAAAATTCTTCCATACAAACTTTGACACACTCCAATCCCCCTTTAGGGGTAGTTTAGAAAAACAATAAATAACCAACTATACAATTTACTTCGAAAAGTATTTGTGTCAAGTTTCAAGTTAGTTAACTCAAGGAATAAGATTTTTCATACAAACAAAATCCCCCCTTTTCACCCCCTTAGAGGTCGAATTTCCAAAAAACTCCTTCTTAATTATAAAAGGAACACAAGGAACCTTGCATTATAAAAGGAAGCTGTGTGCAAAATTTCACGTTCCTAGTCCTAGTAGTTTCGGCTGTGCGTTGATATGTCAGTCAGTCAGTTTCTCCTTTTATATGTATGTTGGTATAGATTTAGCATAATATTAGTACAGCAGGTAAATTTGTCTTATCGCTCGAAGATTTCTGGTAAAAATACATCTTGGTACGATTTTCCCCTAAATAACTGTTCACCTGTTATTGAAAACCATCAACCTCATCCCCTCCCGTGATCCCAATTTATTTGGGGTCGGCGCAATACGCCCTTTTCATCCATCTTTATAAGCCGTGATCCGAACGTTTACTTAGTTCTAAGGAGCTGAATCCATGGGGCACGGTACGGTACGGCCGCACCTTATGCAGTGCAGTCTAACGTGGCACGGTTTTATTGACGTGAAAACGTCCTTTTGGTCGGTGTATTGTACACAATATTTATGTCCGATAAAACACGTAAGATTTCTATCGCTAATAACTTTAAAGCTAGAGTAATGGTTTTTTTTTGTGTGGGACAATCATCAAATAACTTCTCCCGCTCTGGATGGAGCAGGAGGGCGTGTCAGACTTTTACTGACTAAAACCCGCCCGTGTTCCCTCAGTTGCCTGTGTGCCAGGGAGGGGCCGCGGTATCTCTATCGAACAACCCGCACCCCTGGCAGGTAAGTATTCAAATGATACGTCATACTTTTGTTTTGTTTTCGTGCATGGTTTGTCAAATCACTCCCAATCTTGGTTTTTTCCGACTTTGATTTAGTAAACACAAACCAAAAAAAAAAACCTAAGTCGACTGTGCCGTACCAGATTGATAATTATGGGCTTCATTTGCTAATGTTTTGCGAAGACGGGCAATTTATGGCAATTTAAATGAGTTATCTTAAAATTGCTGCAAATTGTTCGAAATTGCCAAAACGTCATTATTGATCACAATTGCCGAGAATTGCGCAATAAATATCCTGTGTATTTTTTAACACATCCCCAAATAAATAGCTGCTACTTATTTTGTTCTCCCGATTTTTTTTTTTTATCGCTATGCTCTTGACTTGCCTTTCATTAATTTCATTCACTTGTCCCTGAGTGTACGAAAATGAGCTGCTCACGCAAAGTAGGCCACGTTTAAATGGTTACATTAAATAAAAACACGATACGGGCAACACTATCGCATTTGTATCGTACGCACGATTAAACTGTCGCTTCCGTGTTCAGATACAACAAATAGTTATTCTGTTACATGGACCTGCTAAAAAAATGCATCTGACAGGGCCGGTGAACATATGTAGTGAGAGATTTAATAGGTAGGATGGGTGTTATCAAAACCGGTTGTCGCGCTAGATCGAAATTGCAAATGGGATCTTAGAGATCTTTTATACAGTTCTCCCCTGTACTAGAACTAGAACTGTATAAATGATCTCGTATTTAAGTAATTACAGCCGCAAGACTTAATCGATTGAGTTAAGCTTCGCTTGTCGCGGTCAGTCCGTGGTTGAGTGACTACCTTTACAATTTGGCCGAGGCCTCTCCGTGCCTCGGCCACCACGTTTAGCCGTTGGTCCCGGCTGTCATTCGTGGATGTTTGACAATCGTTATGGGTTGTCAGAAGCTCGAGAATCTGACAACCTGTCTTACCCAAGGGTAAATTGTTATCCAGTAACTGGGTTTTGGAGTTCAGATAGGCAGTCGCTCCATGTAAAATACTGGTATTCAGCTGCATCCGGTTGGGCTAGAAGTCGACCCCAAAGATAGGTGGGAAAAGGCTAGGCAGATAATGATAATACAGTTATGTTTTATTTATGTCATTAATTAAAGTGATATTAAGCAGTTAATGATATGCAATTGATATCTCAAAATATATTAACATTTTCTGACAAGGGATTTGATTTAATAAGCCTTCTTTGTTAATGGAATTCTTGGTTAAAACAATGTAGAATGCGTTTGCAGTAATTAATTTCGTGCTACAATACAGGTCTGGAAGAGTGTAATTATGGTATTATAGCCTAATGAGAAGGAGAATTTAATCAATGTATTACAGTTCCTTTGTTTGTCAAATACAATGTAGGTAGACTAGGCACAGTCAAGTTTTTTAAATATACCTTCGTCAGTTTTTTTAAAATTTTGTCCTTTATCAGGGCACCAAATCAGGGAAAATACCTTTTGATGCTGTGGCACTGAGTCGACTATTTAATGCATTGAAAATATACGTAATTACGTGACAACAATTAACAATATATCAAACACCTTTAAGCCCCATTTACACGGTGCGTGTTTCTGGAATGTCAAAGAGCAATGCCAGAAATCATATTCAATTATTGCGATTCGCGTATTGCATGCAAGTGTTCACATGCGTCTGATTTCCATTAAATGGCAAACAGTAATTTGGTAACAAGTTACATTGTTATTTTATTCAAGTTTTGCCGCGTTTAAACACAGCATAGTTGTACAGAAGACGCCAGTACATCAAGCTACCCTAAACTGTAAAATTTTCCCAATTAAAGATGAACCTTAAACTTAGGTATTGAAGTTGAAAATCTATCAAAGAAATTTGGTAGATTGGCGTAGCTTGATGTGCTGGCGTCTGTACCTTCCCTAGGAAAGATTTAAGTTTTTCAAAGGCAGCAAAAACAAAACTCAAATTATTATAGTTATCCTTGCGTTTTACTTCTTAAAATAATGGTTTGGCCTACTGAAATTTCGATTTTAAGAACATTAATGTGTTTAAATATTTGACTAAACTGAAGCAGACGTTGAAAATTAATAAGGTATATTTGATAGTCTTCGGCATCAGATATTCTTTACAGCTGAATAAATTCAATAATTCTTGTCTTCCTACGCGAAACCATACACATAATTGATTATCCTTGCCCTTAATATAGACGAGGATCGATACAATTGAATTAATTAACGAAAATACCTCACGCTTTTGATGCTAACTAAGCAGTTTAATTTTATTTTCAAACCCATTTTAGTTTAGGTATTTAGGGATTGAACGGTAAATAACTCTGGTAAATCTATTTAAGTGAAATTATTTAGTACAATTCTAATTACTCTTTAAATACAATTTTAGTTTTCAAATATTCATTGAACAATTAACCTAACCTAACCCTTCTGAAAAGTTTCATAGTAAAAATTATTCAAGTAAGAATGTGAATTAAGCAAATTTTTTATTAAGAATCGTACAATTAAACTAAAGTGAAAGATTCCAGAGAGATTGATCAAAGGTACGAGTATGTTGGACATGAAAAAAAAAAATCGAATCAAAACATTTTATCTCAGGCATTGTAAAAGTACACACAAAATAATACATTTCACCCATAGTGACTACATGTTATAGATAAGTAAACATCATAATTAAGTATATATTAAGCTATATTATGAAGGTATTTTAGGTATTACAAATTATATATTGATAATATGTTCATACATTATTAGAATTATTAAATTACATAAATTAATTCGTCATTATTATTACTTGATTACGTCATAGTCAATGCTGAGATTGAACAATTCGGTTCTAGTCACGAAAATGGTGCGGGATACAGTGGTTACAATATTTTTTTACAGTTTAGCAATCGTGTTCGAAATGGAGCTTTTGCCTTCTCAGAACGGAAAAGAAGTCACCCACTCTGTTACCACCACCGCAGGTTAAACATGGCTCGAAACGCGTTATTGTACTGTACACGAAGTGAGTTGTAAGCCCTCCTAGTGTACTGGTACCAAAGTTGGTTGGTGTAGAACGCCCGGTAGTAGGCCTCGAAAACTGTTGCCTTAACTTGTTTGGAACAATGAGCAAGTCTTTTTGCAAGCATGTTGCTTTTACAAGCAATGCTCCTTCTTTGCCGCTCCAAATCATTGTCGTCCGGTAATTTATCATTAAATACATGTCCAAGATACTTAAAGGTGCTAACAATTTTTAATGTACAATTATTTATAGTGAAAAAAAATTAAATTAAAAATTAAAATGAAAATGCTAGGCCTCTGTTTGGCATTTGCATTGACCGTCCTCCGACTTGACAATGCCTAGATGAAAATATTACCTTCATCATAAAAGGCCTATAAATATTATTATTTTTACTTTTTAGAGTTTTAGTTAGGGTCGGGGGTTTTTAAAATTTTTAATTTAATTTTTATTTCCTGCTTTTTAAACTTAATGTCCCGCTCGCTTAAATCTGCGCATCGTTGCGTATTTTTCCCACAGTGAAGTTTGTTACTAATTTATCCCCATTCCTCGTCCTGATCACTATTTATCTGTAATCTATTCATTGAGACCTTTTCAATGAGCCCAAACACGATACTTTTGCTGTTTGTTGGTGAGTAACTTGGGCATCCTGGAAATTCCAGGTTTTGCTCCAGCATCATTTCAAGGTTACTTTGTTCGTCTAATATCATTGAAGTAATAGAATACCAAATTTCGAGTTGATCAGACCCGTGGAAGATGCTCAAATCCCTTCATCAACCAGAAAAGAGCTGATAATCTTCAAACGGCTTAACTGATTTTGATGAAACATGTCTAGGAACACACCCGACTAATACACCTTTCAAACAAAAAAACAAAATCAAAATCGGTTCATCCGTTCGGGAGCTACGTTGCCTCAGACAGACACACACACACACACACACACACACACACACACACACACACACACACAGACACGTCAAACTTATAACACCCCGTCGTTCGGTCGGGGGTTAAAAACGAAAGTTAAACTAAAGGAATGTTAAACTAAAAATGTTATCCTAGGTAGTTCGAGTTCAAAGCACTATTTATGTAAGATCACTTCTGCCACCAGCAAAAGCTAAGGTTGGTTTTAAAGACATACTAGAAATGATAAACCACTTTTTTTTTACTGTTTGACTATAGATAACTACGTTCTACTAGTCAGTTGAAAACATAGTTAAGGCCCTGGTAATTTTGAATGTACTCATCGTATTGTCGTAATGAGCGATAATAGTTCTTACTGCAATCCGATACGGGTTAAAATCTGTTGCAATAAATTCGAATAGGAAATGAGCAAGCATTGTCGTAAAAATGCAAATAAAATCGTGTAAAAATTAGATAGTAACTATTTGATAAAAATGATCTATCACTGGATGCAGTTTGGCATTTGAAATTTTATGGTATATTTTTAATTACAATAATAATTGTTATTGGAGGGATAAACTGGTTTTAAAGATAATTAAGAGGGATTAAGGACTTTGATGATTTTTTTAATGCATTAAAGTATGTTTAATTATGTTTTGAGTTCCATCACTGTATGCAAAAAGACTTGAAAATATCATAATTTTTTTTGCTTTCTAAATTATTTACGGTTAAAGAGATACATTGGTTTAAAAAACCACCTTTTAGAGCGTTTTCAAGAAATCACCGCCTTAAGGAACTCCGAAAGCGCCCATACACTAGTGTATGGCCTTCAGATGTCAGCAGATCAGTATGGTCTTAACTAAGAAATCTGAAGGTTGATATGGATGTGACTGTT
This sequence comes from Polymixis flavicincta, assembly GCA_949987655.1. Taxonomy (NCBI): domain Eukaryota; kingdom Metazoa; phylum Arthropoda; class Insecta; order Lepidoptera; family Noctuidae; genus Polymixis; species Polymixis flavicincta. Next base: position 23,843,886 of record OX465181.1, on the reverse strand, counting down.
GATCTCAGTGGATCGATATTGTGATATCAGAACGTAGCAGTACTGCTAATTCATTTGCTGTCTCTCACTCTCGCGACCGATCAGCCGTATTGTAAAACCTGTATTAAATTCTGTTAAGAAATATCTCATCTTTAATTAATAGACGTATTTATCTTAAAATATAACATATACTATATCGTTGTTATGTGCATTTATCCAGTCAGGTTCTTCACATTAGTATGTTCAGTTGTTCTCTCTGTATAGATAACCCTTACGGATAATTCGGATTACTTGGAACCAGCAATATCATATGACAACAGTGCAATGCCAGGTTAAGAATAAATGACAAAAACTTGCCGATATAAGTTTTTGTTATTATTCATATATTTCAACTGTATAATAATTCAAGGAAATCAGGGAGGTCGCTTCGACCCCATATTCGCAGTGAAAGGTTAAGATAACAGAAGTTCCTGATCAACTCGAAACACCTACAGGCTTGTATCGAGTTGTTGAGATAGTAAACTTTCTAACAAGTTAGCTCTAAACAATAAATTAAACAGTAACTGTTATAGATGAATAATAACTTTGATTCATTTGATGGAAATAATTTCTAGTGTTGTTGTTGCTAGCCGGATTTTACGTAGTTAAATTTAAGTGGAAGTATTTAATAGAAATGGATAGAATATCGTGGGTCTTCAACAAACTTAATAATTTGTTACGAGGTGTCAAGGTCTACTAGGTGAACCGCAGACACTATATATCTATCTTAATATATATAAATTACGTGTCACGTTGTTTTTCGGCGATGGACTCCTAAACTACTTAACCGATTTTAATCAAATTGGTACACCGTGTGCAGTTTGATCCAACTTGAAAGATAGGATAGCTTACATCTCAATTTATGGTAGGTAGGGTAGACAGGTAGGTAGGTAGGGTAGTGTAGGATAGTGTAGGGTAGCGTAGGTAGGGCAGGGATTTTGTATCTGTATACGTCATTTAAAAAAAAACTATTCTTGGTTTTTAACAACATGACATGGACGGGTCGGTAGTACAATGACTACATAGGAATGTGGGCTATCTACTAGCGATATGTCCCTGTTCCATTCAGGTGCAATGGCGATATGTCAAAAGATCAAAAGTGCTCAAACTTGAATGTATTTTCACTTAACATAAACCTTCCGATATAGATGGTCTAGATGATGCTAATAACTGCATCTAAGAATAATTTTGAAATAAAAAGGTTGAAACGTCACACACACACACATTATAATTATATATTATTATTTTAGTGATATTTATTTTAGTAGTATGTATGTATGTTTGTATGTATGTATATTCTTATATGATATATGTATTTATTAATTAGATTTTAATTTGTGCTATTATGTTTTCCCTTCTATTATTATTACACGCGTTGTCTCTCCTATCGCAGGTGTGCTGGAAGAGATTTCTGTAGAAATAAGCATTACCTTTGTACGTATTTTTCTGTTCCTTAATTCTTGTCTGTTTAAATGTGTGTGCATAAATTGTTAAATAAAAACAAACAAAGACAGCTACTTCTTTTATACTATGTAAAGGTAGCATTAACATAATCAGCCTGTAATGTTCCCACTGTTGGGACACAGGCCTCCTCTCTGTGAGGGGAGTGGGCTGCAATCCATCACGTGGGCCTAGTGCAGTGGGCTTCTTGGGCATGCTGGCGTCCTTACGACGTTTTCCTTCACCGTATTGAGAGCAGTTATAATGATATAATTTATTCAAGGTAAAGCTCCTGTCTGGATTTGAACCTACGATCTACAAACTCGTAAGTCACGGCCGTTACTACTGGGCCACCACTGCTCCAAGTACCTATAGGTATTCTGTAACAAAACTTTCATCCCAGATTTAGTCTAGATAGAACACATTGCACACTTACGCTCTGTAACATTAGATTAAACAATACCCGTACACTCGCACTAAAATGCAAGTAAACCTCAAACGCATCAGCTCGCACACATTGAGCGCACACCACGCTGCCATCAGGGTTTATTAAATCGTACAGCGACGCTTAAGGGCCCTGTAGACATCACGATTTGTTGGCCAACCAACAGAGGACGCCGACTTTACCATTGCGCTTATGTGGACTTATATTAGAACTAATATATTACATAATATCTTTTGCCAGCAGGATCGCCCGCATTGGAGGTCGGAAATTATCCCACGGAAACGTACACACAGCTCCACAGAAAACTCATCCCCTACAAAGGAGACATGCCTTTGTAGGCGATGAGTTTTCTGTGGAGCTGTGTGTACAACCGGGATAAAAAGTATCTTATGTGTTAACTATCTTTGCCAAATTTCATTCAAGCTGACATTGAGTAACAAACATCCAAACATACGCTGTCACATGAATAATTTTAGTAGGATCTCCAAAGATTTCGGTTGGTTCGGACATACAGCCAACTTCACTCAATTACTAATTAATTATAGCATCTTATAGCGTTGTTGAACAACCGACGGCAACAATTGCTCATATTTTGTTTTTAATCTTCGCAAATATTGACAAAACACTAACTGCAATCGCACAGATGCGGTTAAAGAAACTAGAGGTCGGCCAATTCGTTGGTAGGTCTATGGGTATGCGCTGGTCGGCTGTAACCAGCCCATCTTTTCCGACAGATTGTGACGTCTGTAGGGCGCTTAAAGCGTAGTCGCGCTCACGGCAAATACTGGGCGCTTAATTTCTACGGATTTGCTGAGAAACGAACACGGGAATCATGTGTGAATGCAGTTGTGCGCTACTATTAGTTTTCGAAGTGTTCTGCAAAGGAAGAGTTTTAGTGATGTGTATTAATTCAAAAACGAAGTTCTTGAGTGCCAGTGTAGGTACCTATAATTAAAATTTTGAAGTAACTTGTTACTGCAAGATTATTTCCTTTATTCCGTAGTACTTTATAAGTTCTTTTTGGAAGATTTCGACCGTGAAAGCATATCCAAAATGTTCTATTTATGTCTTCTGCCAAACAATAACTCTTTCCTTGTACAAAGAAGTTGAAATAAACAAAAAACTAAAAATATTACACCGAAGACGACTTCTCAATTCAAAACATCGTACTTATTTGAATATTTAGCTATTTCCCATTTCCACTTATTTCATTCAAACAATTCACAGAAGACTACACAAATACATTTATGCGACACGTTCCCGTGGTAGTGGCAATTGTTCTGCAGTACCAAGCATTGTATGAGCGCACCCATCCGTGTATTTTGTACCTTTTGACTTGCAACCTTATTGGCGCAACGCGTTTATATAAAATGTTACTGTTTTACTTCACAATACAGTATTGTTTTTAGAATTTTATGCAGGTTATGTTTTTATAGGGAAATGGTGTATAAATAAATGTTTTTGTTTTTATGGTCGCTTTAAGTTCAGACATTGATATTTTGGAGTGTTTATGCATGTTACAATATAAATTTAACTGAGTTTCAATTGTGGGATTGCAAATTGAGTTTGCATTATCTCGAACCGAATCATCATCTGCCTTGTTTATTGCCAGCTATGTTGCGGTCAGCTTACAGTCTAATTGGATGCAGATGAGTACCAGTATTTTACTTGAATCGACTCTGGCGCCAAACATGATATGAAAAAGTGTAGACAAAGTCATATCCTTTCGGCACAATAACACAACTGATATCAATTATATAACATATTTTTCCACTATGTATTGAGGGGCTTGTGGCTAAATAACTATAGCTGCACGGGGCGATCGGCCAGGTTAAGCTACGCTTACCGCGGTTGGTCCGTGGATGGGTGACCATCTTTACGTACCAAGACCCCTCCGTGCCTCGGAATGCACGTTAAGCCGTTGGTCCCGGCTGTCATTTGTGGATCTTTGACAGTCGTTACGGGTCGTCTGAAGCCCGAAAATCTGACAACCAGTCTTACCAAGGGGTATCGCATTACCCAGTAACTGGGTTGTGGAGGTCAGATAGGCAGTCGCTTCATGTAAAATACTGGTATTCAGCTGCATCCGGTTAGACTGGAAGCCGACCCCAACATAGTTGGGAAAAGGCTAGGCAGATGATGATTTTTCCACTATGTATATCAATTTGGCGGTGTTATACTATCTAAGAAACGATTCAAAACCCGAGACATATATCTACACAGAAACAAAGAAATAAAACCAAAAGAAATAACAGAAATAAAAGTAACAAAATATTCCACTAGGATTATTTAACCGACAATTTATTCTGGCATGACATCAACCTTACTGAAGGGATCCTGAAACATTTAAACATTTTTTTTTCTCGAATGATCTGAGAGGAAATTACTTTGCCCGTTTTAGTGGCTTCTTGACTGTCACCGAAGCGACTAGCGACTCCTTCATTTCCCGTCTTCAATATAGAGACCATTCTTTTGTGAAATATTATTTTAACTTTACTTTTATTAACGAAACTGAAATATGGTTTGCGTTGACTGTTTTAAAGGGTAGATATATTTTTAACTTCAGGGTTTTTTGATTTCTTATTTGTATACTGTTAATGACTTTTTAAAGCTCCGTGCATGAAATGCAGAAATCTTTTCTTTGAGTGTGAGAGTGCTTGTAGTAACTGAAATATTAAGTCTTTGTGCGCCACAAAGGTTGTAGTCTTAAAAATACAATTGGAGCTAAATCACGTATTCGTGTTTTTTAAGTTTTCCCTCTTATTCCGTCAACGAAGATACGGGCCAGGCCGAAAGTAATTGATTCGCCAAAACAAATGTCAAATTATTATTTTCGGATGCAAACACACACATCGGGCGTTGGAACAGCTGTCAAATTGTGTAGTCATTCAATCTTAGTTTGGAAACCGAATGAATGTTATGTGCGTTAGTGATATGAAGTAGAAAACGCCGCTAGGTTTGGCTAAAACTACGGTCTTCGTATTTAGGGATTATTTCCAGGCACAGTGCCCAATATTAATAAAATTTTAGGACTCCCGAAAATATGCTTCAGATTTGATTATGATAAACATAAACAATATGTTCGGTTTCGGACTGTACAAACTTAAAGGGGTGGTAGTTTGCTCTTTTCTATCAATAAAATTATTCTACATGTGGGGCCGGAACCCACACCCTCCTGAATGGCAGCCATTTTTGTGCTTTGTAAAATTACAGTAACTTTGAAATTTAAAGCCAAATTATCATTAAAAAAATACTTTTAGCAACGGAAAAGTATTAACAATGGGTTAAATAACTCAAATAAAAACATCATGCATCTGCATCACCTTGAAATTAAAAAAATACATTGGTTAATCAAGGTTATTACAAAATTCACCCCGGGAAACTACCTTTAAGTTTGTACAGTCCGAAACCGGACATATTATATACATAAATATACATAAAATGTATTTATTTCGAGGATAGCTAAAGACTAATCTATGACTTTTAATTTTCTTGAATGTTTTGCTAAATATTAGTTCAAAATACATTACAGACTAGATTTTTTTCAAATCATTGTTTTTTTTTAAATATTGTATTTTTTATCGAAGTTGACAAAAGTGGTCCAGCCACGTGCACGTGCAAGTACATCTTATAGTAATGTTGTCGATATTTATTACGTTCAAAATAAAAAGTAGTTCCTTGTAAAACCATTATCTGTCCCTCCAGTAAATTTTTAGAAAACTTGTTGCGAATTTAATTATCTGCGTGATTTTCATTGAATGGTTAATGTATTTGAAAAATACCTTTCATCTACATGCAACACTAAGAACTCAGATTTTAAAATCGCAAATAATATTGTATACATTATTTTTTTCCTTGCTTACAAACAATTAACAAAATTTATCAAAATTTGTCGATTTCGTACACGGATTTTAAATACATAATCACGGTTACATTTTACAGCTGTCAAATCTGTTACTGTCAACCAATCATTAAGGTTGGAAGTCAGTTGTAAGGAGTCAGTACCTACATTTGGCTCGGCAGTATTCGATAAACAACAAAGCCGACCTGAAGCAACTGCTAAACATATTTGGCTTTCATTCGGCTCGTGCTGATCAGCAAACTTCGTTTGGCATCTACTCTGGCTTAAGGTGGATATCACCAATGAAATGCGATCTGCACATTTAAACCGCGTTCAAGAACGGTTAGTGACATATTTTATTTTTTTGCTTTTTGGCTTCGCACGGTTTGTGCATTTAGCCAATGTCAAGTAATTTTACTTTTCAATCAAGTAAATGGCCCGATATCAGGCACGAAGTTACAAAAAAGTCATAGTCAGTCAAGTCAAAGTTAAGTCAAAGTTATTGCAAAGCGGTAGTAACTTTACAACAACCTATCAGGAGTTTTTGGGGGTAACACCTAAAGTCCACGTTAGTCACTTATTTTCACCTTCATTACACTTGTGCACTCACACGTAACTAAATTGAATAATTCACTAACAAAATAATACAATTTAATTCGCTATTTCACGAAATTTCATGAAAATGAAAATTCATGCGACATGTTCCAACGCGATTCTGCCAAAAACTCCAGTGTCATCATTGTTGAGGAATATTGACACTAACAGCTCTTGAACACAGTCTACTTATAAGCCCCGATCGTGTTTAGTTTCATTGTTGAAATCATAATCATGTTCAGGTCATCATCATCATCATCATTTCAGCCGAAAGACGTCCACTGCTGGTCATAGGCCTCCCCCAAGCTCCTCCACTACGACCGGCCCAGTGCCTCTCGCACCCAGTGGATTCCTGCAGTCAGGTCGGCTTGACACAATTTGAGCTTAGCCAGCTGTTTCTCAAACATTTCATTTTTAACATCATCATCATATTATTTTATCTTACTGCCTGTCTGTGCCGAATCATCACAAGCTGAACATGTATGTACTCGTAGCACTCTTAACGAAAGATTGACTAATTAGATTCTTAATCAATAAGTTTCTGTTTTAGAAGCCGGGGGAGTAACCTTATTATAAGCGTCTCATACGTAGATGGTGCTTAACTAAAATTAAGTTTTAATTTTAACTAAGGTATCTATTACCTTCATACTTCAATTACACGTAAATGTCAAGGATAAGTTTATAGACATAGCCCGTAGGTATATAAAGGTCAAGACAATTTTTGACCTTCAAATACGTTCAAAACTTTAAACTAGCTGATCCGATAAATGTTGTCCTGGGAAAATTTCATGCATTATGCACACAAAAAACAGACATTTTCAGTTTTTCCCGAATTATCCAGTTTTCTGGGCCACTTTTCGAATTTTTCTTTTAACTAAAATAATCATACGGACTGTAACGAATACTTTAAAAATAAAATTAACCAAACCGGTTCAGCCGTGCTCAAGTAATGCGCTGAATAACGAACAGCGTAACATTTCTATTTATATAGAAGTATCCTCAATTTCTCACAAACGGTATCAGTTTATTTTAAAATATTCAGTTCCTACAGTCCATGCATTGGTTCACTAGTTAATAGACTAACGGCGCTCTTCCGGTACATAGAATATTGAGCTTGGTTCTCGCTGAACGGCGACCATTTTAGTCCCAGTCCATACGGCGAGTTTCAAAATAGAACTGTAACGTTTCCGTGTGCAAATAATATATTTGGCTTGAATGTGTATTGATTTGATTTAATTTTGCCTTTATATTGATAGGAATCATCACAGATGTATCAGTACATACATTTTAAATCGAATAGTGACATTAAACAATATGAGATCATTAAGTGCATGGTGGTCATATTTTAGGGATTATGACACATCATAGGTACATTCAGAACCATTTTCATTTTGTTATCCCTTATGTTTTATAAAAATAGATTTATTTCTATAATTTCAAAAAAAAATTGCTGGCCGTACTTTACCAAGACATGGCATAACTTTGTTTATTTTATTTGAGCTCCCAAAAAACTACTAAAATTAATTATTGTATTTAAAGGTGGCATCCCTAGGTAGAACGTCATGGCGTAGAAAAATTAGGAGAGCCGACCCCTCCTAATGTGGGATGGAGCAAAGAAGAAGAAGAAGATTTAAAGGTGGCGTCCGAAACCGCGGTCCCAGTCCCAAAGCCCCATGACCCTTAATTTTTTTTTTTTTTTGATAATGTCATCTCGCAGTTGACCTTGAGAGGCCGGACTGCTCAACCGGACTTTCCTGTGAAGGTTTTTAGAACTCTAAAAGCCTCCAGCCAGGGCGTAAAACCTACTTAAACGTAAAGCGACTGCGCAATGAGGGCACCCCCTGTGGGGTACGAACCTCGGCTCAGGGAGTCACTTTGGGGGGCAGCTAATGGGTACAGGCTGGATCAAGGTATTTTCATGATTATTAGACGGGGAATTTAAAGCTACTGGCTCAGCTGCGGCGCGGGCTGGCGCATCAACGAGCAAGTGACGGTCGGGGGTCTGATCGTTACTCGGGAGTCTTGGCGGGGCGCGAGGACCTCGGCGGCGAGGTCGGTAGGACGGTCGTCGTTTGTATTTGTGTGCTGTACAGTGACTCGCCGTATGGACTGGGACTAAAATGGTCGCCCATTTTAGTCCCAGTCCATACGGCGAGTTTCAAAATAGAACTGTAACGTTTCCGTGTGCAAATAATATATTTGGCTTGAATGTGTATTGATTTGATTTAATTTTGCCTTTATATTGATAGGAATCATCACAGATGTATCAGTACATACATTTTAAATCGAATAGTGACATTAAACAATATGAGATCATTAAGTGCATGGTGGTCATATTTTAGGGATTATGACACATCATAGGTACATTCAGAACCATTTTCATTTTGTTATCCCTTATGTTTTATAAAAATAGATTTATTTCTATAATTTCAAAAAAAAATTGCTGGCCGTACTTTACCAAGACATGGCATAACTTTGTTTATTTTATTTGAGCTCCCAAAAAACTACTAAAATTAATTATTGTATTTAAAGGTGGCATCCCTAGGTAGAACGTCATGGCGTAGAAAAATTAGGAGAGCCGACCCCTCCTAATGTGGGATGGAGCAAAGAAGAAGAAGAAGATTTAAAGGTGGCGTCCGAAACCGCGGTCCCAGTCCCAAAGCCCCATGACCCTTAATTTTTTTTTTTTTTTGATAATGTCATCTCGCAGTTGACCTTGAGAGGCCGGACTGCTCAACCGGACTTTCCTGTGAAGGTTTTTAGAACTCTAAAAGCCTCCAGCCAGGGCGTAAAACCTACTTAAACGTAAAGCGACTGCGCAATGAGGGCATCCCCTGTGGGGTACGAACCTCGGCTCAGGGAGTCACTGGCGAGGGGGGGGGGGGGGGCAGCTAATGGGTACAGGCTGGATCAAGGTATTTTCATGATTATTAGACGGGGAATTTAAAGCTACTGGCTCAGCTGCGGCGCGGGCTGGCGCATCAACGAGCAAGTGACGGTCGGGGGTCTGATCGTTACTCGGGAGTCTTGGCGGGGCGCGAGGACCTCGGCGGCGAGGTCGGTAGGACGGTCGTCGTTTGTATTTGTGTGCTGTACTGGTGACCCTATTCTTTTCTTGGAGAACAGTAATGGGGTCACCTGGGTCGGAGAGGACATGTTTCGGCCGGCGAATACTACTGATTCTACTGGGGACATAACTAGCGGCCTTCACAATCAAGGGATTGCGATGTAACTCGGCTTTATCGAAGAAACGCTTCGAGTTGCGTTTCAGAAATTGAGCAATAGTGGGCATTTTCAGATCGAGATGGAGGATCTTGTTCCGAACGAACCATGGGGGGCCTGTGGCTTGGCGAAGGAAACGGTTTTGGAGGGTCTGCATCCTATGGATGTGTCGGGGGTGCGTGTGTGCAAAGACTGCACATGCATACGTCATGATGGGCCTTATGCACGCCGTGTAAATACGCAATTTGCACTTGAGTGACAATTTGCTACGTGCGTTCAGAACAGAGTGCAACCTTCCGAGAGCGAAGGCGGCGCGTGAGCGCGCCTTCTTGATATGCTCAGAGAAAGAGAGGTGCTGATCTAGAATCACTCCGAGATATTTGGCTTGCGTTTCCCAAGGGATCGGCTTGCCGAATATGGAGATGGGCCGGAGGGGGTCGAGGTGGCGTTGCGGTCTCTTAAAGAGAACCGCCTGGCCTTTGTCCAGATTTAATTCGATTCGCCATTTCCTAAACCATGCGCCGAGTACGTTGACTGCGGTTTGGAGGGATTTGGCTATCGCTTTGGAAGTACGCACAGAGTGGTAGATGGCTGTGTCGTCTGTGAACAGAGCAAACTGTGCCTTACTACTCTTGGGGATATCGCTAGTGAACAGCGTAAAGATGAGAGGGGACAGCACGGCGCCCTGAGGGACGCCGGCGCGAATCGGGTGGGGAGATGAGAGAGCCCTTTCGATGCGATAGCGAAAGGTGCGGTTCGACAGAAAGTCTCGTAAGATGAGTACGAGTCTGTCCGGCACGCCGAGTTTGTACAGCTTGTAAATCAAGCCGTTGTGCCAGACCTTGTCGAAGGCTTTCGCTATGTCGAAAAGTACTGCACCGGTCGCATAGCTGTGTTGGAGACCAACGCTTATATGCTCTACGATCTGGTGTACCTGTTGTACGCAACTGTGCTGGGTTCGGAAGCCAAACTGCTCGTTGGGTATCAGGCCTTTTGTCTCGGCGAAGTCCTTGTAAATAAGTTGCTCATAGATTTTTCCGAGGCTGTCCAGTAAACTGATGGGCCGGTAGCTCTTGGGCTCCGTTTTGGATTTGCCGGGTTTTGGAATGCCAATGACCGTGGCTTGCTTCCATGCTTTGGGGAAGATGTTGTTGCTCAAGGCTCCATTGAAGATGGTGGTCAAGAGCATGATCAGGTGGGCGGGTAGCATCCGGATCACCTTATTGGTGATGCCGTCGGCTCCGGGGGCCTTTCGGGGTTTCAGACTTTTGATGATGAGAGGTAATGGATTATCAGGGTCTTCGACGGGCGGTACCTTAAATATTAGCAACCTATAAACTTTTTATAGAAATGAAAAAATGCTTTCTTCTTGGTTCAGAGCCTTATTTCTTTTGAAAGCCAGTTCTTGACCTCCTAAACACTTCCTCTTCTGCTTTTCGTTTCAACGGTATATCTTTGTGGCTATTTAAGGGGCCACGTTCATTATTGCGGCGTCTCGCCCGAGACAGGCATTCTTCAGATCGTCACGAGGGATCGAAGGACTTACTTCTTACTTCTTGGTCACCATGATTTATCGTAGTTACCTAAAAAAACTGATGATTGATGTCCAGTTGTATGAATTTAGAAAAGGTTGCAACTGCAAGAGTACTTATTTAGTATGTGATATATTATGTATTCAGAAAAATGTGTGTTATAAAACATAATCCTTATTTTGGACTTCACCGCAGTCGGGTAAAAATATAAATACCCACGTGATAAAAACTGACTACACCTGAAATACGTACCTAAAAGTGACGAACACGTTTTCAAATAATGCTGACATTATTTTTTATGCATATATGCTGACACGGCATTTTCTATGTTCGCTTTTTAGGGTTTTTTTTTGAGCTCTCATATGTTTATTGCTATAGTTGACTCGAGCAGACTAGGTTTACTGAACTCTAAACAACAGAAATCTATGGCCTGTGTGGTAGGGTGTGGAGCACAGACCACCTAACTGGACGGTATGGTTGTCGCAACGGTTAAGCGATTAACTGCTGCGCTGCGGGTCGCGGGTTCGATTCCCGCACAGAACAAATATTAGTATGACCTACAAGTAGTCGTTCCGCACACCTTTCTAATACATCCTACTAATATTACAAATGTGAAAGTTTGGATATTTAGATGTTTGCATGTTTGTTACTCAATCACGCAGGAACAGCTGAACGGATTTGGATGAAATTTGGCAGTCATATAGTTTATAATTAGGATTAACATATAAGATACTTTTAATCCCGGTACTACGTCCCCGTGGGATAATTTTCGACCACCATGCGGGCGAAGTCGCTGGCAAAAGCTCGCGACTTCGCCCGCATGGTGGTCGAAATCGTCAAATCGTAAAAATGGTTTGTCTGCAATAATTAGGTACGTATGTATCGACCTCGTAATTGCTTGCGATTCCAAGTAAACTGAAAATTCACTAAGGTTGAAACTACCTAACTGTCACTTATACAAGTAGACCTTGACGTTTTATGACGTACAAGTGACATTCAACCTTCGGGTGATAAATCACAAGGTCGACTGTATTTGCATCCAAAAAATTATACATTTAAGATGTCGTAGGCTTCATATGCCAATCTTGTGGGAAGAACACATTGCTCACAGGATAGATGCCCAATGGATGGATGTACCCGAAGACCACCCACAAAGTGGACAGATGTCCTCGTGAATGCCGCATGTATACGCTGGATACAAGAAGCACAGATCCGATCCTAAACGTTCTTTCCGAGGCATGCAGGTGTCTCAATATTTAATGGGTGGTCACCCATCTACAAACCGACCACGGCAAGTGTAACCTAACCTTAGATCGAGCCGTGTAGCTGTTTCTGTTTAGCCTAAAAAAAATGGTACCCTGCCCATTTACACACGAACTGTAGGAAAGGTCGATCGTGTGCACACACCCTAACGGAAACTGAAGGTTTTAATTTCGGAAACGATGGCGTAGTTTGGCGTGTGTGTGGGTTTACCTGCGCTGTATAGAAGCGATTCATTTCGGTCGGAAGTATTGGAACTTTTAATTGGGCTTCTTTCTCGAACCATGTTGTAGATCTAGAATTATTGGGGTAGGCGGAATGGTATGATAGGCTGGCTTTTGAGTGCAACTTTCTGTCTGTTTTTTTTTTTTTTGTTTAAATACAAATTTTCTGAAAAAAAAAAAAATGGCTAATGTCTTTTCCGGGTTGTCAAGTTTAGCGATTGCGATTATGGCAGTTACTTTCTCTTTTGAAAAAAATATATATTATAATGAGTTTTACCTAATATTTACCTATAACCCAAGAAAAAGCTAAATATATTGGATTCGTATATTATAATTATAACGCTTGTGCCAAACTTCTTCACAATCAATGACTTTAAACGTGCTTTAGTGTTTCATATTCATCAAATACATAAATCACATTCTCAAATGCCTACATTTCAAAAGCAACGTTTATGCACATTTCTAAATACTGAGGCCAAAACCGGTGTAACTACCAAGTTAATTTGTTTGACGAATTTGGATCGTGCGGGTGAACCTAACTTTGTTACTTCGCTACGATGTGCTACGGCGTAGTCTACGTGCTACGCCGGAATCTGCGTGCTACGCCGTATTTGTTTAAATGTTGGTAATGAAATTATGCGTATGATAAATGATAGCAATGTGATCTTGGCAGCACTTTGTGTGTTAATTGTGTTTTTTTTTTTCATTTTATTTATGTGACGTTTTATTTACGCTATATCTTAAATCTCAAAAAAATATAATAAAATTCGGACAGCAATTATTTTCTTTTCTTAGCTAACTAAGATTTTAGTATTTTATTAAATGGATTTAATCGTCGTCGCTCGTCTTCTAATCGTAATCTAAAAGCTTAACTGCTGCAAAACTAGTTTTAAACGTATGATTGTTTATCAGAAACCATGGCTTACCAAGTACTTACCACGAAGAAACGAAACACAGTTCAGAATAAAGAAAATTTACGCCATATTTCCCAACATTTGTACCATACAGTACGAGACTAAAAGTTAGACGGAACACCTAAGACGCTCGTCGGTCTTTGAGCAAACACCGACTCAGCTTCTTTGTAAAATTTAAGAAGATTGGCACGCCTACTATGTACATACTAGGGATGTAACGGAGGTCATTTTGGCGGGAGTTGGCAGACGGAGGTTAAAAATAAAGAAACTAAAAAATATAAAAGAACAAATCGTCCACTTGGGAATGAAAATTTAGAAGGGGAAAGAAGACACGATAAAGATGGGTATTATATAATTAAAAAAAACGTTTAGCAGCTTTGTCGCCTTCTAGGTGATTTTTAAGTGTCTCATAAAAAAAGGTAACAATAAACATTTGCTCATTTGGCTGAATCTGGTGGTGGCAGGTGACATGCGCGTAAAAACTTGAAACTTCAAGTTATATCTCCACCCAATTAAAAGGTTTTCGTAAGTTGGTGCCGAGTTTCTTTCTTAAAACTCTAACTGAGGAAGGCCAAAAAAAGAAAGGGTGGTGTATGTGAGGAAGAATACGAAATAAAACGGAATGGTAGCATGACGGTTGCCAGAGGTGAATTGAAGAAGAAAACTTTTTGCGTTGATCCCAATTAACAACAAGATGCAAAGTGCAGGCAACAGCGTGTACTGTTTTCTACACGATACAAGATTTGATGAACGCTACTGGAAGTACCAAGTTAAGCTAACTTCTAAACTAACTGTGTATAGATTGCTATCGACACAAGCGCAAAAAAGAAGATGGAACAAATCCAGAATGATGATATAATAACTCTATTAAAAACTTGCTGAGGCGGATGCACAGGCAGAAGCGAGGTGTCTTTACAGCCCTAGTGCCTACTATGTGTCTATTCGGTCTTGTGCATACAGTTTGTTCATGCCGAGTGTGTTAGATTGTTCAAATAGGTTTTGGAGATTACCTGCTTTATGTCTTTAGACTACTTAGTAAAATGCTAAGTTGTGAAATGTAGTAATTAAAAAAATAAACTATAATTGTTTGGGAGTTACCCGCGGTCAGTACGGCCCTTCTAATTACTGAAAGACCTTTTCATGTTTTGATAATATGATGCAAAGGCAGATTTAATGCCTTAAGTATTCTCTCCAGTGCACTAAGGCTGATGAAGAGACAATATGGCAGGTGATAATAACAAAAACATATTGAAAAATATAGTATGATGAATTATAAATAGAAAACGTACACAAGTACATAAATAGGTTATAAGCTATTCGTTTGGTGGTATTGGTTCTATTTGTTTTAATGTATACCTATAATAATTATCGATCGATCGCCAACCCGCCTGCCAAGCGTGGTGATTATGGCAAAACCCCCTTTTGGGGGTTTGTCCAGCAGTGGACGTCTTTCGCCTGAAATGATGATGATGAGAATAATGAATAATGAATGATAACAATCAAAAGAGTCCAAGAAAACTCAGCATTGACATTTTGTACTCATCATAATTTATTTTCCTCATAATATTGTTGTTTTTATGGCAGTATTTCTTAATGTCTTAAGAATTATTTGTAAATGACATACTTTTTTACATAGCTACCTATATAAAAAAGTATTTACTTAATTTTCTTAAGAGTACCAGAAAACGTTAGTTTTCTAAGCCCCATGAGTGTCCTCAAAAAATTCAGGTGAACTATCGATTGTTCCGAGAAACAATTTAATATTTTTTGCTGGAGAGATCTCGAGAACACGATATCATTATAGGTAGGCTCTAGCCATTGAGATCGAAGAGCCCTTACGCCCACATACAATGACACTCCAGTCGAGAGCTCCAACGGAGAAAAATGGAATCGTTTTGTATTTAGGTATAGATTTTTTTTTCATGTTCAATTGTTTTATTATGAGAGGAAAGTTTTTAGTTAAATTACTAGCGACCCGTCCGGTGTTGACGACTTGATAAAACAGACGATATCTTGAATATATGTATCTAAGTTTAATATTAATATATTATACACATAAACCCAGACTAAATTGTCAAAATGATGGTCAAAACTGCATTGCGTAATTTACGACACCAAAACGGTCGCACTGTCAGACACGAAAAGCTACTCTAGTTTATAAATACATAAATAAATACAAATACATAAATTATCGATAAATCAGAAGTGCACACATTATAAATTAGCACTTTTTTTATTAAACTCGCGTGAAATAGCACTGCAGTGGACGTTAAACTAAAAGCAGATTATGAATAAAATATTTATACGTTCACTACCCTGTCAAATTATGTTTTATCCTATCCTTCTAACAATAAGTGAGACATTTTTTGTTTGTTTAGATATTTGGATATTTGTTACACATCACTCAATCATATTATTACATATAATTACATTTACGTTACTCAATCACACAACAGCCAAACGAATGGCACACAGGTGACACAAAATCAAAATCAAAAGTCAGATAATCAAATTAGGCTGAGAATCAGCACTTTTCGAACGTCAAAATCCATATGACCCATCCATATGTCCCTCAAAAACGCCCACGATTTGATTCTATATATACACAGGTTAGTGTGCCAAATTTTCTCAAAATCCAAAGTGTCCTATGTACTTTAGTTCCGGTTATTTTACATAACCTGGATTATTAAATAGGACAGTTTTATCCGGTTAGTACGTTTCCCGCAGAATCCACGCGGGCGGAGCCGCTGGCAAAAGCTAGTTTTCGAATATATCCGGATGAATAAAATATTACTTCACTCTTTCGCTTGATGGTTTTCCTTTTATATTCGATAGGTACTTAACTTAACTTTTAAAAAGTATTGATAAACTATTTCAAATTAAAATGTACGTGCAATTCCAAATGTATTATGTTCAATTTAATTTTAAATCGAACCTAATTCAATATGTTTAATGTGCACATTACTCTCAAAAGATTTATTATTCATCAGATACTAAGAAGCTTAGACTACTAAGTGCAAGTATTTACTAAGCAAACATTTACTAATATTGAAATATGTTTTGGGAAAACAGCACATGTTTTTAATTTAAAAGGGAGCTAAAAGAAATTTTAATTATGAAAACCTATTACACGATTGACGATTTTCTTAATGATAATTCACTGACTGATTGACATAGTTACTCTGATTGACATAATAATTTTGATGCTGGTTTTATAATTCTGTTTGACATTATTTAGTCTTTTTTATTGCTGTGACCACGCTGACATTTTTGATTTGTATTTTTCGTTTTTTATTTAAATTTTTTTATTTGTAATACCAATGTTTATTTTTGAATTTTTATTAGAAATGTACACCTTTGCATGCCCATTTCACGGCAAAATATGGAGAACCTTATTATAAAAAAACATCTGTGTACTATACCCATGTTTGCAAAGAAATAAATGATTTGATTTGATTTTGATTTGATTTGATTAAGGTTTATACCCACTCGCAACGGCGACTCAACGAATACTATAAGTAATTAAATTAATATAATAGAATTGAAATTATTATTTTCGGTTTTCCCGTACTTATTCTAGGATAGTTTCTAGATCCCGGGATTAAATTCTCCAGAAATAGGTACTTATATGAAAAAAAAACCAACTTAACAGATTATACGAGCGACTGGACAAACATCGTAAAATAAAATGGCAAAAACTTATTTGGGGAAGCAAGTTTATTGGCTCTATCATGACATAGCTGATCCCTCATAAAAATATGTATCGGTATTGTAAGAAAAATATTACTTGAAACTTATGTTCACGACCTCTGGCGGGGCTACACGCGAATATGAACATTCAATTCTCACGTTTTATGGGTGCGATAGGGGCAATATCGCGTGGCGCTGACTCAGGGATATTGAAATACAGGACATTGTCTAAAGTACAGGTGTGTTCGAGGGTGTCATAATTTTGTTTGCTGGCCGGTTTTAGTGTCAGGAAGTCTAAGGGACGGCTTGAGCATTCAGGGACATGTAATTCAAATAACCTCGGGTCAGTGGAGTCTTCAGCCATAAATAAATTGATTCTGTGACCTATGATGACTTATATTATCTAGTAAGCAATATTCGAGTTCGAACATGTTCACAAAAAATGTGCTGTAATTTTTAAGGTTTCAGCAATGGCATGGTGATTCACTGTGTGTAGTATTTGTAATGAAACTAATGATTTTATTTAATGTGATGTGGTCCTTTGTGTTGTGATGTTAATTACTTTGCTTACTATTGCATAGAATCAAGTTCTGGTGCACTACAAAGTGGTGAAGGGCAAGACTTGGGAATTTGTCCAAATAGTTCTGATTCTCAGAATAGTTTGTAGAAAATACTTTTGTTTTTTTGACTGGATCTTAAATTGGACTGTTAAAAAGGTCACGATTTAAATAATAAGTTTGTATCTTTGCCTTCCTTAATCGTAATGCTATCACAGCATCCGAAAGATGCGAGCTGTGGAGAAACAAATCTCCCACACAAAACTTCATCACTCTGGTAGTAACACTAACTTTGTCAGAAACTGAAGTAGCCGCTATGGAAATCTATGAACTGTTTGCAGCCCCTGACTGCTACAGATCCAATCTGACTAACTTGGGTATTATGGACCCTTTAAAATACAGTGTGAATATTGAGCCTCTCGAGATCACAGGATATCTTTTCATAGGGCATTTTTTCTCCTGCCCGTCGTGCATAACCAATTGCAAATGGCACCCTCCAGAATTGAAATAAGGCAAATAAAACAGCTGTGCAGGCCACTGCAGAATCTGTTAAAATTTAGTATCGTTTGGCAGAAGGGGGAGTGGGAGTGGGGGAGGGAAATGGTGGTGCCCATCCTCCTCCCTGGTACCACTCCCATGAAAAGGTAACTCACTGTTTCCGAGAAAAATGATTTTTTGTAACCCAACCTCAAAACACTTAAAAGTTGTCTAAAGGCGTCTCAAGAGTAAAAAAAAAATAACCACGAAAGGGATGGCGGGGTATATGTTTGCTCGCTCTGCTCGCTCAGTGGACCCCGCCATCTCCTTCTAAACTAGCCTGTCCGAGTCGGGGTGCCCCAAGTCCCAAGCTCGCTTCGCTCGCTCTTGCATCCTACGTTCTAGTAACAATTATAACTGCCTTTTATACACACATACGATCGGTAGGAGTAGAACACATTCACGCAACTCGAAGAAAAACGGATTGCTGATCGAAATCGGATGACAGTGACTTTATTTTGACACAACTCGCATATTTTTTTTTAATTTCCGTTCTGTTTTTTCGATTTTGCACGATACTTTACACAACAGACAATATATTGTGTCAGATTTGGCTGTCAATCACCCTTTTGAACGTTCCGTTTTCGCTTTTATTTGATTTGAGGTTAGTAACTTATTTTGTAATATTCTCGAAAAATATGCATTACCTTTTAATAAGAGTGGTAGCGTTATAATCGGAGACCCAAGCCCTACCAGTTTTAACCATTTCTACCCCCAACTGCCGATACTAGATCCAACCCGAATAGTTTGACGTATAACTGCTGCACACCGTTCACATCTCCACACTTCATCAGTCTGGTGGAAAAATAGGTTGGTCACGAAACAAACTGGCCGTTGTGATAATCTATGAACCGATGGCGGCCCCTAGTCACTGCAGATCCAATCTGGAGAAATTGAGAATCATCGACCCATCAAAATAAATAATTATAGTAAAAGTGAGTACGGAGCCCACTCACAGGATATGCCACACCTCTCCTGCCCATCGTGTATAACTACCATAACCCTCCAGGACTTAAATAAGGTAACGACAGAGATATACTACCAAATATAAATAATCGACATGAGAAGAAGTCGAAGATAATATAATGCATCATTTAAAACACTTCCCAATACAAAAATATCCAACACTTTCAATTCTCACATGCAATAAAAATTCTCACAACCAAATACTCAATAAAAAAAAACGGTTCGTCGAATAGTTTGACGTACAACGGTTGCACGCCGTTCGCACGTCGAGGTATTCCATGTGAACTGACAAAACATTCTACCAAAAGCAAACAGCCAGCCGTCTCGAAAACGAGTGTTGTAAATAATTCCAACAGTTTGGATTCGGTTCATACTCTAAACGGTTGGAAAATACGTGAAAGTTTTGTATTTTTAACTGCTGATGTTTTTAAAACTAAAAGGGGCTTTTATCCTTCTACATCGAAACTATATTTTGGAAAGGACTATTTATATGTGACTTTGATGTTCAAAAGAGTACACGTGTGAGTTGTCTAATTAAATTAAAATGATAATGTCTCTAATAGAAATCGGCTGTGCAATTTTAAAACCTAGCATCTGACATTTGCTAGGTTAGAAATGTCAGTTGCTAGGTTTTAAAATTTCACAGCCGAAATGGTGGCACAGAAAAAGTTTACATTGGCTTCCTGGGGTTTAGACAGATAGTCAAGAAGATAAAGTCAAAACTACCTACGGTTTAAGATGAAGAAGATTTAAAACAGCACAAATATTATATTATCATATATGCAAGTAATTATTATAAAAGTAGGTGCGCTTGCGATTACTTGTTAAATTAATTATGATTTATCCTAATACTTTTAACAAAATCACGAAAATATCCACAGACGCAACCCTCTACCATTCAACCGAGATGTTTACATTGAAAACAAAAGCCTGCGGGCGCGGTCAAAAACAAAGCCCGTATATTCCTTTATCGAACTATTCTCGCGAAACGGCGCGTCCGGTGAGGATCCGGTAAATATTTGAACGATCCACGTTTTACAATTTACGCCCATCTGGGGTATTCGAACGTTGCTTTATGTTCTATCAAACGGCATGGAATCCTTTAATTAGAAATTGTTTGATGGCCGTCCGCTAGATGGTGTTGGTCTCAAAAGGAGCGATATGGTGTAAGAACATTGTAGTGTTTTGGTGTTATTTAAATTGTCTTGTTCCGTGTGGTGCCGGACGTAAAAGAATAGCACCATCCTATTTCTTCCCGTGGGTGTCGTAGAAGGCGACTAAGGGACTTACTAGAGAATGGGCAGCAGCGTCCTCTATGCATTTTACCACCATACTGCGATCGCCAACCCGCCTGCCAAGAGGGCGATTATGGCAAAACTCCTCCTTGTCCAGCAGTGGGCGTCTTTCGGCTGAAATGATGATGATGATGAAATTGTCTTGAAGTCTTAATAAGCTTGTCGCCTATTAAATGGTATCAAACGCATTTTCTTAATTCTAATTTTAATATAGCTTGTTTCCCGAAGCACACAGGGTGAGCGACTTTTTGCACGCAAGTGTAGTCCGGTAGGTATTAACCTTAGAAGTTTTCTCATACCTTAATATTTACTAAGAAACAATAGTCAAGTATCTTCTTCTAACTGGGCCTTAAGGGTACACTAGTCGCGGGCTCGAACTCACTGGTGGGCCTGTCTAAAAAGCACGCCGTCTCACCAAGCTTCATGTCCGACAGAGGTAGTACCCGTGATGAGCAGTTAGACGCTAGTTTACACGCACAACATTATTGAGTGAGCTGTAGGATCAGTTATAGTAAAACAGGCGCGTAAAAAATTAAGAAAAGTCCTCCGGAAGATCGGGTTTTCTGAAAAAACCGCTACATAAATCAATAACCAATTAAGTTTATTGAACTCACGCACAATGGTCCACTTAAAGGACTAAGTGCGGAAACCAAATCCAATAACATAGAACATAGTTTATTGAACTTTTCAAAAATCGAGCTTTATTGGTACCGACTTAGTTTTGGAGATTTTACACTCCTTTTTTACTTAAACATGTCCAAAGTTACGTTAAATTAGCAAGAAAAACTAATCTTTGTTGGCTCATAAGTTTTTAATGGCTATTTATTTTAGTATTCTGTTTCAATATTAATAATGAGACAAAACCATACCATGTTTAAGTTTCGATGTACATTGTCAAACAGTGGAGTAAAACCCTTCCGAAGTTTGTATGGAAAAATGTGGACTTGTTTCACCTTAAAGAGTTTAATTTAATTAATATGTTGACTGATGAGTGATAATAGTAAAACAAGAACCTATAGTGCGTTATTATCTGCCTAGACTTTTCACAACTATTTTTGGAGTCGGCTTCCAGTCCGGACGCAGCTGAATATCAGTATTTTACGTGAAGCGACTACCAACGTGACCTCCACAACCCGGCTACTGGATAACACAGTACGTAAGAACTTTCAGTATCTAACTACAATTTATTTTGCCCCAACATCTTACCTTCCAAGCCAAGCAATCACCAACAAAACATGAATAACAACAACTTGTGGTCAAATAAAGCTGTAGACAACAACAAAATAAGCCTTTACCCATTAATCTAAGAAACTTACGCATAAATTGGACTATCTGTGGGGAAACTTTCCTAGTTTGAACATTTGTTATTCAGATATCCCGTTCCTAATGGAGATTTACGAGATGCTCATTATTTTGTGTAACAGATTCAATTTTGAGACTAGTCAGTTAAGATTTTGTTGATAATTTTAATTGTTTTCGAGTGAAATGTGAGCTGTTGTAATTGTTTTTAATTGAATGATTTAATGAGTAATGTTTCCGTTTGAATAGGTTTTGTTCGTTTGTTATTGGTTAAACGTGGCTTCGGTAACATAACATAAAATCACACCTGTAATCCCCGAAGGGTTTTTTTTTGTGTGGGAAATCGTCAAATAACTTCTCCCGCTCTGGGTGGAACAGGTCAGACTTTTACTGACTAAAACCCACCCGTGTTCCCATCAGTAGCCCGTATGCCAGGGGCTGTGGTATCTCTTTCGAACAAAACCGTACCCCTGGCAGACTATCCCCGAAGGGTTAGGCAGAAGTTGGTAGAGGTATTATAGTACACCCGCATTTCACCAATTTATAGGAGCCGGGCGTATTAAATCAATCAGGCACAAATCCAGACTATGGGCTGCCACTGAGAAATCTCCTGAAAATCCAGTCATACTTTACCCGACCTAAGAATCGAACCACGGACCATGTGATGTAGCGCTTGTGACCACTAGACCAACAAGGATTTAAATTGTTATATCAAATTAAATGCAGCGTATCAAAAGACGTTTTCACCTCACACTCGGAAATATTCGTTTTGTCATCTGCGTGCAAAAGTGCATTTTATCCGCTTGCGTGGAAAGAGTTTTTGAAATTCGAACTTTTCTGTTTTTCAGCCAGTCCATTGAAAATGCATTAATACTTATTTCATGTTAGTGCGCCAACCCTATTTTTAGAATAATCGCACTGGCCAGCACAATGACTGCTTAAAAACATATTTTTTTTCTTGCAGAAAATTTATCGATTCTATTCAATTTGATTTTCAAAATTTTGGTTTGTTATTTGATAAAATCGTAAGAAATCATAAAATATGAGCGAGTCCAGATGAAGATATAAATTTAACACATTTTTCACCTGAAAACCCTTTTTTAAGTCTGCGTTAATATAAGCGGTACATTATGCCGAAATTAATTATCTTCCTGAAAAATCGAGAGAAAAGTACATACAAAAGCGTACAATTTATTCAATGCATGGAGACGTTCTAAAGGCGTGAAAACTGTTTCGAAGACTACAATGCAATGCTATCACACTTCATTGAAATACACTAATTTAATATATTATTTACGCAATTTTTCTTGCACCTAGCATTTTCCTCCTTGTAGTGAGGTGAAAATGTTTGTGTTTCGCTCGGCAGCAAAGGTATTCTGCGTCTCGTACCTTTGAAAGCCTCGCTACGCTCAGTATTCTATAATTAAACCACTCGCTTCGCTTTTGGGACAATCCTAGACTCCTTCGCTTGTACAGTTTTCAATACAAGTAGTCGCGCCAAAAAACAACTTTGCAGCCTCGCATAACAAATAACTATTATCTTAAAAACAAAAACTATTTAACTAAAAGATATGGTTTCCATATCACTAATATTTCTCCCCTTAGCTATTCCAATGACTAGAGTAATTTTCTTTTAAAATAAAATAAATCTAAGCTAATGCGATTTTAAACATAACTAAAGTAAAGAACACATTATAACTACGATGTAGAACATGAACCACTTCACTTGAACTCGTACGGTGTTGCCAAACTTCTGCAGCTGGAACATTTTAATTGCCGCAATTAATTAGGAATGAGTTAGGTTTCCTTCATACACGACCCACTCATAATGAGAAAAATACTTCCGTATGATGAGAAGTTAATTTGCAAAATTATGAGCTAAAATAATGAGGGGTTTCCGTGGATATTAAATTTTGTTTTGTATCGTATAGAATATGCAAACATCAAATCTGTACTCGATACCAAGGCCTACTTGCTTTGCGCATGTTCAGTGATAAAATGTATTTAAAATAACTACAGATGTTATCTGCAACAACTAGCCTTTGTGATGTGACTTACAGCATGCTTTGATGATTTGGATATGTTGAGAGGGAATGAAGGGTGATTAGCAAAAGGTAACACAAGGAGTGGAATCGCCCGGACGAAATGCCCTAGGAGAACATAATACAGGGTAGGGCAAACGCTTCCGAAAACGAAGACAGGCGATTCAGTACCTTAAAAGTACCATCAAAAAGGTATTCTCTTTTTTTAAATTTTTACCAATTTTTTTTTTTTGAATTTTTTGTACACTATGCTATCAAAACAGTTAAATGAACCATTATTTGAGATTAAAAAGATTTACAAACGACCCCAAGTCCAGGCGGTGACTTTATGTTTAGGCACCCTTTGTAAAGCGCCGCCAAAATAAAATAAGTAGAAACATTACGGAAGCAAAATAACCAATTTAACGCAAAAGGTTATTGGTATCCGTTTGCATTCAGGTTGTATATAACATACGTTCTGGCTTCGGAAGCGTTCCCCTTACACCATGTATAGTGACCTTATTGGTGATGTTCATCAGAAAGATCAGGTGCGCTGTACTCGCAACCGGCGTGCTTGTATGACCGATGCATAAACGTTAACGAGCCAAAAATAATGTGTAAATTTAATCAACCCTTTTTGAACTGAAATGAGTATTACAGTACATATGTATGGAAAAATCACGGCCAGAAAGTTACACTCCCACCTCACATTTAACATTCTCTTTCTAAGTCTATGGTAGCCGCATAAGGAAAAGCAATCATTTCTAATAATAATTTGTACAAAATTTAATGTAAACATCAAATATTAATATAACCTGGGTGGGGCTATCAAAATATTTGAAGGCAATACAAATATACCTCGTATATGTGATGTCAATACAAATATACGTTTGAAGTGACAATGGAACTCACGATTTGAAATTACAAAAGTGGTTTCTCTGAAAAAATTAGCAGGTGGGTGTGTAGATACTCGTATTTAATTCACATACATAGTGATATTCTAAAATAAGCTTAGATACCGCATTATGGTGGGCAAGATCACCACCAGACATCACCTCTGCTCTCAAAACGAGGAAAACATAATGAGGAAACCGACATATTATTATACTAGAACGAAAAATTCGAAGACATGTGACATCCACCACAAGAGGCACGTGTGCCGGCAGTGGGAACATTATAGGCGAGTTATGCACAGCATTACCTATTGCATATTATTAGATAGGTATATCTACACATTATGTATATCAAAATGAAGTCGCTTTCCATGTGTAATGTGAGCTCGATGTTCTTTTAAATTACGCAACGAAATTTGGTGCGGTTAAGATCAACATTATTAAGAGAATTTATTCCTCAAAATGATGAATGCTCAATCTTGACAGGTATTTTTTTGTTCCGTAAAATCAAATCGTTTATTTTCTTTTTATTCTGTTCACACTATTGTAATGGGCCATGTTATTTTGATTCCCTCCAATTTCTTAATTTATAATCATCATGTTATTTTGTCTATTTTTATCGTGCTCACATCATGTACATGCTATGGTCTCCAGTAATCGAAAGAGCACACGTTAAATAATATTTTTCATTATTGTGTATGTAAATCCTCTGCAGGGGATCGATATAAATAAATAAACAGAATATCTATCAGGTTTCTTTTCAACACTCACAAAAAAATTGCACTACCAAATAAATCAGTACTAAAAACGAAAATAACCCGGCAACCAGTACAGGAGTAAACATCAAAGAATTAAGACTAACAGAGGATCGAACATTTCAATCAAAGTGGTTATGCATAATTCAGTGAGACGCCCCGAAGGAACGTAATTGAAATACGCGAGGCCTTCGGGTAGCCACTTCGATGCTAATCGGTGACACCTAACGTAAATCACTATCCCTTTAAGTAGTGTTATTAGTAGTGATGTTAGAGGTTATTTTGATGTTTATTTTCTTGATTGAATGTTTTTAATATTGTGTTTTTTTCTATATTTTTTACCCGAAGGCCAAGGCTTACGATATCAGAAGGCCAATTCTCGTAATTAAAAACGTTAAAATCTAGTCGCAGTGTCATCTCGGCGACAAACAAATGTCAAAAACTTGTCAAAAATGTATGGAAACTCGAGGTATTTTTGACAGATTGAGACTGACATCAGATTGTGAACGTTCTTAAAATTACGAGAATTGCCCCTCAGATCATCATATAATGTTAAACCGAAGTATAGTTTACTTTGTTTAAAGTTTATTTTTTATTTTGTTTTCGGTATTTTTTGTGCATTATTTTAAATTGTCTGTATGGCAGTCGATTATTTGATTTTTATATTATTTATTTTACAAACATACGTCATTCGCTGTTTATATATTCCACTTGAAAATAGTTCAAGGAACTTGTGGGAGATATTAACCTAGTTTAGGGCAGCACGTGTGTATCATCTCACTGGTAGTTCAATCGATCATGGGCTTCATGGGTGCGGGTTGTTCGAAAGAGATACCGTGGCCCCTGGCACACAGGCAACTGAGGGAACACGGGTGGGTTTTATTCAGTAAAAGTCTGACACGCCCTCCTACTTATAAGTTATTTAAAGATTTCAAATAACTTCTCCCGCTGAAAAGAATAATAATAATCGATCATGAGCTTGATACTAGTGGGCAAGAAATAACATAATTCTAGTGGCTTCAGGCATTTCCAAGAATGATCTGATCTTTCGTGCGTGTATGGCCAGATGTACCTTAGGATCGTAGTAGGTGAATAAAGCGTGGGTTTTTATATGTATGTCAACTTTCGCACTAAGTCGTCTTTGTTGTAATCTTTTCAAATAACACATGTGTAGGTTTTAGGTTTATGTTGACTTGAAAAAATTGTAGGACACTACTTAGGTACCTATATCGATAGCACTGACGAATATCGAAGTAGACATACTGCAATTAGAACAATGAACAAAAAAGGAGCTTATGGAAATCTGCGATTGAAGGCATAGGCGATCTAATGTATCTACTGGTTTTTTCAAAATATTGGCTTTGTGGTTCCGATTACTTAGGCATAGAAAAAAAAACGAACATCTACGAGCCGTATGAGGGGTTCCGTACCGTATTAAGATCGAGCAAAAACGTCGAAAAACTAAAATTTTGTCTGCGTACCTTTATTTTACAACTTTATTTCATTCATAATATGTTATAGTGGTTATTAGTACTTGACACTTTGTGGACGAACAAACGGACAGTGGAACCTTAGCAAGAGTCCCGTCGGCATTCTATGGGTAGAGAATTTAAAAAAGTTAACGAACCGCGATAGTCTAAAAACGATACCTGTATTTTTCTTGAAACTGAACCATAGATCTGAAACTGACGGATTTCTCTAGATAAACGAAGCACCGAAGTAAAGTGAGTGCTTACGTTTAAATTTATCGTACCTGCCTTTACTTAGTGATTGATATATAGCCACAAACAAGTACCTAGTTGTTGTACCTTGTTGATCGTTGAATTATTTACTAAAAATATTCAGTAGGTAGGTATTGGCATGATATTGAGATGTTGTGTTTTTGATACTGTTTTATATTTAAACATAAAATAACTTCACCACTGTATTCCCCGAAGGATAAGGCAGATACGTGAGATAATATATGCATAATATAGTACTAAAGAAATATACTTTGAATCACATTGAATTACTTTTTTATGGATTGCCTTCAATTTAAATGAACTAACTCAGCTGTTTTGATGTGTTTAATGAATTCATATCTGTAAAGCATATTTGTTTTGTTCGCGAATCATATTCTAATCAACATCAAACTGACATATATCTGCAAATTGCAAAAAACGTAAAAAAATTGAGTTGAATTTCGTGGGCAACCCCTGGTACTTTATTCGTAAGAACATTCTCTTCTTCGTCGTGTCAATGACGACAGTATACCTGAATTTGTTGGCAAGACTTGGGGATCGTCGGTGGTAGCACAGAGGTCGCTGTGGTTGCATTATTTCAGGAGACAGGGGGCAGAAAAGGAGGTGAGACATAATTTGCGCCACTGCTCACACATCGAGATATGCCACACGAGGAGGAAGCCCCCGTTACTCGCAAAGGGACTATTTCGACGTGCTGCTCTTAGTAAATGATTGGTCTTACAAAAACTACTAATTAATAAGATCAACGGAAACTAAAAATGATTTATTTCAAAAGTCATCATTCAAAAGGAACTTATAATAAGTAGGTAATTGGATAATGAAACCGCAACAACCCAAAAACGTTGGTCTATTGGTTTAATTTCAGGTAAAACAATGTATGTAGGTAACTAAATTTACATTTCCACGGAAAATTAACGAATAAATCACAGTAAAGTATATTAAGCTCTATTCACATAGGAAACATTGCTAATCTCTCTATAATTAGCCGTTTATTAAACGGGAATGAAATAAAGCCAGCTATTGGGAATTAATTTTAGCCATTTCTATATTAACCACTGCTTTGTTTCAGGCACTTTGTTAACTGAACATCGAAAATGGCCGTAATAAATAATTTTCAATGAACACGTTATTTTGAATTGTGACAATTAAAGTGTGTTATGAATAGCCGTTTCAATTAAAATTATGTACAAAATTAAAGTAATTTACTCTATTCTGTTTTTGCACTAGCTATTTTTCAATAGGGAATTATCTGGTGAGCATCGTCTGCTTAGCCTTTTTAATCGACGAAAAAACGGAGAAGGTTATTCAATTAAACGCGTATATTTTTATTTATTTTTATTTAAGACAACGCATATCTTTTTACAGAGTAGTTCGATTTTGATAATTCTTTTTTTATTGGAACGGGTATATCCCGAAGTTGGTCACATTTGAAAAAAAAAAGCCTAAGGTTGGGAAAATAGGGGTGATTTACTGTCCACTCACAGATTTTAATGGTAAGTGGTGTATTACAGAAGAAGTAATCAAAAATTAATCATGTAGGAATTATTAGATTATAGCCTCAAAAAATTATAAAATAAAATCTTATTAACATAAAAAATTACTGTCTTAAAAAACTGGAAAGTAAAAAATAATAAACCTTTTTGTTTAACCTCAATAACTAAAAAAGGTTTTTTTATTTTTTGCTTTCAGATTTTTTCGGCGGTAATTTTTTTTTGTTAAAAAGTTTTTTTCTCAATTACGTTGGCCTCAGCTTCCAGTCTAAATGGATGCAGCTAAATCTGAATACCAGCATTTTACATGAAGCGACAGCCTATCTGACCTCCACAACCCAGATACTGCCTCATTGGTGCGTTGCGTTGCGTCGTCGCAGCATCGACGCTGCGTCGTTTTCCATATACTTTAAATGACATGCCACATCAAAGCGGTGAGTCGACGTCGAGGGTGATGCGCTGCGCTGTCGGAGCTCCGGTGCGACGTCAGCGCAGTGGTCCACTGAGTGAGGTGTGTGCGTCGTCCTTTTGCGCTGTGACGTCGTGCGTTATCGCAACGCAGGTGTGCCATACAATGCGTTGATCCTTTGCGACGACGCAACGCAACGCTCTAATGAGGCATCACCTGCCACAATAGCTGATTATTTTATTACGCTATAATACTGATGCCATTCCATAGGCCACGCCGATTTACGTTAGATTCCACTCTTACATCTATGTAAAGCGACTACCCCTCGCAAGACTGGACGTTAGGACTGTCAAAGAACCAACGAACGTGTTTTCGGCGGCACAGTCTTAGTATGTAAGGATCCCATCCACGGACCAAACCGCGGCAAGCGTAGCTTGACCTGAGTGATCGACTCGTGCCGCTGTATGTGGTGAACGGTAGATTTAAACTGTGTTGGTACTAAAATGTTGTGATACTTTTATAGGAATTACATAAGTCCTATGAGCAGACTAAAAAAAGGGTTTCAATAATTACAGAACATATTTTTATGCAATTTTTTTCTTCCTACCAATAACTAATATGAAACTATGCAATTTTTTTTTTTTTTTAATAAACCATACAGCAGTTTATCGACGATAGGTAGGTACTCACCGAACTCACACTGAAACACGGGCTCTATTAGGTTTTTTCGGCACGTAGAGTCACAAGCGCCATCTAATGTTTTACTATTCCATTAATATAACGACTTGTAGCTATATACCTACTATTATCAGTTCTATAATCACCCGAATATTCCCTCCTTAAATTTAGTGGAAAGCTCAACATCAACAAAATTTTACAAAGCGCCATCTATCCACTGACTCTCGAACTCACAGCTCAAATGGCTGAGCAAATATTCAGGCTTCGTCTATACAATACGCAAGTAGTTGTCCTGTTGAACAGATAGAGGTATCGCCATGTATCGTTTGGGGGATGACATCGCAAAACTCAGTAAATTGGTTTCTTGTGACTAGGCTGTGAATTTACGAGTATATTTCGTATGACATTATTTAATCATACTGACAACTTATTTAATGTTTATTATTAACATTTTAGGATACTGTGTGGTACGTAGTGAAGGGATTTTGGGTTATAAAATAATGTGTGAAAGATTTTTCTCTTCATTATTAGCTCAACAAAATTAACTTTTGAGTAAAGTAAACAACCAAAAAGCATGTCACTGCATTTGAAAATATTTTATGATTTCGTCATCATCATCATCATCATCATTATATTATTAGTCATATTATCATATTATTTATTTATCTTACTTCATTATAAAACGGCTATCGACCGATAATTTAATTACTGTTGAAGAAAAATTGCCAAAATTCCTAAATTCCATGATATCTGTTGTTTATTGGAAACGTCATCTCGATAGAAGGCCACCTGAGGTTGTAGCGGTTGGTGACCAGTACTTTCGAATTTTCTTATTTGAATGATCCCCGAAGATGCGTATCTGTAGTATAGCCACATTTCCCTTGTAATAGGGAGGAGCCTATTGCCATCAACCCGGTACAAATCAAGACTCCGAGCTGCCACTGAGAAATTCCTAATACAAACCTAATAACACTTTACCCAACCTGCGAATAGAATAATCCAGAACATTTTGCTTAACGGTAGCACTTACGATAGCTGGACCAACGTAGCAGTCACTTTGGGTGAGGTAGAGTACATATTTCCATAAAAAACTATACTTCACTCTGACTTCACATCAAACAAAACTAACACCACCTTAGGAAAGCCATTAAATCCATACACCATTGAATGAATGAAGCAACAATATCGTTTAATCGCACATATTTAGCACAGCTCATTTCGCATGAACATTCAAAATCTATTAACCGTGGACTAATTAATACAAGGATTGAATGAATGCCTGGTGATCACATTGTTCGTTAATAGGGGTATTATTGCGGTGACGTGGTGCATTATTTCCGTATAATCGGATTGTTCTGATGAGTAGATTGAGTGAAATAATATGCGTTTTGTGAGATAATCTTCCGTACTTAAATGCAGTTTAAAATAAGATGTTACCACAAATTTGTTTTCCGTAATATCATTGCGCTTCACTCAAACAACATTTGAGAATACCTACGTGCACTGCTGGACAAAGGTGACCACAACTACAAGTCTTGTGCTGCTCACATCTAGTAGATCCTCGAGATTTTCATTTTTTAAGTCATCGGTCCATTTTGCTGGCTTACCTACTGGGCCTTCTGTTACGCGGTTACTAAAACCTACTTGAAAACTTTGTAACTCCGTCACTAAAGTTGGCAAATATGGCGCGACAAAATCATTACAAGACTTATGATCAAAAATAAATCAATATTTCCCTTGATCACGGAATCACACGTTAACGGTTTTTTTTTTGGGTGGGATATCATCAAATGACTTCTCCTGCTGGGTAAAGCAGGAGGGCGTGTCAGACTTTTACTTACTAAAACTCACCCGTGTGCCAGGGGTGGCGGTAAATCTTTCGAACAACCCGCTCTCCTGGCAGGCATCAGCCCTTGCGGACCCCACCAGTGGTTGCTGACATCTCTGACGGCGCGCGTGGAACACAACGCACCGTCTCGCCTACCACTTTTCGGCCGCAGGGGATAGGGAGAGCGGCCAATTCTATACCGACACTCCTCTTCCCCTGTGGCCCACACGTGAAGGGTTGGACCAATTTTGCTAATAATTTTTTGTTGTGTTTGTTATTGTCAGGAGAAGGTTCTATTGAAAAAAAAACAAGTTCAATAAGTAAGAAAATTCAATATGTGTGGTTTTTTTTTTTTTGGGTGGGAAATCATCAAATAACTTCTCCCGCTCTGGGTGGAGCAGGAGGGCGTGTCAGACTTTTACTGACTAAAACCCACCCGTGTTCCTTCAGTAGCCCTTAAGCCAGGGGCTGTGGTGTCTCTTTCGAACAAACCCGCACCCCTGGCAGGCATCGGCCCTTGCGGGCCCCATAATTTTTTTGTGCTGACATCTCTTTGAGGCGCGCGTGGAACACAACGCGCCGTCGACTTGGGCTTGGTCCTTACCGGACAGCGAGCTACCCATTACTCGCCGTCCGCAAGCCCATGCCTACGGTGGCCGGAAATCGGCCTGGGATTCCCGACGCCCAGGGCGTCTCCGTATCCTGCGGCGGCTAGGGTCGCGAGGGCGCATATGCTGCCTCTCCCTCACGTGCGCCGCCTCCCTCTTCGCGAGAATCACTGCTTCGCTGAAGGAGGTGACGGCTCCCCATGCCCTCTCGCTCCGTACCATGGCCTGGATCAGGGCCGGACGCGAGAGATCGCCGCCGCCGATCGCCTCCACGAGGACACGGCGGTGCTCCGCCCAAGCAGGGCAGACCGCCACCGTGTGCTCCACCGTGTCCTCAGGGCGATCTTCGCAGTGGAAACACCCGGGCGTTTCCTCCCGCCCTATCCGAAACAGGAACCTCCCGAAACAACCGTGTCCGGTGAGGACCTGCGTAAGGCGGAAGGTGAGGACGCCATGCCGCCTCTCAAACCACTCCTCAAAGAGGGGACTTACCGCCGCAATCGTGGTTTGGACAATGTCTGGCGGGTCAGCTAGTTAAATATAGATATACAATTGTGTCCAGCGTGTCTGCACGCTTTGATGGACGCTACTGAAATAGCAAAGCTCGTAGCCAATTTCTAGACTATTATCCTCACGCCAATAAGAAGCATCAACAATTTCCTGTAGACACAACATGGACAATCTAATAAAGTTTCTGAGAATACACCAGAAAAAACGAAAGAGCAAAGATCTTACAAACTTACTGTGGTGCAAGTTCTTATATTTTCTGTTACATCAAATACCACAAAAGACTTGGAAGTTACTTCTTAGTTAACAGTAGAATCAACACTGAACCCGTGGTAACTTCTGACGATTCAAAAGTTCTGGCAACATCCTAATTGAATGAAAACATTTGGACTTAAAACTACTTTAGTATTTGTAGATGCTCGTTAATGCATAATGATATTTCTAGTTTGCTATGATTCCTATTTAATTCTGTTGATGAATTTATTTTCTTTTGCAGTGTGGTGTCGATGCTATTACGGTACTATTGTATGGTAAATGGTTAGTATTTCGGATACGTACCTACTTTTGCGTACCGTTCTCTTTAAGATAGGTATTACCTACTGCATTTGGTCTTAGGAATTTTGGATAGTTTTTCACCCCACGACTAGTATTCAAACCTTTGTGTGTAGTAAAAAGGGTTTGATTTGATTAAGTAGTCGGCTTACTTATCGCCTATCCGCTAAGCAATCCGATTGGGCTACGAAGGGCGACAGTGGCGCCACACTTTCGCGTGTTTTTTCACTTCAACTATTCGTCTCACCTCATTCAAATAACGTGCTCCGCGCGCAAAAAAATCTTTTTTATAATAAAAAATGCTCTTTCTGTGATTTTGTGCTACAACCCCTTCAAGATACGAACAATAACATGAACCAACACCAGTGGAAATAAAAATCCAGTGAAGTTTAGCTGGATTTAGGAAGACTGTACGCGACGACGAGTCCTTGAGGTGCACGACGCAGTGGGCGGGAGCTTGCAGGTAAGTTTTTCAAATTCACACCCAATAACTCCAACACACCTACCATTCTACATGGTCTTCACATGATCTGACCAAGATTATGGTTAGAGTTTTAAAGAGTGTGTTACCTCTGAGTTTGTTACGGCTTTTCTTCTCAGAGCAGTGAGATAAGAAAGATTGAACTCATCCAGTTGCCGTGTAAAACTATTTCACACCTACCTTTCGAAAGAAAATCATTTTTCGGTTGTCATTATCATTAATGGTACTACTAACAATATGATTTTTGTTTATTTTGGGCCAAAAATGTTTGAGATCAGTGATTTTTAGAAGGATTTTGACAGTATTTCAACATTAAGTAACCCTCCTTCGGGCGCAGTCGGGTTAAAAAATTATCATGAATATAAACACCTCTTCTGTGATAGTTTTCGCTAGTACCTACGGATAATTCAGATTCAAAGGAAACTCAAAGTTTAATCCTCCACCAATCAAGAGTTTTAATTGGTAGAGGATTAAACTTTGACATTGTCTTACATTTAGACCGTTTACTTATGAAATATTCCACATAAGTATAGAAAAGCTTTTAGTTAAAATAATTCCACGTTAATATTCGTACATTTTCTTTTATCGCTCTGCGTTAGAAGTCCTGTTAATTATGCGTCATTTAAATTACCGATACCGTAAAACCCAGTCGCTTTTGGGCACTGCGGGTAATGTTAGATATCGGTGGTATTGCAGGAAGATGTCCAGTATTATTACTCAGAAAAAAAATCCGTTTCTTTTACTTTACCCATGTAATACTAAAAGATGGAGTAGTGTCGGATGCTCCCAGTTCGCGACCTTAAAAAGGTATCTGCGAAAGACTTGATGCAGAATGCGGAAGACGAACTGTAACGGTCTGGGCCTATGCCCAAAAGTGAACTGCAAATAGCTGAGTTAATTGATTGCCAAAATAATGCAAAGTCCTAATTTAAGTTGCTGGAACGATAGCATGTTTGAAGTGAAGTAAGACTTACCATTTCAGTCAGTAAACGCCCACTTCTATATCTGATACCAAGAAATTTATGAAAAATTGGCTGGTGACCGCAGAACTACAGTTTTCGCCCTGCAACATCCTGCTAGTTATTCGACGGTGAGCAGTTTTGTTGAAATGTCAAAATGAAATCCATTCATATTGTTAATATGCTATGCAATTGCCCCTCTGACCAAATAGTGGTTGGGACGGACAGAATTTAAAAAGTGAAATATTGAAAATAACTGCAGAAGATGAGAGTTAAACGTTGATCACTGTACGCACATAAAAATAAGTATAAACCTATTTAACAGGACTGAATTATTATAAAAACGGTCCCCTATTTACGGTACTCGTCTTCTATCTCACTACAAAAGATTTTGAAGGAAATTCGAAAATTAATCCTTTGCTTCATTTGGTCTAAAAAATCGTCTGCTCGACAAAGTAAATAGAATTATGAATAGCTAAACATTGTTAAATTAAAGTAATTGGCATGGCAAGAGTGTTACACAATTACCGTGCAGATTTCTCCAAAAAACAATAACTTTGACGTGACATTCCGATAACTTCGAAGCCACAACTTAGAATTCTGACAATAAGTTCTACTGGAACGTAAAACAGGTTTGAGTACGGATGGATCAAGTGCCCACCACTCCTGTTGAGTGCTCCTTATGATCGCTGTGTAGTGGCTTTGGCGTTTCCGAATTAATTCGGGTATTGCTATGAGTGGATCGATTCGATAGTTAAAAGTATAGGTAGGCATGAAATGAAAAGGCTTTGTTTTATGTTCGATTAAAGCTAGAAGCTTATTTTATGAAATGATTGATAGTGTGGTCAAAAAAGAGGTTACAAAATAGACAAATTTTCCATCCAACTTTTCTTTCCATTTCTTTAAAGTCTCGACCAAAAAAAAGCAACACAACTCAAAAAAAATATCAGATTAAAAACTCAAACAGATTTGGGAATCATGAAAGAAAGAGGGACAAAAACTCAATAAACACTAAAAAAAGTGAAACAAAGCCCAACAGAAGGGTTTGTAATAATTAAACTGAACTGATTTTTAGACTTTAATTCACGTCTGACCTTTTGTGCGGAGACAAAAGATGTCAACTTACAATAGAGGCCGCCACCTGTACTAGCTGAATAACTTGTCACCATGATTTAGCGAAACGGTGGACAAAATGAAAATGTACTCATACCTACTGCAAGATTTTTAAGGTTTTGTGTTTTTAAGATTTCGTACTAAAGGGGTGCCAAGGTGACTGTATTACTAATGCTCCGCTATTCGTCCGTTTGTCTTAGGATTGCATCTTTTGAACCGTAATAGACACTTGAATTTTTTACCGCGTGTGTGTTATGGTCACTGTCATCCTACTTATATGATAAATGTGACCTCCATGCAGGCCGTGTGGTGCCGGACGTAAAGAATAGCACCATCCAATCTCTCCTCGTGGGTGTCATAGGAGGCGACTAAAGGACTTACTAGAGAACGGGCAGCAGCATTCTCTATGCATTTTACCACCATACTGCCATCGCCAACCCGCCTGCCAAGCGTGGCGATTATTGTAAACCCCCCAAATTGGGAGGCCTATGTCCAGCAGTGGACTTCTTTCGGTTGAAATGATGATGATGCGGGCAAAGCCGCTAGCAAAAGTTAGTAAAAAATGGGTACATGAAACGTGAATTTTTTTTTTAAGTTTTTTTAAAATATTTAGTATAAAATATTGTACGATGATACGGACGGAATTCTTAGTGTCCGACTTTTATAAGACGTTTTTGGCGTCATTGCTCTTATGTTCGATTTTCAAACCTGTATTTCGTTTTACTCTTTGTGAATTCTAGTAATAGTTTATAGTCTTGTGTAGTTCGTGAACGATGAACGAATAGGAACCGTTTCTTTGCACTGGACTAAAAGAAACGTTTCCGAATAGTGACTTGTAATCGGTCTATTCGTTCTAATAGCTCTTCGTACATTTACAAATAGCCCTATCGTATGACCGAACGAGGACGAGAATGACAGCGACTGATTTGACGGATACGATTTCAATTAGACTTTTTTGCTCTGCGATCTATGGAAGTACTGTCTGCGAGCGAAGACCGAATAGAACTAATAGAATGAACTCTGTTCACTGACCGAAATGAACTAGTACGGAGAAAAATGACCGAGCAGGCACAAGACTAGTTTAGGTTATTCAAGTATTACAATTTTCCCAAATCAAAATGAAGTAAACTTGTTCGTATAGAGGTAGGTTTCCTAAAGTCAAATTATTTAGGTACTTCTCAAACTTGTAATGAAATGTTTTATTATAAGTAAGACAGGCTCTTATGAGATGTCAGACGCAAGGCCTACAGTTTCAATCTAGCAAAACGTAGTCATTCATTTATTTTATACAGGTAGGCAGTTGGGTACAAAAAAAAAAAAAACTAGTAAGAGGTCTTCAAATTTGAATTTAGACCTTCTTCGTTCTTAAAATCGATTGATAAGCATTCTAATTTTTGAAAAATGCTTTTATAGACGATACGTACGTACTACTGGCGGGGCCGACCGTCCTGGCACCACGGCTGGGGGCGTAGCCACCTGAGCAGCCACCCCACCCTTCTTGGGCTTGGGCTTGGGCGGCACCGGTTTCGCCGTGGTCCTACCCGACTGCGGTGCCGACTTGGCCGTGGCTGACGTGGCAACGGCGTACGTGGCTCCCTTTTGCTGGCCCGAGGCTGGCCGATTCGCCGCTAGCGGGGGGCGCAAGACGATGGCCTCCAGGGTGGAAAACCGGCTCTGGAAGGCTGCCAACTCCTTCCGCACCAGGTTCAACACCCGGTACGTACGTAATAGCATTTAAACATCATCAGCCTAAGCCTATAATGTTTGCACTGCTGTGACAAAAATAATTAACACATAGTGGAGTACAATTATTAATTACTAGCTTTCGCCAGCGGCTTCGCCCGCGCGGAACTTTCATCCCCTACTTCACTCAATTAGGGGTTGAATTTCGAAAAATCCTTCCTTATTCCTTGTCTACATTATAAAGGGAACATCTGTGCTCAATTTCAGCTTTCTATGTCTAAAGGTTTGGGCTGGGCGTTGATGAGTCAGTCAGGACTTTTCTTTTTATTTGTATAATAATTGGCTTAACTTTCCCTTTTTTCCTGAGAACAATAGTAGTTCGAAGAGCACGTAATTACTGATAAGATCTCGACAGATTATATTGACGAAATAATGTATTGTTTGCTCAGTACCTTTTCATATTCATTTCTTCAAGATAAAACAAGTATGTAATTGCGTGTTGTACTGTCAAGGCTTGTGAATGGGTGAAAAGATTTGTATATTTTAGGAATATTGATGTTGTACGTGCTTTTTTTGTAGATTTTATAAACGATTTTGTGTAACAAATATTTCACTCTGTTTACCATTTACCAAATATTTACATACGATAATTTCATTGTGATTACGGGCTTATCCGGTAATTCAATGTATTCACAAGTTTATAATTTTATATAACAATGCCATAGCATTATTATAATTTTAACTCACACTAATTTAATTATTATAACAACATCATATTGACTTCGTAACCAAGCGCAGTGACCTACTAATGAATTTGTTAATTAATTATAACGCAATCAAACACCTATCAATATTTATTTACTAAGCATTTAATCAATTGATGTGCGTAAACTTCGTCAAAACAATTCCAAATCTGTTTTAGTAATAATGGCTGCTCTTTTCTTTAACATTATACATTGTGTGCATGACACAGTGCCTCAGCAATGACGCTCAGCTAATCTCAACAAATATACAAAGTGTTGTTTTGCATCCTCGTCAAATTTCAGGAGACTGTTCTGAAAGACATAAATAATCAAATAAAATTACGATACTTGCTCACTAATGAATACATACTTGTTTTTTTAGCTATTTAAGTTTAATAGTATTTCAGAAAACACCTCTTTCAAAGGACAGAATCGCCCCGTTCCGTATGCAGTAGGCAGTGTCGCACGACTATATCGCTGTGTGTTACAGTGCGGTAGCACACGGGCCGCGTTTTAACATGCGTGACCGAAAAAAAAAATGCCAAACGCCGATTTCCGAAAATATGAAAAAAAAAACTACTTATTTTATTATTGATTCGTGTCGAGAATCATTAGCATAGTTACCTCCTAGAATTTGACGAGGATGCTAAACAACACGTAGACCAGTAGCTGACCCGGCGAACTTCGTACCGCCTAACAGTCAATGTCATGTTAACTTTTATATAAACGTAATTAGCAGAGGTAGAGAGAGCAGTGGTGGCCTAGAGGTAACGGCCGCGACTGTCTATTCTTCGTAGAAATAGAAAACGTCATGTTAAGCCTGCAGCAAGTAGAATGATTACAGTTCGAAATAGTAATCTAAGACAAAGGTCATGTCCAATGCCCATATTGTAACACCCACTCTCGTAACGGTCGGAGGCGCTGCACTCTAAGTTGTGGACGAGTACGTTTACCTAGGACAAACTGTCCAGTTAGGTAGGTCCAACTTCGAGAAAGAGGTCAATCGTCGAATCCAACTCGGCTGGGCAGCGTTCGGGAAGCTTCGCAATATCTTCTCATCCCACATACCTACCGCAGTGTCTCAAGACGAAAGTCTTTGACCAGTGCGTGTTGCCAGTGATGACATATGGAACCGAAACGTGGTCGCTCACAATGGGCCTCATAAGAAGGCTTAAAGTCACCCAAAAGGCGATGGAGAGGGCTATGAGGGCCGCAGGAGTCCGCTGGATGCGAGAAGCACAGAACCGGTCGAAGTGGTGGAGCTTGGGGGAGGCCTATGTCCAGCAGTGGAAGTCTTTCGGTTGAAATGGTGATGATGATGTTGGAGTGAAATACCTTGTGAATTATACTACATTTTTACAAATAAAGCGGACGATTTGCCGACACGTGAACATGTCACATACAGTTGACCATGAGAAAAATACGCTTTTTCTAGATTTGTTAATCGTCATGGCGAATTCAAGATGAATCGGAAATTAAATTAAAGAAGTTTAAATTGAAAGGGCATGTCGGTTGGGATCACCGGAAGCCTCGGAATGAGAACTTCCTCACCTTTGAATTTTCCTGATTTAGATTTTGAAGCATGATTACTACCGAGCCAACCTCAGTTGTAAATTGTGCAGTGGTAAGCCAGGCACATCCAAGGAGTTTCAATAGATTTGAATGAATGCAGAGTACCAACGATTTGATTCCGAATTACGAAGTTTAAGTTACCTACATCTTTGTTCTTACTCCCCAAAGTTGCTCAGTCATTCAACCATTTGTTCTTTTTGTGGTTAGCAAAGATATTAGGGAACAGTGCTCATCATTCTATGAGACAAAATTCGGGGGAAATAAACTCAATTCACTCGACTCGTCGAAGGGAACACGGCGATTACCGATAGTCAGCAATTGCTTGGAGAAATGTTCAGCAGGTGGATCGTTCAGCAATTCAACTCTCATGTTTACTGCCAGCTGAAATTTCTTCGCATAGCGTCACAGATTTGATGATCTGAGGCAAGCGTTTATTTCATCGGCATCAGTCGATCTTGAAATTACTAACCAGTCATTTCAAGATCGACTGATGCCGATGAAATAAACGCTTGCACAAAAAGAGCAAATACAACCGTATTTGGCGGAAATAGACTGTAAAATCGTTGCGCCTCCAAAATATCTGGAGTCATTGCACAGATCTTTCATTATTAGGTAAAGTGCTTGCAATGGGCGTCTAACTCCCCCATTGGTTTCGTAGTTGCAGGTGCGAATGCTGAGCGTGGGGTTTTGGGTTCAATGCTCAGGTCAGATAAAGTGTTTTTGAGTTTTTCCATTATGAATATCTCAGTAATAGACCGGAATTTCGAAGTTGGCAGTGTGATACCCCCTTGCTTTGGAAAGCACGTTAAGCCGTTGGTACTGCGCCTGATCTCTCTCCAGTCGTGTCAGATTGCATGCCCCAATTCAGCAAGAAATGTTGCGCGCGCTATACCATTAACAGTTCGTGGCGATCAAATGATTTTGCGCCACGAACATTCACCAGCAGCAACCACAAATAGATGCATTCATCATTCTTCGGATCAACTGTGTAAATACGATCCGGAGCATCAGTAGAACGCACATCCGTATGACCAGGAACTGCGTCGAGTTGCTTTCGACGCTGAAATTTCTTCGATGAATTTTTCCTAGGGTAATAACCTGGCATCTCCGACTTAAGCAACGTTCGTACAAACGGATCACTTTCGTAAATCGAAAATAAACTGGTGAATGTTGTCGCTGGAGGTGTTTCAGCACGTTGAGCAACATTCGAAATATACGGTGAAATATACTCGTCGACAATTCTCCAGATGCACCGCAAAATGTACAACAGTGGGGTATGATAACTACCATAAGACACCAACCAACGCACAATGGTCCACTTAAAGGACTAAGTGCGGAAACCAAACCCAATAACATAGAACAACATAGACAAATTCTTGGTAAGTACAAGGCACCAAGTCCTTTCCATTGGACATCAAATATTTGTCATTGGACACTGAGTAATTACCATCGGCTTATTATTGTACACCAAATACGTCCTGTCGGATGCCGGATACTTACCATCGGACACCAAGTATTTCCCATAACATACGAAACTGGTAAAAATGCATGACTCACTGCACCAGACCTTGAATTCTTATAGTGACCTCTTAATGGTTTTACATTATATAATTATGCTAGAACAGTGAAACAGTGTCACTAATTTTATCAAAAACATGTATTCAAATATCATGACAATATTGAGAACAGATCGAAAATTCAACATTGTTCATCCACATTTCAACATAGTAGACGCAATCAAATGTCACAACGGCAACGTAGCAGGTTGATCAAATCATAAAACGGGAAATTGGATGACATGAGCTAGTCAAGTATGAGGCATCCTAGTGTCTCCACTCTCATGTAATGTTGATGTTCAAATGAAGGCTGTTTGGGTGTTATATCTTAATAACCTAATTACATTGGAATTGCTCTATCGAGAAAATCTGAGCTAAGTAAATTGGTGTCTATCATCAGCATTGTTGGAAACAACATTGAGTATTGTATCAAATTGTGCAAACGATTGTGTTTACAATACATTGTTGATTATAACAGATAGAAAGGTTCAGGACAGGATACGGACACGCCCTGGGCGTCGGGAATCCCAGGTCGATTTCCGGCCACCGTAGGCATGAGCTTGCGGACGGCGAGTAATGGGTAGCTCGCTGTCCGGTAAGGACCAAGCCCAAGTCGACGGCGCGTTGTGTTCCACGCGCGCCTCAAAGAGATGTCAGCACAAAAATGATGGGGCCTGCAAGACCCGATGCCTGCCAGGGGTGCGGGTTGGTTCGAAAGAAATACCAAAGCCCCTGGCATACGGGCTACTGAGGGAACATGGGTGGGTTTTAGTCAGTAAAAGTCTGACACGCCCTCCTGCTCCATCCAGAGCGGGAGAAGTTATTTGATGATTTCCCACCCAAAGAAAAAAAAAAGTTTCAGGACGTAATTTTTATTAAAACAAACCGCGGAAAAAAAATTGGCACGTTTCCGATAAACATCTAAAAAAGCAGATTGAGAGCATCATGAGTTCATAAAGAGATAGACAGACACAAAACGCCCTTAACTGCCATGGAACCAATAACGCAATGCTGCTAATATTATGTATGTGAAAGTTTGAATGTTTGGATATTTAGATGTTTGTTACTCAATCACGCAAAAACTGCTTAACGTATTTGGATGAAATTTAGCCAACAGATAGTTAAGAACCTGAATTAACACATAGGGTAGTTTTTATCCCGGTAGTACGCTCCTGTAGGATAATTTCCGGATTCTACGTGGGCGAAGCCGCTGGCATAAGCTGGTAATAATGTAAAAAAAATATTCTCTCTTCACAAGTAATGAATATTGCACGAAAAAGGAGCTACCTATGTGAAAGACAAGCGGTGAGGTAAGTTTACATAAAACTTGAAACATAAATCATCTTTACTTTTGAAGTAAAAACATCCCCGACGTGCGTGTATGAACGTAAACAAAGCCAAAGGAGCGGGTGAGGGTAGTAGCAGGTAGTGTTCTATAGTTTCTGCCTAGCCCCATGTGAAGAAGGCGTGAGTTTATATGTGTCACAGATGGATTGTCGAATTTGTTGTTTTAAAAAACTGCTAGTTTTAACGCATAATAGCTCCGTGGCCTTAGTGTGAGTTTAATTCAAACATCTCGATCAGACGCAACTTGCGCGTTCGGCGCTCCGATTGGTCCGTCACTAATCCAGGGCCAATCGGAGCGCCAAACGCGCTCGATGTGTTTGATCAAGATGATTAAATAAAACTTGCACTAAGGACTCTGTTATGTAAAACAATTGAACGATGTTCAGCTGAATTGTGATTGGGTTACGATTAACAAAACGGTATACCTAACTATTATCCTGTTGCTTTAACAAAACTCGTATGGAATCCTTGCTGTTTCACATGCAGTTTGTTAAAAACACACCCACAGCTACACGTAATTTCCCAAAAGCATTACTCGAGATGGTTTGATATTTCATTCCATTCCGAAAACTGCAAGCCAGCTTCTGGCAAGGCTTTTGTTACATCATAGCTAAATAACTTTGTTCAAGCACGTACTGGATTAACACGCTCTTCTCGCGTGATATCTGAGCTGGCAACTCCTTTCCCTAAGGATGTATAAACTTTAAATGTAATATTATATGCATCAGCTTCAATGGGCCTCAAATTATTGAAGCATTTCTCTGTTGCTGCTTAGTTTTCTCTATTAAAAGTGAAGCAGATCTTTTGTTGAGCAAAGCCTTTATCTATATACCATTCAGAAAAGCAGAAATCAGCTGGGTACAACAAGTCACATGTCAGTGGTAACTAAACCAGTATAAACTAGCCTCGTATTCTATTGAAACTTGCTAACTATTGAAATTGTACTCCGCTAGACCACGTGACATTGACGTGCATGCTGTACCACAATAGCCCAACGGTTATGTCATAGATAGGTGAGTGGGAGGTCGTGGGCGAGATCTTAACTAGGTTCTCTATTGGCGTGAACCAATTTTTTTTTTTAACTTTGCCCCACACTAGAATTTTCTCCTGTATTGTGGGTGCGTAAACTCACATACCGTACACAAACAGCCAGACCCGGAACAACTACTTGTAGGTTCACACCAAAATTTATTCCTTGCGGGAGTCGAAACCGCGACACGCAGCGCACCAGTCAATCACTTAGTCGCTGTGCCAACCGTGCCGTCATATCGTCGCCTATACAGCGT
Source organism: Polymixis flavicincta (assembly GCA_949987655.1). NCBI lineage: Eukaryota > Metazoa > Arthropoda > Insecta > Lepidoptera > Noctuidae > Polymixis > Polymixis flavicincta. The sequence goes on along the minus strand of OX465181.1, from coordinate 23,799,829 downwards.
GGCATACTTCAACGCGCAAACTGAAATCATGAATTCAGTTTATCATTCTAAATCATGTACTGAATTCATGGGCAACAGCCTGTATCATCATCATTGTTCATTTCAGCCGACAGACGTCCATTTCACGTATATTTCACATATGCCTCCTCAAGCACCGCCACTTAGATCCATTCTGTGCTTCACGCATCCAGCGGATTCTTGCGATCTTAATCACCCTGTATAGTACCTACATACTAATTCCACGACGTGAACTCAGTCTTAAACTCGGTTTCTGAACAGCTGTCAAACTCATGTAACCGCTGTGATTAGCAGGCTAAAATAATAACAGTCATTTAAAAGATAAAATTTATTACACAAATGCAGGTTCAAATTATTTATTTCAAGAAAATAATAGTGTCTGGTACAAAACCCACACAAATTTATCAATAGCAACATGATAATGGCAAATGTACTAATTTATTTATGTTTTTATGCAAGCCTCGGCTCTTAGGCCTCGAGTATGGTAGCCAGTTACCGTTAAGTTTAAGCGTCTTTGTTGTTTTAAGGGACACATTTTTGAATTATTCAGGTAAAAGGTAATTATGGTACCGTTGATAAACGTAGTTACGTTCCTGTGTTGGCCAGTCGTTTTATTTTGAGACAAATGCCGATGATAATGATTCCCGGCTTGGAAGCAAAGTAAGAATAAAATATGATTTTTCAAATTTAAAAATATTATGTGTTCAAAATAAATAATAAGAGAGAGTTTTTATTTTGGTAGAGACATATTTTTTACGGTCACGAATCATATTTTGATCAACATAATTAAAACGTAACACTGACATAAAAATTACAAAAAAACAGAAATTTGTATTTCGTGGGCACCTTGGCGGATCCCTCAAAAGTTGAAGCTACAATGAAAGTTCAAATCAAATCAATCAAATCAAAATATTTTTATTTCATATAAACCTGCAAGGGCACTTATGAAACGTCAGAAGCTAGGTGCACGGTTCCAAATTGTTGTTTCCTATGGAGAAGAGCCGGCAAGAAACTCCACGGTTACTCTTTTAAAAATAATTGGCTTTAACAATATTTTCAAATTACAGAGATTAAATGTATGGGAGGGCAGCGCAGGCCTGTCAATAAGTACCAGGTACTTAGACGAATACAGAATAGAAAATCGTCTACAAATCTACAGCCAGTAAGGCCTACAACGTTCTCTCATTCACAATATGTAAAATAATCTACATAAATAAAATGAACCTAAATAAAATTGATGTATAATGTCAATTAGTGACGAGATTATGTCAACATTGTAAAAATAAAAATAAAAAGTTCCTCCGTCATAACTGGGTTTAGACGATGCAAGTCATTTGTTGCATGAATTTTATTGTATGCATCATGTTACTGGGGCTTTTGAGCTTACACGAGTGAAAATACAATGTCCTGATGGGAGGAATACATTGTTCTACCATCGGCCTAGCTTAGACTTGTCATGAAGCGAATGCGTAAACCAGTGTAAACATGAATTGTTTTCACTGACTTCACACGACGTGGAATGACGGCAGGTAACGAGCTTGCGGCTCGCCATTGTGCTGCTCCAACTCGGGCTATTGATAATGTGCCAACACTGCCAACCAACTGACTTTTAGTAATGTGAGGTAGTTAAGCGGACGGTCTGTTGTGATGGTCCGGAGATTAAGGGATTCTCGGGCTAACAGATCGTGTGTTTAAACCTGGCAAGTAGGTCCCCCCCGAGTGGGTTCCCGCATTGTCGTTGCGGGGGGGCTTAGTAACCGTGGTCTCCCATCCACGGTGAAGCCAAGAGGAACCCAACGGTGGGGCCGCTCGTCAGGGCTTTTGCCTCAAAGCCGACGACGTAGCGGCCAAAAAGTAGGTTGCGGTGAGGTGCACCGCAACTGAGGTGGGCCGCGATGTCGAATGGGAGGCATCGCGGCTGAGGGTTACAGGCTGCGGTAGAGGGGGAGTGCCGGTGCTTCTGAGCAGCGCTCTTCCCTTCCGTGGCCTGGACGGGGCCGCCACCGTTTGATGGCGGACGCGGTGGGGCCGCAGGGGAAGAGGAGTGTCGGTATAGCGTCAGCCGCTCTCCCTATCCTCTGCGGCCGAAAAGTGGTAGACGGGACGGCGCGTTGTGTTCCTCACGCGCGCCGTCAAAGATGTCAGCAACCACAGGTGGGGTCCGCAAGGGCCGATGCCTGCCAGGGGTGCGGGTTTGTTCGAAAGAGATACCACGGCCCCTGGCATACGGGCTACTGAGGGAACACGGGTGGGTTTTAGTCAGTAAAAGTCTGACACACCCTCCTGCTCTACTCAGCAGGAGAAGTCATTTGATGATTTCCCACCCAAAAAAAAAAAAAAAAAAAAAAAAACCTGGCAAGTAGGTAATCTTAAACAAAACGGTATAGTGAAGAAAAACAACGTGGGAAAGCTGAATTTATAATGATCTGAAGTTGCGCACCGCACTGAGCAGGCGTGATGGCCCGTATAGCGCCCAAATTGAGTAAGCGCATTTGTTTATTAATTGGTTCGATGGAAAAAATACTTATAGTGTTGAATACACTGCTACTAGCCGTAGTATACCGAGTATAGTACTCGGCAGTGGTGCTGAAAATTTTATGTTTTTTGTCCTTTTATTGGGGCTGAGGACGTGTAATTTTATTAGCTTTCCAAAGGCATTTGACGTGCAATGCAACAAATACGTGAGGGGTAATTCTCGTAATTTTAAGAACGTTCACAGTCTGAGGGGCAATTCTGGTAATTTTAAGAACGTTCACAGTCTGATCTCAGTGTCAATCTGTCAAAAAATCCTATACATTTTTGTCAAATTTTTGAAATTCGATTGTCGCCGAGATGACACTGCGAACGTTTTTAATTACGAGGATTGTCCTTCAGATCTGTGTATGTCAAAAATACCTCGAGTTTCCATACATTTTTGACATTTGCTTGTCGCCGAGATGACACTGCGACTACATTTAATTACGAGAATTGGCCACGTGGTCAAAGTTTTCAATTCGTTATAACACCGTTGCTGATATTGTCACTGTAACATACCTTCGCTATTACTTCCAATGAGACCATCTAAAACACTTTCCTCCAAGTTCGCCCTAAGAGCTCGGGTGCCGGTAATCCTCACGTTGGCACGTTGTCAACGCTACAGTTTGTGGTCAGCGGTCCCTGTTTGCGGTGACCGGTGTCGGGCGTGTTCTGTCCCTTGGACAACGATATTTTAGGTTTAATTAGTACTATAATAGATGGGCCTTATTGAAAAACTTCTGAGACAACTATCTTAATAGCTTTATCTTATATGGATCCTTTTCCCAGGCATTGACAACAAAGGAAGGCCTCCAGCGCTATCTTGGTTGAAAAAATTACTTGTATAATGTCTCTGAAAATGTACCTACTCACATAAACAATTATTATTATGTTTATGTCTAGTCGATCACTGTCCACAACTACCGCATGTGGATAGTAGTGCATTTGATACACACAGTAGTTTTTCACCGGTCTCATCTAATCCAAAGTTCCCAACTTAAGGTTCATAAATAAACAACAATAAAAAAAAAAAACTTTTCTTTAGTCACCAGATTTTCAACAAAGAAAGCCAACTCGTCACGTCTTACTGACACTGCAACTTATGTTAATGCAACATCCAAAGCAACAAAGCTATTTGCTGTTTCAACACAACTTGTACCAAAGATCTAAGTTGCTGCAACCAGGCGTGACCGATCGTCACGTGTCTTGTACGTGAGAGGGAAACTCTACTGATATTGCATTATGTTTCTATATCAGATATAAAGAATATCCACTAGTCAAGTTGATGGGAAAATTCAATTTTACTGCTCTTGGTTTCACGTTCTTTGAGTCGTGATGCCGTTGAAACTTATACAATACTTACAATTTTTTTTTTCTTATACAATACTTATTAATTACTTTGGTGTTAGCACACTTTAGTGTGGGGCAGTAGGTCTTAAATTAATTAAACTGTTGACCCGCCTTGTTTCGCATAGTTTTATGACTTGACATCACATCTAGATTTCTGTGCTATATCTAATTTTAAAATGTATGTGAATTATTGTACATATAATAAACCTTCTGAATTTTTTTTATGGAATAAAACTTTAGAAGAACTTAGGGGTCGGAACACACTGAAACGAAAGGCGACATTACTTTATATTGATGTGAAAAAGAAAAAATATATAATATATTTGTACAATATGATAAGACTCTCTCAATTGAAATGGAAAAATAAGATCTAAAAATAATGTTTTCTGTCATCTGATACAATAACTCGCCTTATGATGGGACCTAAAATAAAATAATTGTAGGCGTCAATTGTCGAGGGAGCCAATTATGAGGACTATTCGTCACAAAAGTCATTCAGATTTTTTGTGAAGTCTCATTTCAAAAAACAGCTCTGTAGTCATTTTGTACCAAAATGGTCTACAAAGCTAGATAAAGAATATTAACAAGGGAATTCCATTGCTACAATACAAATGCTTTTGATCCTATATTTAGAAAGATGAAGGCAACATTGTGACAATTATAGTAAAGCCAGTCTATTTCGAAATGAATGTCGCTTGTCTTATGCTGTTACTTATTTCCGTTCTATCGGCTTTCTTTGATTATTCTTGAAGTTTAAACAGGTCCAGATATGTCAATTGTTATAGGCATTATGCCATTATGATCATTTATTTTGCATAATTCTATTATCATCATTGAGCCAGTGGCATTAAATATCTGTGTAACTGAAAGATACATAATAAAAATATAGCAATTAACAATACAGGGTAAAGTTATATAAACTGTCTATTCAAAATGAACAGTGATGTATGTGTTTGTTTAAGTAGACTACTTTCCAAAATAATTACATAGGTAGCATAATCAGAATCAGCCTATAATGTTCCCACTGCTGGGACATAGGCCTTCTCTGTGGGAGATGGAGTAGGCCATAATCCACGAGTGTGGGTCAGTAAATGCTACTTGTCTTCGAATTTTTGGTTCTAGGACATGCCTGTTTTCCACGTTGTTTTTCTTCATCGCTTTAAGAGTAATGGTGATTAAATAATTGACATAGTGCTTGCTTGGGTAAAATATAAATACGTTCTTAAAAATAATATGAACAAAAAATAACCAAGATAATTCAGGATTAGCAAAAGCTTCTCGTGTCTTGAAAATCTACTTCACTACCTAACCAGTAAGGTGGATAAAGTCTTTAGACGGTGAAACAGCGAAGCATAATAAATGTACGTGCATAAATACAATACGCAAACAACTACATTGTTAAAATTAAGCATAAAAAGGATTAGTTAATTTAATATTCTCCGAAAGGGGCCGTATTCATATTCGTACACCTTTGAATTACACCATTCATTTTCCACCGCTGTTAAATATGTATGAGAATACGTCAAAAGTTCTGTATGAGAACCAAAGTAGAAACTTAAAGTATCACTTGAAAGTTGGGAGCTTAAGTATACGAGGTAGGAGTAAAGAGCGTTCGCTATTAAGATTTTGTGACATAGTATAGTCAAATACAATATTCAGGAAAGCTATTGTGAATGAAAATGTCTCTTTGTTCGCGGGTCCATTGTTGGTCGCGTTCGCTACTTGCTAATGGAGACTGCATTGTCTTAAACTGTAGTGAATCAGCGTCTGCCGACTTGATTTGGCTCTCGTATAATTGTATTGCAACCGATTGTTACGATAAAAACGATTACATTTTGCTTTATCGATATTATTTTGAACGTTTTGAACTGTTTCTGTTTTTTAAGTAAACAGTTTCAATATTTACTTTCAAACAAGACAGTTAATATCGGCTTGTAAGCCCCAGATCTTCGCTCGCACGGACAGGGTAGAATTAATAACCAACAAACAAAATATAATAATTTTATTAGAGTTTTATGTCTTAAAATGGATGCCGTAACTTTGATTCTTTTGCACTTCGTACATTAGTTTATCACTCAAGTCACTTAATTTTGCGTAATCTTTCTTCATGAAAGAAAGGCTTTTCAGAATCTTTTTTTTTATGAACTATGGCAGTAGCCCCAGTAAGTAGTAACTCTAATATGTATTTAACTTCCATTATGTTTATGCTAACGAATACCTACTTCTGTTACAGTAAGAAGTTTATCTTAGAAATATTTCAGTCCTTTTCACGGTCTTTCAGCCAAGAACCGGAGTTATTTAACTGTCTGTTCGGTCGATAAGCAAGGCTGCATTTTATGGCCCTTTGGAGAACATTCTAGAGATAATTTGTGTTGGTATTTTTTTCTGCATTTTATATGTTAAGTAATAGCTGTCTCCCGACTGGCAGATTATCATAAAAGTGCCGCTGAAGTTTATATGGATTGTAGCGTTCGAGTTTTTCTTTCGGAGGTGACGCCGCTCTCTGTATATTTTTGTTTTTGTTGCTTTTCATATAAAACGGAGTGCGGATATTATGTTAATTCTGTGTAGGGGAATTTGAGTATTATAATAGCTCGCTTTTATTTTGGTTCTGATTCAAATGTGAACATAAAAGGCAGATAGTATTTTGATACCACCTTTCTGTTGACATCTGAGTTATCTGAAAGCAATGCACGTAGTTCTGAATCATTTTGCATAACACAAGGAAATAACAACTCTGTTACCGAGATTTCCAGTTTAAAATATGATGCTTCAGTCCTTCAAAATCACAAATTTCCACAAGTATATCGGAAATTACTACCACTAATAAAACTGTACGAGCTCTTAAAACTTTATATATAAAGTTATCAAACGAGAGATTTCAATGAAACCGTAATATTACGTGGCATCAAAATGGACGTTTACCTTGTTCGGCCAGAGTCTTATTCGTACAAAGGTGTATGAACTCGAGATCACTGGAATGCGGGCTTGGCATCCAAACTGCTTCATCAACTGTAGACACATATTCTCGAGGTGCACCTACGTTAAGGGTGATATCTTGTCGGTTAGTCGCTGTGACGGGGTATATTTTTTCTCTTTGTAAAAATCTTTCTTCAATGAGATATATCGTTTTTGCTCGATCACGGCGAAGCGAAGAGGAGATTTATGATTTAGACCGGAATGTATCTATGTATGTATTCATCTGTTCCCTCATAACTTCTAAAATACTAATCATAATTTGATAAATGAGGTGTCGTCACAAGCGTCTTGATCGTCTGCTGGTACGTACCCTAACAGAACAATACAAAAAGAAAACCACCAGGCAAAGTGATATACAACTACGGCTTTCAGATGTGAATATTTTCTTGTTTAAATATTTTTTGAGTGTGATTTTTTTCCAAATGAAACAACATGAGGTGATAACAAAGCACTGTTTCGTTATGTTTCTGTTTAGGCTTTTTTCATCATTTTCAAATAAGTGAGTGTTACGTTACTGTTACTGTTAATTTCAGACAAAAACACAGTCTTTGAAATTTTCTTTTTTTTTAAATAATCGTCCGTAAAAAGTGATTTTCTGAAAACAGTAAAACCAGCCGTTAAAATTTCAAAGAAGTTTTTCTGAAATAGGCTATCTCACGTTACAAAACAATATTGACGTTCATTTCAATCCAATCCCTAATTCTATATTTATCAAAGAATGTTCTAAGCCAATGGCTTTTGAAATACGTTAGCTTTTCGTATTTATTTTGTATCCTAAGTAAATAGCAGTCAGGTTCCGATCATCTTTATAAATACAAAGATAGCTACTGTATATTATTAGCCCATCTATTCATGGCTTTCCACCAGGCGTGATCGAGGTCAAGAGCCGGCTCGCAACATAAACGTGTGGGATCGGGGGACCCCCCCGTCAGGAATGAAGTGTTTTACGCTTTTTTTTTTTCAACTACGAATGTCTCTTCAATACACTAAAACTTTATTTTGACCTAACTGTCGGCTTCAAAACCCTCGAAAACCATTAAAACGCTACTCATAACGAAAAAACTTTTTTCAAAAAAATATCAACCGACTTCCAAAAAACACTACAAAGTGCAAAATAACTTTAATTTCGGAAGTCGGTGACTTTGGACGTGTAGGTATTTTAATTCTTTGTCACCGCCTTCCGAAATTAAAGTTATTTTGCACTTTGTAGTGTTTTTTGGAAGTCGGTTGATATTTTTTTGAAAAAAGTTTTTATTTTTCACTTTTTAGTTACCTACGCCACACCAATTCGAAATTTCATCATCCTCAGGGTCAAAACAATGCATATTTATGCGATAGCCGCATTCGCGGTTGATTTGCTGTAAAGTTTTGAAGAGTTCCGTTGTCTGTCTCCAAAACGCATCATCAGATCTATATGAAATTTATATGGGACCATTTCGGAACAAACCCCTTTCGAACAAAGAAATAATTTTGCAAATCCGTCTATATACGACGGAGTTATGACCGAACATACATAAAAAAAATAAAATAAAAAATAAACATGTCGAATTGATAACCTCTTTCTTTTTGAAGTCGGTTAAAAATTAAGCCGCTATCTAGAACTTTCATTTTGACCTCACTATCAGCTTCAACATCCTCGAAAACTATGAAAACCAATGATATTATAAGTGTAAAAAGGTGTTATAAAATCATTGATGAAAACAATCTCACACTCTTTCGGTCTTTTTCTATTAGATGACGCGTTTTGACTAAGTGACGATTCCTACAAGTTTTCTCTTACCGCAATCTGCGTTAAAGAACTTCATGAAAAAAAAAAAAACCACCGACCCAAACAAAAACCTATAAAAAGTAAAAAACATGACCCAAACAGTCCTCACATTCTCAATTATTAAAAAATAATAATATTCATTAACTTCTCAAAGTAAATATTCATGTCAAAGTGTATATTATAATTATTAAATGTCAAAGAGTACAAGTTTGCTAAAACTAAAAACAACGTGTGCCAAAAAAAAAAAAACGATGTTTCCCATTGTGAAGATTGTTGGTAATTTATCGTCATTTCTCGTCCTGATCACCATTTATTTATAACGTATTCATTGAGATCGTTTCAATGAGACTAAACACGACCATACTTCTTCTGTTTGTTGGTGAGTAACTTGGATATCCTGGAAATTCCAGGTGACGCTCCAGCATCACTTCAGACGATATCATTGAAGTAATAAGACTCGTGGAAGACGCTCAAATCCTCTCCTCTCTCCTCTTTTTGCGAGGGTGGTTAAAAAAAGGAATGTTCTTCTGTCTAACTTACATCTTTGTCATTTCATATGGAGAAATAAATTAATGAACGGCGAAAACGCTAGGCTAGCCCGAGAAATTCAACTTTTCTTACGATTTTTACAATTTGCAGGTTAATACATTGTACTCTTTTTTGTGAATCAAAACATAATTCAAGATAGTAACAAAAATGTTTTTACTGACATCATGACATTAGACGCCAATTCTTATTTGGGTGAGTAGTTGGTATTGGATTCTAATGATTAAAATTCCGTAAGTCATCATTTTGACCAAAGCACAATCACAGGATATCTAAAAAAAAATGATTATCTGAGAACCATAATTGTCTGGTTTGGGATCATTTTTTTTTGCTTTGAGAGCAACAGGGTTATGTTTTTTAAGCGTATCTTATTATATTATAGATCTTTGTATGTTGAATTTGTACCTGAAATTCCTTGTGCTCTCAAAGCATTCTAACTGTTGAATGGATGTTAACAGGTTTTTCCCATACATTTCGTAATACTTTAATGCTTCAGCGGTTGGTAGACATTGTATTGATTGGCACGAGTCTAAGCGGTAAGTGCCGCTCTAAAATTGATATACGTTCTTCTTATATTGTGTTTCCACAAAACTGCACTGTTTTAATCCAAAACCCTCGCTTGCACTCTCTGCATTGAATGGCTTTGGACGCAGAACCTGACTGTGATGTGTTTACAAAATGGAAAACGCTCTTGTTGATATGTCTGGAGTATGGAGTATATTGTGTGAACATGAGTGTAGGACTGTAATGTAGTTCGTATGTTTTTAACTAACATTTGAACATGTTTAAAAAAAACGTAATGTTTTGAGCTTTCAGACAGTAATTTATTTATTAAATGGAAGCGACTAGCAAGTTATCAGCAATTTTTCACAAGTTAACAGAATAGTAGGTAATATTATTTTTTAAGGTTCGTACCCATTGGTGCCAACGGAGCCCTAGCACCACGGCTCCGTCTATCCGTCTGCCCGTCTGTCTGTCAGCGGGCTGTATCTTATAAACCGTAATAGGTTGCCAGAATAAATTTTCACAGAGTGCTATGGCCGCTAAAAAAAAAGGAGTTTCCCGGTTTTTTTCCCTTGTAGTACAGGACTCTACGTGTGCAAGTCCGACACGCACTTGGGCGGTCTCTTATCTTATTTTATGACATGGAGATTATATTGAAAATAGATTTGAAGAAAATGAAGTATTATAATTTACCTTATTGGACGCAACTTCAAGCCAATTACATTTTGAAGAAGATCAGAGGGGCAATTCTCGTAATTTTAGGAACGTTCACAGTCTGATCTCACATGGACTCGTTCACACGTACCACGACCATACCAATTTGTAGCAACAAAATGTGGACAAGCAGTGGCTTTTTTTTTTTGGTTGTGGGACAGCTGCAAATGACTTCTCCCGCTCTGGGTGGAGCGGGAGGGCGTGCCAGACTTTTACTGACTAAAACCCACCCGTGTTCCTTCAGTAGCTTGTGTGCCAGGGGCGACGGTATCTCTTTCGAACAACCCACACCCCTGGGAGAAATCGGCCCTTACGGACCCCACCAGATGTTGCTGACATCTCTGACGGCGCGCGTGGAACAGGACGCGGCGTTGACCCGGGCATTTTTTTAAACGTGGAGAAATGTCACCGAACCCTCTTCGGAGGGGAATAACCCCTATCACAGGCGCACCAGGACACATGGCATGCCGTGACCACCCCAGAAATCAAATAGCATAAGGGCCCCAGACGACTCCGTGTCTGGCACCCTTGATCTCCCTGCGACGGGTTAGCACAGTGGTCCCGCCACCTACCACTTTTCGGCTGCAGGGGACCTATCCCCTTCGGCCGAAAAGTGATTGGTCGCTCTCCCTAGAGAGCGACCAACGCTATACCAACACTCCTCCTCCCCTGCGGCCCCACCGCGTCCGCCATCAAACGATGGCGGCCCCGTCCACGCCACGGAAGTGGAGAGCACTACTCAGAAGTACCGGCACTTCTCCTCCGCCGCAGCCTGGAACCCTCAGCCGCGATGCCTCCCATTGGACATCGCGGTCGGCCTCAGTTGCGATGCACCGCAACCTAATTTTTGGCCGCTACGTCATCGACTTGAAGGCAAAAACCCTGACGAGCTGCTCCACCTTGGGGTTCCTATTCGCTTACAACGAAGTACAGGTGTAACATACTTAATTGAAGCCTGGGCTCCTGAGCTAGGTAGCAACCAGTGTTACAGGAGTGTTACTTGATGTGGTCAGTATCGTCTCCACGATTGAATTTAACGGGCACAATGTGGTCCGTGGGAATAAACTAATAATTCCCATACAAATTAGCACATGTAATCGAGCCCTTATAAGAATAGTCTCAGTTATTTTTAATACGCACATCCTTATGCGTTCCACGTTTGAAATTAAATAGCAAAAGAGGTCGTGATGTGGTTTTGTGTTCTGTTTGAGTATCCAAGTATAACCTATCCACTGAAAAAACCTTTAGATGCTGTCGACATTGAAACTTGGCCCACAAACTCATTCCTTATGGGACTTGATTCGAACGTGACGCGAATTCTCATTCTGTGATGTTTTGGGTCGGTTAATGTCGTTTTACTGCTCAATCTCCTACGGGGATCGGACAGAATTTGATACGAGAACTCTTCTACTATTTCTTTTTTTTTAATAAATGTGGAAGGGTGAGTGTGGAATACATAAAGGGATTTGAATAGGAAGTGAATACTGTGGTGTTGTGTGTCAAGATAGTCGTGATTTTTGGTTTGACAGTTTAACGTACCTTTATAAGGTTCGATGTATAGATAACGTATGAAAAAAAAATTGAGATTGTGGTGTTCTTTCATCAACAATAGTGCTAAAATCACAGTTTATTCCAAAAAGTTAGAAAATCTGAAGAAAACCACAAACACTAAATCCACCCAATTGTTTTTAACTTCAATTTATTGCCATACTTTGACCCCAAAAACACGATACATTCGTCTTTAATTTGCAACACGATGCTAAAATTCATCCAAACATGATCGGACAAATCCGCTTTCGGCCGCTTCTGGGCGGATTATACCAGTTTTAACCGGATTCAGGCGGGTGCCACCAACACCGGTATTGTAACAAATACATATTAATTCTTGTCCACAATCCGCGCATAATTGAAACGACAATATCGGTTAACATGGGGCTAATATAAACTGTTTTTGATTGTTAACCTATTTTAATGATGTCATTGATTTATGAATGGAGGCAATTATTTTGGTTTAGTGTGAATGAGATTAGTGGGGAATAGCTGAATAGTTATGAGGCGAACTAATAATTGAATTTAATTATTCAGTTGTAACTTAAGGCTACTTACATTTTGGTTGTGGTTGCAATGCGTCACCACTGTTTTTAATGAAGATAGGTAAGAACTTTATAATAATATAATAATTTTATTTATTTCTTACCACAAATTACAATGTTAATAATTAATAGTCTACAGAGACAATTTCATAATTAATTTGTGGAAGACTGGTGCCTAAACTAAGTTTTTACAAAACCTGTATATCAGGTCACCAGGCCCCCTAATCATAATTTTAGATTATTTTGGTTGCACTGGAGACAATCTGGTTCATATATTAATCATATTGATATAAAAATGTCACAAATTTTAATATTACAATACTGCTTATTAAATTAATTTATAAAAATCGTAAAATATAATATTTATTTTTAAGAATAGGTACATGCAAGGGAGGATGTATGTAAATGTATGTGAAAGCGTGTGGGGTACTTTAACTGCCAATGGTATGTAAAGTAAGTTTTATGGACGATTCATTTTCACTTTTGTTTACATTGTCCTACTATCCTTCTAATATTCTAAATGTGAAAGTTTGTATGTTCAGTTGCTTGTTACTCAATCACGCAAAAAAGGCTGAGCGGATTTATTTGAAATTTGACCCACTGATAGTTTATACATAACTTGGATTAACACAAAACACTTTTATCCCGGTAGTACGTTACCGTGTGATAATTTTGGGCACGCCTCGATTGCGGCGGTAAGTCCCCTCTTTGAGGAGTGGCTTGAGAGGCGGCATGGCGTCCTCACCTTCCGCCTGACACAGGTCCTCACCGGACACGGTTGTTTCAGGAGGTTCCTGTTTCAGATAGGGCGGGAGGAAACGCCCGCGTGTTTCCACTGCGAAGATCGCCCTAAGGACACGGTGGAGCACATGGTGGTGGTCTGCCCGGCTTGGACGGAGCACCGCCGTGTCCTCGTGGAGGCGATCGGCGGCGGCGATCTCTCGCGTCCGTCCCTAGTCCAGGCCATGGTACGGAGCGAGAGTGCATGGGTAGCCGTCACCTCATTCAGTAAAGCAGTAATGCTCGCGAAGTGGGAGGCGGCGCCCTCACGACCCTAACCACCGCAGGAGACGCCCTAGGCGTCGGGAATCCCAGGTCGATTTCCGGTCACCGTAGGCATGAGCTTGCGGATGGCGAGTAATGGGTAGCTGGCTGTCCGGTAAGGACCAAGCCCAAGTCGACGGCGCGTTGTGTTCCACGCACGCCTCAAAGAGATGTCAGCACAAACCAATGGGGCCCGCAAGGGCCGATGCCTGCCAGGGGTGCGGGTTTGTTCGAAAGCGATACCGCTGCCCCTGACATACCGGCTACTGAGGGAACACGGGTGGGTTTTAGTCAGTAAAAATCTGTCACGCCCTCCTGCTCCACCCAGAGCGGGAGAAGTTATTTGATGACTTCCAAACCAAAAAACTTCTAATAATCGGAAAACACAAATGTATCTCAATCTATTTATATTTTTCATTCTATCAAATAATAAAATACAGCGAAGCTCACATAATATTATCATTACATAAGGAAGGGACAGATGTAATGCTAATCTCAATAGAGGAAATAGATTAGTTGTTGAGATCAACGAAGGGACGGAAGCCAGATAATTTTGTATCGGGAGGTCGGCCGGATGATTGTGTGATAGGACAGAATTAGGTATGATAAGGGTGGATATGGGATGAAGTAGGTAACCATGTGAATATGTGGGATAGATAAAGTTTATTTTTATTTTTATTAAATAGGGAAATATGAATAAAATTACGCAATAAAACCTTAAGAGTATGACGACAGCAACTTATATTAAGTCAGGTCTAGTGGGCCAGTGGTTTCACGCAGACGCTTTGCGTTTTGAAGGAAAACTTCGTGTGGAAACCGACATGCATTGGAATAACAAAATCAAAGATATGTGACAACTACCAACCAGCATGCCCGCGTGGTTACAGCCCAAACCCTCTCGAAGCGAGGATTCCTGTGTGCGAGCAGTGGAAACATTATAGGCTGGTTGTAACTATTAAGTCTCCATGTTTTTCTAATAAAAAGTTCATATCGATCATCATCTGCTTCGCCTTTCATAAATATGTCGGGGTTGGCTTCCATTCTAACTGAAAGCAGCAATATCGATGACATAGAACAACTCACATTACAATATTTAATAATGTACGCGCATAAATTTAATTTACTTTTTCCTTTATTTTCTTTCATAAAATTAAAATCGGTATTGTATCTGTGTTACTAGCTAGTTTTTAAATACTTTAATTGTAATCTGTGGAGAACGTAGTGGGTAGCGTATTTTTTTTTTAATAATAATAATAAATAAATCATTTATTTTGGCCAAAACTTTTACATAATTTATAAACCTGCCAAACTGCGTGACAGTTTGTCGGCAGGATTAGCGCTCGATATAAATATTTTTGGTAACAAAAATCTAATTAAACATCTAAGTAGACACAGTCTTATAACTAATTTACAAGGGCGGTAAGAATACCATGCTTACAGCGCAAGCCACCGCGCCGTTCTGCCGGCAATTGTTTAAGCTAGAGTTAGTAATTGGCTAAATAAAAATCTACTTACGCTTAATACCCAAAAAACAAACTATGTCTGCTTCACTAAATACACAAACTCTCAGCCGGCGCCTGACTTTAATATTAGAATACATTCTTGTCCTACCCCAACCCAATCTACCTGTAGTTGCCCTATTATTCAGAAGGTAAATTCCATCAAGTACCTAGGTATTGTAGTAGACCAAAGATTAAGTTGGTACCCACACCTCGAACTGACTATAGGGAGGGTAAGAAAACTCATATGGGTTTTTAAATCTCTGAGACATGTTATGAGTGCAGAATTACAGAATAAAATTTATATCGCACTGGCCCAGTCTGTAATTATCTATTGTGTCTCGGTATGGGGTGGAGCAGCTAAGACGTATTTTTTAGATCTAGAGAGGGCACAGAGATCCTTGATTAAAGTCATGTACTGTAAGCCCTACAGGTTTCCTACTGAATCTCTATACTCAAGCTCTAAGCTGCTCTCCGTCAGGAAACTCTACATCCTATACCTTGTACTCAGATACCATAAAATTCTACCCTTTAGCCATGCCAAACTTGAGTATGTAGGAGCTCAATTTTTGCTAGTCGCCAAAATGTAGCTTAAGCCCCACGCGTTTATAATAAAGTAAATCGCATACTTAACATTTACCCTATGCAGCTGTACGAGTGTAAGAAGATATTGAAGGATTGGCTCTTCACACTTAATTATGATGCCGTGGAAGACATTTTGGTTACACAGGGTTGAACGTCACGCATACACACACTCACACACACACCATCTCACTCACTCACACACACTCACATACACTCTAACTCACACACACACACACCCACACACCCACTCAAACACACACACATACACACAAAACATACTTTCACACGCACAGAAAAACACATTTACACCTTCCCACCATATGCACGATTTAATTCATTTTCAATTTTCTTTTTCTTTTTTCTTATTGGTTTGTTTTTATTAGTTTTTAATTTTTATTGGTTTCATAAAAAATGTGTAACTTACACCTAATTAGCACAACGAAACAATTGTACTAATCGAGGGAGAGCGAGGTTTATCCCATCACAAGTATCTTCGGATTACTTTCTGGGAAGCCCCGGCAGCTTAATTGTATCTAGATTTAAGATAATAAACACATTTAATATTTAAGATAATTTTATGTCTATCTTTTATTGTATTACTGTTCGTTTTTCCTTAAATAAATAAATTACTGGGTAAAAGATACCCCTTGGCAAGACTAGTAGTAAGACTTTCGACTACTCATAACACCTACCGAAGACCGACTGCTTCATGACAGCGCTTCATAAGCAACGAAACGTACAAAAAAAAATTGATAAATTGTATTTTAACAATAGGGCTGTTCCTAAATCATTGCTAATTTTGTTTAGAGGATAATGACGTACTTCAAAATGTTCCTGTAAAACTACATAGTTTAGTTATAAACTAAAATTAACGACGACGCAACACTGTTTCGACCCATAAGGTTTAATATTAATTCTTAAAAAAATATTATGAACATGTGGATTAATAATTATGTATGTGTTGACATAAACATGAGAGTTAATTGTCTATATGTACATTTATATAGGTGACGGTGTTAGAAATCTTTAAACGTTCACTAGCTACTGCCCACAGCTTCGTCTGCGTGAAATTGTTATTCCCCGACCCACCCCGTCGCATCGCATCGCCTTCCCGGGCTTTCACGTATCGTAATTTCTGACTCTTTTTATTTTTGGCCGGCTCCTAATTGTCCCAGCATGATATATTATATAGCCTGACTACAAAATCGTACTATCAAATGCAAAAATATTTTTCATATCGGAGTGTTAATTCCAGAGATAAACGCTTTGAAACAAACTAGTAAACTCTACAGCTTTATTTAGATATATAATAATGAAGTGCACTAAGGCCCGGTTCCTATATTTTAGAAACGATTCGTTTTGCTTACGGATGGTAGAATTGTCTACGAGGCGTAACCCAAAAGTGTTCCTATAACAAACGTTTCGTAAGCGACGTTACCGTTGGCTTGCTACCTACGGATGGGAGGGCTACGAATAACGGATAGTAGAGTAAATGTATGGAGATGACAGCTCGTACCGTTCCTATATTTTTTTTGAAACGTTAACCAGCTGTCACAGTTACTAGGCGTACGTGATTTACTTACTGGCCGAAATTGGTTGGTTATGTTCTAAAGTTTCACATGTTTTCATTTTTAACGTTAAAAAATATCAAAATGTCTGATTTAGATGTTGAATTGAGTGATCTATAAATGTTATTTGACTGGAATAGCTATATGACGCCACAGTTGCATTATGCCAAAGTTGGTAGTAATGGTTAAAATTATTTTCAAATCATTTATTTACCAGAACTAATCAAATGGTCGTTAAGTACTACTTAAATTAAGCATAATTTCCATTCTTTTTAATTCAAAAACCGGTCGGGTGTCATCGAAGGGCTTCGGTCAGCAGGTAGCCAACATCTGTTTGTAGCAGGTCTATAGCGTTTTGTTCACACTTTAGCAACAAAAGCTAAAAAGGGCTACATATTTTTCTTAGCTAAAGAAGTGCAATGTAGTTAAAATTAACATTGTTTAGTATTTAAATATCTCATAATGTTTGAAAAAAGGTCGTAGTTTCTGAACTACACATAACATAATATTTGTAATAACGAAACGCAAAGACGAGCATTGAGGACCATCGGTTAACAAGTAACCGACGAATGTTCGTAGCTGGTAGGCTAGATAAAATCTTTGTGGAACACCATATTACGACTCGTTATTAGTAACTAGGAAACGGGTGGTAGCTGTTATACTATGACAATCCGTTCAATATAGGAACCAGGCCTAAAAGAGCCTCAATAAGTAACCACACACTCAGGTACAGTCGACCTCGTAGTTGTTAAACAGTTTTTGAAAACAATTCCTAGTAAATTGACACTTCACTAACGTATAATCAATAAACTGGTTCATTGATAAATCAACCTTCATTGCTTTATGACGTGCAAGTGGCATTCAACTTTAAGGTGCAAAATAAATCACAAGGTTGATGGCACCTGCCTGTCACGCCTAATAAGGTGATCCAAACTGACACAGCTCTGCCTGGCCATTCAAGTACGGTACGCTTTAAACGGTAGGTCGCAAAATTAATAAAAATATGCATGTAAACCTCAAATGGTGAAAATATTTCAATCTTATTGGGACACTAGGGCATGGGGTTGTGCCCACTTGGTTTTTCGAGACATCGCCAAACAGTTGGTCCACTCTTCGCGTAATCAGAAAGCTATCGTATTTTTTGGCCGAAAAATCAGCATCGCCATACAACGTGGCCAATCCCTTTTGAGCATTTTTCCTGTTGCCTGCGATACGGACGAATTTTTTGATGCCCTATAATTATTTTCCATCCTTTTTATATACATCCTATATCCACATTATTAGCCCAAGACTGTAGCGCATAATAAAAGGTCATTAAAGTAGCGAAATGGCTCAGCAGTAACTTAATTCTAGCTCCATACAACTTGTTTGAGTATTCCAGATATTAAGGCAGGTTCATACTTACATCTATAGCCCAGTAGTTAACGTAGCCTGTAACACGAAAGGGGCGGTCTCAACGAGCAGTGTATACACTGTCGCAACCTTCCGGCCAGCGGTGTGTACCGGCTTTATTGTTGTGTATGCTAGTGTATACAGTGTCTTAGTGGAGCTAGGGTAATTGATGTGTTGTGTTTCATTCGTGGGGAATTATAGTCACAGGCGGAAGCAATTATTAAAATTTTAATAATTTGTTCGGTAATTAAGTATGGTTGAGAAATTTAATTCTAGTTGCACGCAGGCATGGGTCTTTTTAATTGAGCACAAGTGTATTTATTATTAAAATATTATTAGATATTATTTTGTATTAATTTTAATTTTCCCTTTAATTTTACGTTTGTTATTATTTATTTTTAATAGTGTTCTATTATGTAGAACCTGTATGTTTATTTAAACAGTCATAGCTTCATAAGTGAGTTGTTCTAGCGAGGGTAATGCTGGTGATCTGTCAGAAACCAGTTTCTATTAAGTTTTACCTTTACTTTGTTCTATGTTTGTGAATATGAGAGAACAATAAAAATAATATTATTTAAAACCACGCTATGCCCCATAGGAGGTGAGCAAAAAAAAGTCAGATAGAACGCTAAGCGAAAATGAAGAAGTAGCACGGTCAGGTGATGGGAAGCGACGCGGTGGGTCAGGGGACAAAAAAAGATGTGGCAGGCAGAAAATAAAGTACCTTACCGTTAAAAAGTAGGTTTTGCCAGCGGCTTTGCCCGCGCGGAAGTCGGAAATTTCCACGAGAACGTACTACCTGGATAAAAATTATGCTATGTGTTTATACAGGTTATAAACTATGTGTGTGTCAAATTTCATCCAAATCTGTTCATCCGTTTTTGCGTGATTGAGTAACAAACACCCAAACTTTTACATTTATAATATTATTAGCTTTTGCCCACGGCTTCGCCCGCGTGGATGTATCGCGTAAAAAAATAGCCTATGTCCTGTCCATGTCCCAGGCTATATCTATGCCAAATTTCATGACGATCGGTTCAGCGGTTTAGGCGTGAAAGTGTAACACACAGACAGATTAGTAGGGAAGGAGGGATAAAGTAAGATAGTAGGATAAACAAGTCTTCATTCAAAAATAATTTAATTATCAATCGCAAAAATAATCGTTACATCTAAGTAACAAAACCAATTATCACATATTGCATAATAATTTCAGTACTACATCAAATTTCAGGTGCTTATATAATATTTGGCAGCAAATAATGGTACCTAGTAACGTCGTGAATAAAATATGACGTTACTGCCTACTGAAGTTGAGGCAAAAATGCGAGCAATTTCCCTTCATGATGTTACTTTATATCATCGAGTGAGGTTTATGTTGTCTCCATAACAAGGATAAACTTGGTCGTTATGTTTATTTAAATTCTTATAACAAAGTCATTTTCATACTCTTTGGCTCATGAGAAGAGATAGACAGAAAGGGAGAAAAGCTTTATCTTTAAGACACGAAATACTAAAACACAAAGAGTGGGAGGAGACCAAAAAAACGATGGATGAACTGTGTGAATGATGATATGGTTAGAAAGAGTGTGACTACGGAGATGACGACTGATAGAGAAGTGTGGAAGACAAGGACATGTTCCGCTGAACCCAAATTCATTGGGATAAGGGCAGGAGAATGACGAAGAAATACAAAACAAACTACCAAATCTGCAAACGAGAAGTTCGGGAAAAAGTAATTGTACGGACGCCAGCACATCAAGCTACCCCAAACTGTCAAATATTCCCAATTAAACATGAACCTTATACTGATGTGATAAAGTTAAAAGTCTAAAAAACTAATTTGACAGATTGAGGTAGCTTGCTGTGCTGGCGTCTGTACGTAGATGGCGTGATCAAAGCTAGGTCCCTACGTCCTACAATATATTTAACTTTTCATTTATTCATTCCATTTAGTGGTCATTCGTGACTCATGAGTTAGGTTTTATTTTAATTTTAAATCAAGTTCTTGATATAGAAAGTGTCAGAATTTTAAACTTCAAATATTCCCTCGTTAAAATTTTCTTCAAAATATTTCAGACCTGGACCTCTGTTTTTTTTTTTTTTGAAGCTTTCGGGATATGGTGGAGTCAAAATTTAGAGTATTTAGGATTAGGAACACGTCATTTTCGTAAAATAAAATAAAACCACCTCACGCCATATATTATTATCTTGTGCTGGGAACTGGCTACAAAAGCGCCATTTTGACAGTCTCCTTCCCCATTGCCTGTCATCCTTAAAACGGGGACTGGAGAGCGAGAATGTATGAGATCGACTAAAGCGGCCAATGCATGTAGTTAAAAAAAAACTTTCAGAAATAATGTACGTTGCCAGAACGTTGTCGTACAATTCGAAGACGTGACATCTTCCAACCCGCATTTGGCTCGCGTGGTGGATTACAGCCCTCTCTGTGACGAAGAGCTTGACGACGGAACACGAGAAATGTAAACAAAAATCCATTCAGCCGTTTTTGCGTGATTGAGTAACAAACATCCAAACATACAAACGTTCACATTTATAATATTAGTAGGATATAATATAGAAAGGATTTGATATTAGGAATCACTATTTTTAATTCACAGATGTATGAAAACTGTAGCTTAGTTAATCATGTACTGCTTGCATATAGATAAAACATTACGTACCTATTAAGTAATATATTACTATGTAGCAAATCTGTTCTTTAGAACTAAAACGCAAAGCCAAATATTTCATTTGCCTACAAAAGTAAACAACAGTCCCAAATGGCATACAATTTCCAGCTGCATATAAAACTGATTTCGACAAATCCTTTTCATAAAATAACTTGGCATTATCAACAGTGTTTTATTCAATCTACGTCAGAGGGGTTAAGCCGGGTCTCCATTTGTGGGTTTAAAGCCAAGCTATTTTGTCAGCGACAGTGTGCTTCTGACAGGGTACAAGCTATGTCGGTGTTAGTGTGGGTTTATGTCACACCGGATCGTAATGCTCGCATGGCTACAGGCAATATGAAGTGACTTGTGGGGAATCATTTCAAACTGGTTTAATGAAGTTTTTTTTTTTAATCTTGCATATTGCTATCAACGAACTTCGTTACTAAGACTTACTTCGTAGAAATGATGCCAAGAGTTGGAATGAGGTACGGTTCTGACTGAAGACCTGACAATTTCAAAAGTGTTGGAAATTATTAGCTGGTTTTGTAATTTATTTATTATCTAATTATACTTAATCAATGGCCCGCTCCTATTTTGTACGGATTCCTTTTTTTTTTTAAACATTAAGATCTATTTTTAATCCCCGACGCAAAAACGACGGGGTGTTATAAGTTTGACGTGTCTGTGTGTGTGTGTGTGTCTGTCTGAGGCAACGTAGCTCCCGAACGGATGAACCGATTTTGATTTAGTTTTTTTTGTTTGAAAGGTGTATTAGTCGGGAGTGTTCTTAGACATGTTTCATCAAAATCGGTTCAGCCGTTTGAAGATTATCAGCTCTTTTCTGGTTGAAAAAGGGATTTTAGCCTCTTCCATGGGTCTGATCAACTCAAAATTTGGGATTATATTACTTCAATGATATTAGATGAAAAAAATAACCTTGAACTGATGCTGGAGCAACACCTAGAATTTCCAGGAAACCCAAGTTATTCACCAACAAACAGCAGAAGTATCGTGTTTTTGCTCATTGAAATGGTCTCAATGAATAGATTATAGATAAATGGTGATTTAAGGGAGACATTAAGTTTAAACAGCAAGAAATAAAAATTAAATTAAAAATTTAAAAAACCCCCGACCCAAACAAAAACACTAAAAAGTAAAAAATAATATTTATAGGCATTTTAATTTGAACGTAATATTTTGACCAGGGCATTGTCAAGTCGGGGGACGGCTAGGCCTCTGTTTGGCGTTTTCATTGACCGTCCCCCGACTTGACAATGCCCTGGTCAAAATATTACGTTCAAATTAAAATGCCTATAAATATTATTTTTTACTTTTTAGTGTTTTTGTTTGGGTCGGGGGTTTTTTAAATTTTTAATTTAGGTATATCTAAGCTAAATATTCATGTTTTCTACAAATAAACTTCCTGGATTATTTTGTTCCTAAATGATGTTGACAACCACATCAAAAGCCGACGCATAGTTTAGAAGAATAACGCAGTCACACAGAAAATATAGAAATTATACCATGGCCATAAATCAAAAGAAATGCGTAACATAATTGGGTTGTAATTATTAAGTACCACATTTTTTTTTACAGAAAATAAATAAAAACGTAAAAGGACTGCGGCTATTACGTTGTAAAAGACGACCAGTCCTGTTCTCATAGTTGTAGAACAAGTAAATACTTTTCCTGACTCTGTTATAAGGACCCATTTATTTCAACTAAGTGATTTTTTTTCAGTATAGTAGTAAAATAAGATGACATATTTCTATATAGTTGAATACAAAAGCGTTAATAGGTAGCACACTAATTTCCTACACAGAAGTGTAGGTGAATAACCGAATGAGATCAGAGACTCTAAATCATTGACCACTTTTAAAAAGAGGTTAAAGTTGTATTTGGCGGACCAACAATGAATCACATGTACTGTATAAACTCGATAGATCGAACGACTAACTATGTATACCTACTTTGTTAAGTTTCTCATATTTAAGTGAACCATGTATGTTCTTTCTTGAGAAATAAAAAAAATTTCTTTAAACCGAATAAACACGTGTGGGCCTAATCTAGTACTATTTCCAACATATTTTTGTTTGTTTAAAAGCATTTACTAGCATGTCGTTTAATATTAAGATGAAATCCTCAAAAGGATTGTTTCCTTTTAGTATATATGGGACAAGACAAACCGTTAACGAGACAATTGAATTTATTTCTTTTGTTACAATATTTCCCTGTTTTTTGTTTTGTATAGCACGTTACTTTCCATTAACTATGTTTGTATACCTACATAGTTTAATCATTTTGTTTCGATGTTTGTTGTTATTTTTATTTTTCATTAATCGACACCTGACGCCGCCGAGGTCTGAGCACGCCACGATTGCGGCGGTAAGTCCCCTCTTTGAGGAGTGGTTTGAGAGGCGGCATGGCGTCCTCACCTTCCGCCTGACGCAGGTCCTCACCGGACACGGTTGTTTCGGGAGGTTCCTGTTTCGGATAGGGCGGGAGGAAACGCCCGGGTTCCACTGCGAAGATCGCCCTGAGGACACGGTGGAGCACACGGTGGCGGTCTGCCCTGCTTGGGCAGAGCACCGCCGTGTCCTCGTGGAGGCGATCGGCGGCGGCGATCTCTCGCGTCCGGCCCTGGTCCAGGCCATGGTACGGAGCGAGAGGGCATGGGGAGCCGTCACCTCCTTCAGCGAAGCAGTGATGCTCGCGAAGAGGGAGGCGGCGCACGTGAGGGAGAGGCAGCATATGCGCCCTCGCGACCCCAGCCGCCGCAGGATACGGAGACGCCCTGGGCGTCGGGAATCCCAGGCTGATTTCCGGCCACCGTAGGCATGGGCTTGCGGACGGCGAGTAATGGGTAGCTCGCTGTCCGGTAAGGACCAAGCCCAAGTCGACGGCGCGTTGTGTTCCACGCGCGCCTCAAAGAGATGTCAGCACAAAAAATGATGGGGCCCGCAAGGGCCGATGCCTGCCAGGGGTGCGGGTTTGTTCGAAAGAGACACCACAGCCCCTGGCTTAAGGGCTACTGAAGGAACACGGGTGGGTTTTAGTCAGTAAAAGTCTGACACGCCCTCCTGCTCCACCCAGAGCGGGAGAAGTTATTTGATGATTTCCCACCCAAAAAAAAAAAAAAAAAAACGCCGCCGAGGTATTTGAAAGTTGTGCGGGTTGTTCAGGGGTGTGGGTTGTTCGAAAGAAAAAACGTGGTCCCCGGCACACAGGCAACTGAGGGAACATGGGTGGGTTTAGTCAGTAAAAGTCTGACACGCCCTCCTGCTCCACCCAGTGCGGGAAATTTCCCGCCCTCAAAAACAGAAAAAAAAAACGCCGCCGGGGTATTTGATAGTTTGCATTTCTATTTTAATTAAAAGGTATTTTAATGAGTAGAACCTGAACTAAATTAATGCGGAGATGTCATCTATCATTCGTTTTGTATTTATATTAACACATTTTATTTTGTATTTATTTATCCTGCTTGTCATGGCACTATTAACATTTAATTATTACCTTCACTTAATGCTCACCGAAAATCTCATGCTGCGATCGGAGCTGCAGCGTTTTACGAAAATAATAAAAAAATAGCAATATAGTCCACAGTACAATTTCATAATAAAAACTTTTTAATAAAAAATTAAACCGCCGAAAAACCGAAAAGTAAAAAATAATAAACTAGCTTTGTCCAACCCCAATAACTAAGTTCGGAAGGCGGTGACATATAATTAAATACATATCCAAAGTCACCGACTTCAGAACTTAGTTATTGGGGCTGGACAAAGCTAGTTTATTATTTTTTACTTTTCGGTTTTTCGGCGGTTTATTTTTTATTAAAAAGTTTTTATTTTATAATTTTTTGTGGCTATAATCTACTAATTACTACATGCTCAATTTTTCATTGAACCGATGAAAAAACGGAGGAGGTTACTCAATTCGACGCGTATTTTTTTTTTTTTTTTTTTTTTTATGTATGACCACGCATAACTTTTTCCAGAGTAGTCCGATGTGTATCGCACAAAGCAAACTATCGATCAGAATGCCATCCTATTTAAATAAAATTCAAATTCTATTGCATGACAATATGAAGGAAGCTACCCGCTGGCGAATGTACAAAAATTGCTTCATTCACCATCCTGTAAACCACGTTTCAGTTTCATTCATGTGTAAAGATACTATTTGAACTAGATCGGGGCAGCTTTATCTGGAAAATGTAGGTTTAGCACGTGAAAAGAGCTATTGGACTGGACGGAGTTCAGTTATGGTCATATTTAACAAGATTTATAAAAACCTCTGCGATAGTAGGTATTGAGAACTCATCAGTCGAGGTTGATCTAGTCTTTATTATAAAGTTTATTGTAATCTTTTCAACACACTTGCTCATAAAATGGTTCTAATTTCACCGCAATTAGGCACTTAATGACACCTATTATCAAACTGTGACTTTTTCATTACTATTATTCAAGTCACTCCTCAACTTCTTCATTTGAACTTCAAAAGCAGAATAAGATATACACTTTAAACTTTCTTCTTACCATAGCGCAATTCACATAATCCAGGTCACATGCAGGCGAAACTTCGCCGAAATTCGTTGCAGTGCCTCAAAAACAGGGAGGCCTTAAAATCGGGTCTAACGTCTGAATAGTTCAATTCCCGGGGGTTATTACCAAAATAACCATGTTCTTTCATCAAAATTGCTACACCCACCGGAGAATCTGTCGGCGACTCAAAGGACCAAGCGATGTGACAGGCTCAAGTGTTAATGACTGATGCGTATCTCTATTTTCGTGAGGCAGACATTACCAAACGCGTCCAACGCCCTTTTGTTGAGTTCCAAAGCCTTTAGTTTTGATGATATGAACGCTTCGAGGTGATTAAACGACAAATATTTTTGATTTTGTGTTTTGAAATTGGGTTTGTATATATAAAAGAGATGGTAGCTCACGATTAGATTATTCGTCGTTGATTAAATAGCTGTGAAAGAGGCGTGAAATCTGATTACGATTTTGCTAACGTGAATTTCAAAATTGTATTTTTCCTAAACTCATAACATTAAAGTCTAAAATGTAATCCCAATATCCTTTATAGCGGTTTACTTTAGCCGGTAAAACTTGAGACCACCGATGATGAGTTTCAAACTTTCGGAAAGTTGTTCGTTGAGATAGTTTTTGAGAATCTGCACAATGTAACACGAGCGTGGCGACGGGTACTCAGGAAGAAGATTGATCAATATGTCCTTCAAAGTAAGAAGTTACAATATTGTTTAGGTAGGTACTCTATTAATATTACTCGTAAAAGTTTTACGGGAATAAACCTGTACGTGGGGTTTTTATTAATAATACTACCTGATAAGATGTTTCTCATCCACGTGGGCGAGGCCTCGGGTTTTTTTTTTTTTTTTTTTGGGTGGGAAATCATCAAATAACTTCTCCCGCTCTGGGTGGAGCAGGAGGGCGTGTCAGACTTTTACTGACTAAAACCCACCCGTGTTCCTTCAGTAGCCCTTAAGCCAGGGGCTGTGGTGTCTCTTTCGAACAAACCCGCACCCCTGGCAGGCATCGACCCTTGCGGGTCCCATCACTTTTTTGTGCTGACATCTCTTTGAGGCGCGCGTGGAACACAACGCGCCGTCGACTTGGGCTTGGTCCTTACCGGACAGCGAGCTACCCATTACTCGCCGTCCGCAAGCCCATGCCTACGGTGGCCGGAAATCGGCCTGGGATTCCCGACGCCCAGGGCGTCTCCGTATCCTGCGGCGGCTGGGGTCGCGAGGGCGCATATGCTGCCTCTCCCTCACGTGCGCCGCCTCCCTCTTCGCGAGCATTACTGCTTCGCTGAAGGAGGTGACGGCTCCCCATGCCCTCTCGCTCCGTACCATGGCTTGGACCAGGGCCGGACGCGAGAGATCGCCGCCGCCGATCGCCTCCACGAGGACACGGCGGTGCTCCGCCCAAGCAGGGCAGACCGCCACCGTGTGCTCCACCGTGTCCTCAGGGCGATCTTCGCAGTGGAAACACCCGGGCGTTTCCTCCCGCCCTATCCGAAACAGGAACCTCCCGAAACAACCGTGTCCGGTGAGGACCTGCGTCAGGCGGAAGGTGAGGACGCCATGCCGCCTCTCAAACCACTCCTCAAAGAGGGGACTTACCGCCGCAATCGTGGCGTGCCCAGCGAGGCCTCGGGTAGAATCTAGTTCCTTCATATTTTATAAACATGTTCCTTTTTTTAATCAAATAATACAAACATTTTGATTAACGCCGCTAGTTTAGAAGCAAAATAGGTAATATTAAATGATTAGAATTCAAAATAATCATCGTATTTGCTAGAAAACTAATATTAGTTTCGTATTTTGGCATCAATTTGGTTACGCGATTGTGCTATATTTTGCTGCTTAGATTTACAATGCTGCTACCTGCTATATTTTGGGCTTTTTTCCAAACAGTGCTGTAAAAGCCAAATCTAATGAAGTAGTTATTTAGACAGGCATTTTACTCAACTAGATTCTGCCCGCCACTTCGTTTACGTGAAATTTCTTGGTCCCTAAACCCACCACGTCGCATTGCCCGCCCGCACTGTTAGTTCGTTTTCGCTTAGCGTTCTATCAGATTTTTTATTTTTGCTAGGCCCCTTAAGGTTGGAGCATGATGTTATAGACCTTCCTCAACAACGTGCAAATGTTCTCAGATGGAATGTTCTGAGGGGTTTTTAGCTAAGTGATAACAGCCCCACGGGTCGATCGATCAGGTTAAGCTACGCTTTCCGCGGTTCATTCGTAGATGGGTGACCATCTTTACATACCAAGACCCCTCCATGCCTCGGAAAGCACGTTAAGCCGTTGGTCCCGGTTGTCATTTGTGGATCTTTGACAGTCAAACTCAAAGCATTTATTTCAATTAAACCTTTTACAGGCACTTTTGAATTGTCAAACAAAAATCGAAGTTGAAGCTAGGTGCCCATTCCAAAACGTAGATCTCTATGGAGAAAAACGAGCAAGAAACTCCAAGGACACTCTTTTAAATCACGGGTATTACAAAATTTTGGGAACATTATTCTTGGTGCTTCGATATGTGAGAACAATGTAAAAAAAAAAAAAATTAAGATTCAAAATAAGCCATGGCAGTAAGGAGATGACCAGTCTCAACCGACGGCGCCCGTTCACGAACTTGACGCATGGATCAGCACCATCCAGCTCAACTATTTTCTAGGGAACCGAATACGCTTGCTGCAGCTGGTCCATGGGTAGACTATCTTTACATAACAAAACACCTCCGTGCCTCAGAAAGCATGTTAAACTGTTGATCTCGGCTGTCATTCGTAGATCTTCAAGAGTTGTTACAGGTCGTCAAAAGCCCGAAAATCTGACAACCAGTGTTATCAAGAGGTATCGTATTACCCAGTAACTGGGTTGTGGAGGTCAGATAGGCAGGCACTCACTGGTTTGACTAGAAGCCAACCCTAACACACTTGGTAAATCGCTAGTGAAATGATGATGAATGTTTTCAGATTCGCAAATTAAAGTCAAAACTTTTTTTTTTCATTCCATAAATTATACTTCACTACTCGTAAAAGCTCAACATAATTTTACCAACAAGCATTAATGTTACCTAATTACTCAACCCAGCGCACGTAATCCTCCTCCATACATAAAGCCTACCCCTCATGAATACATAGGAAGTGACTAGTTGTGATGAAGCCTTTAAAAGCTTTCCGCAAATGGAGCCCAAACGTGAGATCGTTTTGGCCACTCACTTATCACATAGATTGATTGCAATAGTAGGTGATTGGGTTCCTATATGTGCCGTCAGGTGCTAGGCAATTTTCGGGCAATTTGTCGGCTGTTTAGAAGTGTCTCAAGTTATTGAGACGTAAAAAAGGTCTCTATTTAACCTCGTTCTAAGATTTTTTCAGATGCTTCTTAAAAAAAAAACTAAAATAGAAAAACCCGTCCAGTCTAACACTAAAATTTATTAAACACCAGTAGGACCTATATAAAAAAAGGCCAAACCTCAATGGGCATCAAAAAATTCGTCCGCACTGCTGTTAGTGAGAAAAGTCTCTAAGTATGGTACTAGTCGTCTTTCTAGAAACCCTTTAATAGAAAAGCATTATTCGATTTTATGTTTCTTAAAGAACATGGAGGCCTCCACATCTTTAAAGAAACGTAAAATAATTTCAAATTTTATTTTCCGTCTTCATTACATCTTGTTTGACTAGGGCCGTACTTAATGTAACCGAAAAAGGGGATATTTCTGACACATTCTCACGACAAATGCAAAGCAGTAAACTATGAAAAAAATCAGATTTTCAGATCGTCGCCTGTCGGTTTTATTAAATAGGCCTTCGTCTGTATTTAGCTTTGTCCGAAAAAGGTAATAATTAGTGATTGCGTAACATATTATCATTAGAAACGGCTTTAATTTTGATAGTTCAAAAAAATTCATAGCTTCATTTACGTTGCTGAGCAGACAAATGGTCGAACATAATAGGAAGCAATGGATTTGATAGATAGCCTTCAAAATTATACAGATTTTGATTGTTAGCATGATACGCAATTAGAGTACGTATAATTATGGATGAACATTTTAGAAATCCGTTTGATGTGAGGAACACAGAACGGGTCGATGTGGTGCTTGGGAGTGGCCATGTCCAGCAGTGGGCGACTTCCTGCTGAAATGATGACGGTGATGTTAATGCGCGGCTGTTGTTTTCGCCAGATGGAGAATGCTGCTACTGGTCTTCCCTCGGCGTCCAGTGGGTACAAAGATGCAGATTGTAAGTTCAGTCATAACTTGTTTTTGTCCTTTACATCGTCTTCCGTTAAAACCACCGGTTCTTATTTCTTAAATCAAAACGTAAAGATATTTTACTTGTAAAAAACATGACCGTAAAGTTAAAGTTAGAGCTTTTAAGATGTTGAGCTTAAAATAACTGCCCTACATGTTTTGCCATGATAATGGCGTACAAAGCAAAACTTGTACAGGAAAACATGAGTAAGTAATATTTTATTTTAAGACTATATTATGCTGCTTTTTAGGTTTTAGTACCAAAAGGGTACCAACGAAACCCTATTAGGTACTAAGGCTACACAGTCTGCCCGTACGTCTTTCTGTAAGCGGGCTGTATCTCAAGAACCGTAACAGGTCTACAAACAGTTGAAATTTTCACAATGTGAGTATTTCTATTTGCCGCTGAAACAACAAATAATAAAACATATTAAAGTAAAAAAAATAAATGAGTCCCAATCAGTGTTTCAAAAAAATTAAGTGTTTAAAATTGTACGAACTCGTGAGCCAGTCAATGTGCGATTACGACTTGCACTTGGCCGGTTTTAAAATTTTCTTTTATAATTTTCTTTTTTATTTATTTAGAAAGAAATTTTCTTCATACCAACGCGACGGTCACTTAAGTACATTTCAGTCCGAATTCCATGAAATTCCAGTTTGTGGCTTCTGGTTTATTTCACACAGCGAAATAATATTCTAGCATAGTGGGGTTTTGTCGACTCGGTATGTTATTGCACACTTTAACACTTCAACAGAGAGACTTATGTGTAGATTACCTTAGTAAAGCTCGGAAAGTCATAATTTTAAAGAAATTTTGCACTTTGTGCAATCGTGGTAAAGTGCGGTTTTATTTTAGAGCTTCTGTTTTGAAATGTAAAATTAAGTTGATCGCTTGCTACTGAAACGCGAATAAAAACTAGCTTAAAAAATTGAAACGAGAAAACACAGATATACATAGATTGGTAACAAAAATTTCAATTGATTATTATCATCTTAGCTTTCTTTTTGACTGACTTTAAACAGGAGGACTTTTTTGTATGTGTGTTTCGTGATATCTCCGGCAATTCTGGATAGATTTCGAAAAATCTTTTTTAACGACCGATAGGATGGAATAGATTGTATAGGGTATTCCCTATCCAATTTGTTCCATCATATCGGTTGTTACCTCAGGGGTGATCCTAAATAAAGTTTACTTGGTTTGCTTTTTTTTTTTGGGTGGGAAATCATCAAATGACTTCTCCTGCTGAGTAGAGCAGGAGGGAGTGTCAGACTTTTACTGACTAAAACCCACCCGTGTTCCCTCAGTAGCCCGTATGCCAGGGGCTGTGGTATCTCTTTCGAACAAACCCGCACCCCTGGCAGGCATCGGCCCTTGCGGACCCCACCAGTGGTTGCTGACATCTCTGACAGCGCGCGTGTGGAACACAACGCGCCGTCCCGTCTACCTCTTTTCGACCGCAGGGGATAGGGAGAGCGGCTGACGCTATACCGACACTCCTCTTCCCCTGCGGCCCCACCGCGTCCGCCATCAAACGGTGGCGGCCCCGTCCAGGCCACGGAAGGGAAGAGCGCTGCTCCGAAGCACCGGCACTCCTCCTCTACCGCAGCCCGTAACCCTCAGCCGCAATGCCTCCCATTCGACATCGCGGCCCACCTCAGTTGCGGTGCACCTCACCGCAACCTACTTTTTGGCCGCTTCGTCAATGGCTTGAAGGCAAAAGCCCTGACGAGCGGCCCCACCTTTGGGTTCCTCTTGGCTTCACCGTGGCCGGAATCCACGGTTACTGAGCCCCCCCGCAACGACAATGCGGGAACCCACTCGGGGGGGTTACTTGCTTTGCTTGGGTAGCTTTTGCGTTAGCTTCGATAGTACCCGTGCATGTTGATGACGTTTCAAAACTTCCTGTCACATTTGTTTACACAGAAAATAGTGGTAAACAAATGGTGTGGGGTGGGTAAATTAATCGAAAAGTGAAAAAAAAACACAACCGACTTCTACGAGTGTCGTTGGTTTGGTTTTTTCGTTTTTTGTCACCGAGTAAGTCGGTTGGTTTTTCTTTTTAACCGACTTCAAAAAGAAGGAGGTTATCAATTCGACATGTTTTTTTTTTTTTATGTATGTTTGGGCATAACTCCGTCGTATATAAACGGATTTTTAAAATTCTTTTTTGTTCGAAAGGGGTTTACTCCGAAATGGTCCCATTGAGATTTCATATACATCTGATGATGCGTTTCGGAGACAGACAACAGAACTCTTCAAAAAATTACAGCAAATCAACCGCCAATATTGCTATCGCATAAATATGCATTGTTTTGACGCCAAGGATGATGAAATTTCGAATTAGTGTGAGGTAGGTAACTAAAAAGTGAAAAATAAAAACTTAAAAAAAAAAATAACAACTGACTTCCAAAAAACACTACAAAGTGCAAAATAACTTTAATTTCGGAAGGCGGTGACGAATAATTAAAATACACATCCAAAGTCATCGACTTCCGAAATTAAAGTTATTTTGCACTTTGTAGTGTTTTTTGGAAGCCGGTTGTTATTTTTTTGAAAAAAGTTTTTATTTTAAAAAAGTTTTTGATCGCCTATTACGACACTGAAGCACGTCATTATGTTATTTCCTATATAGTTTAGCCCTTTGAAGCCTCACAGCAGGTAATAAAATACATACATACATACTCAGCCTATTACGTTACCACTGCTGGGACACATGCCTCCTCTCCGTGAGAGGGAGCGGGCGGTAATCCACCACGCGGGTCTAGTGCGATGTCTTCGAATTTTTTGTTCTAGGAAATGCCGGTTTCTTCACGATGCTTTCCTTCACTGTAATAAAATAGTAAAGTATATTACGACACCCTCCCAACATTCTAGCTTAACAAATACATACCAACCTAGTAAGTTTACCTTTTATTTTGTCACAATGCAAGTTTAGAAACACAAGCGCCCCTTTAGCTTCTACATGGCTCCCGCAAATCCTTATTCCATTCTTAAGAATACAAGTGATATTATTTTATCTCGTAGAATGCTGTAATAAAATAATTTCCTTCCGTCTCCACTACTAGGATAAATAATGCCGCTAATAAATTAAGGGCTTTTGTCTGTTTCTATTTTGTTTCAGTAATTTGCAAGGTAAGATAAAGATGGCGGATATACATAGTTTAAACCTGCTTTAATGTGTATTATTATGAGGGTTTTAACAGTAAATTGTGGTAATATATTCTGTCTACCGTAAATATTATATTTCGAGGCATATTAGTATGGTTTCAGCAAGAAAGATTATTAAGAAAATAATGATCAATTGTTTAAAAAATCATGAAACAGGAAGATATTGCTATCTTATTTAGAAGATACATCATCTGAAGATACATCATCAAAAAAAAAAACCCAACATAGTTGGGAAAATTAGTGGGAAATCATCAAATGCCTTCTCCTGCTGAGTAGAGCAGGAGGGCGTGTCAGACTTTTACTGACTAAAACCCACCCGTATTCCCTCAGTTGCCCGTGTGCCAGGGGCGGCGGTAACTCTTTCGAACAACCCGCTCCCCTGGCAGGCATCGGCCCTTGCAGACCCCACCAGTGGTTGCTGACATCTCTAACGGCGAAAAACTATTTTTTGAATTCAAACCAGTAGTTCCTGAGATTAGCGCGTTCAATCAATCAAACAAACAAACAAACTCTTCAGATTTATAACATTACTAGCTTCTGCTCGCGACTTCGTTCGCGTCAAATTTCTTACTCTCCCGACCCACTCCGTCACATCGAATCGCCTGCCCGTGCGAGTAATTCGTATTCGTGTTTTTTTTTCTTTTTGCTCGTCTTCTAAGGGCCGTAGCGTGATTTTATATCACATTCTCACGACAAATGCAAAGCAGTAAACTATGAAAAATACCATAAAAATTTCAGATTGTCGCCTGTCGGTTTTATTAAATAGGCCTTCGTCTGTATTTAGCCTTGTCCGACAAAAGGTAATAATTAGTGATTGCGTAACATATTATCATTAGAAACGGCTTTAATTTTGATAGTTCAACAACATTCGTAGCTTCAGTTACGTTGTTGAGCAGACAAATGGTCAAATGACAAATGGTGGTGATTAGATAGATGGCCTTCGAAATTATACTCCTTTCCGACCCAGACGACCCCATCACTGTTCTGCAAGAAAAGAATAGGGCCACCAGTACAGCACACAAACACAAACGACCGTCCTTCCGACCTCGCCGCCGAGGTCCTCGCGCCCGGCGAAGACCCCCTCCGAGTAACGATCAGACCCCCGACCGTCCCGTGCTCGTTGATGCGCCAGCCCGCGCCGCAGCTGAGCCAGTAGCTTTAAATTCCCCGTTTAATAATAATGAAAATATCTTGACCCAGCCTGTCCCTGATAGTACTAGCTGCCCCCTCCCCCGCCAGCGACTCCCTGAGCCGAGGTTCGTACCCCACAGGGGGTGCCCTCAGTGCGCAGTCGTTTTAGGTTTAAGTAGGTTTTACGCCCTGGCTGGAGGCTTTTAGATTCCTAAAAACCTTCACAGGAAAGTCCGGTTGAGCAGTCACGGCCTCTCAAGGTCAACTGCGAGATGCCATACACAAAAAAAAAAAAAAAAAAAAAAATCGAAATTATACACATTTTGATTGTTAGTATGATACGCAATTAGGGTACTTATTTATGGATGAAGATGTCAGAAATCCGATTGATGTGAGGAGCACAGAACGGGTCGATATGGTGCTTGAGAGTGGCCATGTCCAGCAGTGGGCGACTTCATATGTTTTTTTTTTACTTTTCGCTCGGCTCCTAAGGGCCCTAGCGTGATGTTATATAGCCTATAGCCTTCCTCAATAAATGAGCTATCTAACACTGAAATCATTTTTCAAATCGGACTAGGAATTCCTGAGATTAGCGCGTTCAAGCAAACAAACAAACTATTCTGATTTATAATAATAGGTCTTTACCTATGAAATTGCCGTTTTGTATGAAAAAATTTAAACGAATTTTTTTCATGAATTTTTTATTTGTATTAATCGAAGTAATCACCCATGCAATCAATGCATCTTTGCCATCGCAGTGGCAGTTTATTGATGCCCTTCTTAAAGAAATCAGCTGGACGGGAGGCAACAAATTCTTCAAAGGCATTTTGTACCAAAAACCATGTTACACTATTGATTTGACAGGTGATAATGATTCAAAGTCATGTCACTCAGTGAGGGTAGTCACAAGTAGAAACAAACTTAAAAAATACATAAAAATTAATAAATACATTGTTAAAACAAAAAGATTGGTAAAAAGACATAAGTTCTTCATTAAAAATGTTAAACTCAATAGAGAACGATTAAACTTACTCAAACTATTAGATATATATTCATCTAATTTGGAACAAAGTACTAGGAGGTACAATATTGACACAGAGTACTTGCAATCTGAACTTGACCATTTACAGGAGAGACTTAGTTCAATGACTAAAAGATATAATACCTCAGAAGATCTCATGAGGGAATATGTGTTGGCAATGAATGAGCTGGTAAACTCACAAACAAACAATTGTGAGCAGTGTCAAACCCCATCCAATGTACCTACACTGGACCATTCATTGACAACATATAAATCCACCTTACCGCAGCCCTGTGTTGATTTGTCATTTCCTGTAATTAATAGTACCAATAAACAGTGTAAGCCAATTGGAAAAAATGATATAGTTTTATTCTGTGATGAGATTGGAAAAGAGTTAGGCAACTTGTTGACGGATGAATATCCGGGACATTCCATAATAAATTATTGTATGCCTGGTTGTTCCTTATTTAATATTATGAAAGAAATTATCAAATGTAATTTTAACCAGAACACCACATTGTTAATTTTAATGGGTAATAGGGGAAAATTGAACAAAGGAGAATTGCTCCAATACTATAGAACATTAAGCAATCTTAGTTTAAGTAAAATTGTGTTGTTTACATTCCCATATAGTAACAGTTTGCCACAGGAAGAAAATAGGTTAAGATTTGAAATTAATATGACATTGCATAATTTGACATATAATAATAATTTGTTTCATCTTGTTGATACTAACAATTATGTTGGTAATAATTTGCATTTGACAAAAGATAGATATAGTATTGTGATGTACTACCTTTCTAACTATCATAAAAGACAGATAGCTGTGTCGCTATCATATTTTTTTTCCATTACAGCAAAGAATTTGGCTAAACAACTTGCTCCTTTTGAGCAATGCAATGACTTAATTACCTATTCTGCCAATAATTTGGCAAATAAAAATGACATTGATCATCATTTAAATTAGAAATTAAGACAACAGAGGCAACCTCTTGCAAAAATGTAAGGATGGCAAATGAAAGTGTAAAAGTATTACATAGTATCAACCTGGTGCATCAAAACATTCAAGGGTTTTTGAACAAAGATTTAGAAGTAGATTTATTTCTTAACTGTAACAGTATAGATATTCTGTGTATGACAGAACATTGGCTTAAAAGCCACCAGTTCATGTTTAATTTTAATCATCACCAGGTTGGTAGTTCGTTCAGCAGAGTAAATGCTATACATGGTGGCTCATTAATTTTAGTAAGTAACCTGTTACAATTTAAAGAACGTAAGGATATCGTGAGCCTCTCTGTTGAGCGGACAGTTGAAATAGCCTGTATAGAATTGGAGCGGTTTGTTGTATTAAGTGTGTACAGACCACCTTCAGGATTGTATGACTGCTTTGAAAAGGTAATGGATGAAGTATTACACAAGATTTGTAACTCGAACAAGTCTATTATTGTTTGCGGTGATTTTAATGTTAATTTATTAGATAACTCAGGTTATAGTAGTAAAATAATAAGTTTATTTCAGTCGTACAATCTTGTTAACTTATTTATGGAGCCCACAAGAATAACCCCTAGTAGTGCCACATGCCTAGATAATATTTATACAGATGTTGTACCGAGCCACAAAGAAATTATTAATTTACTAGAATCTGATCATTGCGGGCAACGGATTACCATTCAAAATCAAAATAAAAAAATGGGTAAAAAGGATATCACTGTTAACCCCAAAACTGCATTTCGCCTAGAGGCCTTTAAAGTTAAACTTGAAAATAAATTACCCGTTTTATCTGCAAATGCTGATCCTAATCACCTATATGGTGATTTTTTTAAGATGTATTGTAAACAATTTAATTCCACTTTTATTCCCAAGACTATCTCGATTAATAGTAACGTATCTTTCAGTGATTGGGCTACCATTGGTATTCATAAAAGTAGAACACGACTTTATGAGCTGTACAATGAAAGGACTTCTGTAAACACTGCTGAATTTAATTTATATGTTAGAAATTATTCCAAATTATTTAAAAAAGTTTGTTGGATGGCCAAGTCGCGTTATTTGAGTTCTAAGATTAAAAACAGTAGTAATGTAATTAAAACGACTTGGAATATTATTAATAGTGAAACGGGAAAGTCTAGCAACCGAAATACTGACTACAGCCTGTCTATCAATGACAACATAATCACATCAGACTCGCAAGTCGCCGCAGCTTTTGAAAATTTCTTCGCAGATATTCCCGTTTCTACTACAAAATCACTAAACTCATCACCTTCTGTTGCTGAGTCTTTACTTAAGGAAAATGTTAATGTTTGTGATTCAGAATTCCATTTTGAACATATTAGCTGTAGAGATATAATTAAAACCTTTCACACTTTAAATGTAAAAAAGACTGCAGATCTGTGGGGTAATTCTGTAGAAGTTGCTAAGTCTATTATTGACATTGTAGCACCTACTTTAGCTCTTATATTTAATAATTGTATAGACTGTGGGGAGTTTCCTGACCTAATGAAGAATAGTAAAATAATACCTTTGTTTAAATCAGGTAGTACATCAGACCCCACTAATTATAGACCTATTTCAGTACTACCTACCTTTAGTAAAATTTTTGAGAAATTAATTTTAGAACAATTGCAAAGATTTTTTAATAAACATAATTTATTACATAGCAAACAGTTCGGTTTTACAAGGGGTCGTTCAACTACCGATGCCGGTGTTGAACTCTTAGGGCATATTTACAATGCATGGGAAAATAAATACGATGCCTTGGGCATCTTTTGTGATTTATCTAAAGCATTCGATTGCGTGCTTCATGAAACTTTAATCAGGAAACTCCGCCACTACGGGATCCGGAACACCGCTCTGGATCTTCTTATTTCATACTTGTGTAATAGGATTCAGTGTGTTGATGTAAACGGAAAAAGATCTCCCGGATCCGTAGTATCAATGGGAGTCCCACAGGGCTCGATTCTTGGTCCTTTCTTGTTTCTTATTTATATTAATGACTTGCCTTACCTCATAAAGGATAATCATGATATAGTGTTGTTTGCGGATGACACTTCACTTTTGTTTAAACTTGAACGTCAGCAACTTGTTAATGACGATGTAAATAGCGCAATCTCAAAAGTAGTTCACTGGTTCAATGTTAATAATTTACTTCTTAATGAAAAAAAGACCAAATGCATTAAGTTTACGCTACCTCACGTTAAGCAGGTGAAAACGAATGTGTTGATAAAGGGCGAAGAATTGAATCCTGAAAATAGCACTGTATTCTTGGGCTTAACTTTGGATGCCAAGCTTCAGTGGGGCCCACATATAGCCAAATTATCGAAAAAGCTAAGCTCTGCAGCATACGCTGTTAGAAAAATTCGTAATTTAACTGATATAGAGACAGCCCGCTTAGTGTACTTTAGCTATTTTCATAGTGTAATGTCGTATGGTATTCTATTGTGGGGAAATGCCGCCGACATTCAGACTATTTTTGTCTTGCAGAAAAGAGCTGTTCGATCAATTTATAAATTAAGTCCGAGACACTCTCTCAGAGATAAATTTAAGGAGATTAATGTAATGACTGTGCCTTCACAGTATATTTATGAAAATCTTTTATATGCCCATAAAAATATTAAATTGTTTAAAAAATACAGTGATATCCATAGTATAAATACTAGGAACAAACACAAATTTGTTGTACCATCAACAAGGCTCAAGAAAATAGGTGGGTCATTCAGATGTCAATGTATACGCTTCTATAATAAACTTCCAAGCCATGTTCAAGATCTAAGTCTCAATAAATTTAAATCATTCATTAAACGTAAGTTGTGCCTGAAAGCCTTTTATACCGTTAAAGATTATATTGAGGACAAAAAAGCTTGGGATTGACCTGCTCCAATTTTGTGTAGTGTTTTTTTTTTTTTGTATATTTTTATTTTGCTCTTTGACATTCGATTATTGTTATATACACTTTGACATTTGATTATTATTATATACACTTTGACATGAATATTTACTTTGAGAAGTATAATATTATTTTGCTTTAATTATTGTGAATGTGAGGACTATGTGGTATTTTTGTTTTTGTGTTTCATTTCTTTCTCAGTTCATTTTTAAAGTTAATCTGGCAGTTTGAGTACTTTATGTGGCCTACCCTAATGTCCTTTCTTTGGTATTGTTCGTCAAATCGTTGAGCTCCTCAAGTTCTGAGTTGAGCCGTATGATTACTGATACATGCGTGCACTGATTGGACAGGTCCACTCAATCTGTGTGGTTTCTTTCCTCAAAAGACCATTTCAGACACCAATCCACATGGTCTTCACATGATCTGACCAAGATTATGTCTGGACTTTAAAAGAGACTGTGACCTCTGAGTTTGTTTCGGCCTTTCTTCTCAGAGTAGTCAGTTAGGAAACGCCGACCTCACCTAGTTTAAAAAATATGATTGACGTGTAAAAGTGTTTGTACAAACCTACTTACAGAAATAAAATCATTTATCATTTATCATTTGTACTGCCTCTCGGGTATTACATTTTTTTCCCGCCAAGAAGTTATCCAAATTCTGGAAAAAGTAGTAGTCTGTAGGCGCAAGGTCTGGTGAGTAGGGCGGATGACGGAGAGCTTCCAACCCCAGTTCTTGCAACTTGGAGACCGTCTGCTGTGCAGTATGAGGTCGCGCGTTGTCGTGCAGGAGCAGCGGAGACGAGCGATTGACCAATGC
Organism: Polymixis flavicincta; assembly: GCA_949987655.1. Taxonomy (NCBI): domain Eukaryota; kingdom Metazoa; phylum Arthropoda; class Insecta; order Lepidoptera; family Noctuidae; genus Polymixis; species Polymixis flavicincta. The sequence goes on along the minus strand of OX465181.1, from coordinate 23,759,783 downwards.
TGGTTGGAGATGCGCCAGCTTCTCCATCATTGTGTTCAGTTCTTCACAGTACACATCTGCAGTAATGCTCACCCCGTTTGGTAAGAAGCTGTGATGAATCACACCGGCGCTAGACCACCAAACAGTGACCATCACTTTTCTAGGGGTAAGTTTTCGTTTAGGGCATTGTTTAGGTGCTGAACCAGGATCCAACCAACTTGCTGAGCGCTTACGGTTATCAAACAGAATCCATTTTTCATCGCAGGTAACAATGCGGTTCAAAATTCCTTCATTTGTGTGTCTGTTGAGCAGTGCAAGGCACGTCTCGACGCGTACTTCGCGCTGGCGATCATTGAGTTCGTGGGGCACCCATTTGTCAAGCTTTTTTACCTTGCCAATTTGACGCAAATGGACCAATATTGTTTTGACGCTAACGTCGAAAGCTGCTGCTAATTCAGCCGTAGATTGTGTATCATCAGCTTCCACAATCGCCTTTAATTCGTCATTGTCGACCAAAGTCTTCGGACGACCGCGAGGTTCATTTTTCAGGTCGAAATTTCCAGAACGGAAGCGAGCAAACCAATAACAGGTGGTGCGTTGGTTTGTAGTGTTAGCTCCGTAAACGTCGTTGATGTTGCGTGCCGCTTGTGCCGCGTTGCTGCCACGACGGTACTCATATTCCATAATTACTCGAATTTTTAACGTATCCATGATGACGAAAAAGATTGAAATGCGATGAAAATGTAACACTAATCAATAAAGAAATGACTACTTTTAGAAAAAAAAATCCATGTTTTTAAAATAAAATTAATTTGAAATTAGAATTCTTAGCCAAACAAAAATTATTTTGATTTGAAATGGCCAGTACTGCAGAACGGCAATTTCATAGGTAAAGACCTAATATTAGTATAAATTACTATAGAGTGTGCCAAAGTCTGTTTGATTAGATAGATTTGATTAGACAGACTTTGGCGCTTCATTTACCGAATAGCCTAAGAAAGGATTTTTCAACTCTTAAGGTCCTAGTAGGCGACCGCGTACCGGAAGACGTAGAGTGGGACGGCCTCCCACAATGTGGACCAACGACCTTGTGAAGGCCGCAGGAATCCGCTGGATGTGGGAAGCACAAGACCGGTAGAAGTGGAGGAGCCTGGGGGAGGCCTATGTCCAGCAGTGGACGTCTTTGGGCTGAAATGATGATGATGAAGGTCCTAGTGGACCCTATCAGCATTATTACATAATATTATATTGCGCCATTGTTTATTTTAAGTTGTTGGTCAGTTATGCGCCTTTTGGTCTCGTACAGGTCTTAAGTTACTTTTACATAATATTTATATATGTTTGCATCATACTATACAGGGTAAGTTTTTATCCAGTGCGCAAATTGTAACCATGAATTCAGCATATCATTCTAGAACCCGTAGCGCAGAAATTTTTCGCCAGTTATACAAAAAAAAAATCTGCTGTTTTATAGAAAAATACAATACTTACGCGGTCAAAATGTATGGGACAGCTGATTTTGTTTTGTATATCCGGCGAAAAATTTCTGCGCTAAGGGTTCTAGAATAATATGCTGAATTCATGGTTACAATTTGCGCACTGGATAAAAACTTTTCCTGTATAGTTTGTATAATGATCTTCCTATACGACTCCCAGTAGTACCTACATACTTTTCATCATTTCTTTCTATTGTTATTTGCACAGAGACTGCTAAACCAAGCGTGAAAAGAAACTGTCAACATACAAACATCACTTACTAACTATCGAGCCAGCTTTATCAACAAAATCTTTCTCAATACTAATGGAAACCAGGAAAACAAATACAATGGAACTTGGTAAAACAAAGGTCTAAAGTAAAGAACAAACGGCACAACTCCACAAAACGGGCGGAAATAACCAGAGGACATTGTTAGGAGTTCAAGCCAATGCGGTGATTGTAGGAAAATGAAAATAGTTCAGGAATGTAGGTTGAAGACAGTCTAGAGGTCCTCGATTATTATTAAATCCTGGTTTATTTTTTATTTTTAGCTTGGATTGAAGTTACTATTATTTAAATGAAATTAGTGTTTCTTGAGCTGGTTGATGCTAAGACAAAATACTATGAGAGAAATTAATTGTTAAGAAAATTGAGATCCTCCGTCAATTTTTTGCCTTATAGCCGTTTCATACAAGTCTCAAAATATAACTATGGAGCAATTTAAATTGGTAGTAAATTTGCAAAAAAAAAAAAAATTTTTTTCTAACTTTATTATAGGAAGAATCAGATACACTAATAATACCTACAGCATCGCTTGCGTAGTTTGATATAAAATGTATGTAGCCAAAGAACACAGTAAGTAATTAAAATTGTTTTATAATAAAAGTTTAACATGATTAAATAACAAGCAATAAATAGACAGAAACATTGTCATTCTTATTAAACAAGATAGAATAAGTACAGACGTGAGAAAAACAACCATGTTCGTGACAAAATTGAAAACCGATATTTTTCCCATGAAAATGAATTATATTTCAGTCACTTCTAACCCAACACCACTACCAAAATACATGGAGAATTCATAACAAAACAGCAAGACAGTAGAAACGTTTCCAATCAGTAAATGGAACCACAATAAGTTCCAAGTGCTGTTAAGGTGCATATGTCACCTTTAGCGCAAAGTTTCGGCGTTCCAATGGCTGAACCTTCTCGATTCACCACTGGGATAAGGTAGCGGGCATAGTTATAGTGCAATTGAAATCCGAAAGCTGACTTTATAAATCGTGTTTTTCAAAAAAAAAATAGAATTATATTATTTTAGTGTTTGCTTGTGTATTGCATTTAAGAAAGCCAGATAATAATAAAAAATGAGTGCAAAATAAATAAATAAGTTATAAATATCTTGAATATTTTTCATTTTGTGTTTTTAGTATTAAAAGTAACATTAAGGGCCGATTTTACCTAAGTCTGATATCTTTTATCCGTAGAGTAAAATTTACGTCTGACAATTCTACTATGGAAGGTCTGTCAAAAATTCAAAATTTATTCTCAGGATAAGACTATTAATCTAATTATAAAAGTTTGGTGAAATTCGCCCTAAGTCGTAAAGAATCGTGTTGATAATTTTATTACAATATTGTACGAAGTCGTGTAACAACAAAATGTTTACGAAATTCTTTGAATTGTTTCCAATCAGAGTATGAATGGAACCACAATAAGTTCCAAGTGCTGGTTAAGTTACATACATGTGTCACCTTTAGCACAAAGTTTTAGCGTTCCAATGGGTGGATCTTCCCGATTCTCCCACCCTCATGGATAAGGTAGCGGTCTTAGTTACGGTGCAATTGACATTTGGAAGCAACCTTTCGATATCATGGTTAAAAAAAAAATGTAGTGTTTTGGCTTGTAGAGCTACCTATATTATATTGTTGCGCGGTTACCACTAGCGCCATCTAGTATCGAATAGCAGAATTTATAGAGTCAAGATCACTCTAGAAATTTCGATGCTAGAACTTTCTAGAACTATCTACATCCGTGACAAAAAAAATACTTTTATTGTGAATTTTAAAACTAACATTAATAGTTAAATATTGTTTTTTTTATAATATTGTTGTACGAAGCCGAAAGCCAATAATATTTTAAACTATGTTCTAATTTTAGTGTTTTAAAATGATTTCCGTAGTTTAGGAGGACGGCGCATTTGTTTTTTGGATAAGCTCTCCACTTTTGGTTTATTTTTTGCGAGAACTCCAAAAGTCCATCGTTGTAGAAAACGTTTTATTAATTTCCTGACTTTCAGGTAAAAAACTTTTAAAAACCAAATATTTTACAATCACGAAATTATAGAGTACCATTTAACGTAAGTAAATTAATTCAAAGACACATTAACACGTAAGACGTTGGTTAGATTACAAACACATACAATATGCTTGAGGTAAACTAATACTATTCCACCTTCCAAGTGTTGATAATTCATAACCTCTCCCGCTTGCTCCTAAATCGGATAATAAAGCTTAACTATGGGAAACGTTATACCGTATGGAGTATTATGACTAGGCATCCAGTATGGTGTTCTATATACAGCATGTATCAGAAAGGTGTGGATTCATATTTAGACCATCAGACTGAACAATTTTTGACATGAGGGCAACATTGTTTTCGTTTATTATATTTTAATTAGCCTACTCTGTCTCGCTTCTGAGTAAAGGCCTCCACTAAATCGTTCCAGGCCTCCTTTTCTAGGCCCGCCTCAATCAAACCCTTGCAATAAGCGTTTACCGACTCGCCACCTATTCCTGGGTCGGCGTCGGCGGCGCCGTCCATCCTCAGGTACCCACCGTGTGGAGACTATTGCCTAGCGGTCACTGTGCATGCATGAGGCTGGCGTCCTCCTCCCAGTCCCATTACAGTCTGGCAGCCTTTTGCCAACGCAGCTCCCGCTTTGCGCTTTTCCCGTTTTGGAGCGCAGCGTAGTGTTTCGTATTCTGTCGGTTCGTTTAATGCCTAAAATCCTGCGTTCTCCATTGCTCGTTGTAAACCCCTAGGCAAAACTTTTGCGACTCGGTGAACGAGCAGGTCTGAGCAAAATAACCTATCAACATTGCAATTGCAAAAAAAAAAATCTGTTGACACATACAAAACAGTAATACTAGATCCAAATGTATGGGACAGCTAATATTTTTCTCGCGATTTCGATGTTGGTCCCTTGAATAAAGTTTTTACTTTTACGGCTTGTTCCACACCGTTTACATTAACACCCGTTTCTGATACACGCTGTATAAAGGAATTTCTTGGAAGGGCAGCATAATCAGCCTATGATGGGACAGAGGCTACCTCTTTATGAGAGGGAGTGGGGTATAATCCACCATGCGGGTCCAGTGTGGGTTATTAGATGGCACATGTCTTAGAATTTTTGGTTTTGGTCATACCATTTCCCCACGATATTTTCCAGAGCAGTGGTGATGACTGACTAACTAAAACCCACCCGTGTTCCCTCAGTTGCCTGTGTGCCAGGGGAAACGGTATCTATTTCGAACAACCCGCACCCTGGCACGCATCGGCCCTTGCGGAGCCGTCGTTCACCCTGCGACGAGTCAACACAGTGGCCCCGCCGGCTACCACTTTTCGGCTGCAGGGGATAGGGAGAGCGGCCAAGGCTATACTGACACTCCTCTTCTCCTGCGGCTTCACCGTGTCCGTCATCAAACGGTGGCGGCCCCGTCCTGGCCACGGAAGGGAAGAGCGCTACTCAAATGCACCGGCACTCCTCCTCTGCCGCAGCCTGTGACGCTCAGCCGCGATGCCTCCCATTCAAGATCACAGCCCACCTCAGTTGCGATACACCTCACCGAAACCTACCCTTTTTGGCAGCGACGTCGTCAGCTTTGAGGCAAAAGCCCTGACGAGCGGACCCACCTTTGGGTTCCTCTTGGCTTCACCGTGGGTGGGAGACCACGGCTACTGAGCCACCCGCAACGAGAATGCGGGACCTCACTCGGGGGGTTTCAGCGTGATTGAGTAACAAACTGTCACGTCCTAGAAATCTTTTTAAAATGGATAAATTTATATATCTATATAAATAAAAAGAGAAGTCCTGACTGACTGACTGATTGACTGACTCATCAACGCCCAGCCCAAACCCTTGGGTCTAGAAAGCTGAAATTTTGCACAGCGGTTCCCTTTATAATGTAGACAAGGAATGAGGAAGGATTTTTCGAAATTCAACCCCTAAGGGAGTTAAATAGGGGATGGAATTTCCGCGCGGGCGAAGCCGTTGGCAAAAGCTAGTTTAATTATAATTTCTTCTGTCTAGCTCCATATTTCAGTTTCATTACATAATCAAGTAAACGCGAATAGCAAAACTGTTCCCGCTCCTGGGTACAATAAAAAACAAGACACAGTTACTATGACTTCCTTTTATATCAGAAGTTATGCAACAGCGTTCCCTCGCGAACGATTAATATCATACAATAGTCGTAGTTACGAGGTCATACTTTAGAACTTGGCTCCAATTAAAAAAGAAAAAAAAAACGATCTTTATACAGAAATTTTATGACAAAACATTACGCCTGTATTCCTTGAAAGATAAGCAGAGGTTTACCCACCTAGATTTTGCCAGTTATGTACTTAGAAATCTCATGTAATAGGGGTGAGCGAGGGTGATCTCATGTAATATTATCTTCAACCGGGTACAGACAAAGAGATTCTGGGCTCCTAATTATAAGCTAGAGATACGAAATCAAATAAAACTTTACCCGGATCAGGAATGGACTTTGACTTAGAAATGAAAAAGAATCGTCGCTACTAAAACCTCACCCGAATCTAGCGGCTGATTTCTTTCCCGCATTTATGAAAACGTAATGAGCCTATGTGAAATGTGTAAGACTGGCAACAGTTAATTCTTGGAGAACTTTTAAAAAGATAACATAAATGATTCACTCACATGAATTAAAACGAAAATCACTTTTGAATCGAAAGGCAGTATTCACGTTATAAGCGCACTGACAGACAAACAAAAAGACGATGTGCTTTAAATGAACGGGAATTACTTGGATTCTGTACGTACTGTCCGAAATTTTTTACAGACCACCAAAATTAAACCGAGAGAGACGAAATCAAACCGAGAGAAGGAATCAAGACGAAAAAAATTGACGTGTTTAAAATAGTTACTACTAAAACCTCATCTGAATCTAGCGGGTCATCTCTTTCCCCCCTCTATTAGACCATATTGAGCCTCTAAGAAATGTGTAAAATTGCCTTCAGTAGGACTCAATGGGAACTTTTGAAAGTATAACATAAGTGATTCACTCACATGAATTAAAACAAACAACATAATTTTTTAGTTGGAAAGCAGTTTTATAGTCAAACAGAAAGACGATGTATTATATATGAACGGGAATTCGTTCTGTTCTGTACTGGCCAAAACCTTTTACAGACCACCAAAATCAAATCGAAAGAAGAAATCAAAAGGAGCAAAAAATCGATGTTTTAAAAATAGTCGTCACTAAAACCTCACCTGAATCTAGCGGCTGCTCTCTTTCCCGCCTTTATTGGACCGTATTGAGGCTCTGTGAAATGTGTAAAATTGCCAACAGTAGGATTCTAGGGGAACTTTTGAAACGAGTTTGCTAAGAACGGAAGCCAAAGAAAACTAAACATCGGAATGGAAGCGTTCCTCTCGTAATGTTTGACGGCGAAACTTTTTGTGGTTAAATTTGAGAGTTTTACTGGGATTGTCTTGGACGTTGACATGCATTTAACTGAGTGTTGGTATTGAACGAAAATGTGTACAATATCGATGTCGATACTCAGGTTTTTTTTTTAAATTTGCTGTTCGTAACTGCTATTTTTAAATCGGTATTTATGAGTATATCCGTTATAAAAACTGGGAATTTCCAAAAATAAGAGACAAATATTACTTATACTAAAAACATATAAATTTATAAGGCTCTTTAAAAAAAACGGTGAGAAGAGAAAAAAGACCGTACATCTTATACGGTGCCTAATCAGTGATTACCACCCAAGATTGGGCAGAAAATGAATGTATTCTTAGCTACTTTACTTTTATACTAACTTAACTAAAACGAATAAACTAAAATAGGGCGTCGAAAAATTCATCTGTATCGCTGTCAACGGTTACCCAAGAGACTGGCGGCATTGCCACGTTGTATAGCAATGCTCAGTCTCTGGCCAAGGTAAAAACCAGCCCTTGAGTCACGAGAAGTGTCAACCAGCCGTTTCGAGATTTCCTTATAGAGAGCATGAGCAATCAGACCCCGCGGCCCGAGGGTTTCAACACCAAACGGATCAAAGATATAATTACCAATAAGGTGGTTATACTTTCACCGCTTAAGGTTTTCCGCTGCCGCAGCGGCAGCGCCAGCACAGCCCATCAAGCCAGGAAGATAGGATGGCGCAAGAGTATCGACACACGTTGCATCCCACACTAAAGGCCTGCCCATCTTCCATGGGAATAAAGACATGCCGTCCGGTCTCATGCCATCGTCGCGTGCCAAGCCGTTGGGTTCTAATACAGCTGGAATGCTGACGGTGACAAGAGCTCGTTGGATGATGTCGTTAATGTTCACGTGTCGTGCTTAGCGACCCACACTTCGGCTGCAAGACAGGACGTGGTGTCCGAGACTGTTGACAACTTCGCCGCAGGGACAGCGATGAGGAGAACAACACGGAGCTCTTAGTCGTAGGGAAGCAGCGAGGTGGAAAGTAGTGTCGTCGAACAAAGTGCCAATGCCACAGCCAGCAGACGCGCACGCTCTGCAGTAGTAGTAGAAGTGTTCAGTAAATTGCCTTGTACAACGCTGCAGAGCGGCTCATCAATAAGGGCGTAGTTACTAAACAGGGCACTCTGACCATTTATGGGTTAGTTTAGTACTATGACAAACCGCGCGAGTGAAGCGAGTGTTGCCGCGGCAGTGGCCAGCGAGCGCCACATCTAAGTTGGTCGCAGTGACTTGGATATTATTATTTTTAGGGCCCCGAAAAACGTATTATTGGATAGTAAAAGAATTGAATTTGATTCCACACTTGGAAAACAAACGAGAAGACAAATAAGCAACAAGCACTGCATTATCTGCCATTTTCTAGATTTATTTTTGGTTTGACAACTGCTATATGCCTTATTTATCTATATTTTCAAACCCACTGGAAGATGTCTGTGACCGTTATCATTCATCATAAACATTATCGTCATATTTTGAGTTGAAGAAGAGGCGTCTTCTCCTAAGCGTCGCCACACCTCATCGGTCGATCCTAAGCCCCTAAAGAATGAGCATTTATGCAATACAGTATATCATCAATCCAAAGCAATTCAGAAGCTCCAACAATTCACATTACTATTACCAGCCTGGGCAGTAGAATTTTTACTGGCCATAACCGAAGGGTCAGTCTACAATTTTACTGAAGCTTTCCATAACCGTCGAAACTATGTGCGTTTATTAGCACTAGTATGAAGATTAAAGCTGAACCGAGTGAGGGTCAGACCTTTAATTAAGGGATCTTTAATTTGAGCTGTAGGTCGACCGGATTTATAGTGGTTGCCGAATTTCACAGATTATTTAGGGCAGGGTAGTTTCACATTTTATAACTGTTGGGTTTTGCGTTAGAGTTTTTATTTTGTAACACTTTTAAATGATATTATATCTGTAAGTAGGTTGGTACAAACACTTTTAAACGTCAATGATATTTTAAAAACCTGATGATGTCGGCGTTTCCTATCTGATTGCTCTGAGAATAAAGGCCATAAATTCAGAAGTCACAGTCTCTTTCAAGTCTAGACAAAATATTCATAAGATAATGTGAAGACCATGTAGTTGTGTCTGAAATGGTTTTTTTGAGAAATTAACCTCATAGATTGAGTGGACCTGTCCAGTCAGTGCACGCATTTGTCAGTAATCGTACAGCTCAACTCAGAACTCAGAAGCTCAATGATTTGACGAACAATACTAAAGAAAGACCACACCTGCAGAAAGCACTGAAATCACCAGATTTAACATTAAAACAAACTTAGAAAGAGAAAACCAAAATTACCTCACATTCACAATAAAGTTCCATGCTTTGTCCTAAAAACATTTTAGAAAAAACTGGTATTTGTACTTTGCCATTTCCGCAACTTATTTTGTCACCAAAGTGGCAAATACAATTTTACCTCAATAAAACTATTAGAATGAATGGTACCTACTCTATTACATCCAACAATAAGCAAACTCCAACGCAAAAAAAAAAAAACTAATCAACCCCAAACGCATAAGAATTTTATACAAACAATTTTTCATAACAACCCGAAGCAATGTTCCGGGCTGTCAGTTACAAAGTACTGACGAGGTGCGAGCCCTGGTCTCGGTTTAATCAAAGCTCTAACTTGTTCCGACAACGTCCCGCCACAGAGTATGTAGTTACAGAAGGCCGACTGCATAGAGTAAGTAAAAACTCACGCACACATAGACATAGCCACGCTTCACAAACAAACAAACGACAATTAGGCGAAGTGCGCTTGCACTAGAAGCACATTAATGTGTTCATTCATTAACCTGGAATTTAAACTTTACCTGCGATAAAGGCATGTTATGTTACTCCAGTGTTCGACAATGTACATCATAAATTAAACTTGGTCTAGTTTTGTCTCATTATTGATATTGTCTGTACGGAAACAGATTACTAAAATAAAAAGCCATTAAAAAGTTATGATCCAACAAAGATTCGTTTTTCTTGCTAATTTGACCTAACTTGTTTATGTAATAAAAAAAGAAGTGTGAAATCTCCAAAACCAAGTCGGTACTGACAAAGCTCATATATCAAAAAGTTCAATAAAACTTCTTGGTCATTGATTTATGCAGTGATATTTTCACTAACCCTGATCTTCCGAGGGACTTTTCTTATTTTTTTGCGCACCTGCTTGACTATATCTGATCCTGCATCTCACTCAATAATATTGTGCGTGTAGACTAGCGTCTAAATACTCATCACGGGTACTACCTCTGTCGGACACGAAGACTGGTGAGACAGTGTGCTTTTTAGCTAGGCCCATCAGTGAGTTCGAGCCCGCGACTAGATTCTCCTTAAAGGCAAATGCTCCCGGTGAAGCAGCGCTTTAATGTGCTTCAAGTGCTAGCGCACTTTGCCCGACTGTCATTTGTTTGCAAGTGAAGTCTGTGTGCGTGCGCCTGTTTTGGCTCCTTTTATGGAACTGGACTTCTGCTCCAATCTTTTTGTGGTCCCAGGGTAATTGTTTCAACGAAACTAGCTTTAACAGTCACCAGAGAATTAGCTGTTAAGGATTTGCTGGCGACTTGACGGATTAGCGAACATTTTAATTTTGTGCCCGTAAATTTTTGATTTCTTTGAAATTGGATGATAAAGGATAATATATCTGAACTTTTTGATGGATATTGCCTAAGGAAACATAAAGATGTGGTGCATTTGTTTTAACCACATCTTCGTTATTTAAAAGTATGCAGGTACAATTTTCTGTTTTATTTTTGCCTATTTTGACGTTTATCGAAATTTAGCTGACATTTGACACTATAATTTGAAAACATGGTAAAATCCGTATTTTTTTTAAAGAAACTTTATCCGTATTTAATAAGAAACGACCAATTGAAACTTTAGGAAACGTACACCTTGCTTCTAAAATTGTATAAGTGCCCATGTAGGTTTATGTGAAACTAGCTTTTGCCAGCGGCTTCGCACGCGCGGAATTTTCACCCCTATTTAACACCCTTAAGGGTTGAATTTCGAAAAACCCTTCTTTAATCCTTCTTTACATTATAAATGGTACCTACGTGCAAAATTTCAGCTTTCTAAGTCCAAGGGTTTGGGCTGGGCGTTGATGAGTCAGTCAGGACTTTTCTTTTTATTAATGTAGATAAGATAAAATATTTTAAATTTGGTTTGGATTTTATGAAGCATTCATGAGCACTGAGACAAATAAATGAAGAGCCTTCACAAAATAAACATAATTTTATGTCAGCACGTATGTTTTGAAGAACCAGACAGATACTTAAATTTAAGATTACTCAGTTGTAAAAGTTTTATTAAAGTTTCATATGTGTCTTTCTTTAAAATTGCGTGTAGCAGTGACTGTTTTCTGCGTCAAAGTTAATGAAATGCTCATGACAGACGACCGTGGTCTAAGTTATATAATGCTGAGACAGTTCGAAAGCTATTAAGTAGGATTAAGTGAACTTTGAATTCGATTTTGAAGTTAATGAATGAAGAAAATTAATAATTTGTAAATGAATCCTACTTCTTACTATCCTACCAATGTTATCATAAATACATTATAATATTATTGATCGAAAATTAAAATAGTAAGGTCCTAATAAAATAGACGAAAGATAGTTGCATGAACAATTATAATTTGACCCTTGTATTTCATCGCAAATAATTTTGTCATTAGTCTAATTATTTGGTACTAAATAACATGGGTTACGGTTATGGTTAACAGTGGTTACGGCCGCGGCTCCAGTGGTTACGGCTGCGACTTACGAGTTGTAGGTCGTGAGTTCGAACCCCGACAGGCGCTTTACTTTGTGTAAATTATCTCATCACCATTGCTCTCAAAACGGTGAAGGAAAACATCGTGAGGAAACCAGCATGTCCTAGAACCAAACATTCGAAGACATGTGACATCTACCAACCCGCACTGGGCCCGCGTGGTGGATTACGGCCCAATCCCTCTCACCGAGAGGAGGCCTGTGTCCCAGCAGAGGGAACATTATAGGCTGATGATGATGAAATAACATGGAGTGTGTTAGTAAATTTTGTGAAGTAAAAGCCTGTTACCAGGAAAACAAAAACTGCAGCATCATTTCTATATTTTACTTGCATTGTTTTATAGCTAGGCAAAAACTTCCAAATCCTTCTTGGAATTATTTTACCGCGCCACCTCGAATCAGCCTTCACGGTAGGCGTCCAGCACCCTAATTGCGTAACTTACGATTGATCATAATTGGTTTCGTCTTCACAGTTAAACAATATTCATTGCGTTATTTATGTTGTCGAACAGACACATTTTTCGAACATATGAAGCAATGGTTTAAAAATTCGTTTCAAAACGATACAGATTATGATGAATCGTGAGTTACGCAATTAGGGTGCTGGTCATCACGCCATCTTTTTCTAGGCTGGCTTCGCCAGCGCTGTCCATCTTCAAGCACCTATTGTATGGAGACTTTTGCTCTATTTCTATTACTTTGTAATTTTACATTACTGCTCATACAGAACAAATTTATTTTATAACTATTATTAATTTGAATAGTGTACATATAACAAAGAATATTCTATTCTATTCTACGAAGCCCGATACTCTGACACCAATCTTACCAAGTGGTATCGTATTATCGAGTAACTGGGTTGTGGAGGTCAGCTAAAGGCAGTCGCTCCATGTGAAATATTGATATTCAACTGCATCTGATTTAACTGGAAGCCGACCCCAACATAATTGGGAAAAGGCTAGGCAGATGATGATTCCATTCTATTCTACGAAATTTACACCATCAAACCATGCAGGACCATCAACAGCCACTGTGTAACTGGCCCAATTCCTCATATTTCCTGATTTACACAAAGACGCACAGTAATTGTTTTAGTTCTCCCTTCGCAGTTTGACATGTAATTACGACTGGATAGCCCTGTTTGTTGTTCTATGCAAATACTGTGTTCCCCTCTGTGTCAATAGAGAGTTAGAGATTTGTTATTGTGACCTTGTTGTGTTCCGGGCTTATTTGGTTTATTAATGTTTAGTTTGTTAGGTATTTCATAGGGTTTGCCTTGTTACTGAAGTTTTCTATCGGGCTTATGGCGGTTACCAAGGGTTCGGTCACTTCAATAATCAGCCTATACTGTTGCCACTGTTTAGAGCCTGCGTTTGTGTTAGGAAGTGGGCCGTTCATAATCCACCACGTGTAGCCAGTGTTGGTTAGTGGAAGTAACATAGTGTAGCTGCTAGCTGCAAACATCAAGACATCCGTACGCTGGCACAACGAACGCTCAACTGACGATCGCTTCTTTTTTTTTGGGAATGGCATCTCGAAGTTGACCTTGAGAGGCCGTGACTTCTTAACCGGACTTTCCTGTGAAGGCAATTTTAGTGAAACTAAAAGCCTCCAGCCAGGGCATAAAACCTACTTAGTCTTAAGCAACTGCATGCTGAGGGCACCCACTGTGGGGTACGGGGCTCGGCTCAGGGCGTCACTGGTGGGGGGGGGGGGACAGCAAGTGGGGACAGGCTGGATCAAAGTATTTTCATTATTATTAACAATCGGGGAATTTAACTCTACTGGCTCAGCTGCGGCGCGGGCTGGCGCTTCAAAGAGCAAGAGACGGTCGGGGACTGACGATCGCGTGGAGCCACGGAATATTTATATGTTTGGCACACTGCGCACGAGCAATGCGTCGTCACGCACCACGTGTAACAAAACTATATTATTCTCCTATTGGTTAATTTATTTTAGTTATAAACGCAACACGGTAGTGCGTGTTGCGTTTATAACTAAAATAAATTATAAATAGATAATAATTTCAGCTTTAAGTCTGTACATACATATTTTTAATATGACAATACCTACAATTTACAATCTTTTGGAGTTTTACTATAACACCTACCAAGCGCTACAATAGTAAATCTTCGATATTGATTCGAAGTCATGCACCTGCATGCGTTTTGTTGTTGTTGAATGGACCAAATTTGCATTGTTCCTTATGGGATGGAAGAAGAAATATGAAAATCCAATTACTTGTAGTTTAGCAAAAAAAAAAAACGATCTAGTCATCTAACTTATTTCGTATCCGCCAATCCTGTCTATTCAAGTTAAAGTACATAAAGACCGGACAGTAATTGGATGGGTCAACAACTTTATTCGATAGCGTTCTACTCGCCTCGTTCTCCGAGAGCATAAGTGGATTGAACTCTGTTTGGATGTTTTCTCCAAGTCCATGACAAGTTTCTTCATTGTATTTGGTATTATGTTTTGCAATATGTAAGACGCTGTCTTTGACCGCATCATTGCTTCACATCAAAAGAGACCGTGGTGAAGCCCAAGTCTGCAAAAGAAAATACAATTTAACATAAAAATATACAAGCTAATTTTTAGTATATGCGAAACCCGAAACACGTGTCTAGTAATCTTATGTAAAGAATCTATGTACAAAATTTCAAAGCTGTATCATGAAAAACACAAAGTTATCACCTTGTTATGTTACCTAGTTGTCTACAGAAACATGGTCACCATAGGCACCACGCGCCGCCCGCGCGTCCAGCGTGGTTTGTGCTCATTGATAATAATTAGGCAGTAGGTACCTAACCGTCTGACAATTGTTTTGTAAATATATGGTGATAAATAAAATAATTTAATTTTTTTGGGAAAAAATATAACACGGTGTAAAAACTATTGGAATCGATTCAGTTCCTTATTCTGAACAAACTATATCCAGGTTTCGCTTACTAAAAATAATGTTGTATACGTTATAAAGCTATTGGAAAGCAGATTTTTAGTAAAAAGGTATCTTGTCTCCTACCATAGATCTCCTTAACGTGGGATTAATAAATAGAAATGGCTACTAAATAGGAATCCGAGATTACTAGAATGATTAGCAATTCCATTGAAATAATGAGGTTAATGTGTTTGTAATGGCCGCGACTTACGGGTTGTGTAGGTCATGGGTTCAAACCCAGACGCATAATTTCATCACCACTGCTCTTAAAACGGTGAAGGAAAATATTGTGAGGAAACCGGCATTTCCTAGAACCAAAATATTCGAAGACATGCGACATCCACCACTGGGCCGGCATGGTGGATTATGTCCCACATCTTCTCACAGAAATGAGACCTGTGTCCCAGCAGTGGGAACATTAAAGGCTAATTATGTATGTGATGTTATCTAATAAGTTTTATACCAAAGTTGTACTAAAAGAAATTCAAAACATCTGTGCTAAAACGAAACACCGTTTTTTCATCTCACATAATTTCTAAGATGACTAATTTCTCAAACTTCTAACTAAAAAACGAACAAAGCAAATAATCAAACTGTTGAACGGTTGACTGCTGTACGATAACTATTTTTTATTAAAACCGTGAAATGTTGTGGAGTTCTTTGTTCCAGCCGATGTGATTTGAATTCAATAAACGGCACCGACTCAGATCGTTTTCCATGGAAATGAAGGGAGTCACTTTTATTTTGTGCGAAAAAGAATAATTCTATTGGCAGGTAATCGTTCCAGAGATTGGAGGTAGATATTAAAATTCCACTAGGAAGCTTTTCAAGCATCCGATAGCTTTGCCATTTTCATTGTTGGAAAATTTATGCTCAATTTTTTTGTTTTTTTTTTTTTATTTACATTTTTTGCTCTTTTCGTTTTGCTGGGAGTGAGCGATTGGTAGTGAGAATTTTAAATAAGACAATTCTGAACGTTATTCAGTTTGCTATTTATGAAGGAAATGCATATCTTTCTCCTATACGAGTACTGCGAGTTTTGAGGCAATTCACAGCGACCTAAAGGTGACAAGCTTACTTAAGATAAGTCGTCATAATAATATAGTATTCCCACAGCTGGGTCACAGGACTCCTTTCTTCAAGAGGGAGTGGGTCTACCACGCGGATCCAGTGCGGGTTGGTATATGCCACATGTCTTAGAATTTTCGGTTATAGGACATGCCGGTTTCCTCAAAATGTTTTGCTTCACCGTTTTGTAGACTTAAGACCAGTGATAATTACCAATTAAAACCATATCATTCGATTCAGTTAAGTTATGGTTGGCTATACATCAAAAAAACATCCTCAACTCGCACTAGAATCACAATACCTCGCATTCTATTGAACATTCGTAATATGTCAGGCCAGCTCAAGGTAAGTGTTACTACCGATAACGTGCGGTTTAGTATACAGGGCGGTCTTTCCTATAACATGTAGTGAACCTATCTCAGAGGTATTAGAGATCTATCTTTCTACCTATTTACTCAGTGATATCTGCCTGCTGGGCTTTTCCCACACGTCTTTCCATTACCGTGGATAGCCAGTCCGGTAGAAGCCAAGTTCTTCCCTCCATCTTCGTCTTGAATTACCGCGATTTTTTCTAGCACTCAATGGGACACAAGTAGTGGTTATTTTAGCTCAAAGCTCATCGGACATTGAAGATAGCAGTTAAAAATCTGGAAATGTAGGTATTAAAAATTTCATTCATTCCAACGTCCTTGCATGATCACGCGTGAACAGTAATAATATCTCGATCAAACAGAGAAACTGAATGGCCAAACAAAGGCCGCTGATTTAAACACGCAGAACTTACTGTATCAGATGCAAATCAACATAATTCAGGCTTTCATGAAAATCCAATTGAATTTGTCCATTTTAATAAGTTTAATTAATAGATAGGGGTGAATTGTGCCGCCTTTTACGTTATGAATTGACGTATTTGCATATTCCGTACTATTGATGTATGCTTTTTGATTTAATTAACCTGATATTACCATATTTGGGGCACTATCAATTCTATAAGTTATGGATATATTGGTGACGTATTTCCATTATAATAGCGTTTCTGAAATTCTGATAAAATCAGGACAATACAAACGTGAGCTTATCAACATTTCACGAATAAAATTAGTATTGTTTACGGTTTAAAAAATAGTTTAGAACTTATTATTCTTAGGAAAGAAGGAACAGGAACAATATCGGCAACCATAATTGTGATCATCGGAAATCAATAATTCGTTTCTTGAAATCGAACTATTGATTTCCCGGTTAAACTGAGTGTAGTAGAAGGTACAGCTTTAAAGAAAAAGTAAGCGCTTCAGGAATCATCGTCTACCTTCAGAAATATGACTGCGCGATAGTGAGATCTAATACAGAGCTGTTATAACCATAGAAATAGTTGCCTATTTTGTATTATCATGTTAACAAAAGTCACCCAAAGGGAAATAGAGAGGGCTATGCTCGGAGTTTCCCTACGTGATCGAATCAGGAATGAAGAGATCCGCAGGAGAACCAAGGCAACCGACATAGCCCGAAGAATTGCCAAACTTAAGTGGCAGTGGGCAGGGCACATTGCTCACAGACCAGATGACCGATGGGGCTGAAAGGTTCTGGAGTGGCGACCGGGTATCGGAACACGTAGCGTTGGAAGGCCTCCCACAAGATGGACCGATGACCTTGTGAAGGCCGCAGGAATCCACTGGATGCGAGAAGCGCAGAACCGGTCGAAGTGGAGGATCTTGGGGGAGGCCTATGCCGAGCCGTGGACGTCTTTCGGCTGTAACAATAATAATCATGATATTAACAAAATAGTAGATTATTGTTCATCGCAATTCCATAACCTTTTGAGTGACAAATTAGGTAACCTAACAGATGGAAAAGTTCATACAAACGTCCAATGATAGGTGCACTACCAAATCGCGTTAGAAGACATATAAATTAGATACATTTATACTGTGAAGGGCCTCTCACGTCAACGTTCGTTCTAATTCAGAAATACGAAGATAACAGAAGTGCATAATAACTTTGGAAAGCTGTACCCCACCTCATCGTCACGCACTTTTTTCGCAAAACCGGAAGGCGACCT
Organism: Polymixis flavicincta; assembly: GCA_949987655.1. Lineage (NCBI taxonomy): Eukaryota > Metazoa > Arthropoda > Insecta > Lepidoptera > Noctuidae > Polymixis > Polymixis flavicincta. Next base: position 23,741,754 of record OX465181.1, on the reverse strand, counting down.
CTGTCGACGCGACACCGCATTCCGGTTCACTGAACAAAAAGTGACATGTGAACGCGATGATCGCGTTTCCGCTTGACAATCGCTAGCTACTGCGTTTTCTCCTGTCATGGTAACTGCTCATCATGAGTTCTTAGGTGGGAGTGTAGGAAATTTTAAAATGCATAAATAGTTGTGTATTTATGTGTGTGTGAGACTACTTACACTTTCGAGGAATACAGTGGGTGAATACAAAGACAATATTTCCCTTTAATTCCATCTTCACAGCAATGTTAGTCCTCCTTCATCTAACAGTATGATCTAACAACAAATCAAACTACTGTGGGCCTTGTATTGACATTGTTATTCTGTTTATGTTGCTCCAACTCCCTGTTATTCTCTAAACATCAATAAGGAGTTGCTAATTTCAGTTTGCGGCAATAGTTTCTAGTATTTACTCAAAATCATTGCGGAGTATTGACATGGTGGTAGAATTTGTTGAATAAAGTTAGTAGTAGTAGTCCATTGTTCACCGAGGGGTAAAAGTGACCGATTACTAACAAGGGTGTAGTTTGAAGCCCGAGGCTTAGACGAGGGCCTTAGGTAATACACATGAGTCGTACTTTCTTCCAAGTTATATATAGTACTTTATACTATACCTACCTACGAAAAAAACCTTCCTCATACAAAAACCAAAATTCAGCGATCCTTTTTTAAATCCATGTGATATCGGACTTATTTAATGTTCAGCAAAAGGACGTGGCCAGTATCAATTTGCGCTTGGTGATAAAAAGTTTATTTTGCCATTGCATTATATGAGGTTAGCTTAATTGATTGATGAAATTGACCTTGGTTAAAAAAAAAAAAAACTAAGCAGGCACAATTCGAGTCCGCACCGTTTGTTTTCGTGAAAACGTTATACAAGATATTTTTACTTAGGGTTTGTTAAAAAAAGTTCGTATGGTTCCCGAAACAGCTGTAGCCGTTGTATGCGCCTGTCAGAATAATGGGGATATATACATTTATAAGTGTGTACATTTAACCTTTAGCTGCCGACCTGGTCTAAACGTAGCACTTACGCCGACGTGACGACTGAGAGACGTCAAACTTTAAATACTGAAATAAAATGTGTATTTGCATGCTAGATTTTTCTATTTTATAAATTAAAAAGATTGGTGTTTGAGGTAACAAACTACAGAATTAAAAAAAAATACACGCTATTTTTCAGGTAAAATCAACATTTATTCGAGAGATCACAATTATTTGGCACTAAATTTTAAGGACTTACTTCAGTCTCGTTTTTCTTTAAAATTAAGTAATTAACAAAAAATGAACTTAAAATATGTTATCTTCTATAAACTATTATCAAAATAAAACGTAAATCTTGCTGCTTAGTTAAAAAATAAAAATAATGACAGCCCTCGAATATTTGGTACATTCACTACGTACGTTTGCAGTCAATGCATATTTGTAGGCAGCAAGTAAGGCACATTGGTTTCTTGCATTTGCAGCAACAGTACTTCGTTCGCCTTTTCAACCGACTGGGACAGATTGCACATGTCTTTCTAAAACCTGAACTTGGATTCTGATAAGTTTTTGGTGGTGGAGGCTCGGGCATATCGGCGGGTCCAATAACTCGCTCGATACTTAGCTGCGGCTAAGTATCGAGCGAGATTCTCGTGGGATCCTATCATTGTAGACACGTAATTTCATTTCCGGGAGGACTAATTCACGTGCCAGCATGAGTAAAAATCGGCCACGACCGATGTCGTCCTTGTTTGTGCACTTGTTGTACAATACATAAGTATTAACACCGCTCATATCTATCAACCTGTAAAACAAAGTCATACCGCAGTCATACAGCCAACGTTGAGTTCTTCAAGAGCACGAGTAATTCGAGCATTTCTTGTCCACCTCATCCACCCCTCCTTTTGTCTTGTTATAGTAAATTATCATAATATGCTTATTAGTTGCAGAATCAGTCTCTTTGATATGGTGCATAGACGACACCAGTAAAACAGCTTTTTTAGGCTTAATTTGCAGGTTATTTCCGCTCACTTGACGTGATGTTTCTCCTTTTAGGCATTCTGCAATTAAAAGTATAATTTTAAAGCCGATGTGACGTCAATCAGACACTATAAGCTACCACACATGAATACCGAGGTGACGACCAAGAGACGTACGAAATTTAGTACATAAACACCGTACTTACGTCTGTGAGACGTCTATCGCTTCAATACGGAGACGTGTGCACTCGCTGCAGGCGCAGCGTCGACTGATGGGTTGCGACACGGAGGGAGGAAGGTAGCGGGAAGGGCGAAGCTGAAGGTGGCGTGATTTTAGAAATATTTGAAAATTAAAAGTTAGTACGTCTGTGAGACGTATAGGTCGGTAGTTAAAGGTTAAAACAATTATCAAGCTTTGAATATCAGAATGGTTACTGCTTATTTACTGTATATGCAGGTTCTTATGAATATGGTTTGTAGGGAAAGGATTTCATGAAGTAAAGCACAAAAAGACAAGACCAGACATTTATTTCAGTTAGGCTTGTCAATATTGAATCAGAAAGCTAGTCGTCCGTTCCAAAACTAGGTCTTCATGGAGAAGAAGGACAAGAAACTCCATGGAAACAGTATTGAAGTATTTCATCAACACATCTCTTACATTACTATGAATTATTATTTTCCTACATACATTTAATTTCAACTCTTGGACCATTGTCCAAGAGAACTTAGAATTATTATAACATTGCTATTACATTATTACAATAGCTAGGAATAGAACATGAATATGATTGTTATGATTTAAAACATTAGGAAAACCGACTATAATATAACTTGTACAACAACATTTTTATAATAAGCAATAATTATTATATAATATCAAATTACTTAACTTACATGACATCTGGTTGATTTATTCCACACAACAACGGCACTAGGACTAACCTCCTGAACATCTACCAAGCAACTGACCCAATAACGTTATTTTTAATCCTTTTTATAACTTCCCAATGTCAATTTACATTAAACAACTACCGCCATTTTGAACAAGCTACAGAACGTCACACATTTGGCTTAATAACTTCTAACACAGATTAATAAACAAAGGTTATGTAGTAAAACCGTTAGAAAACATTTTATGGTAATTAAGCAATTTAATAAGAACTGATTCGTAATTTAAGACACTTAAAAGTAAACTGCCAGTATTGTGCTAGTCAATTGAATCAGTCTATTTATTATTTTAAGTAATACTAGAAAACCCAAATATATTACAAGTATAATTAAATACTACGTAATCATTTATAGTAACAACATCCAAGTTATTTTCACAAATTGAGACCGTTATTTTTGTAAACTAGTCAAACTAGGTACTTCTGCACTTGTTCAAGGCTTCGTCAACGTGACAAATGACATTATCTACCAAACAATAATAGATTATCAAAATGAACAATCTAACACGGCCAGACTGACAAGTACTTCGTTCTCGAAGTACCTATGAATCCACCGTCTCACAAAAACAACAGCACTTGATAGTTGACCAGTTAAACTTACACATTATATAAAAGTATCAAATCAAAACCTAAGGTAAAGTATATTTAAACAGGTGTTATTAAAAACTACTTAATCATTATAGATTTAAGTAATTTTTGCAAGTCAATACATTTATTTCCTGTGAATACTATCTTGTCAAATTAGGTAGGTACCTCAAGGCCTCGTTAATGTGACCGATGTCATTATCCAACAAACAATACTTATTATAATATCAAAATGAATGATCGAACACGGCCAGACTGAAAATACTTCGTCCTCGAAGTACCTATTAATCCTCCTTCTCACTAAAACGACAGAACTTAATAGTGACCAATACAACAAAAATTTATACATTGTTTCTCATTTTATGTGCTCCGGGCATATAACAATTTATCTGTCTACATATTGATACAGTTTTTTGTTTTTACCTCCCTAATGTCGTATAAACATTTAACAATTTTGTCATAACTATTAACGTAAGGGTATAATTAAGTTCACAAAAGAATTGTTATAGCAACAATTCAGTAAGTCATTCATGTTTAACAGCTGCATCGCAGCAATGACTAGTGATCATGAAAATAATTCGAATAATTCATCGTTCGGTCAATCTGACAATATTATTGAACACTATTCAATAAACACATTTTCTATTAACAATTTCATACATTTTTGACATGGCCACTCCGAACAATACTTTTACATTGGAAGTAATAACTTTTAATAACACCTAACAAGAAACCAAAGTATAGTGAATTATTTCAAACAAGTTAATCTTAAGGAAAATCTTAGTTTTGTACATGGGTGGTACTCGGGTGGTGCCCTATATAATGTGAAGTAGCTCAATTTTGTATTATGTTAAATTTAATAGCTCAATTTTTTAAAATTATTAATTTTACAAACATAGTTTTAAATTTTGTTTTTTTACTAACAAGTTATGGAATGTAATAATGAATTCTGAATTAAAATAATTAATAATAATAATAACCATGTGATGCTCACTACTTTGAAAAAATCATAATGAATTAGTTCTAGCAAAAGTGTGTTTTTATTCACTTCTACTTAATTGGCTGTCAGTATCACATACCATTCTTTATTTATTGTTTGTTTTAGCTGTAAGTCATCTATAGGTAATTAATTAATAAAAAAAAGAAGCCACGCCCTCCAATAAATTTCAGCAAGTGGTGTTGGCGACTTTGGACCGGAGTAGATGGAGAATGACTGTCCGCTCATCCAATGACCACGATCTTCAGTAATGAGGGACTCATTGAATTACCTTTACGACGATAAATAAAGTACCAACTATTTATTCCGACTTTCTGCTAAGACTTGATACTTTAATTTATCTATTCTGTAATAATCTATACCAATAAGATTAACAAAGAGGAAAGATTTGATTGTTTATTTTTTGTTTGTTTGTTTGCATTGAATAGGGTCCGAAATTACTAAATCTATTTGAAAAATTATTTCACTGTTGGGAAGCTACACTATTCCTGGGTGATATAGGCTATATTTTATCCCCGTATTCCCACGGGAACGGGAACTACGCGGGTGAAACCGCGGAGCGCTGCTAGTTCAACAATAATTTCCAATTTCACGATAGAACAGCTTTACCGATTCAGCATTTTATATTTGTTTGTAAAGTCAATTAGCGCAGAATTATATTCAGCCATCATTTGATATTTCAGACCGAATTAATAACGTGACACCGTAAGCGTCATTTGTTTTTAAATATTTTATTTTTAATTCATAAAATAGCCAGGTTTTTGAAAATAAAAGATTTGGGTGATTTTAACTCGACAGTAAAGGTACGTACTATTTCGATTGGTGTTATGTAAATTAATAAAAAAAATTATGCGATAATCTGCTCAGTACCGTATTTTTAAGAGGTGTGATACATCTTGATTTGAAAAGAAAAGAATTTGTAAACTGAAGAAGAATAACAAATCACACCGTACCGAAAAAAAAAACAATGTATAGTAAAAGCACATCCAAACCAATATTACAATTTAAATTCACTATACGTTGGTCTATTAAGATAAAAGAATTATCCATCATCCTAATATACAATCCATGTCCAATTATCCATGTACCGTTTGAACGTTCGGTCAAACTGAAATGCACCAAAATCATCATCACAATGTCAATAAATCTGAAAATAACCTTTCACAGCCATGCTGAACTGTACTTGTCTCAAAAGCAATAACGGGAATATTTATATTGTTCTCATTGGTCTATGACCCAAGTGATGTTAAGGCCCCACCTGCTGTACGTGAGTTAGTTAACACCAGGCCTGTGACCCCAGCAGCAATTATTTCATTGGTCTATGACCCAAGTGATGTTAAGGCCCCACCTGCTGTACGTGAGTTAGTTAACACCAGGCCTATGACCCCAGCAGCAATTATTCCATTAGTCTATGACCCAAGTGATGTTAAGGCCCCACCTGCTGTACGTGAGTTAGTTAACACCAGGCCTATGACCCCAGCAGCAATAATTCCATTGGTCTATGACCCAAGTGATGTTAAGGCCCCACCTGCTGTACGTGAGTTAGTTAACACCAGGCCTATGACCCCAGCAGCAATAATTCCATTGGTCTATGACCCAAGTGATGTTAAGGCCCCACCTGCTGTACGTGAGTTAGTTAACACCAGGCCTATGACCCCAGCAGCAATTATTCCATTAGTCTATGACCCAAGTGATGTTAAGGCCCCACCTGCTGTACGTGAGTTAGTTAACACCAGGCCTATGACCCCAGCAGCAATTATTCCATTAGTCTATGACCCAAGTGATGTTAAGGCCCCACCTGCTGTACGTGAGTTAGTTAACACCAGGCCTATGACCCCAGCAGCAATTATTCCATTGATTTCACAATAAAATCAACCTCTAAATTGCAACTTATCAAAGTCAAAGTCAACGTCAAAATCAAAGTCAAAGTCAAAGCATTTATTTCAAAGGCACTTAAAAGGCACTTTTGAACGTCAGTTGTACCATTTGCATTTTTTTAGTTGGTTCATTTCAGTTTAACCAAACTAAGTTATTAAGTTTTTCTGTCTCTCAAGTCTCATCGCTGTGAGCATTGGAAATTGAAATCGAATATAACACAATTTCATAATTATGTCTTTCAATAAAAATCTTTAAAGCTAATTTTTAAAAATCATAAAATAATACAAACGTCATGAGGAAATAGAAAGAAAATTGCATTAAGTACATACTCTACTAAAGTCATAAAAAAGTATAACTATAAATTCGGGGTTTATTACCACATTCGAAAATATTTTTACCATTCTTATTCCGTTATGCAATTATTAAAAAAAAAATGAACTACCTTAGGCATACACAGCTGTTCATGACACGTTTCAGAGGCTACTACTGAATACGCTAGAAAGTATCAACAACTTTAAAATCCATAGTGTAATCAAATTGATTTTAGTGCCACTTTAATTTCAGGTGAGTCGTGGCGCAATTTGAAATTCATCAAATCGAGTTTTACGTGTAGGTACTAAGTATTTTTTTCTTTTTTTTTTTACTTCTCATTTCTGGAAATTAATTAGCAAACGTAGATTAGATGGTTGTATTTTTTTTTTATCATGACAAGGAGAAAGACAAATTAAATTGCATTTAGCATCTTTAAACTTATGAAGTTAACTGATTTAATCAATTTATTTACCCGGTAACCTAATCACAAGTGTTTATTGTACAAAGCAATTAGTTAGGTATTTATCACGGAATAAAGTAACTTTGTTCTTGTATCATTTAAGAATGTCAAAATTACTATTTTGCTTCCTCTCTCTTTCCTCAAACTATTGTATCCTCTGATTTTCTTTTAAAGTAATTGGTTCAATTGTACATAAGTAATTAACAGTAAAAACATACTAATAAATGCTCGATAAATAATAGAAATGATATTAAAGTATTTCGCAATACTTAATATTTCAATTTATCATCGTATCCATTTGTAAATATTAAACAGCCTCTAAGGGCCTTACCAACTTAAGCTACTTCTTATTCCTGGAAAGCTTCCCGACACTTCTCACAGCAGCTGAGGTTCCAGTCTCGAAGCTCACATAGTAACTTGCAGCTCCGCAGCTCCGATGTCAGGGGCAGCGGGATGTCATCATTATGGTGCGAGTGAAGTCAGCGTCCCGCCAACGGTTTCCAAAATATCGTCAGCAGCTCGAACATTGATCATGAAAATAGCAAAATAAAATGCATTAGTAAGTGGTTTTAAAAGGCCAGAGAACTATCCCACTTCTGATGTCAGAATAATGGGGATATATACATTTATAAGTGTGTACATTTAAAACAATTATCAAGCTTTGAATATCAGAATGGTTACTGCTTATTTACTGTATATGCAGGTTCTTATGAATATGGTTTGTAGGGAAAGGATTTCATGAAGTAAAGCACAAAAAGACAAGACCAGACATTTATTTCAGTTAGGCTTGTCAATATTGAATCAGAAAGCTAGTCGTCCGTTCCAAAACTAGGTCTTCATGGAGAAGAAGGACAAGAAACTCCATGGAAACAGTATTGAAGTATTTCATCAACACATCTCTTACATTACTATGAATTATTATTTTCCTACATACATTTAATTTCAACTCTTGGACCATTGTCCAAGAGAACTTAGAATTATTATAACATTGCTATTACATTATTACAATAGCTAGGAATAGAACATGAATATGATTGTTATGATTTAAAACATTAGGAAAACCGACTATAATATAACTTGTACAACAACATTTTTATAATAAGCAATAATTATTATATAATATCAAATTACTTAACTTACATGACATCTGGTTGATTTATTCCACACAACAACGGCACTAGGACTAACCTCCTGAACATCTACCAAGCAACTGACCCAATAACGTTATTTTTAATCCTTTTTATAACTTCCCAATGTCAATTTACATTAAACAACTACCGCCATTTTGAACAAGCTACAGAACGTCACACATTTGGCTTAATAACTTCTAACACAGATTAATAAACAAAGGTTATGTAGTAAAACCGTTAGAAAACATTTTATGGTAATTAAGCAATTTAATAAGAACTGATTCGTAATTTAAGACACTTAAAAGTAAACTGCCAGTATTGTGCTAGTCAATTGAATCAGTCTATTTATTATTTTAAGTAATACTAGAAAACCCAAATATATTACAAGTATAATTAAATACTACGTAATCATTTATAGTAACAACATCCAAGTTATTTTCACAAATTGAGACCGTTATTTTTGTAAACTAGTCAAACTAGGTACTTCTGCACTTGTTCAAGGCTTCGTCAACGTGACAAATGACATTATCTACCAAACAATAATAGATTATCAAAATGAACAATCTAACACGCCCGATACTAGATTTAGTAGGCTCATTGCATTCCATATGAAGTAAGGTTTCACTACTCATGTTTTTTTTAGTTTTGAGCAGATTTGATTTCCGTGTGTTGCCGGACGTATAAGAATAGCACCATCCCATTTCCTCCCGTGGGTGTCGTAGAAGGCGACTAAAGGACTTACTAGAGAATGGGCAGTAGCGTTCTCTATGCATTTGACCACCATGCTGCGATGCCAACCCGCCTGCCAAGCGTGGCGATTATGGCAAAGGCCCCCCCTTTTGGGGGCTTAAGTCCAGCTGTGGACGTCTTTCGCCTGATATGATGATGATGATGATGACACAGTCAATATCAGACGACATCTTAAACTATTTTTCTATTTGCACCAATTTTCTTAAGGTTTCAGGCACTGCCGCGGTACTAGATTATACGCTCATTCATTCATTTTGATAAGAGCTTTCTTAAGTTGGGACATTTTTTATTTCTGAGCATATTTACGGCCGATATGACACGATATATATGGAGTTATTTTGCTACTGTCAACTTCAAATTGTAATTTTTTTTAACTGTATTTTGGTCAATATTTTTGTTGTTTCTCTTCATGCCCTAATAGTGCTTTGTCAACTCTTGACAACTACACCAGAATCAGTGTTCTAACGTTTTTGCACTATACGAATTTGAATTTAGATTCATTATGAAAAATAGAGGGTCGCGCGCATGCGCATGCACACGCAGCGTAACGTCATAGGCAAATTATATCCCGCTTATTGTTTTTTATATGAAATCCTATCCTAACCTATCTTTTAAATGCTCAAAAATTACTCTAGCAATTATTAACCTCTCGTAATTATTAGCATTAGAAATCTTTCATGTTTTTGTTGTCGGTCAGAAATATTGTGCTTACCACCAGTACTCCACCCAGAGCGGGAGAAGTTATTTGATGATTTCCCACCCAAAAAAAAAAACCACCGGTACTCCGAGCGAAAAGACGTTTTCACGCCAAAGTCAGCTATGTTAAAGCACATGACAGATTTTTAGCTTAAACTTGTGTTAAAGTTAAAATCTCTCGTGTGCCAGTAATCACTAGCAACCAAACCGGACCGGCAATGTTTTACGAACGGCAGAATTAGGAATAGTGTTAGTAATTACTCTGAGCGAGCTCTTTACTACTGCTAATTTCAAGCTAACATAGGCTAATGTTAGTAGAATAATTACTTAGGCGCTCTGCGTAGTTATCTATCACGATGTAGCGACAATTCGCAAGAATTTATTCGCTCGAATTGGGAAATTCGACACTTTTAAGTAATGTGGGCGAAACGACAACTCCATAAATATGTATCAAGCAATTGAATTGCATTCACTTCATTGCATATACTTTTTTAGTAACCTTTTCTCATAACTTTTTTGCATACAATTGAAATCGTCCCAATTGTCTAAAGGTGCATCCACACCGAAGTAACTTTTTGTAAAGCATCATTTTTCAACACGATAACATTGAATAACTTTTTATAAGTTTTGCGGCTTTTGCTATAAATTTTTGGTATCCGTTGTTGCTCAGTACCACTTGTAGCCGTTGCTTCACAAAAAATAATTTCGGTGTGGATGCACCTTTACGTATTTCTGGAGCTAAATACAAATTCAAATGTTTATTGCTCAATACAGTACTTAATCATACATTTCTAGATATCAAGTGAATGCGCAGTCCGCTGTGTTGCATCAATTCAGCATGCAAAATTATTATTAAAATTATACCAATACAATTATACTATTTCATAAATTCACATTAATACGTTATATAATTTCATTTACTCTAAATAATACCTTATACAATGTCAGAAATTCAAATCAATATTATGTAATGCCCGAATATTTAATGTAAGTAATATCTAATAGTCAAAACACAATTGGCACTACAAATATGATCATTTTAATAAAAAGAAAATCAAAGACAAATCGGACTCAAGTGTTCACCCTAATTACATGTAACCTAATTGCATGTTGTTAGTTAGCTGAAAGTTTAAGTTTAGTTGGTAAAATACATTATTAAGTTCTTAAAATAATCTTGATTCTATTTAGGTAATTTTTACTTACGGGTTCCAGCATTAATTGAGAACCCGTCAATCATTAAGGTTCTTAAGAAATAAAGCAACCGCCGAAGATCCTTGAATGAAAGCACGCTAAACGGTTGGTCCATTTAGCGTACTTTCCGAAGCACGGATGCTCCTTGGTATGTAAGGATCCCATCCAGGGACCAACCGCGGCAAGCGTAGCTTAATCTGATCGATTGACACGTGTGGCTGTTCTAACTTAGCCACACGCTACTTTTGCCCTATATTCCATAATAAATACATACAAAGAGGAAAAACCTTGTAAAGAAATAGCAGAATACACATTTTATTTACTCACACAATTTATCCCAAGTAACAAAAAAATAAATGCAAAGTCGGATAAGTGAAATATTCGCGCTCACTGCAGTAAACTGACAAAATGAACATCACAAATAAAAAGTCGCAACATGTTCACACGGAATTATCTCTCACACAAAAAGAGAAATTCTCTAAACGTAGCGAAGCTATTGTTTCACAGAATAATGCGCAGTTGTACGAAATTATTTATGTGACCATTATGTACGACAGGTCATGCCGATAGTTCTAGCAATAACCGTGCTAACATTAATTTAAATTGAATTATTAAGTTTGTTAACGAACCTACCAATTTTAATAGAGCCCCTTTTGACAACACATGTGTGGTTCTGTATAAGACAACGATCGCAGAGGCGGAAGATGAGAGAGCTCAGTTAAAACTGGTTGTAATCCATTAGATAGGTTCTTGGTCTAGAGATTACGTCCTTAGCTGGGCCCTGATAACAAAATTGGAACCTCTTGGGCCCAATTCGGTGATTAACAGCTACATGATAGGTGTACCCCAAAAGACAGTGTTTTGGAAGTTCTAACGTAATGGGACTTATATGTCAATTTATCTTGCCCTAAGGCACTACCGGAACTGAACGCAAAAAAAATTCTAAGTCATCGTCTATAAGAGAAGTGGTGACCTTAGTCTTCAGTTGGGGATTTATAGACTTGTTTAACTTTTTGGTAAATATTTTAAAACTAGATGGCGCCAACATATCCTTGCTGACGGATCTCAAAGAAAAAAAAAAGAAAACAAACTCAGAAGTCAAAGGTCTCTGTTAAAGTTTAAAACATTATATTATGTGAGTCTAACAATGCAGGACCATGTATAAGCCTTTAGAAGAAAGAGCATGCAGCTTTGAATTGACCTGTCCCAAAAGCCTCTGCCTTCGACTTTGGAGTTAGGAACTTCTTTTAAAATCTCAGCCATGTGACATATACACCGTGATATTTTAGTTGTCTCACAAAGATGGTCCACTCAATGTATCCGACATACAAAACCTCTCGGCGCGATTAAAAATTTGTCACCGTTAATTAAGATATTAAGTACAGAGATATAAATAATGCTTTAGAATTATGAAACACCCTGTTAATAATGTTTATGTATCTCTTTGATACATAAACATTATTTACAGGGTGTTTCATAATTCTCATAAGTAGAAGATACCTATACCATGTAGTGATTATTCTTTATACTTACATTTTTGTTAACATTAACCTTGAAATTTAAGTATTCGTCCTCTCTATTTACCTTCATACTCATTTTCTGGAGGGAAATTTAGTATTTGCGTGTTACAGTAACTATTTCTTTAATATCTGTAATAAAATAAAATTTGATCTTTGTAATTTTCTATGTTGTGACATGTATGTCAAGATTTGCCAAACTGTCAGTAACTTTTTTTTTTTTTTTTTCTCATAGAGTTTCTTACTAGTCTATGAAGAATTACCTTTTGGTTTAATTATTATAAATTATTTTTATCAATATTATTAGCCGAAATATTGTATTTTATTAACTATGATTGTTTACTTCTTAATTTTAAAATTATATCTTTAAATTCTTTACACACACATGGTTGTATAATATGTGCTGGCTGATTACATGTGTCTGGCCACTGGAGGATATAATTTCAACTTTAAAATGTCCTGGAACAGCTGAAACTTGAGTATAAATAGAGGATGAAGCGCAGAAAGTGGGGCTTTTTCGACGAGATTTGATATGTGGAAAAACTAGTTATTTTTCTGTAAAGCCACTACTACTACTACTATTACTACTACTACTACGACTCTACTATTGAACTTCAGAGTTTTCTCGAGTCCCTCCTGTTCTACTGCTCATCCTACTGAGTTGCTCAGAATATCCTGGAAACGAGCACCAGAGGACAACAAGGCGCTCATACCGGATCCTGTCGTCTGACCTGAGAACCCTCCTCACGACATATCCTTCTCCCAGTGTGTGTGACCTGATACCTAAGGACTTTAGTGGGTTAGGTAATTTTTATATAACTAATTGTATTTTTATTAATCTAAATTAAAATTGTAAAATCTACTTATAATCATTTTTTTCTTTAGGTTTAAGTATGATTCGATATAACCATTACATTCCATCTCCATATCAAGGTGTTTCAAACTACTTCATACGTCTTAGTGATTTTTTTTTTTTATTCATAAAAGTTATTTTTTATTTATTTAAATGTATTGTAGTCATTGGATATATGAACTGGGCTACTGTTGTAAGACGACTAAAATGTCACGGTGTATTAAAAATGTCAGAAAAAATTACAATAACTAAAGAATTAATTTATATGACAGTTAAGGCGTACACAGCGTTGAATATTTTGCTGTCTTAAAATTTAATTAAAATTCAACTAAATTAAACAAAAATATACAAATTAAGACGGAATAGAAAACATTGCTTATATTAGATAACGCTTATGCAAAGATATAAAGTTATTCGGAACAATACTCGATACCATTTCATACAGCTTTAAGTGATGAAGGACAGAAACTATTTGTGAAATAGTTACAAATAGAGAGAGGTTGGAGTGCCTATTTCTGTCTCTGTTGGCCTTTCTGATAGTTGTGGTATTTGATCGCCAATTTCAATATTAGAACATCAGACAATTTAGGAGAGCATTTTGAAATCTTGAGATTCACTGAAATAGATGTGCACAATTAGATTTAAGCTAATTGTCTTCACGTCCGAGTAGTACACCAGGCAAAATCTCATAAGGATGCTCAGTGGAAGAGCGAAATACGTGTCAATTAGAAATAGGTTTGGGTTGAATGTGGCATCATAATGCACCAACGCATCGCACCATTTGGATGTCTATATTTTCGGGCTTTCCTGACGGTTCGTAACCCGGGAGAGGTTGTGTTTATGATTATTGAAATTGTAATTATGTAAGTAATATTGAGTTGCCAAAACTTAGAACGTTAGTGTGCAAAATTGAAAGTCCATTTACTGCGGTACTGGGCAGATGTACACTTGCACAGGAATATAAAATAGATTCCATGTAAGTATTGTGTAATTTAGCTTGTTTACTAACATATTTATTATTGTTTTTATTTTTGTCTATACTTTTAACCCTACTAACGCCTTCATTTTAAATATTTTATGGACTGTGTCTCTGAAGTAATAATTAAAACAAAATCGAAAAATGCCTAAACCTGCGTTTCAAAAATGCAGGCCCCAGTTTAAGTAAACAAAGTCCAAGAATATCGCAATTCGCCCCAAAAGCTATTTGTACGAAGTGAGGTTTAAATATTCAAACTTCGTAAGTGGTTCACTGGAAGTGACATTGGCCGTAGGAAAACCAGTAAATCATCAAAGTACTTTTAAATTAAACCAAAAACGTCTTGAAGACATTCTGAACCAAGCCTTGGTAAATTGGTCCTTTAGCGAATTTCTCTGACAAACTAACTTTAGTCAAATTAATTTAGTGGGTCTCGTCATTGTACTGAATACAAAGTTAATTTTCTTGGCGGCAACCGTAAGTATTGCACGAACAACTTTGAACAGTAACACACTAATATTCGAACTATTTCAATAATGGTTAGACATTCTGATGTTACATACGATTGGGTAATTTTAGATCTATTATATCTATTATTTCGAACTGTTTGTGCTGGCTGAATGGAGCCCAAGTTGGTTGGTTGTATAACTTCTAAATTAAGATGGGCCAGACATTAAGGCGTATAGTCGCATGATAAAAACATTATATAATTATAATGCTCAGAGATTCGTCATGCCGTGTACCTTATAACTGTGTTAGTATATAAAAGTAGGTATGTTGCAAGAAAAAGCTTAGCGTAAGCGTTAGTGATACCGTTAGTCTTTCTTCTTTATGCACGTACCAAGCCAAATAAATAACACATTCATAACACATATAACACTTCATTTGTATTTGACAATCGTCAAGAGAAAAAGAAAACATATTTGGCAAGTTCAATCAGTTTTCCAATAATTTAAGTATTTTATTTGTTATTAAGTGGTATTGAAACGATCAAAATATAACAGTATATTTCATCAGCTTATTCAAAGGAATTAATGTATGTATTTTTGCTCAAAGCTCCGGCAGGACTGTGCTAGTTGAATGCGCCAATAAATGAGCTGCCACTACATGCATTAGTTAGCACTCATACCCAGTAGTGCTGTGGTTTAACCTGAAGGCGTGTGGCCGGGCAGTTAAAGTGCTTCAGCAATTCTGGGTGGGCGTCATTTTGTACTGTACTAGGTTTTCAACCTTATTTTGTTCACCAGGCACTTTGAAAACATTTTTTTTTCTGACACGAATCTGAAACAGCTATCGTATAATCAAATTAAAAATGTGAAAGTTCGTATTTTTGAAAGTTTCTTACTGAACGGATTGGTTCGTTAAAAATTGGCACATAGATAGATTATCCTGGATTAACACAAATTGTACATTTTATCCCGGTGGTACTTTCCCGTGGGATGATTTTCGTCCTCCACGTGGTTGAAGCCGCTGGCAAAAGCTAGTTTTATAGTATAGGCGTTAGATAGGGTATGACCCCTATCTTATTTCTAAATTTAAAGAAGTAGGTCTTAAACGCCCACGAGGGAGCGTTATCGCCTACGTTGAGAACCTGTGTCTTATACAACTATGACACTTTTGTACAGAATGTTTTACGGTAGCGGACTTGATGGATGAAGGCCTTTAAAAATTTTCCTTCTAAACCTCTCTTTATAAGTGATTTCAGTCACTTATCGATAATATTCTGACCATAATTTATCATTAAAAAAAAAAAGTAGATCTTCATGTCATCTTAACAGGGTTAAATCTCATCAGAAATGTATTGTCTCATGCCATGCATACTCTACTTATGTCAAGTGAGTGGCCACTTCGTTGTTTTGACTGTAACGATTCATCCAAGCTTTACACCTAGGGACATTTATTTGCCATGTTATAGTAATTTCACAAAAGTGTCAGATGATGACAGTTGCCATTTGAATACACTTTTTTTTTCTTTTTTTTTTGTGTGCGAAATCATCAAATACCTTTTCCCACTCTGGTAAAAGTTATTTATGGAGCAGGAGGGCGTGTCAGACTTTTACTGACTAATACCCACCCGTGTTTGCGTGTTTTGTGTGTGCCAGGGGCGGCGGTATCTCTTTCGAACAACCCGCACCCCTGGCAGGCATAGGCCCTTGCGGGCCCCATCAGTTTGTGCTGACATCTCTTTGAGGCGCGCGTGGAACACAATTTGAATATACTTACAGACATTAAAGTTGGTTTTAGTCTATTTGCTAAACATTTTTTTTTCTGACTTAAATCAGTTTATATTCTCATCAGTTGCCTAAACCTCAAAGATTATTGTAACATAATATTAATTCCCTGTTCACAGTTCACACTCACCATATTTTGCAAAACCTACAATCACAAAAAATTCGCCGTCACCGCTATTTAGTCACACAGATGACGAAATAAATTGAATTTTAATTGCACGCTAAACATTTTACCTACGTTTCAAGAGGGACCGCTACATACAACTTGAAAAATAAGGAAACTGTCCTGTGTTCTGTTTTTCGCAGTTTTTTTCCTCAACAAGTAACTTAGCACGTTGATGGGAATGAAAAGTGAACTTTAATGCCATTTATTTGGGTATTTGTTGCAGTGTTTTTGGTGTAGTGTGGCACGATTTTATTCTTTGTTGAAATCGATTAACTGTGTTGTCTAAAGAGACTATGTTGGCATACATAAAGACGCATGTCATGATCCCTGCATATTTATGTGATTCCAACAAAATCATTTATTGACCATTGACTGAGACTCAGAACAGCTTGAATGACAAAAGACTTCAACACTTATATACACTTACAGTTTACATCGTGTATTTTTATTCTAAAAGATAAAAAGAACACATATTTACAAATTGAATTTCAACACAGTGAATAGGCATTTTTAAGTTGCAACATAAAACCCGGTTCTCCCATAACACCAGTTGATTATGCTACCCGGTTCTCAACCTTTCCATCTGCCCTGACCACATTCTTTATATCATCGGTTCTTTTAGACGAAGCAGGACTCTGCTTCTCCACCAGCTAGCATTTTCTCCAGCAGAAAAAGCTCAGCTTCAACTTGACATCACTGCAAAAAATACTTTTATAAGACCATAATCCAAAGCAAAATACTATTTAATTTAAATTTCAAAGTCAAAATGGCGCCTTTTCCCAAGTTCACACTACGAAAGGTGTGACACGGGCAGGTGGCCAGCTAAGTAGCTGGTCACTTCACTACAGTGCCGGCAATTTATAGCCTCTGGCGTGGACAAAAGAACGCCTAGATTTCGTAGTAATACGAGGAATGGCGTTTTAATTGCACGTACAAATAAAACGTGGGCTACTATTCACTGCAACAAAGAGTACTGATTGTGGCCGTATTTTAGGCTAATCCGAGCATATTGTTATAGCCCTATGTTATTGTAGTTATATACAAAGACGAACTTTCAGTACTTTTTAGAGCTTTAGCTGGGAAGAAGCAATGGCGCAACATACTTCTCAGCTGGAACAGCTGTTCTGGCGCGACATGATCAGTAAAAAATCTACTACTTAAGAAATGGAGTTTTATTGTATGTGATATCATAGGTACTTAAATCAGTGATAACTAAAATAATTAACAATTACCCTAAGGATAATTATAACATTTCTGATCTCCTCAAAAAATAGCTCTGGGCTTCACAGTTTATAGACGCCCAAAAAAGTCAACAATTTTAATTTCTACATTGTGATATCTTTATTATTAATATGGCAAATTTAATAATCTGTTATTCGGTATTGCCATTATTAAAGCTTAAAAGCCTGTCCGTTATGTCAGATATAAGTTTGCATCTACATAACATAATTCCGGCTATAATGGACGCTAATAACATCAACCATCGACATCCAATAATCTTGCTAAGTGTATTGGCTACTGCATGTTGTACCGATATTAAGGGCGAACGCTCACCGACGGGACAGTGCGGGACGGCAAATATTTTTTAATCCTTACTTTTATACCTATAGCAATCTTACATCGATAACATCGTCACAGAGGACTTGAGCATTTCGCGGGAAGTTCAGAACGAATCGGCAGCAGCAAGATCGTGCTTCGCTCATGTCATTGTATGCCTAAGTATCCTGCGAAAAATTTACGGCACGAAACTAGAACATTTGGCATTCCGAGGCATCCTGCGGTATTCCATTTAAAACTTTGCTATACCGTCCCGTTAGTGTGCGCTAGCCTTAATGTGTCCTTCCAGAGAAAAGGTCAAAGCTGTTAACAGACATTACTGAATAGATGCTGATGACGCATTCGAGCTAACTCGTATTTTACATTTTACTCGCGAGACATAAGTGGGTAGGTCACTCTACACTACAATAGCGTAGGATTTAATGCTCGAGGCACATGACGCCTAGATTTTGTTCGGTTGAATAGTTTTCATGTGATGAAGCGTGGGACGGTGGACGTGTGGAATTAGTTTAGGTGTTAATGATAAATTATGTTTATTTTAATCTTTGTTTCTTTTTCAAAATTCTAATTAGATAACAAAATAACAGTATTTATTTAATAATAAAATATGCCTATTAATGTTCCAATCCAAGGTAAACATATTTTGTATAGAAGAATAAATTACCGTTTTTCACCTTTTTTACTTAACATGGGATGGCAATTTCAGATCATTACACGTCGAGGTAGAAAATAAAGCGTCAGTAGATTGGGTGAAAACAAAATATGTACGAGTATGTAGTAGTTTTACATAGAAAGCTCAACAACATACTTTACTTTGACTTACTACCAGAGAACAGACAACTAATTGCGCAGACACGACGTGCACTTAGCCTTTAAACGACTGCTCATAAATGTACCTACACACCTACCTAAATGTTTCTTTTCTAATGTAACTTTACATTCTCCTGCTAAAAGCGAGGTGTAAAGATACAACGGTACATAAGCAGTGTCGGACTTAAGTGCTGGGTCACCACTTCACACGGCGTTGGTGTAAATTTATTGCCTGGAGCACTAGACTAAGAGAGCGCTAGGATTACATTTGTTGAATAATTTCCACAGTAGGGTTATTTAAAACTGAGATATGTGAGAGTTGAGTTAAAATAATGGAGATAGAATATTGTTTCTACGTTCAAGGATTTTTTTTTGTGGGAATGGGTATCTCTCAAACATGACAGGTTTCATTTTGATGTACCATGATGGCTTCTTGAGGTATTTTACACATCGTGATAGTGTGCTTTTTAAGTTAATCTAAAATGGCACAGACGGAAAACTACGTCGGGAAACCTCGACGTGGAATCTTTCTGGACGTGATCTCCTCGAAACTATCCAAAGCAAGGGTAGTGATTACTGGCCGCTTTTTCTCTGTTTCAGAAAAGCGTTTAATCTGCAATGGGATATTTGGCCAGTACTTTATAATGGACTAGAGGACCAATTAACCGCCTCGTTGATAGTGGTCGCAAGCACGACTGCTGAGCGCGGAGTCTTCGGTTTAGAAGTTTACGAGTGTGATACTCCCGTGCTTCGGAAAGAACGTTAAGTCGTTAGTCTTACGGCTGATCTCTCTCCGGTCGCTTAGGATTACCGTCCCATTGGTCTATGAGGGAAGAGAGAGTACCTACATCTGTGTCTGCGCACATATATGTACACTATAATACCGCGTAACATGGCACGAGGAAGACACGTGGCGACTTACGCGGTACTATTGAAATACGCGTCTACGCCATGTGCCATGTTACGCGTAAAATCTTATATTGAAAAAGTATCGCAAATGATTTTATTCGAAACAAAAAATTATTGAAGCACGAACATTTTCTCAACCATATTCATATCGACATCAACTAACGAAAGGAAAGGGAACTCGGAAAATGTAAAGTGCCATTTTAAAATAGTATTTCATTTTGTACAATGGAATCAATTGTTAAAAACGTATTTACTTGTAATAAAGCGTGCTTTACTTGTCCGTAACAGCGTCAGTTTTAACGCTTAATAAAATTAAAGCTCCTTTATTTCAATGCTACAGTAATCCTACAACATTTTATTACGCAATTATGTGTTCTGTTTGGTTTTGTGTTGAAAAAAAGACACGTGTAACAGGAATTAAAATAATATGGGGAAAGTTCAAGGTTTTATACGGCTCACAACTAAATAATAACAATCTCATGGTACGATCCAAGGTTAATCTGTGCTTACCGAGTTAGGTCTGTGGATGGGTGACCATCCATACAGAGACCCTTTCGTCCTCGGAAAGCCGTTGGTCCCAACTATCATACGTAGATCTTTAGCTGTCGTTAAGGGTAGTCAAAAGCCCAAGTCTGAAAACCAGTCTCACTAAAAGATATCGTGGTACTAGGTATTGACTGAGTTGTGGAGTTCAGATAGACAGTCACTCTATGTACAGTAGCCCCCACTAATGGTGCCCCAATCTCAAAAAGCAATAGATTGACACTTCGCTTTAACTTACGACCTTCTTATAATAAGCAATTTCTATAGGCTATAATACTATAGACACACACACTCTCATACGTTTACGAATGAATGTATTTCCTAAATTCAACCGTTAAAGCAAATGGCATGATAGCTGAGCGGTTACTGCACTTGATTTTCGCGTTTGAGCGCAGCGAGTCGCGGTTTCGAATCCCACTCGCTGTGTGATAGTCTTTTTATTGTTTTAAAAATCACTTTTGAGTATAGTTTCTTGTTCTGTTCGTCGTATTCACTAAACTCGTAAAACTTTATCATTATACCCACAGAAACCTAAATAAAATTAAATGATTTACGACTCATTCACCGCGACTTATAGAACGGTGTTGGTTGATATTGTGTGCTAGTGACGTGTGTTTCATCTATTAGCGTTCTTCTAATTCATTTTAAAATGTAAGCAAATTTAAATATAGAAATGAAAGCGAATATTATTGCGCTGCATAAAAGTGGACTTAATACCTATGTGATGAAACCGGACTGAGTGTGAGTATTATGATTTAAATATTTTATTAAACATTTATTTAATTAAAGTATAACTGCTGATCCTTGTAGTTATTTTAAAACGTTTTATAAATATCATAATGTCTAAATAGAATAAAAATATAAAATTTCGATGTAAATTTATTTCCTAGATTATAGAACGATGAAAATAACATTATACTTCATATTTATGTGAAATTGCCCTTTTAAATAATTTTGTTTCTAAATAGTAGGTAATACATAAAGTGTGTATTTTGCTTAGTAGCCTAACATCACCCCTTTTTTGTTTTAGTGAAATACTGTGAGTCGGTGGGTGAAAAGATACGAGGAAGGCGGTAGCCTTGCCCGTGGAAAGCAAAGTGGAAGACCCCAGCTCCTATAACAGGCACACGTTCAGCGAATTTGAAACAAGTGGTTTCAAAACGACAAGACATTTTGCCGAATTATTCGACACATCTTTACGAACCGTGCGCCGTGCACTCAACGCAGAAGGTTCAAGGCATCATCGAAAACTAGCTCGAGAATCTGCTCAAAAAACATAGTAGTATAGAAAAAACATTAACAATAAGTTATAAATTACAAATATTTATTTATTTTAGTAATATTCAAATAATATTTTGTCTTATCCGTAATCTGGATTATTTTGAGGTTTAGTTTCAATCTTCTTTTCGGAATGAAAATGAACACTTAAGCTATAACCTCTTTAAGTCCTATTAAATACGATTTGTTAACTTTGAGGTTTGAGTTAAAACGAACTCACTCGCAGTAGATTATAAGTAGTACTACTGAGTCATTTAATTGTATTGTGACAACTTGTCTGCATTTGTTACTTTTACGTGGGTAGATTTTTGTAGAATATTGTGATTTATTTAGAGTACCGACACACAGTAGTAATCAGCACAATATTATTATATTACTAAGATACAATAGCCTGATTATCATAGTTCACCAACTAGCTTATTTACTTCAATAAATTGTTCTTTATGAGAAAATAAACTGTTTTAACAAGAAGTTATTATTAGTTATTTTTATACATTCTTCATGAAGTTATAACGAATAAACGTTTTGTAATCATTTATTATTGTTAAACCTTTATTTAAATAATAATACGAGTAAAAAAAAAAAATGTTACATTATTATTCTGGTATATTAATAAATCGAATAATAAAAGAACAGATGAAGATGATTGTTGAAAAGAAAAATTAAAGCTTCATCGCGAGATTTGAACCCAGACCTATGAGTTTCTTAATCCAAGACGATACGCTGCACGCTACCGGAACCCTAATTATACAAGTTAATTTTAGCAATGGTATGAACCGACCAAGGTCATGTCTGTGCGTCGCCGACGGTATGTATAAAATACAGAACGCATGTGTGTGAGTGCAGCGGTGAGCGTTCTGTGTTAATACATCACTTATACACACAGCTGTAGGTACGGCCTGGACCGCCACTTCATAGCAATATAGCCCTTAGTATGCGACTGCTATTGTGAATCTTGATAGTACAATACTAGCATTCAGCTGTATCCGGTTAGACTGGAAGGCGATCCCCCACATAATAGGCAAAAGGCTAGGCACATTGATTGGGCTGTGGCCTAGATTCCGTATGTGGTAAGGCCTGGAAACTAGAGAGCTGTGAAAACGTGTTCCTGACTCAAAATCATATAATTAATTAAAACAAATAATTCCGTTCAGCCAAATAGTCAGATAAATTTACCAAGACTAAGTGACGCTTACCACTTCTGCACAATTTAAAGCATAAGGGTGATGTTGCACTTGCATAAAGTACCTACCCGAAAAATATTTATTCGTAATTCTGCATTGATGTTTTTAAGCACTATAATTAGCTGCAATCATAGTCTAATTGCATTTTACGCATCGCAATTCTTCTACCGCTTTGAACTATCTTTTAAATTGTTTCATCCCCGCATAGTCCCATAAACGATTACAAAAACAAACAAATAAATAAAATCCGCCATATTTTTAAGAAACCTGCTAGTTTATTGGACAGAACGTTCGGTCGCCGGCCAACCAACATGGCATTCAACGCATGATATATGATGGCAAGCTAACTGCGCGGAAGTTCCACATTTGTATGGGAAGTCGTAATTTTATGTGTCCCAGTGCCTACACAGAATAAATATTATGATAGTGTTTCGTTGTAAAAAAATCAATAAAACTGTCTGTACGAATTTCCTTTGATGTTTTTGTCCTGATTGTTCCTTTAATGTTTTGAAACGTGCTTTTGATTGGGCAATCAGTGTCGTTCCTTAAATAAAAATACAGGTATGAGGAACAGGATGTACATATTCACTCATCTTCTATTAAAAAGGGAGGATTCTTCGACTAGACGGGTTGTGTATGGTGGGTAACTGCCCTATGTTTTTTTTTTTTTGGCAGTGACATGTCGCAGTTCAACCTATGAGGTTTTCTTCTGCTTAACTGGGCTCACCTGTGATAATATAATAAAAAACTAGAGTGACTACTCGCTAAGGGCACCCACTGTGGGGTATGGACCTCGGCTTAGGGGATCGCTGGTAGAGGGCAGCAAGGGACAAACTGAATTGCATTGATTATATTATTATTAGGGAACATACTATATCCTACAGGCTCAGCGATGCGGGCTGGCTCGAGCAAAAGACGGGACGGACATTGAACGGAATGTCACGACGAGCGTCGGCGGCGAGGATGGAAGGATCGCGGTTTGCGATAGTGTACCCTGAGGGTGCTGGTGAGCATAATCTCCTGGAAAAGAATTGTAGCGTCGTCAAGAATAGTAAGAGTATGCCTCGGTCGTCGAATCTTACTAATACGGGAGGGTGTAGCGGGGGCTGCCACGATCAGGGGATTGGGCGGTTTCACAGCTAAGTCGAAGAAAGAGTTGGCGAGGCGTTTCATGAACCGCTGGATAGTGGGTATTCTGAGATCCAAATGGAGATTCTCGTTTCGGACATAGAAGGGGGCTCCCGTGACCTTTCTAAGGAAACAGTTCTGGAGGATCTACATCCTATGGATGTGATGGGATTTAGCGTGCGCGAAGACGACGCCAGCATAAGTCTTGATAGGGAGCGTATGACCGCGGTGTAGATACGCAATTTGCATCTAAGGGACAATTTGCTACGAGCGGTCAGTACGAAGTAGAGCCTACCAAGAGCGAAAGCGGTGCGAGAACGAGCCGTCTTTATTTACTCCTTGAAGGTTAGTTGATGGTCGGATCACTCCTAAGCACTTGGCTTGCTTCTCCCAAGGGATCGGCTTACTGTATAGTGTTCGGACAGACGTCGGGACGGTGTATATATGATGCTATTTGCGCAGTAAACTCTGCTTTCACGATGCAGGATTTTGCATGACGTCAGTATGATGCGTAGTTCGCACGTAGTATTGTAGATGTCGCTACAAATAAATATATACAACTTCTTTAAAAAATAAGAGATATTCAGAATTGTGTGTAAGTGTGAATTTTATGTAACGATTTTAGCAAAATTGATGATTTTGTAATGATTTAATTGAATTCAATGATTTTAAAATAGCGGAAACCATTATCAACTGCTTTCAAGAACCCTTCGAGGACAACCGATATACACCTGAATACATGGAATTTATTAGATTGAACTTAAATAAACATGTTAAGCATTCGGTGACGATGACGCGAGTTCCATGATTTTTGTTCACCCAAAAAGTGCTCAACGCGCCTAAAGAAGTTGTCACTTCAAAAACTATAATGAAGTAGGCACCTCCTAAAGTAATTTGAGTGTTTCCACAGCTCCCACAATAACAATTCGAAAATAATACAGTAAAATCTGACCAAAATAATTCCCAAAAACACGTAACGATCTTGTTAGGCTTACACATAAAAATAAAGATAACAATACGGTCACAAATGTACCAAATAATACAGTTATTAAGCATAGCTCTTAGCAATAAAAGCGTGGAACGAGTCACGTACTTACAATCAAGTGAAATTGAACACCTAGAGGTCCTGGCCTAGACTAGAAGAATGCTGGTTGTGGTTAGATTAAGTGGACGTGCGTGATCTTGTGGTCGGAGATATTTTAGGTATGTTATAATGGTTGTTAGTAGATTAATTATCTATACTAATAATAATATAATATAATAAAGAGGAAAGTAATATATAAGAATATAATAAAAAGAGGAAAGATTTGATTGATTGTTTGCATTGATTAGGCTCCGAAACTACAGAACCGATTTGAAAAATTATTTCACTGTTGGGAAGCTACACTATCCCCAGGTGACACAGGCTATATTTTATTCCCGTATTCCCACGGGAACGGGAACTACGCGGGTGAAACCGTAGAGCGCTGCTAGTGTTATATAATGTTATTATCGTTTAGGGCATTACTACTAACACCACGCTACACTACTGCAAGGTATCCGGGATCCTTATTTTCTAAGACACTATTAATCAGAATCCCAACCATTTTGATAGTTTTTGCTAATCCGTTGCTTCATGTGTCTGCTTAATAACGTAAATAACGCAATTAATGGTCAAAATGTAAACTATCCTTACTGTTAGGCAAAGTTACCCTGCGGGACATCGACGCGCAGAATCAAATCATGAATTCAGCACATGATTTTAGATACCCTAGAAAATTAATGTTTCGCCAAGAAAAAATCTGCCGTTTAGTACTCACCTACGCGGTCAAAATGAATGGCAGACCAATAACTAAAACGCAGGCGGGTTTTTTTTTTTTTTTGGTTGGAAAATCATCAAATAACTTCTCCCGCTCTGGGTGGAGCAGGAGGGCGTGTCAGACTTTTACTGACTAAAACCCACCCGTGTTCCTTCATTAGCCCGTATGCCAGGGGCTGTGGTATCTCTTTCAAACGAACCCGCACACCTGACAGGCATCGGCCCTTGCGGGCCCCATCATTTTTGTGCTGACATCTCTTTGAGGCGCGCGTGGAACACAACGCGCCGTCGACTTGGGCTTGGTCCTTACCGGACAGCGAGCTACCCATTACTCGCCGTCCGCAAGCCCATGCCTACGGTGGCCGGAAATCGGCCTGGGATTCCCGACGCCCAGGGCGTCTCCGTATCCTGCGGCGGCTAGGGTCGCGAGGGCGCATATGCTGCCTCTCCCTCACGTGCGCCGCCTCCCTCTTCGCGAGCATCACTGCTTCGCTGAAGGAGGTGACGGCTCCCCATGCCCTCTCGCTCCGTACCATGGCCTGGACCAGGGCCGGACGCGAGAGATCGCCGCTGCCGATCGCCTCCACGAGGACACGGCGGTGCTCCGCCCAAGCAGGGCAGACCGCCACCGTGTGCTCCACCGTGTCCTCAGGGCGATCTTCGCAGTGGAAACACCCGGGCGTTTCCTCCCGCCCTATCCGAAACAGGAACCTCCCGAAACAACCGTGTCCGGTGAGGACCTGCGTCAGGCGGAAGGTGAGGACGCCATGCCGCCTCTCAAACCACTCCTCAAAGAGGGGACTTACCGCCGCAATCGTGGCGTGCCCAAAACGCAGGCGGGTTTGGAATCATGTATTGCATTCATTGTAATATTGTTGGTTATGCGTCGATGTCCCTTCCAACTTGTATACTCTCTGCCAGGGGTGCGGTTTGTTCTGCCAGAGGTGCGGGTTGTTCGAAAGAGATACCGCGGCCCCTGGCACACAGGCAACTGAGGACACGGATGGGTTTTAGTCAGTAAATTGAGTCGAGTTATTTTGAAAAGAGTTGCAGCTGTGAAGTTTTTTGCCTGTTTTTTTTTCTACTCCATAGGAAACGACAAATTGGAATCGTTCCCCAAGCTTCTGTCGTTTCATAAGGTCCCATGTGGGTTTAAAAATATTTAAATAAATTTAAAAAGAGTACTATTTTTTAAATATTTCATAGCTATGAGGCAAATCTCGTAATTTTAAGATTGTCTGATCCCAGTCCCAATCTGTCAAAAATGCCCCGAGTTTCCCTACATTTTTGACAAGTTTTTGTCATTTGATTATTGAGACTGGGACTAGATTTTGAAAGTTTTAAAATTAACCTGTAATGTGAAACGACGTATGATATACTAGTTTACTAGTGAAATATCAATCACAAATTCGGAATACTACTATTGTCACTTTTCCTGACTGTGAGATCCGCAGTCACCTTTTCGACCACTAGACCAACGAGCTATTCACCTTTACACAAATCCACTAAACTCGATTTAAACAAAAGAATCCAATCCTTGTATCTAATCTATATATTAAAAGAAAGTCGTGTTAGTTATGTAGGTATGGTACGTGTGTGAAGGTGAAGAGGTAGAAATAAGTCCGAAGTAGGTATAGATGAAGAAAGAACAGTTTATTTCACAGACACAGGTTACAGTTCACAACACACGAGAGTTACACAAAGAAGAAGGAGTAATAGAAATGTATAGATAGCAGAGAACAGAATGAAAGCACAGGAAGTTATGTTTTATAATATTATGCGAAATGGTAAGGCGGTAGCTATATGCAAGCGCAGTGATTGTACTCGTCAGGTAGCACAAGTCATCGCCGCACAGCGGGTCGCGTGCGTGAGCGAGACACTAATAGATTTAGGTGCCGTCTCGCTCATGCTCACGGTGTGTGTGTGACGTATGCGGCCGATCGGTTCGAGCTAAGACAATGAACGCGTCATAGCGCTCGGCTACCTGATAACAAAATCTCTACTAACAGAAAAGATAGATTTGTCTGTTGATTGTTAATATGTATATAAATTATTGTTTATTTTATTTTAACTAATGTAGGTTAACATAAATGTAAATATTAAATAAAAGTAGGTCACTACATCACCCCCTTCCAGAGACCGTCAAGGGCGATAATAGTCGGGAAATTTAACGCGACGTCCTGATCGCGTCGTCCTGATGACGCTGTCGTCAGTGGAAGGTAAGTTCTGGGTATCCGCATTGGGTGTGTGGTGATGAGTGTTAGGGTTGGATGATGACTGTGGTGTGTTATGATGAATGTTAGTGGTAGGTGATGAGCATGGTGTGCTGTCAGGGTCACGCAGTATGTAGGCCGGCTTAATGCGGTCTATGGATACGGTAACCGGTTTACCTTTTACCAATAATTTAAACACCTTGTCACCTCTTTGTATGACCTCATGAGGACCAGAGTATGCCGGTTTCAGGCCACCACCAGCAGTGCAGTCCCTAAGGAACACATGAGTGGATGAGGATAAATCCTTGTAAATGAATGTCTTAAATTTGCTGTTATGCCTAGCTGCTGGTGATGGTTGCAGATTCCTGACAATATTTCGGAGCCTCGACAAATAATCCGATGTGTCAACGGTCTCGTCGGCCTGAGGATCGAGAAATTCACCTGGAAGGCGCAATGGTTGACCATAAACAAGTTCGGCAGCAGAAGCCCGAGCGTCTTCTTTGTAAGCGCTGCGAACACCTAACAAGACTAGTGGAAGAGATTCCACCCAACTGTCGTTTGCGTGGCAGGTGATTGCTGCTTTAAGTTGACGGTGAAATCTTTCCACCAGTCCGTTACAGGCCGGATGGTATGCCGTTGTTCGGCGATGTTGGAAACCAGCAATTGAAGACAGGCATTTGAAAAGTGCTGATTCGAATTGCCTGCCTCTATCGGTTACAATATCCGACGGGCATCCGAAACGAGCAATCCAGCCGTTCAGTAGAGCCTTTGCCACTGTTTCTGCAGTAATGTCGGCTAGTGGTATTGCCTCAGGCCATCGTGTAAAACGATCAACGGCGGTGAGACAACAGCGAAAACCTTGACACAGTGGCAAAGGTCCCACGAGGTCAATGTGGATAAATTCAAACCTTGATTGAGGTAGTTTGAAGGTACCTGGTGGAGCAAAGACATGCCGTGTGGTCTTTGAACGCTGGCAAGCCAAGCATGAACGTACCCATTCGCGGCAGTCTTTCCTTACACCAGGCCAAACATATCGGTCAGCAACTAACCGGGACGACGCTGTGGAACCTGGGTGACTCAAGGAGTGCAGGCTGGTAAAAATTAACCTGCGCAATTCCTTGGGCACAAACGGTCTTGAAGTGGGGCCACTGACGTCACAGTATAGCTGCTTCTCCGAACCGGGTATCCTTACTTGTTGCAGGCGTAAAGAAGTTTCTCCAGCCAGGAGTTGCTTCAGTTCCGGATCCTCAAGTTGAGCTGCCGCGATCCTTTCAGCGGGCACAGGTTGAGTAATCTCCTCAACGCGTGAGAGGGTATCCGCCACGACATTGTTCTTACCAGAAATATGCCTGATGTCCGTTGTAAACTGGGCTATGAGGTCCAGGTGACGGAACTGCCGTGGGGAGCAATTCTCTTTACGAGAATGGAAGGCGTAAGTGAGGGGCTTGTGGTCTGTGTAAATCACAAAGTCACGAGCCTCCAACATGTGCCTGAAGTACTTCACACTCTCGTAAATGGCGAGCAGCTCACGGTCGTAAGGAGAGTACTTAACCTGTGCTGGACTCAACTTACGTGAAAAGAACGCTAAAGGCTCCCATGCCCCTGCGTTCAGCTGCTGCAAAACCGCGCCGATAGCCTTATCGGAAGCATCCGTGACCAACGCTAAATTAGCGCTGCAATCAGGATGAGCCAATAGTGCTGCTTGACAAAGACCGTCCTTGCAGTTCTGGAACGCCTCGTGCTCCTCAGGTGAAAAATTGACTGGGTGAGAACCCTTAACAGAACCTGTGAGGAGAGCATTTAAAGGTGCCTGGTAGTTAGCTGCACCTGGGATGAACCTACGGTAAAAGTTGAGCATCCCGAGGAATCTACGCAGCTCTTTGACGGTCTTGGGCGCTGGAAAATGTTGAATAGCCTCGACCTTGGAAGGCAATGGTTTGGTGCCCTTGGCTGAGATGTGGTAGCCCAAGAAGTTGACTTCAGCTACTCCGAAGATGCACTTAGCACTGTTGATGACCATACCGTAATCTCTGAGCCTGGTGAAAAGCTGACGCAGGTGGAGCTCGTGAGTTTTGTGGTCTTTCGAGTATACTAAAAAATCGTCCAAATAGGCGTATGTAAAATCCAGACCCCTGAGCATTTCATCCACGAAGCGCTGAAACGTCTGTCCGGCATTTCGAAGACCGAACGTCATGTACGGGAATTCGAAAAGACCGAACGGCGTCGTGATTGCAGTCTTCGGAATGTCATCTGGATGCACAGGAATTTGGTTGTAAGCTTTCACAAGGTCAATTTGGGAGAATACGGTACAGCCAGACAGGCTATGGGCAAAATCTTGTATGTGCCGGATGGGGTACTGGTCAGGAATGGTCCGCGCGTTCAACATCCTGTAATCGCCGCAGGGGCGCCAACCGTCGTTTTTCTTAGGCGCTAGGTGGAGGGGCGACGACCACGGTGACTCAGACGAGCGACAGGTGCCACACTGCAACATGGCGTCAAACTCGTCTTTGGCGATCTTTAATTTGTCAGGCGCCAATCTACGCGGTGAACTAAATACTGGGGGCCCTGGTGTGGTACGAATATGGTGTAATGTGTTGTGTTTAGGAGTGCGGTGTATACCAGGTGGGCGGGTAATGTCAGGAAACTCCTGTAGTATGTGGGTGTATGCGGAATCACCAAGACTTACTTTCACCGAAGAAACATCATCAGAACGACGGACAGGCGAAGCCGGGGTGGTAAGCGTTGTATGGTTGTCGATAAGGCGTTGATTCCTGCAATCCACAACTAAATTATAAAAAGACAAAAAATCCACGCCTATTATCGCCTTTGTTACATCTGCGACAATAAATCGCCAAGTGAAGTCGCGGCGCAACCCTAGATTTAGAGTTATATTTATAAAACCATAAGTTAGTATCGGTGTTCCGTTAGCCGCACATAACTGGTAGGTGGTCTTCTCTACGCGTCTTGATAGTGCCGATCGGGGGTAGACACAGAGGTCGCTACCGGTGTCGACCAAAAACTGCACTTTGGACTTACGATCGGTGACGAATAAGCGACCAGCACTCGGACAATCATCGGTCGCCATCACTGATTGCCCCGCGCATTTCCCGATGTAGCATAGTCGCACGGTTTCACGCACTTCTTCGCTCGATCCCCGAATTTTTGATGGTACCAGCACTGCGGGAACCTTCTGTAGCTGGATTCCGATCTGGTCGAACCTGAGCGATGGGGCGTACGACTACGGGACCGTCCTCTTGGGCGAGACAATCGCTCAACCTTATCCGCCAGCTTCTCCATCTGTCTGGTCAGAGCAGCGATCTCGGAATGCATGTTAGCTGGATTATTCGACGGTGCTGCATTCGTGATGGCAGATGTTGATGCCACCTGGGTGCCGACGACGTCATGGATCCGGTCCGCCAGCTCAGCTAGTTCAGTCAAATCGGTCTTGGACTGTGACGCTACGATCGCCTGGGTACTTGCGGGTAGGCGGCTTGTCCATATAGTCCGCAAAAACTCCTTCGGTACACCTGGACCAGCTAGGTTGAGAAGGTGACGGTAAAACTGGGAAGGCTTTCGGTCACCCAGCTCTTCGTGCATGAGGAGCTGCTTCACCTTTTTGTCACGCGATGCCGAAAGCCTTTTTATAAGCTCACCTTTAAGCTTCTCGTATTTTCCGGTGGGTGGCGGGTGTTCGATGATATCTTCGACCTCTGATGCGTATTGTGAGTCCAAGTTCCCTGTCACATAATAGAACTTAGTCTCATCCGACTTGATGTTGGCCAGGATAAATTGCGCTTCCATTTGAGCGAACCATAATCCCGGCTTCTCTGGGTAGAACGGCGGTATCCGCACGCCCACTCGAAAACTTTCCGCTGCCATATTGCCGACATCTTGGCTTTCGCGCGCTTTGTCCTCGGCCATCCTCGTGCTCTTGATAGGGGTCACCAATGTAGGTAAGGTACGTTATGTGAAGGTGAAGAGGTAGAAATAAGTCCGAAGTAGGTATAGATGAAGAAAGAACAGTTTATTTCACAGACACAGGTTACAGTTCACAACACACGAGAGTTACACAAAGAAGAAGGAGTAATAGAAATGTATAGATAGCAGAGAACAGAATGAAAGCACAGGAAGTTATGTTTTATAATATTATGCGAAATGGTAAGGCGGTAGCTATATGCAAGCGCAGTGATTGTACTCGTCAGGTAGCACAAGTCATCGCCGCACAGCGGGTCGCGTGCGTGAGCGAGACACTAATAGATTTAGGTGCCGTCTCGCTCATGCTCACGGTGTGTGTGTGACGTATGCGGCCGATCGGTTCGAGCTAAGACAATGAACGCGTCATAGCGCTCGGCTACCTGATAACAAAATCTCTACTAACAGAAAAGATAGATTTGTCTGTTGATTGTTAATATGTATATAAATTATTGTTTATTTTATTTTAACTAATGTAGGTTAACATAAATGTAAATATTAAATAAAAGTAGGTCACTACAGTTACTTCACTTATAACTCAAGAACGGCTGCACCGATTTAGCTGAAAATTGGCAGGGAGGTAGTTTAGAGCCAGGAGAAGGACATATACTACTTAGGATATATAGATACTTTTTATCCCGTTCAGTTGTTTCAGAAATAAAAAAAGTATCAAAGTGGAAGTTGGCTGTCGAAAAACGAAAATTTTCACGGATAGGATAATAGGGTAGATAGGGTAGGGTAGGTAGGGTAGGTAGGGTAGGTAGGGTAGGTAGGGTAGGTAGGGTAGGTAGGGTAGGTAGGGTAGGTAGGGTAGGTAGGGTAGGTAGGGTAGGTAGGGTAGGTAGGGTAGGTAGGGTAGGTAGGGTAGGTAGGGTAGGTAGGGTAGGTAGGGTAGGTAGGGTAGGTAGGGTAGGGTAGGGTAGGGTAGGTAGGGTAGGTAGGGTAGGTAGGGTAGGTAGGGTAGGTAGGGTAGGTAGGGTAGGTAGGGTAGGTAGGGTAGGTAGGGTAGGTAGAGTAGGTAGGGTAGGTAGGGTAGGTAGGGTAGGTAGGGTAGGTAGGATAGGTAGGGTAGGTAGGGTAGGTAGGATAGGTAGGGTAGGTAGGGTAGGTAGGGTAGGTAGGTAGGGTAGGTAGGTAGGTTAGGGTAGTGTAGGGTAGGGTAGTGTAGGGTAGGTAGGGTAGTGTAGGGTAGCGTAGGTAGGGTAGTGATTTTGTATGAATGACTTTTGGACGAACAGGACAACGTCTGTCGGGTCAGCTAGTTATAATTAAATCCAACATTCACGTTAAGATTACTAAGATTTACGTTCAAGCGCCCCTAACTTCGCCACCCTTATATTATTTCAGCTTTAATCTAGCATTCGTTTTTTTATTTTCTAATTTTATAGTTTCAAATAAGGCTACAGACAGTACCTATAAATTGTACGAACAAAATAAGGCTGAAATGTATCAAATTTTAACTTTTGTAGCCTGAAGAAACTAATTAGTAAATTGTGTTTGAAAATTGAATTAAATTGTAGCCTTCTTTGTATCTACCTTATTATTTATTTTAACGAATGAATAGCAAAGCTAGAATCTAATCTTGTTAGTGATAATAGAACCCGTTAAATAATTTATCTCCAGCTAAGTCCGATTAAATAAATAAAACCGCTGTCTGTTAAATTAGGCTTTTTCCATCAGGAATCTCTCAGTAGTAGCCCAGAGTTTGAATTTGTGCCCGACGAAATAACTGACGAAATGTAGGTGTACTAATTAAGATGCACCTCGGCTTAAGGAACGCAGGTGTTTTTTTTTTTGCGGTTGGCAATACAAATAACTTCTCCCGCTCTGGGTGGAGCAGGAGGGCGTGTCAGACTTTTAC
Source organism: Polymixis flavicincta (assembly GCA_949987655.1). Lineage (NCBI taxonomy): Eukaryota > Metazoa > Arthropoda > Insecta > Lepidoptera > Noctuidae > Polymixis > Polymixis flavicincta. The sequence goes on along the minus strand of OX465181.1, from coordinate 23,707,830 downwards.
TGACTAAAACCCACCCGTGTTCCCTGTGTGCCAGGGGCCACGGTATCTTTCGAAAAACCCACACCCCTGTCAGGTATCGCCCCTTGCGGACCCCATCAGTTAGTGCTGACATCTCTTTGAGGCACGCGTGGAACACAACGCGCCGTCGACTCGGGACTGGTCCTTACCCGACAGCGAGATACCCATTACTGCCATCCGCAAGCCCGCGTTATGTTATGGTTATCAAACTGACATCTGATTTAATTACACACGGTTTTTTGTTTTGTATTGTGTAACGATGGGGCTGAGATCAACAATTAAATTGAACATTTCAGCTCTTGAACGCGGTTTAGATATACGCTGATCACGTTCGGTTTAATTGGTGAAACTGGCCTTTAATACCTACTACATGCCATGTTTTGATAAGTTTTGACACAGTTGATATTAAAGGTGATCTCCTCGCGAACGACGTGACTTTACAGAAACTTAAATAAATAGATGGTAAATAATATAAATTTCCAAGTTTCATAGAAATTTTAACTCGACAGCAAACCAAAATTGTGTTTTGCAGTATCCAGACAGGGATGATGTACAAAAATTTACTGTTATTATATAGTGTAATGAACATGAGAGCAAATAAATAACGTTAGCAATTGCTTTGAATAATTTGACCAATAACAAAACAATAATTAAATACAGTGTGTATAAAACTGGTCATAAGTACAGATATCCTGAAATAGTCATTAAATGGGATTAATTTGAACATAAAGTTTTGTATTCATGAATTTTATAATTAAAATTTATTATGTAAAACTACAATTTGCTACGGTCGCGAATCACATTATATTCAACACGCAACCTGACTGCCCTGCAAGTAGCAAAAAACGGCAGACAGATTTCAAAGAGAATGCCCTGTGAAAGACAATGGCGTTTACTTTCACATCGCGCAATAGGCCGGCCTGCACACTATAACAATGAAATAAAATAAAAACAATCTAAAAAAAAACTCTCAATCATCTTAGACTAGCAACATTGCCAAAATAAATTAGCAACAAAATATATATCACAGAGTATCTCTGCGAGAGCTTACCAGCCGTGTTTGGGCACCTAACATCCCAAGTCGACCAACAACAGCGCCCTGGAAGCTTTCCAACCACAAATCGCGGAATTTATTTGCCTTCAACCGTTGCTAGTGCATCTACGTGGGTAGTATACAAAATGCATTGGTGTAAGGAGATAACGCTGCTGGATAGGACAAGGAGCTAGATAAAGTTATTTATTACTAGCTTCTGCCCGCAACTTCGTCTGCGTTAAATTCCTTGCTCCCCGACCCACCCCGTCGCATCGAATCGCCTGGCCGTGCGAGTACATCGTTTTCGTCGTGACTTTTTTTTCTTTTTGCTTAAGGCCCTAGCGTGATGTTTTGTAGCCTATATCCTTCCTCCATAAATGGGCTATCTAACACTGAAATAATTTTTCAAATCGAACCAGTATTTCCTGAGATTAGCGCGTTCAAGCAAACAAACTCCTCAGCTTTATAATATTAATATTGATAAGTACACTTTTGCCACGGATCCCAAGCCATGACTGAATATTCTAATCTTGTCGAGTTGATTCTACGGAATCTTCAAACCAACCTAATAAGGTGTGCAAGTCCGTGCATTTTTGAAAACCGTTTTATCTCGTGAGTTTACCCAAGGAAAATAAAAAGTAAGTTCAAAAACTGAAAACCCCATTTCAAAAAAGATCACGCTCTAAATAGTGTAAAACAAGAAAATATTCTCATATGAAAGCCGTGATCCAATGCCATCCATCTTCACAAAACAATACATTCCACAACAGTATTAAAGCGATTATACGCTTTAAGGCAAAGTGGTATATGACTTGGGCTTCCGTTTTCAGCATTTTTGCTTTCTTTTTCTTGTTTCATGGTTTTTAGATGCGATCGCCAACCTGCCTGCCAAGCGTGGCGATTATGGCAATCCCCTCCCCGTTTGGAAGAGGGCTATATCCAGCAGTGGACGTCTTCAGCTGCAACGGTGATGCTTTTTAGAGCGTGGTTTTATATTCTACGTCCTATTTAGTATCTCTATATCTTAGTCAACAGACTTGTAGCGGGAGGCCGTATTTTACTCAGTTCAGTTATGGCGTTGCAACTCAAGTATTGGGTGATAAATAAAGTCACAATACATTCGAGTTTTATCTACCTATCGTTTAGTTTTAAGTCAACAGTTTTGTCTAGGGAAAGAACATAAATTTTTTTGACCTTTTTTTTTGGACCAAAGTTGAAAGACCGCATGTCTGGATATTTTATAGATCCTTAGACTCTTAATCTGGAACATAGAATTAATGACTCAGTGGAATGATTATTGGAGATTTGTGCTTGTAGGTACCTCCTCACAAGCTTTAAAAATAATTGCTTCATTGGAAAGATTTAAAAAAAGTTAGGTTAACTATTGTCAATCAATTAAATCAATAAAGCCTATTGCAATCCACTGCTGGACGTGGGCTTTACCTAAATCACAAAAACTCCTAATTCAAAAGGCTTAATTAAATAAGGCCTTTTTTAAACAGTCTTTCTTTATAAGTGACACAATAGTATTAAAAAATTCTTCATTTTGCCCTTTAACTTTTTATAACATAACACATCATCACGCCTTGTTTCCCCGAAGGTTTGGGCAGAGTTGTACCTACAGGATACGTTTTTAACCAGTGCGCAAACTGTAACAGTGAATTCAGCATATCATTCTAGACAGCGCAGAAACTTTCCGTCGGTTATCCAAAAAAAAACAGCTGTTTCATAGAAACGTGTAATACCTACGCGGTCAAAATGTATGGAATGGCTGTTAAAAACTGAATCTATATATAGTACACCCCACATATCGCCATTTATGTTAAACCTTACATTTACCATGCCCAATTTTACCTACTTCTTTTAATTTTCGTTTAATTATCATGCTCTCAAATCGGCTTTGAAACTACCTGTCTCTCTATCGCTTTATGTAAGTATCTCATGAGATTTACTACAAATACCCTAAAATGAAACTATGTATATGATCAAGAAACACATTACTGTATTCTCAGAAGCAAAATATTAAACTACTCAGCAATACGCTAGCTTAAATTTATATAAACACCTAAATCTCAAATGTTTAATTACTTGTTCATGGAGCTTCAAACAGACACCTCTGTTTAATACATATACGTATATATATGTAATCAAGAATTAGTTAATTAAGGTGCTGATATCAAGGTGTATTAGATAATCAAAATAATTATATCCAATCAGAAGCCGATGTACAAGCAGAATGGTTTCCTAGAAGTAATTACTTGGAACACTTTGTGTACAGGCTCCCGCAGCCAGACGCGACGCCACTTCGGTAGAACATTGTCAACAAAGTTTTCATAGAAATTGTTCAACCAGAGTAGCATCGCGCCATTCTGCGAGAGTCTTAATAGAGCTATGGGTCGACTTGTAATTTTTTCGCAGAATTATGTTAGGCTGTAAATATTTTTATTCTACCTAAAATGAAGAAGAATTTTCGTTTCGACTATCACACACAGCTATTTTACGTTCTTCTTGAAATAACACAAAAAAGTTTCCTTGTAACATTTATTCCTTTTATTATTGTAAGCCAACTTCAAAGACCAAATTTGGTCCTTCAAACGTATACGTTCCATTATACTCTTCCCGTGCTTTCCCCCCAATCATTATCTATAAGTACTTAGGTACATTTCACTCAAATCAACCTTTGACCTGAAGACTTAATTATCGTCGTAATTAACGTTAGTACAGTATAATTACATTAATTTCCATACTTTATTAAGGTCCATGGAATAACGAAGGGTGTATTTAAAATAACACGTTAACTTTTGCGGGAGTCCGACGAAAAAATACAGTGTACGGTGGTACGCAACAACTGTTTAATTTACCTCCGAAATGTTTATTATCTTTAGGGAAATTTAACAGAATCGTGACTGGGATGTTGAATACTGTATTTTCATCAAACGCTCGCTCCGCCATCGGGGAGCGTTACGGCTTTTTTATTGTAATCTTCATCAAATAAAATTTGAAGTCGTTTTTAAAACGTGCATGAGTTAATGGGGGATTCCGAGGTTTTATGTCGGTTAAGCTTAGTTTGTACCATTTAGATTCAGGCAGATTATGACATGAATATTATTTTTTCAGTGATGGTAAAATTGTCGGGGATTATGAATAGAATAACGTAGTATAACACTACTGGTATTCTCCGGTATTCTCCGATGGGTTAGATAGAGGTGCACCTAAAGTACATCCATATTTTGTCTGTTATGTTTAAGTACTCTTCTCGTCCCAAATACCGCAGTGTCTCAAGACGAAAGTCTTTGACCAGTGTGTGTTGCCAGTGATGACCTATGGCACAGAAACGTGTTCGCTCACAATGGGTCTTATCAGGAGGCTTAAAGTCACCCAAAGGGCAATGGAGAGGGCTATGCTTGGAGTTTCCCTGCGTGATCGAATCAGGAACGAAGAGATCCGCAGGAGAACCAAGGTAACCGACATAGCCCAAAGAATTGCCAAACTTAAGTGGCAGTGGGCAGGGCACATTGCTCGCAGAACAGATGGCCGATGGGGGCGAAAGTTTCTGTAGTGGTGACCGCGTACCGGAAGACGTAGAGTGGTAAAGCCTCCCACACGGTGGATGACTTTGTGAAGGCCGCGGGGGGAAGCCTATGTCCAGCAGTGGACGTCTTTAGTTGAAATTAGGTGACTTTAAAATTGGGGGTGAATGTATTGCCATCAACCCAAACACATTGAAATTTCAGAATTCATAAAACCCAAGATCAGTTTGAACTACCCAATAATCGAATCCAGGACCTTATGCTCAGGTGGAGCTTGCAACCACTGCACTAACGATGCTGAATAGAATAGTTGTTAGTTTTGTGTGCAATGCGTGTTTCTAGTCTGCGAGAAGGACCCGTATTGTACTGGTGCAGTTTAAAGATTAATGTCAAAATAATAGCAACCGCACGAGTATATCTATAAAACTAAGCTACACTTGCCGCGGTTGGGCCATGGATGGGTGACCATCATTACCTCAGTAAGCACGTAAACCGTTTGATCCTAGCTGTCATTCGTCGATCTTTGACAGTCGTTACGGGTCGTCAGAAGCCCGATAGTCTAACACTAGTCGACTAAGAGAACGACGATACTACTTGGTAAGTCAAGGGATATCGTATTACCCAGTTACTGGGTTGTATAGGGCCTAGAGACAAAACACATTTCTGTTAGCGTTCACGCCAAACGCTACGCCAAAATGTATGGGAATGATATTGCGGAAAGGACACGACGTAACCTTTCCGCAGGTAATGTCATTCATTCCAATGTGTTTTGGCTAGGCCTGCTGGTCAGACACGTAGTCGCTCCCTGTAAAATATTGGTATTCATCTGCATCCAGTTTGATTGGAAGCCAACCCCAACATAATTGGGAAAAGGCAAGGCAGATGATGATTTGATGGTTATATTAAATAAAACAAAACTGTGTGGAAAAAACCAGAATAAAGTATAAATCACTTATTATTTTACATACCCCAGCGCTATATCTAAGCAAACATCACCAAAACGCATTTGAGAGCCCGAAAAAGTATTCGCTCAAGGTTTTTCTCCGTTGTGTTGACGAGACGAATAGACGATCTTATTCAGCCCTGTCGAATGTATGACGTGTGAATTATTCATAGAATATTTTATCTTTTCAGTGCGAACAGGGAATCATGTATGTTTTAGGGAGTTGATACTCGGATCACGGCTTTTTCTGTCTCAATGAAGGAACCCAGGAGTTTCAATAACGCTTTTGTTTTTTCTTTTTTCTGGATTGAACAGTTTTGGCAGGCTTTTGAAAAGTTCAATTTTGAATTTAGAAGCTAAAGTTTGCCGATTTTGCATTTAAGGCCTGCCATAGTGAGGATCTCAATAATGAATATGAAAATATGCTGCGATTGTTAAACACACAACATAAAACTGTAGACGAACTGTAATTTAGTTTTTTTATAAACATTGGATTCAAACAGTTTGACCCTTTAGCCTACAATAGTAGAAGACTTCGCAACAGAGTTAAGCTTCTTAAACCGTTAAATATTCGATACTTCGAGGCAGCTACGGCACTTTTCAAACTTTTCCAGCTGTTCTTACGAATGAATAATTTTATTTTACGTCCTTATACTTAAGGACCAACAAAAAATTGTAAAATATTTTTAGAACTGATTCTGGGTTTTATAAAGACAACACTCCGAAGAAAAAAATCATTGTTCCATAATTTAAATTCTTAGAATTTTTTAGATAAACAGCAGGTAAAAGAAAGTTACCGACCCGCTTCCTTTTCAACCGCCTTCAAAAAATGGGCGAGGTATTTTTTGAATTTAGATTTCACGAGATTTTTTCAGACTGTTTAATATTCGGGATTCTATTTTAGTCTCACAAGTTGTTTTTTATATTATAAAACTTAATAACCAAATATAGCTTGGAAGTATCGACATCTTGCGTTTATTCATTAAGAAAGATTAACAAAACAAACAGGAACAACAAACAATAACATTGATATCGCACTGATAGCGATAGAAAAAGAACAACAAAAAAGAAAGAAGAAGCGAATAAAAAGAGGAGGAGGAGAAGGAAGGGAAATAATTTGTTGCTTATTTTTACAAACTTTTGCCCGTGGTTTCGCCCGCGTGGAAACTTATCCCATGGGAACGTAGTACAGGGGTAAAACATACTCTATGTGGTGATCCAGGCTATAATTGGGGTTTGTGGGTGTGTGATGACACATGGTTGTATAAGCAAGAATCAATCTAGCCTCTCCTCACCAACTACACTCCCACCTACTCGAGGTGAACCCTGTTACGTCGAGTAACCTGTTATCGAGATTGTGGTATCAAACCCATTTGGAGATATAGGTCAGCAAGCAGATGGGAAAACGGGGGTCCGTAAATATCTCGTCATCAACCGGATGTTATTCGTTGGCTGCAGGACGTATTGACTCCTACAACATTACTGCGGTGCAAAAGGCAAGGGGAAACCTCTGTACTATTTTCCTATGAAAGTGGTCCTAGTAAAGAGAGCGATATGACGCGATCCGGCTACCGCCCGCCGCCATGTTTAGTCCACGTGAACGTCGACGTAATAATATCGAAAATAACTGCAACTTTTCGCGTTTATGTTCGCCCAACGCTTAAACTAAAGGCTTCTATGTTACTTTACGGGCTGTGGAAATTTATATTTTGGATTAGGTACTAAACTCAAAGCTTCCACTCGATTTGTGAATTGACAATTCAAAGTTGAGAAATTGTCAAACTCTAGTTTAGCATTATTATGGTTTAATTTTACTTTCGCGGGCTACATTATTCACCTATAATATAAAAGTGGAATTAGACAAGCTCTCAAATTCATATTCTCAATTCAAAAGTCGGAGGTAAATGTTTCCCCAAAGTACTCGTAGGTTCTTTTCCAGCACAAATAAAATTAATCCTAGCCAATAAATAATATCGGCTCGTTATCGTGATCGGGTATTGTAACAATGCCTTGGAAGCCTTCCAAACGCATCATGAACATCATATTTTAAACTGGCAACGACGTCGCTTTTTAGTCTCACTGACAATTATTGTTCTATTTTAAAAGTGAACCAAACGACTCAATATTTCAAAATCAAAATCAAAAGTCATTTATTCAAACTAGGCTGAGAGTCAGCACTTTTCGAACGTCAAAAAAAATAAAAAATAAAACATAAGACAGTCCCCCCAAAACGCCCACCCTTCGACACTTCCTAGTGCTTTAGCTGGGAAGAAGAAGTGGCGCAACAAACTCCCCAGCAGCACAGCTGTCTGTTCAGTTTGAAGAACTTGATACTGTACAATACAATAGTAAAAAATAAAAAACTTTTTAATAAAAAAATTAAACCGCCGAAAAACCGAAAAATAAAAAATAATAAACTAGCTTTGTCCAACCCCAATAAATAAGTTCGGAAGGCGGTGACATATAATCAAATACATATCCGAAGTCACCGACTTCCGAACTTATTTATTGGGGTTGGACAAAGCTAGTTTATTATTTTTTATTTTTCGGTTTTTCGGCGGTTTAATTTTTTTATTAAAAAGTTTTTATTTTATAATTTTTTGTGGCTATAATCTACTAATTACTACATGCTTAATTTTTGATTTAATACACGACTCAGTATTAAAATCTGTGAGTAAACAATCAATCATCCCCTGTTTTCTTACCCTTAGGGTTGGAATTTTTCTTCGAAATTTATATGGGACCAACTTCGAGGTATACCCTTTCCAATAAAAAAAGAATTATCAAAATCGGACTATTCTGGAAAAAGTTATGCGTGGTCATACATAAAAAAAAAAAAAAAATATACGCGTCGAATTGAGTAACCTCCTCCGTTTTTTCGTCGGTTCGAAAATGATTTAAAGAGTCTAATAAAATAAACAATTAAGTATATGAATGTAATTCATACAACCTGTCAGTAGGTAAGCTAATTCTGGTGAAAGAACACAAACATTGTCTTGAGTTAATCACAGCGACCAACTATTCTTATCGTTTAAGTAGTCGTTAATAGAATAGTATATTTGAGCGGTTAGTCTGGCAATTTCGTGGTTTTTGGACAAAAGCTGACTTAAAATAAACGACATCTTTATGAACTTACTACTACTAGTTTTTGCCAGCGGTTTCACCCGCGTGGAGTCCATATACTATCCTAAGGGACTGTACAGACGCCAGTACAACAAGCTACCCCAAACTGTAAAATTTTCTCAATTGAACATGAACCTTATGCTTATGTTATAAAGTTGAAAATCTGTCAATGAAATTTGACATTTTGGGGTAGCTCAAACATCTAAACGTACAAAATTTCATATTTATAATATTAGTAGAAATTGTAGGAATAGGAATAGTAGGAATACGATTATGAGTCAAAATCAGAGCTAAATCATTACGGTAGGAAATTGCACAAATGTTGACACTCTATTAATAAATAGGACTATTTTAAACAGCGATTTTGTCTTAATTTTTTTGATTTATGTTTTCGGCCGATAATATTATTACTAGTGCAGGTACAAAGGCCTCCTCTCGGTGAAAGGGAGTGGGCTATAATCTACCACGTGGACCCAGTGCGGGTTAGTAGATGTCACATTGCTCGATATTTTTGGTATTAGGACATGCCGGTTTCTTCACAATGTTTTCCTTCATCGTTTTGAGAGTAGTGGTGACGAAATAACTTACAGTAAGTGAAGGACCTGTTTGGGTTTGAACGTATGACCTACTATCATAAAAACCATGCTGATTGCTACTGACACTAGATGTAAGAACTCTAAAAATTATTCAAGTTATAAACTTTTATAAAGTTCCAAGTTATAAACTTTTGTTTGGGTTAAAATTTATTTGTGACTTCTTTGTCTCTTACTTTAGCCTCTTTGTATCGTTATCAGCCAATAATGTCCATAATGCTGAGACCACAGAGGCATTACCCTGGTTTCAGTTACATTCTCGTAGAAAGAGTGGTCGGTTACCACACTGCCTCTCACTGCGTTCCTTCGACTTAATTTACCAGGAATCTCTGAAGTCACCGCTGCGCTATCGTCGCGTCTCGAGCATCCTAAATCGCTTACTTACCCGGTACATCACTGAACTATTTAACTCACACCACTATTCATTCTATCTAAATGTTTATGAAATAGTTTTGAAACGTACTATGATTTACATAAACAAGAAACACTGCTTAGTGCCTACGGGCTGATATTAACCTTAAAGCTACCACGACACCACGGGTCCATAAATTTGAGGGTCAAATCTACACTTGCATCAAGCAAGTGTAGATTTGACCCTCAAATTTATGGACCCGTCAGTGAAAGTGATAACATAATTAAATTAAATTATAGAAGTGACGTTCATTAAATTAGTTATGCGTGCTGTGGTAGGGTTGGTATACCCATTGTGTTCAGCATATTCATATATTCAGTAGTGGATGGAACGAGATTGCCATTAATGATGCTGCAATTCAGCATATACGCATATTCCAGCTTAAGACTAACGCCAAATATCTTTTAGTTTCTCAGCATCGTCCAAGAGCGTCTAAGTTGACATCACGCGCAACAAATATGTCAGGACAACACACAGACTTTAGTAACATTGTTTGGATTTCTTGTAACAGTCTCGCAACTTTTTAATTGGCTTTTGTTATATCGTATGTCGGCTTAGTTTCGGCTCTTTACGTTGAACACAGATTAGGTTTGTAAATAGTTTCGTGATTTAATTTTTAGACTATATTGTCTGAGTAGATATTTTTATTTTTAACCGTCTTCAAAAGAATTGGAGAAGGAGGTTGTCAATTCGAAATGTTTATAATATAATTTAAAAAAAAAATGTTCGGCCATAACTCCGTTGTATATAGACGTATTTGCAAAATTCTTCTTTTGTTCGAAAGGGGTTTATTTCGAAATGGTCCCATTAAAATTTCATATGGATCTGATGATGCGTTTCGGAGACAGACAACGGAATTCTTCAAAAAATTACAGTAAATCAACCGCGAGTACTGCTATCGCAAATATGCATTGTTTTGACCCCAAGGATGATGAAATTTCGAATTGGTGTGGGGTAGGTAAAAAGTGAAAAATAAAAACTTTTTTTATTTAAAAACACTACTTACGTATACCTACTTAAAATTTATTAGACCGGGAAATTTTTCCTTGTGTAATTAATTTTTAAGCTAATTGCATTTATGTTCTATGTTAGAGGGTTTGGTTTCCGCAAATATTTTTCAGGTGCCATGGCGTCCGTCGGTGGTTATTCCAATCACCCCACTTCCCTCCAGAAATTGATTATAATCTCCTGGTTTGTTAAGAACATCTGTGTAGGATTTGAGTGCCCCGAATATTTCTTTCCTAATCTAGGTGACGCTTTGGCATTCAAAGAGCACATGCGCTTTCCTTAGCGTACATGCGAGCCCTGCGTAGATAATTGGCCATTACGATTATTGTGTAATAATGTTTGTATAACGGGCAGTTCCCCGTGATCGTCTCCATCGATAGTTCCTAACCTATCAGACTCGGTTTGTAATTGGATATAATACAAACATAGTCAATGAGTTTAGTGGGACTAAACTTAAGCGCTTTGAATAGGTCTTAAGTTTCTGCGTATTTTCTTAGCAAAGATGAAAATAAAACAATGCTGCTTAATATTGCACTACTTAAAAAAGTTCTCTGTGAAGAATATGGTTTAAGAGTAATAGGGAGATCGAGTTAAACAGTTTTTTGTTTGCGGTAGCTTGAGTGTGAAAAAGTGGGTAGACGCCCACACTTTACTCCTATAAAGTGTATCCTAAATAAATGTCATAGCCATTTATTTGAAACGTGACGTTATATAGCGATTCTATCACCACTGCCATCTATGGTCTATAGAAACAAATAGAATTGAAATGTCTATTAGTAATTTCAAAATAACAGCTTTTTAATTTTTGTCTGTCTAGCTGTTTGTTTGTTCCGACTAATTTCCGAAACGACTGGACAGGTTTTTACGGGACGTTTACTGCTGATAGTAGATGTTATAAGAAATTTTAAAAAATAGGTACGTAGACGTTCTCGTTGGATAATTTCTGACAGTCACATAGGCTTAGTCCACAGCTAGTTATAAGCTAAAACAATCGGAAGTTTTAGGGCATTGGAACCAACTTTTGTTTTCTACTGACTGGCGGTGCTTACACAGCCAAACATGCAGAATACGGATTCATTATACTGAACTAGCTTCCGCCCGCGGCTTCGCCCGCGTGGAAGTCGAAAATTATACCGCGGGAACGTACTACCAAGATAAAAAGTATCCTGTGCGTTAATATAGGTAATAATCCATCTGTGTGCCAAATTTCATCCAAATCCGTTTAGCCGTTTTTATATGATTGAGTAACAAAGATCCAATCATCTTTACAAACTTTCACGTTTATAATATTACGGAATACCCTTTTTTACCCCTTTAGGGGTAGATTTTCGAAAAATTCTGATACATGTTATTCTTTTTTTTTGGTTTTAGGTATAAATACTGAGTTTCGAGTTAATCAGACCGCGCGTTAAAAACCAACCGTACAAACTTTGACACCCCCTAATCCCCCTTTAAGGGGTATTAAAAAAACAATAAATAAACAACTTTATAATTTACTTAGAATAATTATTTGTGCCAAGTTTCAAGTTTATTAACTCAAGGAATAAGATTTTAAATACAAACAAAATCCCCCCTTTACACCCACTTAAATTCTAAACATTGAAAACTGTACTCAAGCAAGGTCGAATTTCCAAAAACCCCTTCTTAGTGCTCCCCTTCATTATAAAAGGAAGCCGTGTACAAAATTTCACGTTCCTAGTCCTAGTAGTTTCGGCTGTGAGTTGATTGATCAGTCAGTCAGTTTCTCCTTTTCTAAATATAGAAGATAGATAATATACATGAGTCAAGCGATAACTTTTGAGTAACATCATTCTGTGTCATGACTGTGCTGTTTTTATGAGCTCCTGTTAGCGACTTTGTCCGCGTAAAATTTCTTGCTTTGACATAAAATATATCCTATAGCATCGCATCGCCCGCCCAGAATACTGCTTACTTTTCATGCTTTCTTTTTAGTCGGCTCCTTAGAGTCGTAGCGTAATTAACCTCCCTGACAAATGAGGCTATCAAAAGCAAAGTTTTTTTTTTTTCAATCCGGCTTATTGTTCCATCTGTAACCCTTTACACACAAACTCACAAACAAACTAATTTTAGCCGCGGAGCTTGGAGAAGGCCTTTGTCCAGCTGGGGACGTCTTTCGGCTGAAATAATAATGATGATCGTATAGATTACAGAGATAAAAACAAATCATGAGATTTAGTTTTATTAGACAAATAATAGGTCTTTACCTATGAAATTGCCGTTTTGTATGAAAAAATTTAAACGAATTTTTTTCATGAATTTTTTATTTGTATTAATCGAAGTAATCACCCATGCAATCAATGCATCTTTGCCATCGCAGTGGCAGTTTATTGATGCCCTTCTTAAAGAAATCAGCTGGACGGGAGGCAACAAATTCTTCAAAGGCATTTTGTACTGCCTCTCGGGTATTAAAGTTTTTTCCCGCCAAGAAGTTATCCAAATTCTGGAAAAAGTAGTAGTCTGTAGGCGCAAGGTCTGGTGAGTAGGGCGGATGACGGAGAGCTTCCAACCCCAGTTCTTGCAACTTGGAGACCGTCTGCTGTGCAGTATGAGGTCGCGCGTTGTCGTGCAGGAGCAGCGGAGACGAGCGATTGACCAATGCTGTTTGGAGATGCGCCAGCTTCTCCATCATTGTGTTCAGTTCTTCACAGTACACATCTGCAGTAATGCTCACCCCGTTTGGTAAGAAGCTGTGATGAATCACACCGGCGCTAGACCACCAAACAGTGACCATCACTTTTCTAGGGGTAAGTTTTCGTTTAGGGCATTGTTTAGGTGCTGAACCAGGATCCAACCAACTTGCTGAGCGCTTACGGTTATCAAACAGAATCCATTTTTCATCGCAGGTAACAATGCGGTTCAAAATTCCTTCATTTGTGTGTCTGTTGAGCAGTGCAAGGCACGTCTCGACGCGTACTTCGCGCTGGCGATCATTGAGTTCGTGGGGCACCCATTTGTCAAGCTTTTTTACCTTGCCAATTTGACGCAAATGGACCAATATTGTTTTGACGCTAACGTCGAAAGCTGCTGCTAATTCAGCCGTAGATTGTGTATCATCAGCTTCCACAATCGCCTTTAATTCGTCATTGTCGACCAAAGTCTTCGGACGACCACGAGGTTCATTTTTCAGGTCGAAATTTCCAGAACGGAAGCGAGCAAACCAATAACAGGTGGTGCGTTGGTTTGTAGTGTTAGCTCCGTAAACGTCGTTGATGTTGCGTGCCGCTTGTGCCGCGTTGCTGCCACGACGGTACTCATATTCCATAATTACTCGAATTTTTAACGTATCCATGATGACGAAAAAGATTGAAATGCGATGAAAATGTAACACTAATCAATAAAGAAATGACTACTTTTAGAAAAAAAATCCATGTTTTTAAAATAAAATTAATTTGAAATTAGAATTCTTAGCCAAACAAAAATTATTTTGATTTGAAATGGCCAGTACTGCAGAACGGCAATTTCATAGGTAAAGACCTAATATTTAGTAAAATTTTACTACTGCAAAACAACATAAACAAATTGCAGTCTAAAATTTTATTGTATACGGGTGAAATTGCGTTTCGCAAAATTCTGCCAAGCTGCAATCAGATTTATACTACAACGAGTTATATGAGCATTTTTTGGCAGCACCCGTTAGTTCGAAACAAAAAGTTTCTATCGAGGACTCCTCTCACTAGACGTGATAGTTCTAGCTTCGTTAATGATATTAGTTTCATGTATTGAAGACTTTCTCATTGAAGTTTGTTGGGGACCTAACACGAAGACTAGAGGTCGTCTGCATACACCTCGTTAAATAAAACTTGCTCAGCGCTTACCGGAATCTCGAAGTAGTTGGAGGATATGTTTTTTTTGGGCACAACCACTGTGGGAATAAAAGAAGATTTTAGCCGATCATTTGGGAAATAAACTAGGTGTCTCCTGTTCCAGATAACCCAAATGGACACTGGTTCTAAATCAAGCCATTTTACTTACCTAGGTCTATAGAGTCGATACTTAAAAAAAAAAAACTTTTATGGTTAGATGGTAAAAAACTAAATAGTGTGCTTCTCTGCAATATAATTATGATTATTTTGTTACTTTTTGCTTCGGATTTATCGACAGAAAACACATGTGGTCGGTGTGTTCAACAAGATAACCGCAAACCACGAATCGGAGACTGTAGGATATAGTATCGGATGTCCTTAGCCTTGACATAACTCCCGTTCTATCAAGGCTGAGGGCATCCTGATGGCTGAAAAATGTAGGTATAGATAAGATTTCGAGGAGCAAATTCTATGTCGTACTATTTTCTTTATTTCTGAATTACCATCAAATAACTCAAAACTTTCTGCATATACAAACAGTCAGCATCAACAGAACAGTTCCAACTTTAGTCAAACACCAAAAATAGTGAGAAGTACTCTTTAGTTTTTAGCCGTGGACCCGGCAGACAATGTTGTTCAAATACTGTCGTTGCGCAACTCTTGGTTCGTTAGCGACCACGTTCTGAATCACGGTGCACCCGCGAAATAAAGTTGCCACAACAAAAATAAGCTTTATATATTTTTATGTTTACATTATACAAGTTGGCTGCATAATTTTTTGTCTGTGAATCTCTCTGTGCGTGTTATGGTAGGATGTTATTAAAATGTTCTGGGTTAAGAATTTTTTTGGGAGTTTTATTGATATTTTTATTTATGTTGGGTTTATGTTATAGTCCGTGTATTTTGTGTACTACAAAATTATCATCTGAACGTGGTTTTTAGTAAAAAACTGGTACCTATGAATCGTTATTAATACACATTAGCTTACAAGGTTCGAGTTGATGCTTTTTTGGTTAAATGGTTATTATACATCGTGGCTTGCCTACCATTTTATCATCAACAAAATTATTATGATGTCTTATTTTCTACAGTTATCATGTTTGCTGATGGTAAATATACTGAAATAATGGTTATTTCTGGTCTAGAGAGTATACACTTTCTACCTAAACTGGAGAAAAAGAGAGAGAGTGTCAGTATCGAGCCTCCCTCTCTTTTTCTCCATCGTTCCTTTTGAGGTTCATTGAAAAACGTCATGGTTTTTTTTACTCCACGCAGTGACGCCACTTTACGATACGAAACATCGAGAGCGCCCATTAGAGGCATTTCTAAAAGCCGTCCATCTTCTACGTTACCAACGCTACTTAATACATCGTAGTTTATAACACCTATTACTGGGTATACTTCAAGATAAATATCATTATATTTTGCAATAAAGTTAAATAAAGGCTTTTTCTAGCATGTACCAGGTGTTCTTTTTTTCTCCATACTTCTCTCTAAAAACATTGTGGGAATTTACAACTCCACGCAGCAACGCAACTTTACGATACGATACATCAAGAGCTGTGCCCATTAGCGGCATTTCCAAACGCCGTCCATATTCTACGTGCCGGTAAAGAGCGTCACGTTGTCGCGATTATCACGCTGTACCGAAATGTTTCCAATTCACCCTAAATGCCGTTTAGAGGGCGATTATTTTCGTTTTTGTTTGCTTGTCTTTTGTTTATTTTTGGTTAATATGATTATTTTAATATCAGATAAAACTGGCTGGTAACTGACCCAGTGTAGGATAAAGGTCTCTTAAAGCGCTAATCAACACTATTGTTCATTGTTCATTGAAGTGAGGTTGCCAAAACAATATCGGTAAGTCAGTATCGTTGTCCTGAACAATAATCTTATTCGGTGAAGTCTAAGTTTAACATTAAATAACAACATACTATAATATTTATCAACCCACACTGGACTCGCGTGGTGGATTATGATGCACTCCCTCTCACAGAGAGGAGGCCTGTGTCCCAACAGTGGGAACATTATTCCAAAAAGCTGTGTTCATATTACTTGCTTAAACCCTCTCCTTCTGAACAAAAAATAATCCTTTTAAATAAACCCAATCAGCTAATTACATGAAAGTACCGCTATTTTAAACCGTTTTCACGATGACCGCAAAGGAATAGGAGTGAACTGGAAAACATAATACTGAACAAGGAAAATTACAGGAACAAAACACCCGAACTGTGAATAGAGGCTGCGGAGCGCAAAATTGATTGAATTTTAAACTTTTGCTACCAACTCGTTGAGTTGAGCTACGAAATAGGCGGGCTTTGTTGTTACATAGGTATTAAAATTTATTTGAATAGGAAAGGTCACATGAATGTAAACGAAACTTGGAATTTTCAATTGCCAAGAAAATCACTCTGTTTATTATAAATAAATTATGAGTTGGTACATTGAAGAGCTTCAATCGTTTTTTACAGTTAAAAGTATAGAGGTATCAGGAACAGGGTGTAAAGTTTACTTATACTCTATGGAAAAGGGAGGATCCTCCGACCAAACGGGGGTTGTGTCTGGTGGGTAACTGCCCGACGGTTGATGTCGGGATGTTGTATAAATGCGGGTCGCGCGGTAAACTCTGATTGCGCGATGTAGTTACGGTGTGACGTCAAGTCTTGTGTAGTTCGCATATGGCATTGTAGATGGCGCCACATCACTTTTGTGTTTATCAAGTTGTTGATTTGTAGTTTCGTATGTGGCATTGTAGATGGCCGCCACAAAAGAACTGGAAATGGAATGAATAATTATTTATTGATAATATGCATCAGTCCCGGCTGTTATTCGTGGATCTTTGACAGTCCTTACGGCTTGTCAGAAGCCCGATAGTCTGACAACCAGTCTTACCAAGGGTATCGTTATACTCTGTAACTGGGTTATGGAGGTCAGATGGGCAGCGGCTCAGCTGCATATGGTTAAACTGGAGGTCCTGCCCCATATGGTTTGAAAAAAGGCTAGGCTGATGATGATGATGATTTATTGATAACTAGCTTCCGCCCGCGGCTTCGCCCGCGTGGACGTCGAAAATTATCCCGCGGAACGTACTACCGGGATAAAAAGTATCCTATGTGTTAACCTAGGTTATATTCTATCTGTGTGCTAAATTTCATTTAAATCCGTTCATCCGTTTTTGTGTGATTAAGGAACAGACATCCAAACATCTTCACAAACTTTGATATTTATAATATTATAGTAGGATATCAGAAAACTACACTGTTTGAAAGTGGAAACTCCAGCAGTGGATGCCATAGCAGACATACATCAATTTTATAAGCGATCTTCTACAGGTTTCGATTTATAATTAGTACCTAATCATAATTGTTACGCCTGTGTCCAATTGCCAGTCCATGGAGTAAGAAGAAAGGATATGAAAATTATGTAAGGATTGTAGAATTTATGTTACTTTGTAGTTTCTGCCTCTATGAGCGTGAATTTCTATACCATCTCACGTATCTACGTTAATGCACAGACAACACTCATCATAACAAATATTCATACATATTATGAATGAATGAATATTTGAATTGATCACATCCCCAGAAATCCCCATCACAGAGAGAACGAGCTGGAAATCATAGGAGGGCAACTATGGAATCGAATAGCAGTCGATAGGAAGAATCGAAATAAATGGAGGAGTTCTTTACCAAAAGACGTCAGAAATCATTTATTTATCATCAGAAATCATTTATTTGCCAATAATGTAGGTATACAGATAATGATGGTTAGTGAACGTCATAACCATCTGCCTAACTTTTTCCAAACTATGTTGGGTTCGGCTTCCAGTCTAACCGGAGGCAGCACAGACCAAGACAGCTGGCGTGTTAACAATATAATTATTTTATTTTTTGGCCTTTATTTACAACTTACAAATAATTTGATTGGACCAGCATACGTTTCAAATGGGCTGAATAAATAGCTTTTAGTATTAAAAATCCCCAGTCATTTTAACAGCCACACCCTTAGACCTGTTGGCTTCCCTCACGAACAGTGGAGTTAATTACCTAACTCTGGCTTTGAAGCCCGATAGATAACTTACGTAGTATGGGATGTACTTTAAAATCTTAAATGTATGTAGTTGTTTAACTTTTGCGTTCCGACGTTCAAGTATATTGAAACTTCGGAGAATTTTAAATAAGCAATCTGTAAGTATAGGATGTACTTCTTGTGTTTATGTTTCGGTTTGTTTATTATGTATTATGTGTGTTGTTACCTTCTGTGTTATGTTTCTGAGTATAAAAGTTATTATTATGGGCGTGATGTTGGAAATGTCGTCATATACTGTAGGTGAGTTTAATTAAGGCTTATTAAAAGAAATTAGAGTGGTTATAAAGTCAGCGCGTTTATTCTGTAAGTTGGCAACGTCGCAAATAGCTGTAAAATATTTACATGTTTTTATGAATTTGTTAACAGTTAGCGATATTTCATATTTCCATACAGAAATGTATAGAAATCTGAAATATTGCAAACTAGTGACCTAACATGAGAATAATGTTTTGCAATTATTTCACTGAATTTGATGTTGTAATCGTTTTAGGTAGAAAAAGGGCATTTGGAAAATTTCCAAGTTCTTCTTCAAGATGTGTAGTACTGTACGGAAATATGAAATATCGCTAACTAGTATTAGCGATATTTCATATTTCCGTACAGTAATATTGCCAAATTAATCAAAACAGTGAAATATTTGACAGCTATTTGCGAAGTTGCCCATTTTCAGAATTAACGCTCTTAAAGGTGTTTTAATTCCACTATGGGACATTTTGTATGGTGGTACGGATAGTTTTACAGGGTACAGCATAAATGTTGAGAAATAAGGCAAGAACAGAACGAGGTTTTGATTATTCATGGTCCAAAATGTAGGAAAAAGTTAGTCAGTAAGACCGGAAGACGTAAAGTTGGAAGGCCTCCCACAAGGTGGACAGATGACCTTGTGAGGGCCGCGGGAGTCCGCTGGATGCGGGAAGCACAGAACCGGTCGAAGTGGCGGCTTGGGGGAGGCCTATGTCCAGCAGTGGACGTCTTTCCGCTGAAATGATGATGATGATGATGATGATGATGATGATAGATACTGCGTGTTTGTTTGTACCTATTATGTAGATACCTGTAAAATACCTGTTCTATCAAAATACTTTTCATGTCTACTTCCGACTATTTTTGTTTACTGCTCATGATGGATCTGTTTTCCAAATAAATCTATTTCTTTCGTTTTTTTTTTTATACAGAGTGGCATCATATCGAAGCGCAAACTGAAACCATGAATTAAATTCATAGTTCTAGTAGGTCTTTTAGTAGACCTACCCGGTCAAAATGTATGGGACAGCAGATTTCTTTTTCAATAACTGACAACGCATTTCAACGCAGGAGGGTTCAGAATCATATATACTGAATCCATAATCACAGATAGCCCGTCGATGTCCCGGTCACCCTGTATACAGCAACCATTGTATACTAAGCCAACCCTAGGTACAAAATAATAACTTAATACAATACATTAAACCAATACACATTCCTCCAAAGGAAAGCTACCTTTTGCTATCAAAACAAAGAAAATCACCCACAGTAATCCTCTTCTAAGTAGAAAACTAGAAATCAGAAACCCCAGTAATTAAACTAAAAAGGATTGAACGGACTAGCACTATCCATTAGTGGTGAGGGATCGGGATTGTCTTTGTTTCTCAGTCTTTCACTTGCAAGACAAAGTGCTTGGAAGTACAAATGGTGAGCGATAGTGCAATTGTTAGCAAAAGTGATTTTGTGGAAAGATTGGCGATATGTTGCGGTGTTGCTGGCAGTTTATACTCTAATAGGTTTTGTGTGCTCTGTAGATTGAATTTATTTTTTAAAAAAAGCTTATTTGATTTAGAAATTTGATATAGATTAAAGTAGCAACCTATTTTGAGGCGATCAATATAGACTGCTCAAATTCTCTACTCTGATTAGTATAAAGTAAAGACGCTGTTTTCGTTTGTCTATTCGTCCACTTACTTTGTTTAAACCACGCAATTAATTCTTTTTCTTCTATAATTTAAATTTAGAGAATTTCTTCCAGAAGGTTTATATGTATAACACATGCATGTTATATCAAGTACCTAGAGACTAGTCGAGAAATTCAAATATTTGACGACCTCCATCACATACTCTTTAGTAGAATATGCTTGTTTAGTGGTTTGTTCATGTTGAGAGGTCATTCTTTCAACATGAACAATTTTCACTCACAAGACAGATTGTAGGTGGAAACTTATATGTATTCTCTCGCTGTATCAAGTAAAAAAAAAAAATTTCGATGACAAAACATGTATTTGGAAGTTATTTGATGATTTCCCACACTCAAAATAAAAAATAGTAATGACCATAACCTGCAAAATCGTATCTTTCCAAATTAATTTTCAAAATCGATCCACAATTGGCAAACACATCGCGGAAAATACGTACAAAAATGGAGGATTGAGAACCTCCCCATAAAAAAATTACATGATTTTTTCTTTCGCAACAATTCATAATACTTTCACAATAACGAAATGGAATCGAAAATTCAATTATCATTTTGTAAATATAAAACGAAACAAATGGACGTCACAGCTGAATCAACCGTCCCGAGAGAAGCGAAAAGGCGAAGAAATTATTCACAATTTGCCAACGTACCGTGCAAGCAATGAATGCTTTTATTTGACAAGAAGAAGATTTATTCGCTTTTGTCTAAGGTGAGCGAAGTTAAGCTGTCAGTGCATCTGCTGAAGAGATAGGTGAGGTAGGTAATTAGGATCTTTTAATAATGAGGGGACAGAATTCGATTGATTAAATTCTTGCTTGCATATGAAGAAGCTGCTAAAGTTTGACTGCAGCCAAAAGTTATTGGCACGATGTACTAAATTGCATTACATGCACTAACCAATTTTTTTTAATAAAATTATTGCAAAAAAGGAATTTAAAAGTAAATTATATTATTAAAACCTAGCTGCACCTCGGGGTTTCACCAGCGTCTCGATCCCGTGAGTAAATCGGGATAAAAAAGTATATATTTGCTGTCCTGAGCCAGTTCATAGACTGTTGGTAATATTGCAGGGCAGCAGGGCTGGTTCTTGAGGTATTTGAAGCAGAAATAAAAAGGCAAGCTTTATGGAGTTAAGTGAGTGGAGCGGATTTTATTGCAGAATGACAGTAGTTTGACATTAGGAAACAGGAAATGAATTATGCATAAGAAATGAATTTGTTGGAGTTGCCAACATAGACTACTCATGTGCCAAATTTCATCCAAATCCGTTCAGCCATTTTAGCGTGAGACCATAACAATCAAACACCCAATAAATCATTTTTTTTCCCTTTAAAATATTATATTGGAAAAAGCTGGTGTCAAATAAATTATATCTATTTTACGATGCAGGCATATAATTTTAAAAACATTTTACAAAAAAAAAAAACAACCAACTGCCAAAAAACACTAGAAAGTGATAAATAACTTTACTTTCGGAAGTCGGTGACTTTGGACATGTATTTTATTAATTTTGTTCGCGACGGCGCGTCACTACTTTATTTAGTTTGGTTTTTGACATTAATTCAAATTCGTAGTGTTTAAAGTGATAGTAAAAGCCCTAAGGTAACTTCGCACGTAGGTACAAGTAGCGCTCCGAGCGCTCAAAATACGGGAACATTTCTCGTTGAGATTTATGTATTTTCTTAATTAATGTTCGCGACGATGCGTCACTATATAGTTTAATAGTTTGTTTTTTGACATTAATTTAAAATCATAAAGATAAGTGATAGTTAAACCAATAAACAATGGTGATAAGTGCCTACTATAAGAAAATCGTAAGTACCACCCTTTCAGACCTCATTTAAGTGGGCTGTATAGCCGTAATTTATAGTCTCAAGTGCGTCCAGGTAACCTAGAACCGAGACCTAGCCCTGGGCGTAACTTCCCTTAACGTTAATTTAAGATAAACCCACTTAATTGAGCTCTGAAAGTCGTGTTGCTTTAGCTAAGTAATTTTTAAGTTTTGAGTTTTGCTAG
The DNA here is from genome assembly GCA_949987655.1 of Polymixis flavicincta. Taxonomy (NCBI): domain Eukaryota; kingdom Metazoa; phylum Arthropoda; class Insecta; order Lepidoptera; family Noctuidae; genus Polymixis; species Polymixis flavicincta. The sequence continues at coordinate 23,685,296 of OX465181.1, read as the reverse complement.
CCATCTTTCAGGGCGCGTCACGCCCTGAAAGTCATATGTGTAACGTTCTTAATATTAGATTGTTTTGGGTCTGTAAACCACCCTGAGGTATCTGTAACCAGAATTGAAATAAGTTCAGTAGTTTTCGAGAAAATCAACTTTTAAAATATTTATTGGTAACATTTTTCATAATTTTTCGGGTTTTCTTGAAATAATCTTTCAGTGCGGGAAGATATAGTACATACAGATATCTCATGGGATGGGAAATTTCAAGGGGAATACAGGGATATATAACATGCCATATGTACAGTAATTTAATAATGTTTTGTATGCTATATTCCATTGTATCGATAGACAAAAATAGAATAAATAAAAGTTAAAACAGGAAGCAATTTGAGGCCCTCGTTACGGTAAAGTTTCGAGGCACCTTATAAAATATAGATTCACACCTAATTTGTAGTCATCGGCAAGATAATTTTGTTATTTTAAACTTAAATTAATTAACATGTAGTACAAGTAAAAGTTCTAAATTGCTTCCTGAAGATTAAATCAAAATGTGTGTTATTTAATCAGGTAAAGTACCCCTTCACAGAGGTGTCTCAAAAACAACCCCTTCCTAGACGAAAGTCTGGAACCCGTTTCTCTGTCAGTCGTCAAAACGTTGGTAACGTCGTGAAGAACGGAAGATAGTAGCCGCCCCTGAAGATATCTGGAACCTATAGGTGCAGGACGTCAGCGCCGCGTGGACTGGGAGACCTACATACACACTGGGATAAAACCTGGATAGGAATACACCCTCCCTACACACCCTTCGTGTCCAAGCGATCACGCCCGTCCGGTACAAATTTCTTGTCACCGCCTTCCGAAATTAAAGTTATTTATTACTTTCTAGTGTTTTTTGGGAGTCGGTTGTTTTTTTTTTTTGGAAGAAGTTTTTCAATTCATTATCCTTGGGGTCAAAACAATGCATATTTATGCGATAGCAGCAATCGCGGTTGATTTGCTGTCATTTTTTGAAGAGTTCCGTTGTCTGTCTCCGAAACGCATCATCAGATCTATATGAAATTTCATTTCGGAATAAAACCCTTTCTAAAAAAAAGAATTTTGCAAATCGGTCTATATATGACGGAGTTATGCCCGAAACTGCACCTAACTCCTAAGTTAAAGAGTTATACCTTCCATCATCAGCTCCGCGTCATGAGACGATGATGACCATACGCAAATGTCTCAATAGCATTAGAAAACATAGGAAAAACATTGTTAAAACCTACAAGATTTGAGGGTTGCCCTCGATTTTCCTGCGATTCCACCTCAAGAGTATTATACTCTTTCAAATAAAAAAAGAATTTTGAGAATCGGTCCACAAATGGGGGAGTAATCAAGGAACATAGGTACATTAAAAAAATACGTTCGGTGGAACATATAACCTCCTCCTTTTTTGGAAGTCGGTTAAAAATATGATAATTAACAATTTTATTTTTATCAGTATACACTTATTCTAAAAACTTTAATCAAATTATGTTTTACGTAGGGATCCAATTATTTCATTGCAATTTCAGAATACCTCATGTTGTTTTTTTTTTCATGTTAAAGAGTTTTATATCTATACCGATAGTGTTATAAATGTTTATAAATCGACTACTGTATGTTAATGACGAGAACTTTATTCAAACGAAAAACATCCGACGTATCTCTTTACAAAAGACAAAATAAGCGAGCTTTAGTATCTTCACAAGTCTTTGGGATTGTTCTCGATGTCTAAATAGGCCAAAGTCATCAAATAGTCCACCACTACGCTGATTACCGATACAACAACCAAACGTGCAATTTGATTCAAATGTGTTTTTAAACCAGTGAACCAGTGAATTAAGTAAAAAGTGCACACACATGAAATACATCAGTATCTAGTGATGTCGGAAAGCAATTAAAAGTTATCCCCATTTATCTGGTGTCGACATCGTGCGTATACTACACTCTAACATAGACTAAGAAAACCGTGTAGATGATGCAAAACTAGTGTAAAGTCAGGGAAATTCAATCAGGGAAACCGAAATTAGATGGGGAAGAAGCTAGCTTTTTCCCCAACTAATTTCGGTTTCGGTTTTCGGTCTGCTGAGACTCTAAGCCTAACGGTAAGTTTGGTTTATTGAAATAACTACCTATTTACATTGACTAGACGTGGTTTCTCAATTGAAAAAAAAAAACTGACTGTACCGAACTTCACGCATGTAAAAATAATAGCGTCTATACCGCTTGCCTCCATCCCGCTTCGACCAGTATTCGCTCAATCCAACAGGGATTCTTAGAGATGTCAGCAACTGGTAGGTTCTGCAAGGGCCGATGCCTGCCAGGGGTGTGGGTTATTCGAAACAGATACCGTGACCCCTGGCACACAGGCAACTGATGGAACACAGGTGGGTTTTAGTCAGTAAAAGTCTGACACGCCCTCCTGCTCCACCCAGAGCGGAAGAAGTTATTTGATGATTTCCCAACTAAAAAAACAACAAAAAAAAGCCAACTGGGTTGTCAGTTTATAGATAATCAAGTACTTTATAGATATCGCATGCGTCAGCGACGACACGATACTGGGACCAAATAGGTGTTAAATACATCTCCATCCCTCATTAGCTACTGTTCTACTGCAGATAATATATGGGATATTGCTTTCTGTGTAACTTTGTCTCTTTCTTGCACTGGCACAGCAATGACCGTAACTGATAAGCTTAACTTAGGATGTGCAACCTTGGGTTAGTATGATTTTTTGTCACTGTCGACCAACTGTCCAACTGTCTTTTCGCTGTTAACCGTTTCTTGTGCCACAAATCTGTACGCTTTTTGAATTCGTTCGGAACGGGATTGTCGCTTCTATAAAGTTATTTTTATTCTATGACAGTAGTTTTTGCTAATCGCGTTCACCATACAAGTTTTAATTGCCAAGTGGTCACGTGTAAATTTATCTGACGCGGTTTTGTTACAAAATAGTTGGTTATATTCATGAATTGTGTTAAATTGATTCTGTAAATTGTTGGTGACGCGACAGTGAATAATTAAAGTTTCTTTAATTTATTTTGCTGTTTTGTGCTGTATGGTTCACACAACATTTTCTGCCTTTTATAACTAGATTACGTTGTAGAGGACGGTTACGGTTTAGAAAACCTCCGTCGGGATCGAAGTTTCTTGCGCGTTACTCGCACGAATACACACTCATACCTATTTAATAGAAATAGAGAGAGACAATGTGAATTCTGTACGCGTTTTTAATACAGAGACATCTTGTATAAGTTTCTCGATTATCTACTTTATTTTAGGATTAGATTTTCATTTTGACCTGGCTATCGGCTTTAGCATACTCAAAAACCATGAAAACGACACCCATGACGAAAAATTATTAAGTTTTCGCAGCTGCCGTCTTTGATTTTCATTTTGACCTCACTATCGGCTTTAGCACCCTCTGAAATCATGACAACTACGTTTCTCTCTCTGTCTTCTTCAATCATGTATCATATGTGCCCACTGTTGTTATGAAAATATGAAGGCAGAAGGGTAAATGTGGCAAGGAAATTCTGCTTTCGTTAGGTACGTGAGTAATCACGTACCTTACCAATCCACATTAAAAGACGTTGTTCCAAAAACATTAGGGCCTCCAAAATATAGTGTTTATTTTACGAGATTTACACTGAATCAGTTCAAAATAATGATAATTATTTATTCATTGATATAAATCATCCTGGCTACAATTTTCATTTATATATAATTTTATACATAATATTCAAATAAAAATATACCAACTAGCTTGTAATTAAACAGTCATCAAAACATCCAATCATCCATCGTACTTACTTTCAATTAAAATCAATCATTCACTGAATTTATTCATTCGTTTTAAAACATTCAGCTACAAAGTTTGCCTTATATCCAAAAGTGGAGATACGTCGAGGCATGCATGCCTACAATCGAACAAATCGTTTGATATACAGGCTTACTTGCAACTACTTTTAAACAATGATTTTATTGTGCTGGCTACGCAATTCTTTTATATCACTCTCAAATTATTTTCAGGGAATTGATAATCAAATTGACATACTACGTCAATTTGCACTGTTACAGCCATTTCATTTATGGACAATCGAAAATGGTAGTCAATTTTTATAAGCAGTAGTTATCTGTCCTGACTTTACAATGTTAATTTGTAGTGTAGTGGTAACATGAATATTTTTGCTGTTATACGAAATTGTTTGTTTGAATGTACCTATGTAAATATTGTATGGGTTTGAGCCCGAAATTGTTCGTGTTTGTGGTGAATCGTTGCCCGCCTATGTCAAACTTCTTCGGAATGAACGTTAATTATATAGTTGCAGTGTGAGTCAAATTAGTATTTCGCAGAGTTAGTTGTCGTTATGAAAAGTTAGTTTAAACCTAGATTACGGTTATTTCAGGTTCACATACAAGACTCCGCTGCGACTCGGCTGGGCAGCGTTCGGGAGGCTTCGCAAGATCTTCTCGTCCCAAATAGCACAGTGTCTCAAGACGAAAGTGATTGACCAGTGTGTGTTGCCAGTGATGACCTATGGTACAGAAACGTGGTCGCTCAGAATGGGCCTTATCAGAAGGTTTAAAGTCAAGGGGCAATGGAGAGGGCTATGCTCGGAGTTTCCCTACGTGATCGAATCAGAAATGAAAAGATCCGCAGGATAACCAAGGCAACCGAGATAGCCCGAAGAATTACCAAACTTAAATGGCAGTGGGCAGGGCTCATTGCTCGCAGAACAGTTGGCCCATGGGGCCGAAAGGTTCTGGAGTGGCAACCGCGCATTGGAAGACGTAGAGTGGGAAGGTCTCCCACATGAACCGATGGCCTTGTGAAGGCCGTGGGAATCCGCTGGATGTGGGAAGCATAAGACCGGTCGAAGTGGAGGAGCCTGGGGGAGGCCTATGTCCAGCAGTGGACGTCTTTCGGCTGAAATGATGATGATGATGACAAGCATAATAATGTTCACACTGCTGAGACACAGGCCTCCTCTCCTCAAAAGAGACTTAGCTGTAAGTGCTGGTTGGTAGATGTCACATGTCTTAGAGATTTTGGTTCTAGAACTTGCCAGATTCCCACCGATGTTTTCTTGCACGGGAGCAATGGTCATGAAATTAAACACACAAAGTAAAGCACCTGCCTGGGTTTGAACCCAAGATCTACGACACCTAAGTCGGGACCGTTACCACTGAGCCTACATACAAAGACCAAAGGACTTGAGATTGCTTAAAAAATACTATGAATTTTAACGATTGATGGATAACAAGCCGCTGCAACATCTGCAAAATTACAGGCATGGAGGAGGCAGATAGTCAAAAATATGCCCATATTATTTCATTCAGGTCATCATCTGCCGAGTCTCTTTGAAAATATGATGAGGTCAGCATCCAGTCTTACCAGATGCAGCTGATTTCCAATATTTCCTATGTTTCTTACACTTTATTTTGTTTAAAGGTACAAGATGCATCATCTACATCCATGTCATTAGGTATAAGCTCTCCTATCATTTGTTTTGAATGACAATTTTTTTTTTTTTTTTATGCAGCATTATTCTTTTTTTGATATTAATTCAAGTTTTTCCATTGATATTAATGCAAGTTACAGTTTTTGAGCATGGTAACCTATAAGAAAACAAATTTTATTATATCGTACAGTCGTACCATATACATACACGTTAAGCGAACGCTTGGCCGAGCTACATGGTAGGCGGAGTGGGGAGTGTTAGTTTTTATCTTCGTTACGGAATTTCTTGATTCGGTTGCCGCGCTCAAAGCCCGCGATAAAAGTTATGCAATAGCTCAAAAAAAATCCGTGCCGACTAAAGAAGCCGGGATTTTCTCTGTGGATTTCAATGTACAGTATTTTTTGTAAGCTGGCGTTTTAGTAGTTGGTTGTACCTATTAGATCTAGGGCACCGTGCATTGACACAAAGAGAATTTGAATGGTCTAATGTAAACAAGGACTTGATACTGTTGACTGGTTTCAGTCGTTTGAAACTTTTGTGGGCTTGAATTGACTTTTTTGTTTTATTGCGGTCGATGCTGCTAGTCAAATTTTGGTCACGCGGATAATTGGATAGTGCTTTTTTGATTATGTTGTATTGTATTTTCATCAGTTTTACTCAAAACAATTCAAACATAACCTTACGTCTGTATTTCCCTAAGTGGATCATAATCATCATCACTTCAGCCGAAGGACGTCCACTGTTAGACATAGGCCTGCCCCAAATGGAGGTGGTTTGCCACAGACGCCATGCTTGGAAGATGGGTTGGCGATCGCAGTATGGTGGTAAAATGCATAGAGAACGCTGCTGCCCATTCTCTAGTAAGTCCCTTAGTCGCCTTCTACGACACCCACGGGAAGAAATGGGATACCTACTGCTATTCTTTTCGTCCTGCAACACACGGAACGGGAATAGGGGATTGCTAAGGTAACTTCTGTCTCACTCTTTCCCCTGCCAGGGGTGCGGGTTGTTCGAAAGAGATACCGCCGGCACACAGGCTACCGAGGGAATACGGAGGAAAACCAAGATAACTGACATAGCCCGTAAAAATAGCTAAACTTAAGCAGTGAGCAGGGGCATAAATCAGGTCGTATTTTTTATTGCATTGACTTATAAGCCTAATTTTTAGGCTCCAAGGGACCGTAGATCTTCGTAGGCATTTGATATTAATTTCAACTCAACACCTCTAAACGGTCTTGATAAATAGGGTTTGGGCATGACAAACAGAGGGACAGAAAACTAAATGACTATACGGGAACCGTTTTATTTTGTTTTTTAGCGGCTTTAGTTTGGTTTTTTGAATACATGCCGAAATATCCTTGTACAAAATTAGTTAGTACTGTGTCATTATTGCATGATAAAATAGGCTTCTCCAATTTGTGCATTTGGATACAATTAGGATATGTATACCGACAAAGCGAAATTAGGCAGCGGACACTAACCACGACTCCTGGCTATTCGTGGCTTGAAGTATGAACAATTTTACAAAGCTTCAATAATATGAAGTCATAATACTTTTGTAACTACATTGTAAATATGAGGTTTGTTATGAAGGCCTTGTATGTAGCTACGACACAAGATGTGCGGCAAAAAAATATATATTTTTAAACAGTCTTTCTGCAAAAGTGTAGATAGCAATCAAAATTTTAATTAAAAATTAATTAAATTACTTAAAATTAAAGTCGGTCCGGAAATCAGCACCATTCCATTTCTTCCCGTGGGTGTCGTAGAAGGCGACTAAGGGACTTACTAGAGAATGGGCAGCAGCATTATCTATGCATTCTACCACCATACTGCGATCGCCAACCCACCTGCTAAGCGTGGCGATAATGGCAAAACCCTTTTGAAGGAGGCCTATGTCCAGCAGTGGACGTCTTTCGGCTGAAAAGATGATGATGAAGACCTTTTGTTGGAGATTAAGATAGATAAAACGCAGAGATAAGATTATAGATTTGTGGGGGTAACAAAAATAGATACAGATCAGAGATACTGAACAAAACCTAGCTTCCTAGCACCTAGTTTCTGCCGTTTCATAAGTGGCCATGCAGGTTTAAATGAAATAAAAATATTTTGATTTTGAAAAAAAGGTGCCAACTGGTTTTCAAAGTGATTTATTCAAATGAAACCCATAGATTTTATGAACTTATTGTTAGCTACTTATTATATTCTTGTAAATAAAGATATCATGCATTAATTTATTAATCAATCAATCATTATCAATTCTAAATAAAGAAATATGATCAAACATTGAAATTCCTACTAAACGTTGATAAAAATGTATAGACAAATTAAGGTTGGGGTAAATAAAATTTTATCCCAATAGAAGTAGTTACTACAAACAGACAGTGTTAGGGATAAAAGGTACAATGTACAAATACGTGCTCAATCGCAATTTTATTTAGTAGCAGTAATAGTCATAATCCAGAGCATATTGAATATTATAGTGAGTCTACAAAGCAATTTTGTGATACTACAATTTATGGCTCAACTGGCGCTTTATAGAATGGAAAACATTGGATGTCGAAGGGATCTGGAGCATCAATATTCGAGATAATACCACGGTGAAGCCGATCGTAATACTCAAAAAATTTCAAATATATTTATTTACTAACTTATGCCAGCGGCTTCGCCCGCATGCAGTTCTAAAATTATCCTACGGGAACATTGGGATAAAATGGATCCTATATGTTATTCCAGGTTACAAACGTTTATGATTCTGTGTGCCAAATTTCATCCAAATCCATCCTGCCGTTTTTGCGTGATTGAGTAACAAACATCCGAACTTTCACATTTATAATATTAGTAGGATAGGACTAGCTTCTGCTCGCGACTTCGTCCCCGACTTACCACATCGCAACCTATCACCTACCCGAGATATTACATAGTTATCGGTTAGCATTCTTTCTGATTTGTTTTCTTTTTACCCGACTGCGCCAGAAGGAGCGTTAGGTTTTTCGAGTGTATATATGTATATTTCTCTGGCACGCTCTGTAGCCTAAACGGCTGGAACAATTTCAGCTTGAGAGGTGCCGTTAGATTCGTCTTAATTGTGAGAGTGACACTGGGTATATCAAAATTGAAAAAAAAAAAACAGCCGATTTTTGGCGCCGCATAGTGTTTTATAAAAATATCTCAAACACTATTAAGTGGCGTATCAAAATAAAGGGTTTCATAAATAGGTCTTATTAACGTCAACAATAATTTTATTAAAAAAAACTGTGAAAAAAAATTCTTTACAAAATCAAAAAACACGACTGCCTAAAAAGGGAACTTGAACTTGAAAAGATTGAAACAAGAAACTGTTTTTATTAGGATCACTATTAGACTGAATACTATATGCAATCTCATGCAGTCGGAGGTAATAAAGGTCTTTGTTGTTGAGAGATATGGGAATTACTGGAACTATCGGGAGCACAATAAAACATAGACTTCACGGATAGACGTATATTCGGAGACTGGCGCTCGGCTCATAACTGACAAAAGACTTAAACCTAAATACCCACTATTACACATTTATCACACCTCCACCACAATACAACAGTACATCCATATAATAATACACTAATAAAACAACTAATAATAATCCTTAACTAATTAAACAATTTTAAATCTGTCCACTGGTTTACGTGTTCGCTTAGAGTAACGATTCTCCGGCGGCGGAGATTTTGGTTGTAAATTAACCAGAGAATCTTCAGGCGTATTAAAGTCTGGATTTGAACTTTCTCCCTTATTCCCGATAGTCGCCTCTGGTGAGACTGCCTCTATTACCCGATCTACTCCCTCGCTAAATGGCTCGACCACACTCTCTCCCCCATGATCTGTATTGTCCTCAGTCTCTGGACAGGGAACATCAGATAAGCGTGACCTGCGGCGCATTTGATCTATATGTCTTTTTAGTGGTTGACCATTATCCTTTACCACGGAGTATCTAAGTGCACTATCTACCCGTTCCACGGTACCTTTCACCCACCTATCATTAACACCATATTCACGAGCCCAGACTGAGTCACCCTTCCTGAAACTGCGGTCTGTACCTCCCGCGGATTCCATTTGTCGTCTTTGGGCTTGATGGACTCTGTCTTTGGTGTCCTGGTTGCTACGCAGTAAGTCTAGTCTGGAACGTAATGGACGTCTCTGCAACAGCATAGCCGGGGTTTCCCCGGTAGTGCTGTGCACGGTGTTCCGGTATGCTAACAGGAACGTTTGTAGTGCGGTGTCGACATCTACACAATCCCTATATGCTTTCTTAATTGCCCGTTTGCACAGTTTCACTGCATTCTCCGCAGCCCCGTTTGATGATGGGTGGTAGGCTGGTGAAAAATACTGTTTAATGCCGTTGTTTTTTAAGAAGGTTTTAAACTCTATGCTAGTGAATGGCGGACCCTGATCAGATACTAATTCCTCCGGCAACCCATACCTTGCAAATGTTCCTCTTAAAACCTTTATAACAGTTGATGCATTAGTTCGTGTCATCTCAAACACTTCTAACCATTTTGAAGTTGAATCAATCATAACTAAGAATGTGAGACCTTTAAATGGGCCTAGGAAATCGATGTGAACCCTTGTCCACGGGCGCGCGTGATACTGCCACGGCTGTATCGGGGCCCGTGGAGGCGCGTCCGCTTCCGCTGCACAAGTCTCACATTGCTTACACAATGCTTCCACAGCTGCATCAATTATTAGGCCACCATACATAGCTACGTGCCAAGCTTTTAGTCTTTACGATCCCCATGTGGCTACTATGTAGTTGTTTTAAAACCTTATTCTGCAACGAAACTGGTATAACCATCCGATAACCCCACATAATACAACCACACTCTGTATATAACTCATTCCGTCTCATAAAGTATGGTTTGATACTTTCTGCATCTACACAGGTTGTAGGCCACCCGGATTGTATGTAAACTAAAACCCTACTTAAAACATTATCTACAGCCGTCGCTTTCTTTACGTCTTGGCTCGTAATTGGTAAAAAAAATTCAACGAAATTAACGTAAGTATTTTCTTTTTGCAATATTATATTTTCTTTGCAACCTTTGTACGGCAGTCGTGATAATGCGTCGGCACAATTCTTACTTGAAGCAACATATTCAATGTCATAGGTATACCCAGCCAATAGCACTGCCCAACGCTGTAACCCAGACGCGGCCATCACCGGAATACCGACCTTATCACCAAAAATATAAGTGAGAGGCTTGTGATCGGTTCTTAATGTAAATTTACGTCCATAGAGATATTGATGAAATTTACGTACTCCGAACACAATAGCGAGTGCCTCTCGATCTATTTGTGAGTAGGACCGCTCGGCTTGTGTGAGTGCGCGTGATGCGTACGCCACGGGACGCTCGCCCGTTGCTGTTGTGTGCGATATCACAGCTCCTACGCCTACACTGCTCGCGTCTGTTGTTAAAATTATAGGTAACTCCGGTGTGTAATGCATTAGCACTTCACTACATGTTAATAAATGCTTCACTTTACTGAACGCATCTTCACATTCTCTATTCCAGCTATACGGGGTTCCTGCTTTAAGCAACTTATACAAAGGCGCTAGAATTGTACTAACACTTCTTATAAATTTTCCATAGTACATTACCATACCAATAAAAGCTCTAAGTTCTGAAATATTCGTAGGAGCTGGAGTTTTAACTATAGCTTCTACTTTGTCTGGGCACGTGTGCACCCCTTCTTTACTGATCGTGTGGCCTAGGTAGTTTACCGATTCAGCGAAAAATACACATTTTTCTTTTTTTACTCTGAGTCCGTATTTATTCAAGCGATCAAATACTTTGCCTAAGTTACTCATGTGTGCTTCTTTGGTGGGTCCCGTTATAATAATATCATCCAAAAACACCCCCACATGTGATAAATCTGCAAACAACTGCTCCAAATGTCTTTGAAAAATGCCCGGACTCGATGCTAACCCGTATACTAGCCTATTGTACATAAATAATCCTTTATGAGTGTTAATCACTGTGTATTTTTTTGTTTCATCTAGCTCAAATTGAGCATATGCCTGTGAAAGGTCAATTTTACTGAAATGCTGGCCACCCTTCAAATGAAATAGTACTTCCTCTACTCTGGGTAACGGATAACGGTCAACTTCTATAACTTTGTTTAAAGTTAATTTGTAATCTGCGCATATTCTAATGTTACCGTCCTTGTTGACGACCGGCACGATGGGTGTTGCCCAGTCAGAACGCTCCACAGGAGAGAGAATGCCGTCCCGCTGTAGCTGGTCCAGCGCGCGCTCCACCGGCTCGCGCAGCGCGTACGCCAGCGGGCGCGCGCGCATGAACACGGGCCGCGACCGCTTGCGCACCCACACGCTCACCGTGCCGCCGGTGAACCAACCCAGGCCGTCCGCAAACACTTCATAGTATTTGGTACAGAAAGCAGCCACATCAAATACATTGTTTTTGTACATCACAACATCATTACTATTACAATCATAGGTTACTGTAGGTAATTGTATTTTTAGTTCTGCCATCCACTGACGGCCTAATAGAAGTGTTTGCCATTCTCAACAAAATATAAATCTAATTGCATAAGCCTATTTTCATATTTCACAAACGGTTGCATAACTCCAAGAGGTTTTACTAACTCGCCGGTATAATACCTCAGTGTTAACTTACTAGGCTTAAGTTTTACATCATTAAACAATCTACTGTAACACTTCCAGCTAATGCATGACACCTCACTGCCGGTGTCACACTCCATTTTAATGTCAATGCCATTAACATTTAGTTCGACATAAATAGGAGAACAGTGCATCGCTGATAATTTACAAACATCCACAATTACCTCATCGCTCTCCGCGCCGTCACTTTCATAGCCCGGATTTCTTATTTGTAGTGCGTCCATATCCACGTTGTGTTGTTCCGATAAATTTGGACACATACGTCGCAAATGTCCTACTTGGTTACAAACTCGGCAAACATAACGCCCGAACTTGCAATTGCTTGCGTCGTGATGCGCGCCGCACACTCGACACTGCTGTTGCTGCGCGCGCTCACCCAGCTTCATGGGAGCGGACGCTGCCGATGCGCGCACGCCGCGGCCCTGACCGGTACGCGTCGTAGTTTCGAACGGTGATGTCGCTCCACGGACGTCACGAGTGGCCGCCGCCACCGTACCCTTCCGCCGCGAGGCCGCTGACATCGCTTGACACGTCACCGACGTCGTGGGTGTACCCTCGCTTCTCGACCCGCTTTGTCCTTCAACGGCCGCTGCGTCTTTTTCTGCTGCCTCCATACTAACCGCCAACTTATACGCCTTCCCGAAATCCAAATTGCTTTCGGTGAACAATCGTTGTCGTATGGTTTCATTTGCTATGCCACACACTAGCTGATCTCTCAAGCCTTCTTCCAGCCCGGACCCAAATTCACATGTTTTGGACATTTTCTTCAAGATAGCCGCGTATTCCGATATAGTTTCACCTTCTTTCTGTTTCCTATGTCGAAACTTGTATCGTTCCGCCAACTCACTTGGCTTAGGTTGCAAGTATTTTTCCATGACGTCAACGATTTGTGTTAACGTTTGGGTCTTTGGTTTCACCGGCGTGCACAAATTAACCAGAAGTTCATAACACTCTGCCCCCATCACTGTTATTAATGTAGGCACTTGTAATTCGTTAGGGATTTTGTTGACTATAAAATATTGTTCTAAACGTTCTACGTACAGCCTCCAATCGTCACTGTGGACTTTGAACTCAGCTATTTTACCGATCGACATTTCCGATGATTTTGGTGATACTGTTCTTATTTTAACCACTATTTTGCACGAATCACGCGTAGAATCGTCCTTCCTCGTCGCCACTGAGAGATATGGGAATTACTGGAACTATCGGGAGCACAATAAAACATAGACTTCACGGATAGACGTATATTCGGAGACTGGCGCTCGGCTCATAACTGATAAAAGACTTAAACCTAAATACCCACTATTACACATATATCACAGTTGTTAAATTTAAGATGATGCCTCCGACTGCATGAGATTGCATATAGTATTCAGTCTAATAGTGATCCTTTTAAAAACAGTTTCTTGTTTTCATCTTTTTAAATTAAAGTTCACTTTTAGGCAGTCGGGTTTTTTATGTTTTCTCAACTCTTATGGGGGAGACCTGTGCCTAGCAGTGATTTAACATAGCTTAGTAAAAAGAGGTTAAAAAAAAATTGCTTACAAATATTATATTGCAAAACGCTACAGAATATGGTTTTTTAGACAAATAAACATAAAAAAGAAGACGAGAAGTCAAGCGTATATTGCTAAAATTCAAGTGAAACCATGAAACGGACAACTTACAAGTAAAATGATCATGTACAAACATTAGAAATATTTCACTTTCTACACTATTCTTCCAATCCGAAGAGACGTAGCAAGATATCGCAAAATAAAATGTACCTCACAATATTTTATTTATTCCTACAAGGCACAGTTTTTGAGACTTACAGTTTACCTTATCCCAGGCCTAAGGCGATATCGTTCTATCAGCTTAAGCGAATTTGAGGGATTCGCTTGTAATACTAAGATCAAATTAGAATGTCTACTCAAATCTTGGCAACTTGTGCGGTATTGTTTTTTATGTGTACAATTGGAGAATTGAGCAGCATAGTTTTTTAAGTGTATTATTTTGTTATTTTTTTAGTTTTCGTCGACGACACAATGTACAATTCAACGTCGTTTATGTTATCGCTTTGACAAATTCTGCCAGTCACTAAGGTTGAGCGTATCTATTTAAAACAAAAATAGACCATAACGTGTTCGTCATTCAACCTTAGACTGGTGAAACAATAACGAGGTCGACATTAATGACAAACAAATAATAGCAATAATAATAAATGAATTAAATTGTGAAGGTCGGTGAGTTAGAAAGATGAAGCTAGTTGCCCATTCCAAAGCGTAGGTACCTATGGAGAAGAACGGGCAAGAAACTCCATGGACACTCTTTTAAAATCATGATTTTGTTACAAAAAGTTGGTTACATCATTATGTTGAAATTATAAATTTGAGAACGATGTAAAAAGTGCACATTAAAAGCGTCCGTAATTAGAACAAAAATAAATTACAATTCAGAAATTAAAATAAGCCGTGGGAGCTAAGAGATGACCAGTCCCTGCTGGCGGTGCCCGTTCACGGACATGACGTATGCATCAGCACCATTCAGCTCAACCATTTTGAAGAGAACTTAATGATCCAACACACACGCCACCACCAGCGAGAGATTTGAGTGAGCATGACATATTCTCATCTGCCAGGGCACATTCAAGCCAATCAAAGACGTACCCTAATATATTATGTAGAAGTAAGTGTGTACACTTAGTTATTGAACTTCGTCATCGTCGACTACGTGATCGGCACGACGACGGCCGATGGTCACTAAAGTTACGCTGGCCGTTATTAAGCTCAATCTTAGAAGTTCTTCTACACATCATAGTAAATCCAAAGAAATTGGCTTTGACTCATAAAAAAGCAATTGAATTGGGAGCGTCCTCATTGCAGTCAGATAGAAAGTAGGAGTAGTGTTCAAAAGTGACTCTGGATGACGTCATAAAATAGCAATTTATTGGAAACAGTTTTGAAGTAATAACGTCACAATTTTTATGACCAATACATATTACAGTTTAGCTTCTGCAATTGCGCTGCAAAGAGATGCTTTGTGTTTTACTGACATTGTAAGATGCATTTTTGTAATAACGTAACTAAGATTGTTTGCCAAAAAACTCACCGTTTTTATTCATAAGTTTAAAGAGTTATGAGGGACAGGGTGAAGTTAAAAGGTAAAGTTCGTCATCCTCCATAGAATAGGGAGTATACTCCGATCGGGTGTTATGTCTGGAGGGCTGCTGCCCGACGATTGATGTCGAGACGTTATATAATGCAAGTCGTACGTCGTACTTTCCTTGCGCTATGTTTTATTTTCTATAACGCGCAAGTCAAAGCATTTATTTCAATTAGGCACTTAAAAGGCACTTTTGAACGTCAACATTTACATTGAAATATAATTAATTCTAGTCCCCCATCCAAAATGTAGTTTCGTATGGAGAAGAATGGGCAAGAAACTCCACCGTTACTCTTTTAAAATGTTTTAAGTACAACATTTAACATAGTACCTACATACAATATTTAACGTAGTTCGCATGTGGCGATATAGATGGCACCACCAACTTGCTTTTACTTAGGAATAAAAATAACTTATCTCCCCGTCTAGAGTGTCCAGACGATTGGCAATTGCTTTCAAGGCAAGGTCAACACAATAAATTTTAACTTGTCCATCATCGTTATTGCTTTTGAAACGGCACTTCACCTAAGCTATCAGAACGATATTATTTATAGTATTAAAATTGATAGACTATTGAAATTGTAACTTCATCGATTATTCGTTTGGAAAGGATCACACTTGCGTAACTTTTCGAGTAACAATATGACATGAAGACAGACTAAAAGTAATACACAAAGTCACTGAACCGATTGTGAAAGAAACTTTGACAGGTTCCAGACTTCTACTGTAAGGGGTTACTATACTAGCGTTAATTTAACGTGTCACGATTAACACTAGCCTGTAGTTGGACAAATATCTATTCACTATAAGAGGTAGTCAACGTCTGGACCAACAAAAAAGTCATTATATTTTTTTATTGATCACCTGGCAGTTGTAACGCTAGTTTTTTACGCCGTCTTGTTATGATTGTACTGATTTGATTTTTTATACAACGCGACGCGTTGCCCGAGCTTGGCTACGGCTACAGACGTACTCAATGTGCTACGACCGCGTAGCAGATATGCTACAACCGCGTAGAAGATATCCTACGACCGCGTAGTAAAATTGCTACGACAATGAAACAATACACAAGGTCTTTTCACAGGCTCTTTAGGAAATTTAAGGCAAATTATTTTCACATTCTCATAAACGGTGAAGTAACTCCCCTTTCGAAGAGATGAGGCCTTTATCCAATCAGTGGCTGTTTATATTTTTTCATATAGTTATAGCTTTTGTAAGAAATCCTATTTATTCAAAATCGTATGTACAAAATATACTAGCCCTAAATTCCCAGACGACAGGTGATATATATCAAGATAAGTATGACGGATTGTTTCTAATACAGTAGACACGACTGAATTCATATTTTATTATAAATTCTCAGAAAACTTACTTATTTCAAGATATAGTTTGTGGGCAATAATTTATAAGTCGACAGGCAATTTTGTATGATAGTACCTGCTCATAGATATTTGTTAGATTTGTGACTTTATTAATCTATATTTTTAGCATAAAGTAGCAGTGACTGAATTTTCGGATGGTAGCAACACAAAACGTGTACTCTCATGTAAATGAAAATTATGTTTTTTGCGAGTTAGTTCATATTATAACACAATTAATGCGAAAGTCACTATGTCAGTCTGTGGTTAACTTTCATTCTTTCACGCCTAAACCACTGAACTGATCATTATGTTTGATAGATAGGTAGCCCAGGGACGTGCAGATCGACACTGGCTATTTTTAATTCTAGAATTTTGTAACAAAGATTTGAAATATAAATACACGCGAACAAAGCTGCGGGCTCATCTAGTAGTTTATTAATAACTCTTTTACATGTCATGTAAGCTAGAACAAGCACGATAATACATGACTGGCTAAGCCTCGTACCAAGGTATGTGGCTTTAAGCATTCGCTTTACGATAATATTTGATTAAGTCGTTCCTTTACAAAAGCTTTATAGACTTTGATAAGAGATCAACCCAGACTCAACATCAAATATTCCGTTGGGCTAAAAACCCAAGGTACGCTGGACTGTCTCTCCTTCATTGCTACACCCAACAGGGTCCATAAAAGAGTCATGTCTTTGTTAAACTACCACCTTCATTCACCAATGCAATAAATAATTATTTAGTATTGACACTTCATCACCACAGCTCTCACAACGGTGAAGGAAAACATCGTGAGGAAACTGGCATGTCCTAGAATCAAAAATTCGATGACATGTGTCATCTACCAATCGCACTGGGCCCACGTGGTGGATTACGGCCCACTCCCTCTCACCGAGGAGTACAGTGTCCCAGCAGTGGGAACGTAATAGGCGGATTATGATTATGTTTATTGACAAACTTAAGTACTCGTGGAGAGAAGAAAGGAAAATGTTGGAAATTTACTTACAGATCTATTCTGTACAAATTGCACTACAAAAAAAAAAATTGTTGCAGATAACTCAAGCTGCTATCCCGACGAGGAAGACACGCTGTTTGTGTCGTGTATACCCGAATCCGGGAGAATTTCTATAGGGATAAACATGGCTATAACTTGTACGGGATCAAAAAGCGCCTGCGGACCGACAAAATAATATTGCCAAAGGTGCTATGTCCCTGCCAGGGGTGCGGGTTTGCTTGAAAGAGATACCGCCGCCCCTGGAATAGAGGCTACTGAGGGAATTCGGATGGGTTTTAGTTAGTTAAAGTCTGACACGCTCTCCTGCTCCACCCAGACCGGGAGAAGTTATTTGATGAAAAAGGGTGCTATTTCCGTAGCCGCCCCACGTTTTTTTTTGGGCTGGGAAATCATCAAATGACTTCTCCCGCTGGGTAGAGCAGGAGGGCGTGTCAGACTTTTACTGACTAAAACCCACCCGTGTTCCCTCAGTTGCCCGTGTGCTAGGGGCGACAGTATCTCTCTCGAAAAACCCGCACCCCTGGCAGGCATCGGCCCTTGCGGACCCCTCGGTCACCCCGCGACGGGTCAACACAGCGGCCCCGTCGCCTACCACTCTTCGGCCGCAGGGGATAGGGAGAGCGGCCAACGCTATACCAGCACTCCTCTTCCCCTGCGGCCCCACCGCGTCCGCCATAAAACGGTTGCAGCCCCGTCCAGGCCACGGAAGGGAAGAGCGCTACTCAAAAGTACCGGCACTCCTCCTCCGCCGCAGCCCGTAACCCTCAGCCGCGATGCCTCCCATTCGACATCGCGGCCCTCCCCAGCTGCGGTGCACCTCACCGCAACCCACTTTTTGGCCGCTACGTCGCCGGCTTTGAGGCAAAAGCCCTGACGAGCGGCCCCACCTTTGGGCTCCTCTTGGCTTCACCGTGTGTGGGACCACAGTTACTGAGCCCCCCCGCAAGGCCAATGCGGGAACCCAATCGGGGGAGAGCCGCCCCACGTTTCGTCCCATATAATGAACGTTGGAAGGGCCATGGGAAAGTTTCAGGGAGTGTACAAATCTCACTGTAAAACTGAGTTGAAGTGCCATTCCACCCGTTGCTATAGGGATTGACACTTTTGACAACTCACCTAATCTAAGTTTTCATGGTGATATTTTTACACAGCAGATCTGCTTAATATTCTACTCGCACGAACTAATTTACTCGAATCAGGCGAATCGTCACTTTTAAATAATTACAATATTTTGTTTAGGCGAACCGCATGACGTTAATTTATTCAGGGGCGAAATAAAAATTCCAGAAATACGTATTCACGACTAGCACGTTTTATATTTTATGTAATAAAGTTAGTGTTGTTTTCCTTGTCTTTTCGTTGTTTCCTTAACGTTTTGTTCATAACGTGCCAATTTCCTAATACGTATACTGGTATTGTGGGTTCGCCCACGATTAAATAAATTTCATGCGAGTCGCGATTATTTAAAAGTGACGAGAGATCGGCAGGCCTTACCTAAAAACACAAGTTTTTTCAGCTTTCCCTATAATAATACAAATAAATCTAAACATTTCATGGCGCTAATATAAAAACCAACACGACGTCACGTAGTTCGCGGAACTTTTGTGACGTTTTCCACCCTTTATTAAATTCTGTCCACGTACTAAAATACCGAAGGTTTCATAAAAAATAAAAGTAATGGTATGATAGTAAAATATTGTATGAAATGGTCGGACCGTTTTGTGCGTTTTTAATGGCGACTATGTTTGCGTTGCGTAATAATAAAATTGCATCTTAAGCCTTATCTACATAGTTCGGGCTCAGGGCTTTTTAGACTCTCCGACATACGCTGCTTTGAAACGTGAGGACAGGGTAATGCAAAATGTTTCCCACCCCTAATAACAAGACCAGACGGCTCGCAGCCTGTAACGTCCTGACTCTTATAAGTTAGACAGATACTTATTCACATGCTTCCAAGTGTTTTAAAAACAATGTTAATTTACTTTCGTATATTTATTATACATAATGAATAAACCTACAGTTTGTGACTCATTGACTTTTTTCTGTTTTAGTATAATCTACACGTTTTTTTTTTATTATAACATTTACGCAATAAAAAAATAAAAACAGTTTTTAATTAATCATTTGTAGACGTATAAAAAGAAAAAAATCATAGGGCATCGAATAATTTGTCCGCTTTTTTGTCAACAGAAAAACTAGTTGGTATTGATTCTAATTATTACTTTTGCTTTTTATTAAATACTTTATTTCATAAAATTAAACCTAAGTTATCTTATAAAATAACTGCATATTTTACTATTATTAATACTCGACACACAGGATCAAGAAAAGCGCTTACCAAAATGCCAAAAAAACTGACACTGTCATTATTACGTCCAATGTGAACCGGGCTTAAAATTTAAATGAAAACTTTTCGCGGATCGCCCGAGGCTGAAGTCATTGTCTCCTTCAACGATTATAATAGATCTAATTTTCGAAGAGCACTCCACAAATTAAGACGAAAATATGGAACGAGCCGTCGACTTGAAGCTGCGAGCTACTGTTATTAGAACGTTGTGGAGGATTATGTGGTTTGTGTATTTTTTGTGGAAGATTATGTTGTTTGTGATTATGGAGTATAATATTACTCTGTGGGAACGATATTCACTTTAAAAAAATTATTTTTATATTTTCGTATTGAATTTGAAAACCATGGTGGTTGAGCAGGCTTTTACGCTGTGGGCTTGAGAGAGTGCCTAGTGGTAATGGCCACAACTTACGAGTTATAGGTCGTAGGTTCGAACCCATAGGCGCTTTACTTTCTGTAAATTATTTCACTACTGCAACCAAAACGGTGAAGGAAAACATCGTGAGGAAACCGGCATGTCTTAGAACCAAAAATTCGAAGACGTGACAACTACCAACTTGCACTGAGCCCGTGTGTTGCATTACGGCCCACTTAAAATAAAGCATTCCATAAAATGGTAACAGTAAAAAGAAATGAAAATCTACAAAGGTTTCCAACGTCTTTTCAAAAGATGCGAAACCTTCAACATTCACGTCTCGAACAGAAATAAAGACTTCGTTGCAACACGCCCGCAATTATGAATAAATAGCGACATGGAAATAAAAATCGAGAAAAAAACGTCATCTGGAGTATCGAGTATCGTATAAGATTGCTTCGAAAGTGCAATATGCTGTTCATACCATGTCTTGAGCCTTCATGGAACAGCTCCTAAAATGCAATGGCAAGAGATTTTATTTGTACATTCGTTTTTGCATTCATATATGCGAACCTTTTGATGTAGACGTAGCCTTTGACGTTCAGGAAATTAAGCGTTTGTAAACTTTTGAGAATTCTTTCAGGTTTCATGAACATTGTTTCAGTGTTATTTCAAGTTGATCAAAGGTTTACGTTCATTCTCCTATCTTGATAACTGAATTGAAGTACCTATAGTACAATAAAAATCAAAATAATAAATTGAATAAGAATGACGAATTTTCATTAAAATTAGCATTTAATAGTTGTTTTTAATATATTTCCAGAATTAAATATATAATAAATATTTTGCTTGAAATTATGGAAATAAGTCTATGATTAATTTTGAATATAAAGTAACTTTTGTACTGTTATCCGACTTAATAAGCTTGCCTAAGCTGAGTGTCTGTTTGTAATATCTAAATGACAGCTTTATACTTCAAATGCATATGAAAGTACGTATATTATTGTTAAAACTATATTTATTTTTGTTATTTGTAAACATTTTATATTTTTGCTGTTTATTGTCCCATAATAAATAAAATAAAATATTAAAACGGTACGTATGTTCATTTTGTTGTCTGTCTGTTAGTTCCGGCTAATCTCCAAAACGGCTTGACCGATTTTGATGACATTTAGTTTGAAGAAACTCTGAACCCTAAGCTACTAAAGGCTCAAAGGCGATTTTTTATATATGAACCACGCGGGCGAAGCCGTGTGTGGAAGCTAGTAGGTAATTAACATGCTTCTTTTTTAAATACCTAAATAAACAAAAATGAATGCTGCACAAAACTAGAGAACGGCTCGACCAATTCGGCAATATTATTTTTTCGTACGTTTCCTATGGCACATGGAAAGATTAAAAAAAAAAATACATGGACAATAGTAAAAACAACACTTTGATACATTTTATACCAGTAGTGCGTTCTCGTGGAATAACTTTCGACTTCCACGCGGGCGAAGCAACTGGCAAAAACTAGTAGGTCATAAAAATAATCTAATTGAATCAAATAATGTACTAACATGTATTATGAATTAAATGACGTTTAAAATATTTCAACGTTAATGCTTTCTATAAATTGTTATAAAACAACATAAACTTGCAGCATTTATAAATTTTATTGCTAGCTCTCGGGGAAATTGTTGCGAATTCGTGACCACGAGCACTTAGGAAGAAAATAAAATTTAAACAATAAACATGCGATATTCTTACCCGTAAAGATTTCTTTCTCTACAATGAAATAAAAGTCTGCTATCTCAACTTTTATGTTCCTTCTATTATTGTGTTACTTAGACTGAAAACCTCGGTCATCCGTGCTTTCTAGGATTTGTTGGCGATTTTTCTTGGAGTAGGTACGTTTTATTTGTTATTGATATTAAAATGTGAACTGTTACGAGTTTAACCAACACTAGATTATTTTCTCTTGGCGGCAAAAATCTTTAATATTCCAGTTCAAATGCGGTGCTTCTGATCAAACCGTGTCCCACTTGCTAGAGTGTCCGTTCACCTGCACCTCTGATGGCCTAAAGAATGCCTCTAGACGTCTTCGTCCTAAGAACGAAATCCGTATTTTCAGTCGAGGTTACGGGCGTTTCCTACTTTGTATCACATACCAAGATAAAATTAGTTTGGGGCCAGATATAAGAATGACTGACACCATTATTTGACAGCTGTCTACTCCCGATGTATTTTTGCCTGTTCAAATAAATTTAGTATTGGGTGTAGGGTTTTTCTTTTTTTTTTGGGTGGGAAATCATCAAATAACTTCTCCCGCTCTGGGTGGAGCAGGAGGGCGTGTCAGACTTTTACTGACTAAAACCCACTCATGTTTCTATGTAGCCTGTATGCCAGGGGCTGCGGTATCTCTTTCGAACAAACCTGCACCCCTGGCAGGCATCGGCCCTTACGGGCCCCATCGGTTTGTGCTGACATCTCTTTGAGGCGCGCGTGGAACACAACGCGCCGTCGACTTGGGCTTGGTCCTTACCGGACAGCGAGCTACCCATTACTCGCCGTCCGCAAGCTCATGCCTACGGTGGCCGGAAATCATCCTGGGATTCCCGACGGCCAGGGCGTCTCCTGCGGCGGTTAGGGCCGTTAGGGCGCATATACTGCCTCTCCCTCACGTGCGCTGCCTCCCTCTTCGCGAGCATTACTGCTTCGCTGAAGGAGGTGACGGCTACCCATGCCCTCTCGCTCCGTACCATGGCCTGGACCAGGGCCGGACGCGAGAGATCGCCGCCGCCGATCGCCTCCACGAGGACACGGCGGTGCTCCGCCTAAGCCGAGCAGACCGCCACTGTGTGCTCCACCGTGTCCTCAGGGCGATCTTTGCAGTGAAAACACTAGGGCGTTTCCTCCCGCCTTATCCGAAATAGGAACCTCCTGAAACAACCGTGTCCGGTGAGGACCTGCGTCAGGCGGAAGGTGAGGACGCCATGCCGCCTCTCAAGCCACTCCTCAAAGAGGGGACTTACCGCCGCAATCGTGGCGTGCCCAATCGGGTGTAGGGTTTACTTTGAAGTTTCGTACTACCTTCTTCCTGGCCTGTATCTTCGTTGACGGGAGAGCAGGCCTGTAGATGCTGCAATCTACTTGGCCTATTGAGCTCAAACGATAAAAGACAACGAGAAAGAGTACTCTCGACAAGAAAACAAGAAGTTAAGAATTCCTCAAAAATATTAGTCAAAATTAAGTCTTAACAGGAAGCAAAAGGTCATCAAACTCTAAATAAAACTTGCATCATCTGAAAGGCATCTTAGAAACTGCATCTAAGACTTACAAGTTTATATTGGAAGCATCCCAAGACTTTATTTATTCTGAACATCGCCAGTACAATATACTTGCAAATTTTTCGATATGTGCTGTCATTTGAGAACTATGAATAAAATATCGCGGTTTAAGTCACGATATAATTCTATAATGCAATCTTGAGGAGGCATATAAAATACTGTTACGTTATTTACGCTAAAGATAAACTGTGTTGTCTTATTCATAGCTGATTTATTGATCATGTTAGTTACCTCAAAACTTTATAGTCTAGAATCAAGTCCATCCGAATAAACAGACTGCTGTGCTGCTGGGGAGTTTGTTGCGCCACTTCTTCTTCCCAGCTAAAGCACAAGGAAGTGGTGAAGGGTGGGCGTTTCGAGGGACTGTCTTATATATTTTGACGTTCGAAAAGTGCTGATTCTCAGCCTAATTTGAATAAATGACTTTCGATTTTATCTATACTAATATTAAAGAGAGGTAAAGTTTGTGAGTTTGTGACGTTGTAGGGGGTAATATCTGGATCTTCTGAACCGATTTTGAAAATTCTTTTACCAATAGAAAGCCACGGTATTTGTGAGTGTCTTAAACTATACATTAACTCGATAATTGAATAGGCTTTTTCGTGGTAGGTGGATTTGCAAAGTAAATTCGGAAAAAAAACGGTCGAACGAAAACGTTTCTTACGCCTTAATGGTGAACTATACGAATTAATTCAAGAAAAAATTGAAAACCTTGATAATGCCTGCAAAAAGTCAGCGAATGAATAATGTCTAACTATTATATTTAAATCACAGAAAGTGTTTCTTATATAATATAAAAATAAAAAAAATCGTTAGGTCATGTGTATTGGTCATATTATCAACAATTATGATTTTTTATCAAAGTAAGTTAATTTGTCGACTCAAGTGTTTAAAACAAAAGTCTTCTCCCTCTTACTGCATAAAATTTGGATTAATAGTTAGAAATAATACGACATAGGTATGGAACGGCGACCGTATCTCTATTGAGTGATATTCAAATGTTTACCGCCCAACGAAGTGGGCACGGGTCAGCTGGTCGTGCACCTAGCTTCTGGCGTTTCATAAGTGCCCATGCAGGTTTATATGAAATAAAATATTTTGATATGATTTGATTTATAAACCGATTTGATTTTGTTTGAACGGGTATAACATAAAGAACAGTCCCGTATACATTTGGTCAAGTTCTGATGAGTGCTTTATGAGCTAACTTCAATGATACGTATTGTTCCACTTAGCGTACCTACAATATTAAGATCCTGTCACCGTTATGTACTTAGCAAGTAAAGGTATATTTTGTGTAGGATAGGTACCAAAACATAACGAGAAAAATACACTCTGAAATTAAAGTTATTTTTCACTTTTTAGTGTTTTTTAGGAAGTCGGTTATTTATCAATGTTTTCATTTCCGACAATCGTCCCAACATTTTTCTGTAAGTATTTAAGTGTCTCTATTTCCCTTTTACGATTTGAATGGGCGAAATTTATCACCCATATCTTCACCCTAAAAAACTTTACCCATCAAACCAGTATTCTATCAAAAGGCTTTAAAACGTGCCAGTATGAGCTATTGTGTGCAGAAGCCATAAGGTTATAAACCATGGGAGCTTTGCACCCCACGATAAAACGCCAACAGTGAATAGCGATATGCGTACCGTACGTAATTCTCACATAAAACATACTAGATAGAAACAACACACAATATTCCAACGTAATTCTAAGTTTTAAGACTCACCATGTTCCCCATCTTGCCAACTTTGTCGACAAAATGTAAAGTAAGCATAAACGAGAGTTAAATTTTGTCAAACTGCCACATATAACGTTCAGAGCTCGTAAACAAAAAGATAAAACAGTCGCATTTGGGTTGTGTTTGGTTGGTCGGCGGCGTTTCCTTTTAACTGATATGAAGGGACGTCAGCGTAACATTTATAAGCGTAGGTTAATTTTGTTCGCGCATCTTTATTGCAAATCAGACTTTTTAAGGATATTATACTTGCCTCCTCCACATTGCCACCTTAATACTTTTAAGCTGGTGAAGACAGAGTTCAGAAAGCTGATTTTAATTTTGAGTTGCGTCCTAAAATGAAAAGGTTTTCAGGATAATCAAAGTTTAATCTTATTGACGTCTTTTTATTAAATCACATGAAGTTGCTGTGGTTATACAATGTGTAACATATTCAACGCAAGACCTCGTTGCAACCCAATTAGAGTTTTCCTTTAAAAGCATAATACAATGAGTAAAACTCATTTTATTTAAAATATGTAAACTATTAATATTTAGAAAATAGCGTTCATGTGTGCGTTACTTAATACATTCAAAATTGAGTCTTATAACTTTAGTATAAGATATAATTTTCTTTGGCTCAATCGGTGGTCAGTAATGTGTACGGTTATACAATTTTTGAACAAAATAATAATCTATATTAAAATTAATTGAAATCGAATCAATACCTAATCGATTATGAACAAGCTATTTTCAGTAATTGCGCTTTTTCTGGTACACCCTGACCTTGACCTTGAGTTTTTTTTTAATTATCCTTCGTAATTTTAAGGTAGCATCGATTTATATATTATGGCCATAAAATATATCAAAAATTATTGTCTTGCAATTTCACTTTAGAAACATTAAACAATATAAAAAGCAATTGAACCTGACACCATAGTATCGTTGCCACTAGTTAAAAACTACCCTCAAAAGTGCAAGCAAAGAACGATACTCAATGAATATTTTTTTGAAGTTTTCGTTTGAAAATAATAAAAGTTTTAAACGAGCTCAGTTCCATTGAACCGAACTACTAGAGAATTGTTGAATTCGTATCATAAAAATAAAATATGCTTGGAAAACTTTCAGGCAGCTATCCAATTATGTAAGGCAATATTACTTATGGAAGAATCACTTTATTGTAGATTATTGTTCCACTTTACTGGTGAAGTTCCGAAATTACATTATTACTTTTAAGTTGTGCCACTAAAATGCTGCGTTATGTAATACCTAACGCTGCATTTTATAAATATGTATGTATATCTAATTAATTAAAGGAATATAAGATTCACATAACATAATTTAAAGATAGATATTTATTAACCGTTGAAATTAATAATGACAAATAAATAATAGCCAAACCTCGCCTGTAATCCCCGAAGGGTTTTCTTTTTTGGTTGGGAAATAATTAAATTTTAATAACTTCTCCCGCTCTGGGTGGAGCAGGAGGGCATGTCAGACTTTTACTGACTAAAACCCACCCGTGTTCCCTCAGTAGCCTATAAGCCAGGGGCAGCGGTATCTCTTTCGAACAACCCACACCCCTGGCAGATCCCCGAATGGATGCTGAGCTATTTTATAGTATGCCCAAATTTCGATAGTTATGTAAGTCCCATGTGATGGGGGATGAGAAATTTCTGATGGAAAATCCAAATCTTTTTACCCAATATGGGGATCGAACCAGGACCTCGAGCTCAGCAAGAGCGCTTGCGACCACTAATTTAACGAGGCTGTAGAATTTAAAATTGGTTACTACAGAATTACTCTTATAGCTATACGTCACTGTGACGCCATGGCGGCGTCGCCAGGTCGTGCTGCCTACTAAATGTATTATTAATATTTGGTTAGACATACTAGCAGCTAATTAGCGGATGTGTATGTATCAAAAACTTTGGAGATATTTAATCTGTCTAATCTATTCATGTATGTAGGAATGGAACGTGGATGAATGCATGACTATGTAAAAGAAGTGAATGCTAAGGTCTAAGAGAGACTGATAACGTACGCCAAATACGTATAATTGGGATGACGTGAAAGATAATACAAAAGCTATATAGTGAGTGGCTTACCTGGTGTCCAATTGCTTACGCATCCAACAATACATTTTGTTGGCGACGCAACCTGGCTGCGCCATTAACATAATATCGTATTTTCTTCCCTGACGATGGTGTTGTTAGCGGTCCACAGTCTACTATGCCATATTTGTCATAGACTTATTTGAAAAGTAAAAATAAAAGTATTTTATTTAATATTAAATTATGATTGACATGGTCTTTTAGCAAGGTGTCAGGCATAAAATAAGATAAAAGCAATGCTGAATTTTATCAAAAATTGCATTAAATTGAAATGAAAATCAATTTGTATTATCTAAATAATATTGATTGACACGGCAGACGAAAATTGTTTGAATATCTTCAATAAGCAAAACGCAACCTTTTTCTAGTCATACCATGCGCCATTTTAGCCTACAGATGTTAAGACCAGATAAATCTGATATTACAATATCCACATTATTCCTAAAGCGTTAAAGTCCGAATCGCTGTACGCATATCTTTCTTCTAAGTACCGATAAATCTTCGAAAGTTCAATACAGTGGAATTTCTAGTTTTATGTTCTCGCGAATGTTCTTCGGAATTTTATTATGAAAGTATATTTATTGGGTTGGAGAATTAACAGCTTATTGGCTTTTATTAGGCGAAGTTTTGTTAACGACGTAGATTTTATCCAGCGGCCTTTTTGATGTTTTGCTCTGCTCCTAAGCGTCCTAGCGTGATGTTTAATATCTTATAGCCTTTCTCTAGAATTGGGCTATAAAATGGATTTTTTTTTTCGAATCCTCTAGTTAGTCCTCGAGATTAGCGCGTCCAAACAAACACACAAAATAAATAATAATAACTGTCGTAAAGTGTAGTTATCTTGTAAAGACTTCACTTATAATCTCTTGGTTGAACTTATAGCGAAAAGCTATTTGTCACTAGAAAACTCTTTTACGGATGTTCAAAGGAACGAAGTCTCAATAGTAATATATTATACTCTAGCAATTACTCCAAACTCTCAACATACACAACCGTTAGATAATAAATCTCTATGTAAAAATACCCTCCATTTTATGTGTCGTTACGATCTTATGTTACAGTTTTCGCCCCTTTCAAGGATAGGGGTTGAAGATCTAAGGGACGAAGAGGCAAAGTGGTATATATGTCGCAGGATAAATGTAAAAATCGAATCATTGCGAAAATTCTAAGATTTTTGCGAATTAAGGAATATTTTCGTAAATATAGGCTGTGTTTTTGCAAAAAAACGCTATACGTGTGTACGAACGCTGATTGGCTGATAAGAAGGTTTTGCACTGATGCGGATGAATCAAACAAATCAAATCAAAATATTTTTATTTCATATAAACCTGCATGGGCACTTATGAAACGTCAGAACCTAGGTGCACGGTTCCAAATTGTTGTTACCAGCTACACTAGAGCCATGTTCTGACAATCCAGAATAAAGATTTAATCAATTGTCTCTAATGGCCTATCAGTATGGAAGTTTGCAATCGTCCCAGACAGTCTGGTTTAATTTTGCAAAAGCCCCAATATTAGTTCGATACTTTACAAAAATCTCAAAGTTCCAATAACCCCGGTCTATTGCGAAAGTCCTAGGACGTTTGCAAAGATTCGATTTGTCCAAGTATCCTGCGACATACATATATGAAAAAAGTCGGTCAAGTGAGTTAAATGTGCTCACTGAACAGATTCCGTACTGTTAGTCGCGGGGGCTGTGTGAGGCGCGTAAAACTGAGATGCTTAGAAGCCTTGTTTATCGTAGTTTGTACTCAGTGATGTGTGTGCCCGTGTGCCAATCGTAAAAGAATTAATACTTTAGGATTGAATAAGAACTTTCTGACGTAAGTAATTGAATTATTATTAATAGATTATTAACTGTGTCTATTCTTCTACCCAGCTCAACTCATATGAAGTGTTGAACAGTGGTTATTTTAGTAACTCCCTTCTTAACTTTTTTCGTACAAAAAGTTTAGAATGCCAGTCTTGTTTGAAGAAGTCATCATCTTCATCATTTCAGCCGAAAGATGTCCACTGCTGGACATAGGCCTCACCAGGTTCCTCCACTTCGACCGGTGTTGTGCTTCCCACATCCAGCGGATTCCTGCGGCCTTCACAAGGTCATCGATCCACCTTGTGGGAGGCCTTCCTACTCTACGTCTTCTTTGAAGAAGTGGTTCTAGGAAATTGTTCAGGAATCAAGACTTTAGGGTTGAATAAGACCTTACTGATGCAAGTAATTGTATTACTGAAAATAGCTTCCGAAAGACAATTTGGCTTATTAACTTGGTCTCTTCTTCTATCCAGTTGAAAACCAGGGAAGTGTGGAAAAGTAGATGTTTTCATACCTCCCTTTTTAACTTTTCCCGTTTACAAGGTTTCATTAAAATGCCAAAAAGTTAGCAAATTAAACACAAAACTAAGGCAAAAAAAATTAAATTTAATACAAGAATTAAGGAAATGCAATAGTGACTTGCAATTATGTAACACCTTGTATGATACTGATACTCAGCATCTTCAGGATGAATTGCTTGTTAGGGAATATGCTCTAAAGGATATCTTTAGTAAATATGAGGCTACTCAACAAGACCTGAGTAAGCGCATGCAGGAGGCCAGTGAGTTGGCAGACCTGGTCAAATTCAATGCTGAGACATATGAGTTGCGAACTAATAACCTCTCATTTAGCTGTACTTGCTCCCAGGCACCCCAGCCTCAACTTATTACACCCACACTCTCAGCACTCGCAGCATCTCAATCAGTAGGTAGCTGTATTGATGATAGTTCGATGAATACAACATATGTTTTTTCTGACAAATTTGGTCAAGGTTTCGGTAGAATATTTAATCAGTGTTCTCAAAAATATGTAATTAATAATTGTTCACCCGGTGCCAGTATTAGCCAATTAATAAATAATATTCAATTGTCAAAAATCAACCCCAGTTCAACTGTTATATTGTTGTATGGGGATAGTTTAACTGTTCGAAAAAAGGACATAATTAAATGTGTCAATTTGATGTTACATCTCAATGAGGCCAAGAATTGTAGATTTATTTTCTCTGCCTTGCCTTATTCACAATACTTGTCTGATAAGCAAAATAGGCACATTTATAATATGAATATGTTAATTTATAATAGGACTAGTCGTCACAGTGACGCCATTCTATATTTTGATTGTAATCAATTTATTACTGATTACAAACTGACAAATTATACTTTGTATTTACCACCTAGTTGTAGGAGACAAATTGTTAATCTTTTAGCTCTTTATTAGTGATCGATGCTTTTAGCATACAATTTACACCTTAACACTGGTACCTGTAGTGTACCATCGATTACTGTTAGTAGTGGTACTAACGCCACTATTGATACACCTAGTAGTTTAAACTACTAGGTGCGACAACGGGAAAGCCGCATGTTTTGAATGTGGTACATCAAAATATGCAGGGTCTGTCCGGCAAAGAGCTAGAGTTAAGTTTATTTCTAGAAAACTATGATGTTCAGGTGTTATGTTTGACTGAACACTGGTTGAAGGAACATGAAGTAGTGTTGATCAATGATGATTTTTTTACCGTGCAAAGTGCTTTTGTAAGGAAAACTGCTATTCGCGGTGGTTCTTTAGTCCTTGTTTCAAACAAGTTGCAATGTAAACAACGTTTAGATTTAGTTAATCTTTCTATTGAGCGCACTATTGAGTTGTCTTGTGTTGAACTCGAGCGATACGTCATAGTATGCGTTTATCGACCCCCTTCTGGAGATTTTATTCGTTTCGAATTGGTAATGGACGATTTACTCAACAAGTTAAAATCAAGTAATAAAAGTATAATTTTGTGTGGAGATTTTAATATTAATATTTTAGATGTTACTCCATTAAGTATTAGACTACTTAATCTATTTAGGTGTTTTAATTTAATTAACTTGTTTTCTGAACCTACTAGGATCACGGCATCTTCGTCAACATGCCTTGATAATATTTTTAGTGATTGCGATGCCAAAAATAAATTAGTTTTAACTGACTTAACGTCCGACCACTGTGGTTTATTAGCTAGCTTCCCTTTATTCTTACACAAAAAGCCGCATAAAATAGAATGCAGGCCTTATACAGCTACTCGTTGCAACTAATTTAAAAATAATATATCTCGTAGGATTACACCATCTTTAATAGAACATGAGCATCCTAATGAAATCTATGGAGCCCTTTTTGATATAGTGCATAAAGAATACCAGTCTACTTTCAAAACCAAAACCATTGACATTAATGGCACCTCCGTCGGCTTCAACCAATGGGCCACACCAGGTATTTATAAAAGTAGAGCGACACTATACGAGCTGTATGGTTTGAAAAAATACAGGTTTGATACTCCTTTCCTGGAGTATGTCAGAAATTATTCAAAATTATTTAAAAAGATCTGTGCTTTTGCTAAATCTAAATTTTTAAGCGATACTATAAAAAAAATATAATAATAAAATAAAAACCACATGGAAAATTATTAACAATGAAACGGGTAAATCGGTTAAACAGGAAAAACAACTAGAGATTATGGTCAACAACACATTACTTAATGAAGCTGCTGACATAGCTGAGGCTTTTAATGAGTTTTTTGCCAACATACCTTTAACTACGACTCACACCTTAAATTCGTCCCCGTCTAAAGCTGAAAACCTTTTGCATAGTAGTGTGCCCAAATGTAGTAGCTTATTAAGTTTCGAACATGTAACGCCTCGTGATGTAGTAAATATTTTTAATACACTTAAATCAAAAAACACTGGGGATTACTGGGGCATCTCTATTAAACTTTTAAGTAATATAATCGACATCGTAGCCCCCTATCTTGCTGTTACTTTTAATAAATGTGTTGACTCGGGAACTTTTCCTGACCTCATGAAGATTAGTAAAGTCATACCATTATTTAAATCGGGTAATAAAAATAACGTGGGCAATTTTAGGCCTATTTCTATATTACCGGCATTTAGTAAAATATTTGAAAAATTAATACTCAAGCAGTTGCTAAGACATTTTAATTTAAATAGCCTCCTTCATGAGGAACAATATGGCTTTACAAAGGGTCGTTCGACTACAGATGCGGGTGTTGCTTTGTTGAAACACATATTTAACGCATGGGAGAACTCGCAAAATGCTATTGGAGTTTTCTGTGATCTCTCCAAAGCCTTTGATTGCGTGCACCATGAAACGCTTTTGCGTAAACTGCGTTATTATGGTGTCCATAACGAAGCTTTAAACGTAATAAATTCTTATTTACATAGTAGGTTCCAATGTGTAGAAAGTAATGGTGTAAAATCTTCCGGGCTACCAGTTCAGTTAGGTGTGCCTCAAGGCTCAATACTCGGCCCATTCTTGTTTTTAGTATATATCAATGACTTACCATTCTATTTAAAGGGTATTTGTGATGTTGTTCTGTTTGCAGATGACACTTCTCTTATTTTTAAAGTAGACAGGAATAGACAAGATTTTGACGACGTAAACAGTGCACTCTCAATGCTTACGGATTGGTTTACGGCAAATAACCTAGTACTTAATGCCAAGAAGACAAAGTGTGTAAAATTCGCCTTACCGAATGTTAGAAATCTTGGTCCAAACATCGTGTTAGATAAAGAGGTGCTTGAAACCGTAGACTCTACAGTTTTTTTGGGCATAACAGTAGATGCTAAACTTCAGTGGGGCTCACACATATCAAGCCTAGCGGGAAGGCTCAGTTCGGCCGCCTATGCCCGTTAGAAAAGTAAGACAGTACACTGACGTTGAAACAGCTCGGTTAGTTTATTTCAGTTATTTTCATAGCGTTATGTCCTACGGCATTCTGTTGTGGGGCAAAGCCGCTGATATTCAAAATATTTTTGTTCTTCAAAAGCGAGCTGTTCGAGCAATTTACCAACTGGGTGCTAGTGTCCCTAAGAGATTTTTTTAAAGATATCGGTATTCTCACGGTGGCATCGCAATTCATATTCGCTAACATCTTATATATTAGGCAAAATATACACTTATACACTAAAAACAGTGATATTCATAATATAAATACTAGAAATAAGGATAAACTACGTGCTCCCTTTCACCGGCTTCATAAGGTTCATAACTCATTTGTTGGGCTTGGTATAACCTTTTATAACAAGCTTCCCTCTTCTTTGTTAGATTTACATTTTAGTGCGTTTAAAGCCAAAGTAAAATCCAACCTTTGTTCTAAGGCATACTATTCTATTAACGACTACTTAAACGATAAGAATAGTTGGTCGCTGTGATTAACTCAAGACAATGTTTGTGTTCTTTCACCAGAATTAGCTTACCTACTGACAGGTTGTATGAATTACATTCATATACTTAATTGTTTATTTTATTAGACTCTTTAAATCATTTTATTTTTTACTATTGTATTGTACAGTATCAAGTTCTTCTAACTGAACAGACAGCCGTGCTGCTGGGGAGTTTGTTGCGCCACTTCTTCTTACCAGCTAAAGCACTAGGAAGTGTCGAAGGGTGGGCGTTTTGGGGGGACTGTCTTATGTTTTATTTTTTTTGACGTTCGAAAAGTGCTGACTCTCAGCCTAGTTTGAATAAATGACTTTTGATTTTGATTTTGATTTTATAATTAATCTACTTTGAAGAAATGGTTCTTGACAATTGTTCAGGAGTTCGGACTTTAGGGTTGAATAAGACCTTTCTGATGTAAGTCATTAGATTACCGAACATAGCACCCCATAGACAACGGCTTACTAACTGGACCTCCTTTTTTACCCATCCCAAACCGAAGATTTGTGGAAGAGTGGGTATTTTGGTAGCTCCCATTAATTTTTGCCGTCCAAAATGTTTAGAATTTCAAACTTATTTCAAGAAATGATTCTTGAATGTCTTATTACTATGTAAAACTGTCTTTAGTGATTTTATTCTCTTAGTTCTAATAACAGTTGCTGTCTCTTATCCCAACACAATTTTGGGCTTATTTTTAAACATACGCAAAAATATTACAAAGCATTAAAATAGCAACTTATCAAACGGCGATTTGACAAAACAACGGCCATACGTCACAAATATAGTGGATATTACAACGTAAACTTTAGTGAATTTCCCGCTACAATGGTTTTATATAGGCTCTTACATACACTCGGCTTTCTAGCTTAGGGCCTTTATGGGGAGCTCATAAAAATGATAGATCACTATGCGGTTGCTCTTTACATAGTAAGGTACGCATTCCCCTTTTATCGTATTTCGCTCAGTACTCTATTGAATGTTCGAATTCAGAAGGTATGGGTTTAATGTTGCGTGACAGTATTTGGATGGTGAATTGCTGTCATAGAAATA
Source organism: Polymixis flavicincta (assembly GCA_949987655.1). Taxonomy (NCBI): domain Eukaryota; kingdom Metazoa; phylum Arthropoda; class Insecta; order Lepidoptera; family Noctuidae; genus Polymixis; species Polymixis flavicincta. Next base: position 23,650,470 of record OX465181.1, on the reverse strand, counting down.
TTAATATTACAGCATCTGGATAGTAAAAATACGTATTGTATATTGCGCTATAGATCACTGAGGTAGGACATAACTAGGTGAATGTTACCTAAATAATGACGATGCAAAAAAGAGAGAGAGACCTCTCAAAATGATAATATTGAATTTTACGCAAAATGCATTGACTCGTAATTTTGGGGACACAAATTAAGTAAATAATAATAATCTCAAACTCAAAGCATTTATTTCAATTAAACCATTTACAGGCACTTTCGAACTGTCAAAAAGTCGATCAGTTGGAAAGTTGGTGCTAGGTGGCCATTCCAAAATGTAGATCTCAATGGAAAAGAACGGGCAAGAAACTCCACGGACACTCTTTTAAATCAAGTTGGATATTACAAAATCTTGGGCACATACTTGTTGCTTTTATATGTGAGAATAATGTAAAAAAAAAATAGTAATCAATTCTAAATACAAGATTAAAAATAAACCCTGGAGGTGATGACCAGTCTCAACCGACAGCGCCCATTCATGAACATGACGCGTGGATCAGCACCATCCAGCTCAACCATTTTGTAGGGATAATAAAACATTTATTTTAAAGTACCGGTGGATCGGGATAACATTGATTTGCGGGATGAGTTTGATTAAAACTTCCGTTTCATATAAAATCGCTAATTGCCTAAAATGAAACGCAACAAAGTAGTTTTTTTTTAGTTAAGCAACACTGAAGAACTTTTAAATGGTTTCCTGAGGAATTCACTAACAATTTTAATTAAAAAGTTAATTATTTTCCGTGTTGGCAGATTTTGATTTTTGAAATTGTATTGGTATTATAATTGGGGTTACTTTGTAACTACGCAATAAAATAAGGGGGTATCAAAGTAACCCCACATCGTATGTATAACTTTGAGCAGTCACTTTTTTTTTTCATTATAAAGTCATATTTATTCACATATTATTACAGGAATCGAGAGTTATAAAAAAACCGATTACTGGAATTTTTTTGTATATTTTTATAACCACAAATTTAAGAGATATGAACCTTCAAAGTTCAATATTGATTAAAGTAACCCCGATCCACGGTTCAGGATTTGGATATCACAGTAAATTATTTCTGAAGTCGACTTAAATTGTCCGTTTATCCCGACAACTACGTATCATTCTTTCCTACTGAGTGTTCTCAGGGACGACGGCGCACAGTGGTAACGTGCTGCCTCGCACACTATTTCATAAATTAAAATGCATAGCCGTTCTATTCCAAAAACTTTGTTGTCTGGCTAATGTATCTAAGATTTATTTGACAAAACTATTTGTATCGTTTTCCATACGCTTCAAGTACCTACATAAGGGCTATTATAATCAATCTGCCTAGTCTTTTCCCGAACTATGTTAGGGTTGGCTTCCAGTCTTCATGTAAATATTTTACTAGTAAAATCCTTGGATCAACTACTTCTGACCTCCAGAACCCAGTTACTTACTAGATAACCCTGGTAAGACTGTAATGGGTAGCTCGCTGTCCGGTAAGGACCAAGCTCGTGTCGACGGCGCGTTGTGTTCCACGTGCTCCTCATAGAGATGTCACCGTCAACTTGTTGTGTCCGCAAGGGCCGATGCCTGGTTGTTCGAAAGAGACACCGTGGTCCCTGACACACAGGCAACTGAAAGAACACGGGTGGGTTTTTGTCAGTAGAAGTCTGACACGCCCTCCTGCTCCACCCAGAGCGGGAGAAGTTATTTGATCATTTCCCAACCTCAAAAAAAACGTGGTAAGACTGGCTGTCAGACTTTTTGGCTTCTAACCCTTAACGATTGCCAAAGATCTACGAATGATAGCCACTTCTCCAACCTGCTCTTGCTATGTTTTTATTTTATTCGCATCAATTAAAGAATCTAGTTTTAACAATTAACAAAGAGTTGGGACCAGTGTACACAAAAGTGAAAAAGTACTGATGTGGTAACGAAACTGTTGGCTCTGTTTACATTTAATTAACAAACAGTTTGCAAACAAGGTACGAACTATTTTCGTTTTTTGGTAGAATTTACGTGGGCCAAGCTTTCGAACACTGGCTGTTGAGGGTTATTTTAATAAAATAATAAAGTTAAATAAAAGTTGTATTTTAAAGAGCATTTTTAATTTTAAATAAAATAAAGACCTTCTTGCATTATTAATTCAGTGAACAAAATTGACAGGTGCAAGCTGTCACTTAACAAAATAATATTTTTGAAAATACCAACCCCAAGGAGATGAAATATATTTAACTTTTGTATGGGAAAGTCTAAAATCAAAATACTAGCCAAAATATACGGCAAACAATCAAAAAGGCTTCTATAAATGTTATTGTCACCTTCCAGTAGTATAAACCCTACCTATGTTTGTGTGTACAGCCAAAAGCCAACATACTTTCTACTTACGCAAGATTCAAAATTGGTTATACCCTTAAGAGTTAATAGAAATCAAATGGTAAACAAAGTGTTTTCAAAATCATACAACTATGATACAGGTCATTACGCAAAGCTGTAATCGAAAAGTCTCGAGAAGTTGTGTAAGTGTAAGATATTTATCCTCCTGACTCTATCATTCCGTAGAAAGCGTTGGATTTCGGTTCTGAGGAATGCGGAACGTACACCAGGCTCCATCCAAGTCCAATCGAAATGCTGCAAATGCACGATTATTCGTCCGTTGCGCGAACGCTGCACGGTAAGCTTTCGGACGATTCGATGCACTCTGTATCTTGTCCGAATTTTACTGACCTACATAATCCTTTGGCTGCAACATTTTCGCAATGCAGTGTCCAAGAACGACTTAACGACGGTCTTCTAAGTATATCAATGAATCTGAGAGAATATAGAATCTGAACCGAGTCCAAATTCAGAACCAGAAACCCGAAAAAGTGTTTTTGATCTCATCATTAAGAACAAGTTATACCCTGAAACATCAAAACAATATCCGAAAAATAGTTTAAATCAGCTAATTTACTAAAAAGTTAGCCTTTTCCTTAATTTTGACTGTCTAAATGTTGCACTTATGTAGGAAACCGCTGTTTTTTATTAAAGAACTGAAAAAAAATGTCAAGGCAGCAGGGTCCAGAATTTTCTACTGAATTCACGGTTACAAGTTGTGAGTCGATGGCCCTGCCAACTTATATGTACTTATACAGGAAAAGTTTTTATCCAGTGCGCAAACTGTATATAAAACCCTAATGAAAATTATTGTCAAAAGTAGTAGCGCAATTATGAGGGCCTCCGTACATCTACTTCTATCTCACGCGTAGATGTCATTGTAATAACAGCGGCTCGTATATTTTGGATACTGGACCACAAACAGCATGAGTGTCTGGTAATTATGCTATAAGTACCCAATTAACATAACTGCGCTTGATTTGCTAATCGGATATTACCATTAATTGAAGTGTCAATCAATCTTAGCCATGCTAGTCCTAACCCCGAATTCTAAAACGACACAAAATTACAATGGAAAATTAATTTGGGAAAACCAACTTTAATTTCCCTTCATCATCATCATTTCACCCATAATATGTCCATTGCTGGACATAGGCCTCCCCCAAAAGCGAGGTTTTGCCATAATCGCCACACTTGGTAGGCGGGTTGGCGGTAAAACGCATAGAGAACGCTGCTGCCCCGGATACTACGATAATTTCCTTTTCTTTTATTCAAATCCCAAATCTGTCATTCTATGACAGGTGTATTCGATGGCTAATTGTATTGATGTAGTGTGTCTTTGGAGGCATAAAAAAACAAGTAGCAAAGTTCACTCATCCTCTATGGAAGACGAAGGGTCCTCCGACCAGCACCCTAATTGAGTAACTCACGATTCATCATAATCTGTATCGTTTTGAAACGGATTGTTAAACCATTTCTTCATATGTTAGAAAAATGTGTCTGTTCGACAACATAAATAACGCAATGAATATTGTTTAACTGTGAAGACGAAACTAATTATGATCAATCGTGAGTTACGCAATTAGGGTGCAGATAGGTCTTGTGTGTGGTCGGCAACTGCGCGACAACGTCGGGACGATGTTTTTTTGTTTAAATCTTTATTAGTTTACAGAGGGGCTATCTATGTCTATCTACGCTTAATACCTAGGTGTAGAATTTTTTATATTTTTTTAGTTGTCCTAGACAAAGGACTACCAAGATACACATGCCAACATGAATAGAATTAAAACTGTTTTCTGTGACGTCAGTTTGATGCATAGTCCGCTTGTAGCATTTATACATGGCTACATGTCAATGTGATAAACAATGAATTTCCTTGAGTATGCTTTAAAGTCTATTTTTGATTAAAATGCAGAGATAGCCTGAGATTTACGGGTGTTATGAAAGTAGGTAAGTTATGTTTGAGAATTTGAACGTTTTTCGGCTTTTACGAAACCTAAGCACACAGATGTTGTTGGAGGAAGAAATCTTGTCGATATCTTTAGCTCAGCCATAGCCATAACTATTACATATCATAACATAACGTCACGCCTTGTTTCCCCAAAGGATTGGGCAGAAGTGTACAGATAATGCACACACATTTCACCAGTTATATTTGTGTTTGAGTATATGTACGCACACAAGTACACCGAAATACCAATAAATTATTGTTAAAGAAGTCGTCTAACCGCAACATAGACTCGTAAAATATATTTAGTACTTACACCAAAATACCTCGCGTGGCGTAATGCGAAAACTTTAGCTATAGTACTGCCATCACGGAGTAAAGCAATAGAATATCAAGGAAGTTTACTAATTTAATGTTAAACAACTATGTCTGGTCATGTTAGGTATATTTTGAGGGTTGTTGTCATACATATATATGATACTGACCGACTCAATATTGTTATAACAGGGTAGCGATAAAGTAGTACAGCGGGTATTACCAGTAGTTGTCATTCTGCTAAAACAATAAAATGAATAAATTTTACAAAAATTACCAAACAATTTTTTTTTAATATAGGTACCTACTTGTAACAGTATAGCAGATATTTATATTTACGATCTATTAAAGAACCGCAACCACATTCAAGTTGATTGGTTGAAATTTTAAAGTGTTTATCAAACGGTATTTCATAACAAAAATATTTACTAGCACACGCATCGTCACGAATTCTAGAATATTCCTTGAAAAAGCAGCAAAAAGTTAATAAGGTGTTAAAAAAACGATCTCTATTTCATACATGATAATAAACGGGGCGACTAAATCCACAATTCGTTCTACAAAACAAAGTAAAAGTGTAAAAGTTTTAATAAAACAGTACAGGGTACTTCGGAGATCTCCCAAGGAGGCCATGAAGCGTTATACTCGTAAGTTGAAAGCATCGCATTGTTTTAGCGTTCTTACGTTGAAAGTACACTGACTACTATTTGTTATAGCAACTGGTGACTTTTCACTTGGATATTAAGTGCGTGGCAACTCTTTTAGTTATTTAAAATAACGCAACGCTTGTTTTACCGAAGATTTAGGCAGAGGTGTACCTAATACCTCAGTTTGCCAGTTAAATGTAAGTCCTATGTAATAGAGACGGACTTTTTTACCATAATCTGGGTAGAAATTCAAACTATGGTCTGCTACTGCGAATTTCCAGAATGAAAACTCCAACACAATTCACGACCTGAGGATCGAACCGAAGACCTCATGCTCATCAGGACCCCTTGAGACAGTTAGACCAACGAGGATTTGTTTCGTTTTAACATCATTAAAGCTTAAACGTATCTATCTCAATAGTTATAAACAAAATGGATTTTATTCCACTTAGAAAATACACCATTTGACCCAGACGGTAAAAAAGTCTTCCAGTGTAAACGAACATCTAGTAAACAAGATAAGATATCACTAGTTACTACTTTTACCTCCATCGCTTGAATACTTACTATTTGTGTGTGTATGTAGACACGAGCTAAATAAGAAAAGTTTTAGTACTAGCGAAGAGCTTAACTTGTCGGCAAGGTTGATGGAAGGTCTAGGCTATACGACCCTAAGTGAATTATAGGAACGTATGTATAAAACAGGTACTAACGGATGACTTAGTATTGCTCAATCACAGTTTCTGCCTTTTGTAACACAACCTAAAAACGGTACACTGCTGGACAGGGGCTTAACATCGTTCTTCCTCCTCCTCAAATGTACGAAAATCAGTTACTGATGTTCATTTTCTATCACATCGGCGCAAATGATATCAGAATAGCTCTTGCCGTGGTGAAAATATTAAACAGTCATTAAGACGGTACCTTCGGCTAACTGCTTACGGTGCATTGGAGTTATATTTCAGTAACCGTTATATATCCTGTTTCTTAATGTGCCCAGAAAACCCACTTGACAAATACATCGCCAATTGTCACATAATCAGTCTAAAATGTTCTCACTGCTATGACACAGGCCTCCTCTCTCCGACAGGGAGTGGGTTTAATCTACCACCTAGTAGAGGCACAGTACGGATTGGTAAGGCAAGTTGGTAATGTCTTCGATTTTTTGTTTCTAGGACATACCAATTTCCTAACGAAGTTTTTTTTCACCGTTTTGAGAGCAGAATTGTTACATCATCAAATTCATAACCCTCCAATTCATTATAATTACTTCTGTTTTGAATTCATCTGTCAAGCTTCTCAGCTGCTAAAAGTATCCTGTCTGCGACGGTTACTTACCTACGCTGCTTTTATAGTGGCGAGCTTGAAAACTGGATAAGATAGTTTCTACCTGCATTATACTTTGTTAAGTGCAGTTGAATAGTTTATGTGGTAGAATCTATGTAGTAACGATGTTTGAGGAGTGGACGTTGCTGGACTAACTTTTGTATTGCTTTGAAAATTTTCTTCTAGGTTTTTGTTCCATCTATTAGTGGAGTTTTCATTCAAGGAAAACAATTAAACTGCCTCGCCTTTTTCAACTATGTTGGGGTTGGCTTCCAGTCTAACCAGATATAGTTGAATAGGTACCAGTGTTTTACATAGAGCAACTCTCTATCTGAATTCCATAACCCAGTTATTGGGTAACGCGATACCTCTCGGGCAACACTGGTTGTCCAACTTTCGGGCTTCTGACTATCCATAACGATCTACTAATGAAATGAATAGAACAGACTTCAAGATATTTTACTCAACAGATGAGCTAACAAAAACTTAACAATATAATTACACTTGCACAAGTATTCGGTAGCTACATACGTGACTTGCAACTTAATGCGATATAGGTACTCGAAGTCACGCAGTCTCAGTCAACTGTTGCCATGGTAACCGGGGAAGATACATAAGAGATACCTAGTTGAAGAATATCGATACATTAAAAGTGAAAATATTGAAAACACTACGTCTAAATTCTCCACTTGTTTAAATAATGAATGAGATGTATAAACGTAAACGATGCAAAAGGAGTAAGGATTGTAGCAGGTGGCATTTTGTAATTTCTGCCTACCCACATAGAAAAAAGTGTGTAGGGTCTTTAAAGTTTTCGGAACGAAGTTCTTTTTTTTTTGGTTTCCAATAGGAATAAACTGATAGAAATTGACACGTAACGTGAGAGCGATGGCCACCTATATTGTAATTTATCTCTCGGTCTGCCATTTCCTGGATAGTTTTAATTGTTTTTGAGGGTGCTGAAGCCAATAGTCAAAATAAATCTAAGATGGCGGCTGAATTTTCAATTTTTTCATCATAGGCGTCGTTTTGAAAGAAATACAGAACAAGTATTTATTGTGACTCGCACAGGAAGATCACTTAATAAACAAACACACAATCTATGTTTTCATGGTTTTTGGCGGTGATGAAGGCGATGGTAACTTTTTATTTATCTATTTTAAACGAGTGTTTGTGTGTGCGTATAACGCGCAAGGAACTTCGTTCCTGATGGGGGTCCCCCAACAACACAAGTTTTTTTTACTGCGAATAGAATATTATCCCGTGAAACTCTTAGTTTTTACAATCCAGAGTGATGGTTTATTTAACAAGTTAAAAGGGGGCACGGAAAGACCAACTTTACTTCGTACGATTTCTTAAAACCTTATTATTTTTAACCGTGATTCCATGCTGACAAGTCGCGAGCAAAAGCTACAATAAGAAATTCTACGTAAAATATCCGACCGTACATTTTCAAACACTGTATTCGACATTCTTTAAATACGCTTAACTGAACATTTGGCTCAATCGGATCGTGTGAATCTTCGATACACTCGGGGTCAAGAGAGGCACGAAATTTTCTGTGTAAATATTAAAAGGAAGATTTTGTGTCTTGCTTATTATAGCAGCTTGCACGTGGTTTACTTTATGTTCAGTATTAAAGTTATGAGGGATACGTTTCACGTTTTATTTTATTTAATTCACCGCCGGCATATCGGCGAACCAAACGGCTTGGTACGTGACGATGGGAAGAGACCAGACGGTATGACGTTATTGCCTTGGAAGATGGGTAGACCTCTGGTGTGGGATGCAACCTGTGTCAACACCCTTGCGCCATCTCATGTTCCTAGCACGGCGGGCTGTGCTGGTGCCGCTGCTGCGGCTACTGAGACCCTCAAGCGGCGTAAATACTGTAACCTTATGGGTAACTACAGTTTTGAGCCGTTTGGGGTCGAAACGCTCGGGTCATGGGGCCCGAGCGCACGTCTCCTCTTTAAGGAAATTTCTCGCCGGCTGGTCGACACTTTCACGTGACCAGAGGGCTGGGTCATTCTTCGGCCAAAGAATTAGCATTGCCATTCAATGTGGCAATGCTGCCAGTCTTCTGGGCACGTTTCCTGATGACAGCGATGCGGACGAATACTTCGACGCCTAAGTGTCCTTTTGTTTTTAACCGACGAAAAAACGGAGGAGGTAACTCAATTCGACGCGCATATATTTTTTTTTAATTTTTTTTTTTTTATGTATGACCACGCATAACTTTTTCCAGAGTAGTCCGATTTTGATCATTCTTTTTTTATTGGAAAGGGTCCTCGAAGTTGGTCCCATATAAATTTCGAATAAAAATTCCAACCCCAAGGGTAAGAAAACAGGGGATGATTATTATTGTTTACTCACAGATTTTAATACTGAGTTGTGTATTACAAAACAAAAAGTAAACAAAAATTAAGCATGTAGTAATTAGTAGATTATAGCCACAAAAAATTATAAAATAAAAACTTTTTAGTAAAAAAAATAAACCGCCGAAAAACCGAAAAGTAAAAAATAATAAACTTGCTTTGTCCAACCCCAATAACTAAGTTGGAAGTCGGTGACTTTGGATATGTATTTAATTATATATTACCGCCTTCCGAACTTAGTTATTGGGGTTGGACAAAGCAAGTTTATTATTTTTTACTTTTCGGTTTATCGGCGGTTTATTTTTTTTACTAAAAAGTTTTTTTATTTGTTTATTTATTTAGTTTACATTTTTGTGATAAGCTTATGTAGTTAAAAATATATTTGGATGTAAATTATAAATATCAACGGATTGCTATGAAACATGATAGGTACTTGGTTGTTACCTATAGCTGTTACTTTGTATCCCGATATTCCCCAATGTTGTTTTTGATGCTACCGTTGAAAGCTGCTGCCAATTCATAAGTGCCCATGTATGTTTATGTGAAATAAAATATTTTGTTCTTTAACATTCACTGTTTGAATGTTACACGCCTGATTTACGAATATAGTAGCCAGCTCAAACTTTACATGTAGCTTGGTTATTTACTACAAAAGCTTAGCTGTGACGTCATCTTCTGTGCTACGCCGTAGTTGTAACTACGCCGTAGCAGTAGCCACGCCATGCATCAATATGGTTACATACTTCATTATTTGTTTCTATTTAAATCGTCAAGAAAATCCAAGAAAGTGATTTAATCTTGTATAAAGACTACTATTCCGAATTACAGATGAGTGAAGCTACGTTTAAAAGCTTTTCTCGCATAAAAATTCCAAACACGTACGGTAAGTACTTGGAATTTTTATTTAACAGTCAAAAATCTTTATCACATTACATGGAACAAATAACTGTTTGCGTATTTTATTTTATCAGTCTTGTATAATATAATATACACGTGTAGGTATCTGTTATTGTCGATGTGAAAAAACAAAAAGCGCTTAGTCCAGTTTCGATTCTGAACTTTTGGCGCTAAGCACCGTATAGCTCCACATGTTATAAACGGCAGCTACATATAAGAAAAGAAAAAAAACGTTTCTCACTGAAATCCCTAACCTACCGTTACCTACCGTAATGTTAAGACACTTAAATTCTAGCTTTGAAATAATATTCAATGATAAATAGAATTAGAATTAAAATTGATAAAAATGTCGATTATGGTTGTTGATGTACGGCTTGCTTAATTGCTCGCATCAATTGATGACACTAACAGCTCACTCTAACCATACTTCACCTAAGTTTTCACATTGAGAGTTTTACAGAACAGCAATACTGGGCTTAGCTAGGTGTGGTATCACACCGGTTTTGATCGCATGAGTCAGCAGTAGCCCTATCAAATTGGGCTCGTGTTTGACATGCATTCAAATAAATGCCACGTTTTTCTATACGTATTTTCACTTTTTTTTTGGGTGGGAAATCATCAAATAACTTCTCCCGCTCTGGGTGGAGCAGGAGGGCATGTCAGACTTTTACTGACTAAAACCCACCCGTGTTCCCTCAGTAGCCCAGGAGCAGCGGTATCTCTTTCGAACAATCCGTATCCGTTATAAATTGTCTTATCAAAATTGTAAAAAGTCTGTCCGCACATTTCTTCAAGATAACACCTACGAGGAAACAGAAAAATATTTAATTTAATAAATTTATGATAAGTTTTTATATTACACCACTCACCCAAAACATAGACCCAAACTAATTCAACCCCCTTACGCACGCATACGCAGCCGCACGCATACGCACACACACACACACACACACACACACGCACACACACACACACACACACACACACACACACACACACACGCACACACACACACACTTCAATAACTGTATTAAAAAATTCAAAAACTGTATTATGTAAAAATAAAATAAAACTATAGTAACACAATTAGAGGGGATTGGCACTGTTACTCCTTAATACAGGCTATTTCATAGCCTAGCAAGGAGAGCAGCACGTCACCCACTTGATTGCCAGAAACTGAATGCAAACCACTTTGTAAAAATTTACATGTACTACAATCTGTTTTTATATAAATAAAGATTTATTATTATTATTATTATCCCTGGCAGGACGTATTATCTTACTTACTTCATACCGTCAACTTTTTGCACTCACATACGAAAATGTACTTTCTAAAGTGTACTTGTATCGCGTTCTTTGTTTACACTCAACTAGGCATTTAGCTCAACCATTGTATCGTGTGAATCTCTAACACCACGCATAGAATAACAAAGCTGTGTAGAAGCGAAGCTCAAGTAGGTACTCTTCTTTTATGGTTGGGAGAATGCCTCCAAAATAATCACTTATCGTTCTTCACCGTGCTGCTCTAAACCGGAGCACTTGTCTTAGACAAAGCAAGGTATTATCCAGTATTTTTCTAAATTCAACCCCTAAGGGAGTTAAATAGGGGACGAAAGTTCCGCGCAGGCGAAGCCGCTGGCAAAAGCTAGTAACTGATAAATGCGTGCACTGATTAGACAGGTCCACTCAATCTGTGTGGTTCTTTCCTTAAAAGACCATTTCAGACACCAATCCACATGGTCTTCACATGATCTGACCAAGATTATGTCTGGACTTTAAAAGAGACTGTGGCCTCTGAGTTTGTTTCGGCCTTTCTTCTCAGAGTAGTCGGATCATCTAGTAAAAAACAAAAATATTGACGTGTAAAAGTGTTTGTCTGTACAAACACTTTTACACGTCAATATTTTTGTTTTTTCTAGGTCTGTACCTACTTACAGAAATAAAATCATCATCATCTGCCTAGCCTTTTCCCAACTATGTTGGGGTCGGCTTCTAGTCTAACCGGATGCAGCTGAATACCAGTATTTTACATGGAGCAACTGCCTATCTGACCTCCACAACCCAGTTACTGGGTAATACGATACCCCGTGGTAAGACTGGCAAATGACAGCCGGGACCAACGGCTTAACGTGCTTTCCGAGGTATGAAGGGGTCTGGTATGTAAAGATGGTCACCCATCCACGGACCAACCGCGGCAAGCGTAGCTTAACCTGATCGATCGACCCGTGCAGCTAATATTATTTAGCCACAAGCCCCTCAGAAATAAAATCATTTATCAATAATGTTCCCACTGCCAGGACTTGGGCCTTCTCTCTGTAAGAGAACCACCGTTTTGAACCACGCGGGCCCCGTGTGGGTTGGTGGAGTTCGCGTGTCTTCAAATTTTTCAATTCTGACATGCCGGTTTTACCGTTTTGAGAGAAATGTTGATAAAATAATGTACACAAAGTAAAATGCCTTTTCAACTGGTCCAGCACTAAACACGTACAGACAGACAAATATTTAAAATGCGTTGCAAGCAGAAGTCTCGCATCTACCTGATTCTTATTCTATGCAGCACGCCAGTGACGTCACCAGTGACGTACCCCCACATCCCACGCTTGTTTATCACGATTATCCGAAACATTACGCGCCACGATCTCTTGTTCGTAAAAGGGAACGAGGCGATTTCTCTTTCCTTAACGTTGCGTCGTCTTACGGTTGTTCTAAGAAGGCACTCTGACATTTTTTATGGAGTTTTCTTCACTGAGTTTTGTTGCGTGTGTATCTATTGAATTTTTTGGAGGGTTGTTGTATGCTAGTAGGTGTGTGAAGACGATTTTGTGTAATTTAATAGCTAAGTAGTTTTGTTAATTTTAAATAAGTTCTTCGTTTTTTTCAATTACTGTGTAAACTAATTTATATTTTTCTAAGACCACTTAAAATATCCTAACTTCCGAAACCAGCAATTCGTAAACAACTCTACCTCATTTCCTTATTATTTCTGGCAACATAACATATTCATATTGCAGCCAATCAATCAAACATTCAAAAGACATTCGTATGAAGGCCGAAGAAATCAAATTTCCGTCGACGTCGCAACGGCCAAGTTATTGGTCAAGCGAATATTCATACCGAAGTTATACGAAAAGCTATTTTTCTGAATATACAAAGCGATATTTTTGATCAACAATATGTATCAGGGGGATCGAAAAACGGGATAAATAGCCGTCGATATATTTAAAAGTATTCGATATTGTGTGACGTTCGGTATGTTGTGACTAGACTGTTTTGTTATGGATTGGTACTTGTATGGATGGCTTTACATACCAAGATCCCTTCGTGTCTCGGAAAGCACGCAAAGCCGTTGGTCCCGGCTGTCATTTGTGGATCTTTGACAGTCGTTAAGGGTCGTGAGAAGCCTGAAAGTGTGACAACCAGTCTAATCAAGGGGTATCGTAGTAACTAGTAGCTTGGTTGTGGAGGTCAGATAAACAGTCGTTCCATGTAAAATACTGGTATTTAGCTGCATCCAGTTAAATAAGAATCTCACCCCAACACAGTTGGGAAAAAGTTAGGCGATGATGTTGTGAGTTGTTTCGATGTTTCAGATTGATGATCGATAGGTATTGTTTCATCAATTCTGATATTTTTTAGATGCTGCAATATGTAGGGGGAATATTTAGGGATTTTTAGAACTATGTACTGAATCCATAGTGAAAAGCTGTGCTTTGAAGTCCCTGCTACAATGTATGCTCGATAATATGGTGACAAATAATACTGGCATATACGGGTTATCATGGTGAAAAGAGAAGACATTTGATGAAGATTATGATGTTCGTTCTCTATGGAATATGGATGCTTGTACGTTAACTGCCAGGAAGCACTGGGAAAAGTAACAAAAAAAAAAAAAACATTTGCATCTTTCTTTCAAGAAAATAGTTACCTCACAAATCTCCAACACAAACAAAAGAATATGTGACCATAATGAAGTCGCCAGCATTTTAAGTTGACGTTAATCTTCACGACAGCTTACCCTGAACAAATTCTTTGAGCACACTAGTCGAGACAACCGTCATATTTTAGCTGGATCATAAGAAATACGGCGGTGTCCTAGCAGTGTGGGCCACAAAATATCTCTTGGACATTATAGTTCTTACAAATTTTTGAGATACTCGTATGTGTTAGGATGTCATTAAGCTGAAAAGTCTAACAACCAGTTTTACCAAAGGGTATCGTGTTGCTCAATAACTGGGTTGTAAAGGTCTGGTCAGCAGTCGATTGTGACGTTAAGTGTGTGTACACAGGTTTACCCTGTATACGACGCCAAGGGACTTAATCCTGTCAACGTCAACTCAACTTAAATCTAAGTAGTTATACTGAGAGAACACTGAGGAGATTTATAGACATAGTGTCCTATTTTAACCTATTGAGAGAGTTAGGCCTATTGTAGGAACTAGGTGCTCAGACTAGTTGTTATAAGATATTGTGTCTCGGGTTTGCTTTGCATAATTGTCATTTACCCTATATGAGCACAATCCAAATAGGGAGATACTTGTACGATTGAGCTAGAAGTTGTCAACTGGTTCATCTCACGGACTCGCTTTAGCGACTCTGAGAAATATAAATTTTCAAAGTATCATGCTGGCGTACATCTATACAATTAGGACCGGAGACTAATTGTATGGGTGTATGCCCAGGAGTCTGGGAAAGATATATTGGTTTAGTGGCTCGCCACATTATTTGTTTGTACTTAATTTTAGGTTTATTAAAATAAACTTTGTATCATTGTGAGGAAGTACTTATTTAATTGAATCTTTCTCAACAGATATACCCTGTAAATTTACTGTTAGTCTGTAGTTTAACTTCAGGGTAGAAGACTCTTTGAAAACCCGTTTGCCGGCTGACACGAACCATGTTAAATACTGGCATTCAGCTGCATCCGGTTAGACAGGGAGCTGACCCCGACATGGTTGGGAAAAGACAAGGCAGATTTGATGTTATGACGTCAGATTACTTTTTAAAGCTGATGAGAGATCATTTCAATCTGCCTAGCCATTTCCTACCTATGGTGGGGGTCGGCTTTCAGTGTAACCGATGCATCTAAATAACAGTATTTTACTTGGAGATATTTGACCACCACAACTCGGTTTTTTTTTAGTGATAAATGATTTTGTTTCTGTAAGTAGGTTTGTACAAACACTTTTACACGTCAATCATATTTTTTTAAACTAGATGAGGTCGGTGTTTCCTATCTGACTACTCTGAGAAGAAAGGCCGAAACAAACTTAGAGGTCACAGTCTCTTTTAAAGTCTAGACATAATCTTGATCAGATCACGTGAAGACCATGTGGATTGGTGTCTGAAATGGTCTTTTGAGGAAAGAACCACACAGATTGAGTGGACCTGTACATTCAGTGCACGCATGTATCAGTAATCATACGGCTCAACTCAGAACTTGAGGAGCTCAACGATTAAACGAACAATACCAAAGAAAGGACATTTGGGTAGGCCGCATAAAATACTCAAACTGCCAGATTAACTTTAAAAATGAACTGAGAAAGAGATGAAACACAATTCAAAAATACCACATAGTCCTCACATTCACAATAATTAAAGCAAAAATAATAATATACTTCTCAAATTAAATATTCATGTCAAAGTGTATATAATAATAATCAAATGTCAAAGTGTAAATAATAATAATCGAATGTCAAAGAGCAAAACAAAAATATAAAAAAAAACATACAGTATACAAAATTGGAGCAGGTCAATCCCAATCTTTTTTGTCCTCAATATAATCTTTAACAGTATAAAAGGCTTTTAGGCACAACTTACGTTTAATGAATGATTTAAATTTATTGAGACTTAGATCTTGAACATGGCTTGGAAGTTTATTATAAAAGCGTTGACATCTGAATGAACCACCTATTTTC
Organism: Polymixis flavicincta; assembly: GCA_949987655.1. Taxonomy (NCBI): domain Eukaryota; kingdom Metazoa; phylum Arthropoda; class Insecta; order Lepidoptera; family Noctuidae; genus Polymixis; species Polymixis flavicincta. Next base: position 23,634,662 of record OX465181.1, on the reverse strand, counting down.
TTGAGCCTTGTTGATGGTCCAACAAATTATACTGTATTTTTGAAACAATTTAATATTTTTATGGGCATATACAAGATTTTCATAAAAATACTGTGAAGACACAGTCATAACGTTAATCTCCTTAAATTTATCTCTGAGAGAGTGTGTCGGACTTAATTTATAAATTGATCGAACAGCTCTTTTCTGCAAGACAAAAATAGTCTGAATATCGGCGGCATTTCCCTACAATAGAATACCATACGACATTACACTATGAAAATAGCTAAAGTAAACTAAGCGGGCTGTCTCTATATCAGTTAAATTACGAATTTTTCTAACAGCGTATGCTATAAAACTTAGATTTTTCTATAATTTGGCTATATGTGGGCCCCACTGAAGCTTGGCATTCAAAGTTAAGCCCAAGAATACAGTGCTATCTTCAGGATTCAATTCTTCGCCCTTTATCAACACATTAGTTTTCACCTGCTTAACGTGAGGTAGCGTAAACTTAATGCATTTGGTCTTTTTTCATTAAGAAGTAAATTATTAACATTGAACCAGTGAACTACTTTTGAGATTGCGCTATTTAAATCGTCATTAACAAGTTGCTGACGTTTAAGTTTAAACAAAAGTTAAGTGTCATCCGCAAACAACACTATATCATGATTATCCTTTATGAGGTAAGGCAAGTCATTAATATAATGGCAAATCATCAAATAAATTTTCACGCTCTGAGTGGAGCAGGAGGGCCTGTCAGACTTTTACTGAATAAAACACACCAGTTGCCTGTGTGCCAGGGGCCATGGTTTCTCTTTCGAATAACCCGCACCCATGGCAGGCATCGGCCCTTGCGGACTCCTCCATTTGGTGCTGACGTCTATTTGAAGCGCGCGGAGAATACAATGCACCGTCGACCCGGGCTTGGTCCTTACCGCACAGCGAGCTACCCGTTACTCGCCGTCCGTAAGCCCGCACTTACGATGGCCGGGAATCAGCTTGGGATTTCCGACGCCCGGGACGTCTTCTGCGGTGGCTAGGGGCGTGAGGGCGCATATACTGCCTCTCCATCACATGTGTTGCCTCTACGCTATCCATGCACTCTCGCTTCGTACCATTGCCTGGGCCAGGGCCGGACGCGAGAGATCGCCGCCCCCTATCGCCTCCACGAGGTCACGGCGGTGCTCCGCCCAAGCCGGGCAGACATCCACCGTATGCTCCACCGTGTCCTCAGAACGATCTTTGCAGTGGAAACACTGGGCCATTTTGTCTCGCCTTATCCGAAACAGATAGGACACGGTGGAGCACACGGTGGAGGTCTGCCCAGCTTGGGCGAAACACCGCTATGTCCTCGTGGAGTCGATCGGTGGCGGTAATCTCTCGCGTCCGGCCCTGGTCCTGGCCATGATACGGAGCCAACGGCCAACGGGCCCGGGCTTGCGGACGGCGAGTGATGGGTAGCTCGCTGTTCGATAAAGACCAAGCCCGGATCGATGGCGCGTTGTGTTCCACACGCGCCTCAAAGAGATGTCAGCACTAACTGAAGGGGCAAGGGCCAATGCCTGCCAGGGGTGCGGGTTGTTCGCAAGACATACCGTGACCCCTGGCACACAGGCAACTGAGAGAACACGGGGTTTTAGTCAGTAAAAGTCTGACACGCCCTCCTGCTCCACCCAGAGCGGGAGAAGTTATTTATTGATTTCCCACCCTCAAAAAAAAAAAAACATTATCACGAGGATAAAAGAAAAAATCGTGGCGTCTTTAATTTTTTTGTAATACCCTGGATCTTAGCCCGATTGTTATGATGGCAATAAACTTGTACTACGAGCCTATGGCTGTAACGCAACTGGCGAAAAGTGGATGTAATTAAGTATTATGAAGTTTTACAGTTTCTGCCATAACGGTTCGTGTAAAACTATAAAACACCACTTTTCCACACTTAAGCATTTTAATTTTCGTTATTATCGAATGTAAATTAATAATACCATTTTTTTAAATTAATTATATTTATCGAACGTTGATAATGGAAAGCTTATTCGCCAGTAATTTCATGTGAAATTTGGAATTTGTTTTTCCTGGAACCACATTAATTTTATTTGTTCAAAGATTTATTTCATTTATTTTGCGCTGTAAACTGCAAATAATTATGTAATATTCATATTATTGACCTGTATTTTTTTGTTTTTCGGTCCCGTGTGGTGCCGGGCGTAAAAAAATAGCACCATCCCATTTCTTCCCGTGGGTGTCGTAGAAGGCGACTAAGGGACTTACTAGTGAATGGGCAGCAGCGTTCTTTATGCATTTTACCACCATACTGAGAGCAGTGTTGGCCAAGTGGTTAAGGGCCGCCACTTACGAGTACACCGCAAGTTCCGCTCCATCGCTAGAGGGGAACAAGGTCTCCAAAGTATTTTCAAGAGATCTGTCTATTGGGCAGAGTCAGCTTGCAAAACTAAAGACCAATGATGGCAGGATCGTTTCCTCCAAGCCTGAGGTGTTGAGAGAGATCGAGAGTTTCTAAGGACAGTTATACACGTCAACAAGGAACCCCGTTACGAATCTGGCAAACGACCCAAGAGCAAGATTGACCCGACACTACACCGAAGATATCCCGGACATTAGCCATGTCTACAAGCTGTTTTCGAGAGTCATGATGAACCGTCTGACTGCGCAAGTTTGATGACTTCCAGCCTCCCGAACAAGCTGGATTCCGTAAAGACTTTAAGCACCGTAGACCACATACATACGCTGCGGCAGGTTATACAGAAGACCTAAGAGTATAACCTGCCTCTCTGCGTAGCGTTTGTGGACTACGAAACAGCCTTCGATTCGATCGACACATGGGCTGTACTGCGGTCTCTTCAACGGTGACAGATCGACTATCGGTACAACAGGGTGCTGAAATGTCTGTATGAAAACGCCACTATGTCAGTCCGACTCCAGCACCGGACTTTGAAACGTATCGTTCTGCATCGAGGTGTGACACAGGGAGATGTTATCTCTCCGAAACTGTTCACCGCTGCACTGGAGGATGTCTTCAAGGTTCTGGACTGGAAAGGGGTTGTCATCAATATCAATGGCGAGTACATCAGTCACCTTCGGTTTGCCGATGATATAGTTGTCATGGCTGAGACCATAGAGGACCTCAGTGCAATGCTCGATGACCTCAGTAGAGCTTCCGAAAGAGTGGGTCTTAAAATAAACATAGAAACGACAAAGGTCATGTCGAATGCCCATGTGACACCCACTCTCATTATGTTCGGAGGCGCTACATTCAAAGTTGTGGACGAGTACATTTACCTAGGGATAAACTGTCCAGTTAGGTAAGTCCAACTTCGAGAAAGAGGTCAATCGTCGAATCCGACTCGGCTGGGCAGCATTCGGAATCGTAATATCTTCTCGTCCTAAATACCACAGTGTGTTGCCAATGATGACCTATGTAATGGTACAAAAACGTGTTCGCTCACAATGGGCCGTATCAGAAGGCTTAAATTCACCCTAAGGGCAATGGAGAGGGCTATGCTCAGTTTCCCTTCGCGATCGAATCAGAAATGAAGAGATCCGCACGAGGACCAGGGCAACCGACATAGCCCGAAGAATTGCCAAACTTAAGTAGCCGTGGGCAGGGTACATTGCTCGCAGAACAGATGGCTGATGGGGCCGAAAGGTTCTGGAGTGGCGAGCGCGTACCGGAAGACGTAGAGTGGGAAGGCCTCCCACACGGTGGATCGATGACCTTGTGAAGGCCGCGGGAATCCGCTAGATGTGGGAAGCACAAGACCGGTCGAAGTGGAGGAGCCTGGGGGAGGCCTAAGTCCAGCAGTGGACGTCTTTCGGCTGAAATGATGATGATTATTTTTGTTAGTGGTAAAAATAGTTCATGTTTATAGGATGTAGTCCTACATTAATAAAAACGAATTATGTAAATAATAGAATACAATAAACTTTTCATAATGACTTAACTCGAAAACAGTATTGTCCCGCGTTTCTGTTCAAAAAAAAAAAATTTTTTTTTCTTGCTAAAACGGAAGATTATCTTTGCCAGTAATACGAAAACATGTTAATCATCATCGTCAATTCAGCCCAAAGACATACACTGCTGGGCATAGGCTTCTCCCAAAACATAAAACATGTTGCTAGAACAATATTGCATAATTTTGTTTACCCAATAGACACCGGGCTGTAGGTACAGCTATAAATATTTAAATCATCGCAACCGCTATACCCTATCGCTTTCAGACGCTATCTTCAGAGCCCTACCTAAAATCACAGTCCCACAACAGAGGCGGCTCGGGTAAACCTTTGACAAGTAATATCCAAGACAACATAATCGCATTATATACCGGCTGCAAAATGTTGTGGACCTCTGAGGCCGGAACCGGCGTAATAAATACTATTAACATACGGGAGATCGTTTGCTTCCTGTGTGTGTACTATTCATACTAATAGGTACTGAGAAGGTGTTCTACAAAAGTCGACCTTGTGTAGTGCAGGTTGTAAGGAAGATAATTCTTGTCGCATTTGAACTTGCAAGCGAATTTAGGATGAGCTTACGAATTATTTTTATTAGGTTTTTGTTTGGAATAACCAGTGATATAGTAGGCCGGTTGAAGTCAAAGGCAAGGCATTTATTCCAAAAAATCACATAAAAGGCACGTTTGAACAAAATTGTTAAAGGAAGTTGTTTTTTTACGTAACTCTTTCACTTCCCGGGCTGATTTCCGGCCACCGTAGGCATGAGCTTGCGGTAAGGACCAAATCCAAGTCGACGGCGCGTTGTGTTCCACGCGTGCCTCAAAGAGATGTCAGCACAAAGTGATGGCGCCCGCAAAGGCCGTTGCCTGCCAGGGGTGCGGATTTGTTCGAAAGAGATACCGCAGCCCATGGCATACAGGCTACTAAGGGAACACGGGTGGGTTTTAGTCAGTAAAAGTCTGACATGCCCTCCTACTCCACCTAGAGTGGGAGAATTTTTTTGATAACCCCACAACCAAAAAAAAAAAACGGTTTCGCTTAGAATAAACCTAATCATTTTATCGTTATTTATTATTTCATCACCCCCATAATCCTACTGTGTGTTTAGATGTTTGTTACTCATGCAAGCAAAACCTACTAAACGGATTTGGATGAAATTTAGCATACAAATGGGTTATAACCTGGATTAACACACATAATACTTTTTATTCCGGTATTATTTTCCCGGGAGTGATTTTTATCTCACGCAGGCGAAGCCGCTGACAAAAGCTAGTAATTTGATAAATGTGGGTATATTACCTCTGCCTGCGAAACCTCTATTGCGAAATACAAGCGTGATGTTATGTTATATGGGTGTCATCATCATCATCATCATCAGCCTATAATGTTCCCACTGTTGGGACACAGGCCTCCTCTCGGTGAGAGGGATTGGGCCGTAATCTACCACGCGGGCCCAGTGCGGGTTGGTAGATGTCACATGTCTTCGAATTTATGGTTCTAGGACATGCCGGTTTCCTCACAATGTTTTCCTTCACCGGTTTGAGAGCAGTGGTGATGAAGTAATTTACGCAAAGTAAAGCGCCGGTCTGGGTTCGAACTCACGACCTACAACTCGTAAGTCGCGGCTGTTACCACTTGGCTACCACTGCTATGGGTGTCCTGCTGCAATTGAATGTCAGTATTTTACGCGGGGCGATTGGCATCCATCAATCACTATAGTGCCGATATTCTAAAGTTGGACCGATTCAATCCGTTCTAGTGATTGGATCGGACATCCAATGCCGACGTGCGGTTCCAGGTACAACTCTACAACATTTAACGTTCACTTTGATCGAACAAAGGGAATTCTATGTGTAAAAGAACTCATCCACGAATTGACCGCGGCTAGTGGACCTTTATGGACCAGCATCGTTGTTTGTTTTTGTCACGAAAGGTCACAATCCTTCGAAACACGTAGACAATTATTGTTTGATCTATACAATAATATCTCAAATAGTATAAAGGAAAGTCGCTTTTTAGAGTCTGTATGTCTAACCGCGCTGTTGTTTTGAACTACACATTTGATTTTGATGCGATTTTACCATAATTTAGAGAATTTATTCCAGATGGTATATGTGTACTACAAATTATTACTAAACTGAAATTTCTTTTTGTTTAGCCTATACTGTCCCACTGCTGGGCAAAGATCTCCCACAAATCCTTCCAGGTACTCTTTTCCCGCGCCAGCGGTACCCCTCGCGGTGCTGGGCCTACCGCAGCGTCTTCAGGCACCCATTGTGTAGAGACCTTTGCCCAGCGGTCATCCTGCATGTGGCTGATGTGACCCGCCTAATCCCATTTGAGCCTGGCAGCCTTCTTGCATACGTCTTTTATACCTGTTCTGGAACGCAGCGTGGTGTTGCGAATATTGTCCTGTCTTTTCACAACCAGAATGTTGCGCTACTTCGTTCTTTGGCAAACTCCAAGACTTAACTATAACGACTCTGTGATTAGACCAGGTCTGAACACCGTAGGTTAGGACAGGAAGAATGCACATTTCGACGAGTTTGCGCATAACTAAACATAAACAGACTTATCTATCTATATATATAAAAGGAGAAACCAACTGACTGACAAATCAACGCACAGCCGAAACTACTAGGACTAGGAACGTGAAATTTTGCACACGGCTTCCTTTCATAATATAGGGGAGCACTAAGAACGGGTTTTTGGAAATTCGACCTTTAAGGACGTGAAAAGGGGGGATTTTACTTGTATGTTATAAAAAAACACAATTGTAGTGGACGCCGAGCTTTGTGTATTAAAAGTGATTTGAGCTGTGGAAAACTATAAATCAAAGTGTTTTAGAATATGTAAGAGACTTTATTATAAGTGATTACGTGTAAATAATAGGGTATAAGCAGAGAAATAAGTGTAGATAATTAAATTTTAATAAAGGTCCTCATTACGGTATAGCTTCGTCGTACGTAAGATAAATGTACCAAAAATTTGCCGCCCTGTGATTGGCTGGCACATTTTAGGCGGGAAAATGTGCTATCTTGCGATCGATTAACACTTTTGGCGGGAAATGTATTGTCTTGTGATTGGCTAGATTACTTAGCGAGAATTGTATAAAAGACGGGCCATTTTTTGGATCGACACAGTCGGTCTCCTGCTCCTGAAGAATAAAGAACAATAAGAAGAAATAAGTTTTATTTCAAGAAACCCTCAAATACAGTCCACCTCAATCTGGTCCTTCGAACAACGGATAATCAAGAACGAAGAACCTGCGGCCACCCAGTTGGGTCCACCCAGCGGCAGAAAATCGAGAAGAAACCTGCAAGAGGAGCAAGAAAAGGAGATCGGCTGCACCGGTGTGAATCCGACCGTTATCTTTCAACGTGCTGTGTACGTACGTACGTATACCAACGCCGACCAGAGGTTAAGTAGTGCCGGCGAAGGAAGAAAGAACAACGTACCTGCACCGAAGCCGACCAGAGATCAAGTAGTGCCGGCGAGCGAAGAAAGAATAACGTAGGTGCACCAACCTCAAGCAGAAGTATCATCACGCCGTGTTAAAGTTTTGGTATCATCACGCCGTGTCGAAGTGTCGTCAAGCAGAAGTATCATCACGCCGTGTTAAAGTTTTGGTATCATCACGCCGTGTCGAAGTGTCGTCAAGCAGAATTATCATCACGCCGTGTTAAAGTTTTGGTATCATCACGCCGTGTCGAAGTGTCGTCAAGCAGAATTATCATCACGCCGTGTTAAAGTTTTGGTATCATCACGCCGTGTCGAAGTGTCGTCAAGCAGAAGTATCATCACGCCGTGTTAAAGTTTTGGTATCATCACGCCGTGTCGAAGTGTCGTCAAGCAGAATTATCATCACGCCGTGTTAAAGTTTTGGTATCATCACGCCGTGTCGAAGTGTCGTCAAGCAGAAGTATCATCACGCCGTGTTAAAGTTTTGGTATCATCACGCCGTGTCGAAGTGTCGTCAAGCAGAATTATCATCACGCCGTGTTAAAGTTTTGGTATCATCACGCCGTGTCGAACTGTCGTCAAGCAGAGGTATCATCACGCCGTGTCGAAGATCATCGTATTGTGTCATCGTATTGGAACACCAATTATAAGGATAGAAAATGGTGGTCACACGAAGCCAAGGAGACGCAGCGGAGATCGAGGAACGGGAAGCGCGACGTAGGGAGGCAGAGCTAGTCGAGCGTGAAAGGGCAAGAAGATTTTCACAGGACCCTCCGGCATCACCATTTTCAAGAGTAGCGGACACTAGCACGGCAGGACCATCCGGGTTACAGACAACAGACGTTACAGTGCAACGAAGGATGGGATCACCGACCCGATCGATTAGATCACAACGATCTACAACAAGTGTAACAACGCGATTACGAATGGCGGAATTGGATGCAGCAGAGAAGCTGGCCGCCATCAGAAGAAAGGAACTAGAGTTGGAAGCGGACCTGGTAAAGAAAAGACTAGCGACGCAAGTGTCTGTGATCCAAGACGAAGAAAGCGTACAGGAAGAACCCGCTCCTCCACGTGAAGAACCCCATCAAAAGGTGGACGCATGGCTGAGGACGAACCCCGTCAGCTCACGAGAGGAAGAGGGAACCCGGGACATAAGAGAGGAGCCCAAGCAAATACGCTTCGAAGTACCACGAGCAAGATCACCGACGCCAACCAGAAAAAGTAGCATCGAGCACCTAGCCGCCACATTAGAAAAGATGGCCAGACCCAGGCCTCGGCACACAGACCTGCCGTCTTTCTCCGGAGCAGCCAACGAATGGTTGCCGTTCAAAGCAGCGGTACGAGACACAACCAGCATGTACCAGATATCAGCAGCGGAGAACATCCAGAGATTAAGAAGCTGCCTCAAAGGGGAAGCGAGAGACTCTGTGGCCGCCCTTCTGCATACGGCCACCGATCCAGACGTCATCATGAAGACCCTAGAGCAGTGTTTTGGAAGACCAGAAGTTATTATAGATCGTGCCTTGGAAGACCTCAAGAGACTCCCGAAGCCTGGTGCGTCGGCGGCGGAACTGAACAACTTCGCCATCAAGCTGCAGAATATTACCTGCGTGTTAAGCACAATCGATCGAAGAGGCTACCTGTTCAACCCTATGATGACGCGAGAAGTATTGGACAAGCTCAGCCCACACCTGCGGTCCCGCTGGTGCGACTTCGCCTACGAACACGAAGGGACAGCAGAACCAGAGATCGTCGTGATGTCACGCTTCTTGATGCGGGAAGCGGACAGGGCGTTACGATACACATACGCCCCGTCTGCAGGCGCCGCAAATCAGAAAAAGGAATCACGACCCACCGTGACACTGAAGAAGTAGGCGAACGTCTTCACCACGGTCGATGGAGCCGAAGAAGAAAGGGACAAATGCCCCAAGTGCGATCAATCTCACTCCCTGACGCAGTGTCCGAAATACAAGGCGCTTACTGTAGACGAGCGATGGCGTTTCGTAAAAGAAAAGAAGATATGCTTCAGGTGCATCCAGAAACAACACAGGCGCATGAACTGCAGAGTAAAGGCGTGCGGCGTAGGCCAGTGTCGTCGCCCACATCATGCAACCCTTCACCAGGAAAGAGAAACGAAGACTGAAGACCCGAAGACAACCGAACCAAAGGAGGAAGCGGTCCTATCCGTAGCAACCCGACCGGTGGCCGGACCGCGAGCTGTGCTACTGAAGATGTGCCCTGTCATTATCTCCGGACCACGGGGGGAGGTGAAGACCCATGCTCTCCTGGATGAGGGAGCCACTATCACCATCGTAGACGAAGAGCTAGCAGCAAGCATAGGAGCGGAGGGGCCCACGCAGCCTCTGCATTTGAACGGGGTCAATATGTCGCAGCAAGAGATGGAAAGTCAAGTGGTGGATGTCCACGTCAGAGGTCTGAAGAACAACGATAAATACAAGGTTCGAGCAAGGACCATGAAGAATCTCCGACTGCACCAACAATCAATCCCTCACGCCCTGCTGGACTACGAGCACCTGAAGGACCTGACGCCGGAAGAGGTGTGCTACGAACTGGCGCGCCCCGGGCTCCTGGTGGGCACGGACCACTGGGAATGCATCGTGTCCCGCGAGCTACGAGTCGGCCGTCCCGATCAACCGGCCGCTTCAAGGACACAGTTAGGATGGGTGGTACACGGAACCGCACCACGTAAGGCCATCCATCAGGAAGGGAACGTGCTGCACGTCTACGAGCCCGAACGGTCAACGGGAACAAACAGTCAAGAACTCCACGACTTAGTCGAAACCCACTTCAGGATCGACGCACTCGGCATACATGGAAAGCCGAGGATTAAAGAAGCGGATCAGCGGGCCATCGACATAGTCAAGCGAACCACGAAGAAGATCGACACCGGGTACGAAGTAGGACTGCCATGGCGACGAGACGACGTCATCATGCCCCCGAGCTACAATCAAGCATTCCGCCGATTGAAGAAGATCGAACAAAGGATGGACGCAGACCCTGAATTCGCAGCTGAATACTCCAGGCAGATCAATAACCTCTTAAGCAAGGGCTATGCAACACCGTGCGACGGAACCGAAGGAGCAAGCGCCGTCTGCTGGTACCTGCCACACTTTGCCGTTCAGAACCCGAACAAACCCGGCAAGCACAGGCTGGTATTCGACGCAGCGGCCAGAAGCAACGGTGTGTGTCTGAACGACGAGCTGCTGGAGGGACCCGATCTGCTGCTGTCACTACCGGGGATCCTGTTCAGATTTAGAGAAAGAAAGGTAGCCATCACAGCGGATGTGCAAGAAATGTTCCTGAGGATCGGAATAAGGCCGGAAGATCAACCGGCACAGCAGTTCCTGTGGCGAGGCGACGAGCGAGAACAGCTCCCGAAGAAGTACAAGATGACCAGCATGATCTTTGGAGCTGCCAGCTCCCCGTACATGGCCCACTATGTCCGCAACCACAACGCGGACGTATACGGGCAGGACTACCCACGAGCGCTGGAGGCCATTAAGAGCAGTCATTACATGGATGATCTGGTAGCGAGCTACGAAGATGCGGAGGAAGCGCGAAGGGCGGTCGATGAAACAAGAGCCGTACACGCGCACGCGGGCTTCACGCTACGAGGGTGGAGCTCCAGCGACCAGACAGTGCTGCGCGACGTGCCCCCGGAGCTGCACGCTACCTCTCCCAATCAACTGGGGGGAGAACGGCCCGAGAGTAAAATACTGGGGCTATACTGGAACGCGGAACGAGATGAGCTGGGGTTCAACACATCAATGAACCGGGTCCCAGCCGAAGTGAGATCAAGGAGCCGCGCGCCGACCAAGCGAGAAGCACTCAGCGCAGTGATGTCCATATACGACCCACTGGGACTGCTGAGTCACTACACTATACGGTCAAAGATAATACTACAGAGCTTGTGGCGATTACAAACGACGTGGGACGAACAGATTCCGGACGAAGAAAACGAGCTCTTCGCATCCTGGCTGGCACGTCTCCCCGAGCTCGCCCAACTCCGACTACCAAGATGCTACGTGACACAAAAGCACGAGCGCATCGATCTACACATCCTGTGCGACGCCAGTGAACAGGCCTATGCGACCGTGGCCTACTGGAGGATAAAGAACGTCGACGGGAGCCTGAACATCAAGTTGGTAGCCGCTAAAGCCAAGGTGGCACCCCGTCGAGTCCAGACCATACCACGACTGGAGCTGCAGGCGGCTATCATCGGAGTAAGACTCGCTGACACCATACGAAGAGAACATCGAGTCGAGATCGGACAGACGACCTATTGGACCGACTCATCTACTGTAGTGCATTGGATCCACCACGACATGCGACGCTACACACCATTCGTCGCGCACCGACTGGGAGAAATCGCGGAGCTAACCCAGAAGAACGAGTGGCGTTGGCTACCCACCGCCTACAATGTAGCCGACGATGCTACCCGGCTGGTCGACACGCCCATCAGCGCGACGGATCGATGGTTCCGGGGGCCAGACTTCCTGCTGCTGTCAGAAGAGCAGTGGCCCACGGCGTCGACGAACGAGCCAGACGAAGAGGAGGTCCTCCACGTCGACGAGAAGGTAGAACGAAACAGCTGGCTACCGAACCCAGCCCGCTTCTCGAAATACGAAATCCTAGTAAGGGCCACCGCGCGGGCGATCGCGTTCACCGACATCTGCCGACGAAAGGCGGCGGCATTGGAACATCGACACATCCAGCGCGCCGAGGCCGAGCTGATCCGGCAGGCACAGGAAGATAGTTTCAGCGAAGATATAAAGAGAATCCGGTCTGCCCGTCCTGTCACAAAGACGAGCCGACTATACCGCCTGGATCCAATCCTAGAGGACGGCATCCTGAAACTAAGGGGCCGAATCGAGGCCTCCTCCGCACCAACCGAGACAAAGCGACCGATCATACTAGATGGTCGCCACCAGCTGACTAAGCTCCTTGTACTACGGGAGCACTGCTCTGCGGGACACGCCAATCGAGAGCGTGTGACGAATGACCTACGACAGCGGTACGGGGTCATCCACTTACGACCCACAGTACGCGCTGTCGAGAAGAACTGCGCTTTCTGCAAGAGGCGGCGAGCAACGCCGCAGACGCCAGCTACGGGGGATCTGCCGCGCGCCCGCCTTGATCCCTTCCACCGCCCGTTCACCAATTGCGGGGTGGATTACTTCGGGCCGATGACAGTCAAGATAGGGCGCCGCCGAGAAAAGAGGTGGGGTGCACTATTTACGTGCCTCACTTCCCGCGCCGTGCACATCGAGCTCGTCCCATCACTTTCCACCGACTCAGCTATCATGGCGCTGAGACGAATGGCGGCACGCCGAGGATGGCCGAGGGTGATGTATTCCGACAACGCGACAAACTTTCGAGGAGCTGATCAAGAGTTACGCCGCGCCTACGCCGAGTGGATGCCTACCCTACAAGACGAGGGGCTACAGCATCGAATGGAATGGCGCTTCATACCCCCTGGCGCGCCCAATCAAGGCGGCGCGTGGGAGCGGATGGTGCGCTCCGTGAAAGCAGCCCTCGACGTCACGCTACGAGAAAAGGCACCGACAGAGGAAATCTTGAGAACTCTACTCACCGAAGCCGAGTTCTCTATCAATGCAAGACCGCTGACCCACGTCAGCGTGAACCCCAGCGATCCAGAAGCACTGACCCCCAACCACTTCCTACTGGGGTCGTCAGACGGACTGCCAGCGACGGGACCCTGCGACGAAGCCGACCGAAGAACTTGGCGAGTCAGCCAAGCACTCGCCGATCACTTCTGGCGACGATGGTTACGCGAGTACCTTCCTACTCTGGTACCTCGCGGCGAGCCACAGAACAAAGTACGTCCCATACAAGCCGGTGACGTAGTCCTCGTGGTCGACAGCACTCTTCCCCGGAACACCTGGCCGATGGGAGTCGTCGAGCGCACGCATCGCGGACCGGACGGCAGCATTAGGGTCGTCGAGGTGCGCACCAGGACCGGCACCTTCCGACGCCCCGTGAGCAAGCTCGTCGTCGTCGTGAAGAAAGAAGAGGCTACGCGAGCTGCGCCGGGGGGAGAGCTGTAGTGGACGCCGAGCTTTGTGTATTAAAAGTGATTTGAGCTGTGGAAAACTATAAATCAAAGTGTTTTAGAATATGTAAGAGACTTTATTATAAGTGATTACGTGTAAATAATAGGGTATAAGCAGAGAAATAAGTGTAGATAATTAAATTTTAATAAAGGTCCTCATTACGGTATAGCTTCGTCGTACGTAAGATAAATGTACCAAAAATTTGCCGCCCTGTGATTGGCTGGCACATTTTAGGCGGGAAAATGTGCTATCTTGCGATCGATTAACACTTTTGGCGGGAAATGTATTGTCTTGTGATTGGCTAGATTACTTAGCGAGAATTGTATAAAAGACGGGCCATTTTTTGGATCGACACAGTCGGTCTCCTGCTCCTGAAGAATAAAGAACAATAAGAAGAAATAAGTTTTATTTCAAGAAACCCTCAAATACAGTCCACCTCAACAATGTTTTGTTAAATAGTCAAAATCATTAAGGTCGCCAGTATTCAATAAAATATAAGGAACTCCTGATAATCGTAGTGTTATTCCATATTAATTTGTCTATAAGTTACTCATCCCAATACACGAAAATTTAACAAAACTCACACAACATTTTTAATATTTTCGTTACCGTAGTTTTCATAAAATAATTCCGCATTACGAAATTCAAAGCTGAAAAATATAAACACGATTTATTACAGCATTTATGGTGAATAAAAAAGTAAATATTCACAAGAACGGGAGCAACATTTGTATGAGACAAACGTGACTGGAATGATGGTAACGAAGCGGAAACACGGTTGCGTACACTCACTAGTTTATTTACAAAAAACGTTGGACTTAAAGCCTGGTTCAGATTAGGATAGTATATCTTTTAAGCAATAATAGTGACGCCATAAACACATTTAAAAAATAGGATGCGGTTTTTACTTTTTTACAATGCAGCTTTTAGGCCCGTATTACATAACGTCACTCAATACTCAAGCATTACTTAAAACTAGATTCAAGCCATTTGATTGGTTGAAACTAGTTTTAAGTAATGCTTGAGTATTGAGTGACGTTCTGTAATACGGGCCTTAGTGTATTTAGTTACCTAATTCTTATCAAAATCAACTCTTAATCGCTTTCAGCTATAATTTAAATTTTGGGTGTTCCCCATACTTATTTAATATACTTTATTGTACACCACAAAAAATACATAACAAAAAACAAGGTACACTACAAAATATACAATGGGCGGCCTTATCGCTTTCCGCGATCTCTTCCAGGCAACCTTGGCATGGACAGCGATTGGTCTGGATCTAAAATGCTTGACTTGTGGTTAAGTAATATTAGCTGCACGGGTCGATCGATCAGGTTAAGCTACGCTTGCCGCGGTTGGTCCGTGGATGGGTGACCATCTTTACATACCAAGACCCCTCCGTGCCTCGGAAAGCACGTAAAACCGTTGGTCCCGGCTGTTATTTTCTTTGGTGGATGTTTATGGATCTTTGACAGTCGTTACGGGTCGTCAGTTGCCCGAAAGTCTGACAACCAGTGTTACCAAGGGGTATCGTATTACCCAGTAACTGGGTTGTGGAGGTCACTTAGGCAGTCGCTCCATGTAAAATACTGGTATTCAGCTGCGTTTAAATTACGTTGGGGTCGGCTTCCAACGTAATTTGGAATAGGCTAGGCAGATGATGACGTATCACTATCAGTATGTCCACCGTACCTAAATTCCTGGCGTAGAGCAAAAGTGCCGTAATTTACCAGTGACGTCACAGTCATACCTGGAAGAGATCGCGGAAAGCGATAAGGCGATTTCCGCGATCTCTTCCAGGCAACCTTGGCATGGACAGCGATTGGTCTGGATCTAAAATGGGGATGTTGTTGGCGCAACTAATAAATATACAATATACTAAAATAGATACCCAGATATATACATATCCTATCCTATATAATAGATACATAAATACATACGAGTACATACTAAATATATAAGGAACGAAAATAAATGAAAACTTTACATCGAAAATTACAGTAAAGTATGAGAACTAGATTACAACGACAGGTAATGATCCTTGACGAGTCTAGTCTACTTACATAGAACTGAAACTAAAAAAAAAATACATCAAACCCATACGTGTGGGGTATCTATGAATAGGTCTTCAAAAATGATATTCTTAGTCATTTACACTAAGCAATTTAGACGAATAATTTAATAGTTACCACTGTAAGAATGATAGTGTTGATACGGAAAGTCTAGAAGCCTAAGGTAGGACATTTATGCTACTTTTTATCAACAAATCACACAGGCGAAGCCGAGGGCAGAAGCTAGTTTTATACCATAAGCGTCTAGTTGGCTGTACCTGTGGTAGTAGTTTTTTTAAGTACATACGTATCACTATCATTGCTTGACTTGTGGTTAAGTAATATTAGCTGCACGGGTCGATCGATCAGGTTAAGCTACGCTTGCCGCGGTTGGTCCGTGGATGGATGACCATCTTTACATACCAAGACCCCTCCGTGCCTCGGAAAGCACGTAAAACCGTTGGTCCCGGCTGTTATTTGTGGATCTTTGACAGTCGTTACGGGTCGTCAGATGCCCGAAAGTCTGACAACCAGTGTTACCAAGGGGTATCGTATTACCCAGTAACTGGGTTGTGGAGGTCAGATAGGCAGTCGCTCCATGTAAAATACTGGTATTCAGCTGCTTCCGGTTAGACTGGAAGCCGACCCCAAAGTAATTTGGAAAAGGCTAGGCAGATGATGACGTATCACTATCAGTATGTCCACCGTACCTAAATTCCTGGCGTAGAGCAAAAGTGCCGTAATTTGCCAGTGACGTCACAGTCATTTAAGACTTTAACTTTCTCTGTGATGGATGGGCAGATGTAGTGCATTGACGGAGAGACTCTTGCAAATGGACATCTTCTACGATTTAAGATTTTACAAATGTTTTATACACAAGTGCCGCTGTCAACCAATACTTTTTTATAATATAATTTAATTATGACATTAAACAGCTGATAGCTTTAAAACAAAAGAATATTACAGATTTCTTAGAAAAATAAGAAATTGAGACAATTTTATGCCAATAATATAATTATTTGGTTAACAACAAAACAAACCACTTAGTTCTTACGCTTACAATAAGGCCTGGAGACCCTTTTAGCACTCTCACAAAAAAATAGTGATATCCCATTTATTACGGGGCAACATAGCCACTTCTCCGTCAAGACACACGCTCCGGTTGTTTAGAATGTCCGGAAAATAAGCCACTTTGTGTGCACACAGCTATTCTTGTGTGTTGAGCCACTCTGTGTGTTGTGTTCCCTTCAATAGAGCTTGTCTGTGTCAACAGACGAATGTAGTACAATGGCTTTGAAGGATGTGTCGTAGGTAAGGGGTTTTGATTGAGACCTATAAATAGATAAATTTAATTTTATGCGTTAGTTATTTTAGAACTGTCTGACCGACTGACTAGCCTTTGTTTAACGCGACTGAGGAAGCTGGAAAGGAGAAAAAACTAAACATCATGTTTGATGTATGATATTAGACACCACTTCATACGCATCGCAGTATAATTATTAGAAGAAAAAACTAAAAACGTAGGAAAATGTTAGACTTCAGTGCGTACCCGCCTTTAAAACACACTCGTAAACTGAATAAAATACTTGACTAGCATAATCTGAACCCGCCTTAACAGATGTAAATAGAATAGCTGGATATTTTTTTCGTTCCGTTTTTACGTTCTATTTTATGATATTAAAACCGTGCTATTGAGGGTAGTTTGAAAATAGAAACTGTCAATGAAATTCACAGTTACTTTTGTGCAGCTTCAGATTATGACGTCTAACGTTGCCCATATTATGGAATTTCCGACAGTGGCGCAACAGTGCTCAATATCAGCTTTAATCAAAATAATATCTGGATGACCAAGCTTCGACCGGTTTTTTTTGTTGTTTGACGTTTTCTATGAATGAAACCGAGCTAGATCGATTTATCGCCCCCGAAACCCCCTGCATACAAAATTTCATGAAAATCGTTAAAGCCGTTTCCGAGATTTCAGATTATATAAATACATATAAACAATAATTGCTTGTTTAAAGGTATTAAATAGATAGATAGTCAGGCATAATATTTCTATTTTTTTATTTAAGATACACATTGTAAACACAATTATTTCCTTAGGAAATATGGACGCTTCTTTTTCCCTACCATACTAGATTCACAGATCGAACTATTTTTAATGACTTCACATTTTCGCGTTTCTGTTAGTCGCAGCTTCTCTTCGCGCATGGAGAGTTTCACTCCAACGCATACTATCATAAATATAACTCGAGTTGTTTTATAATTTTGATCAAACATCAAAGAAGGAGGTTGCTGGAAACATTTTCCAGAATATTCGAGAAAAATTTTGTTCATTATTTTTCACTGAAATTGTGCGCTAATGGGCTCCGCACACATATACTTGTTTTTGCTTTAATGATCATGTTCGACGGTCGGTTAGCAGGAAAGTGGTTTTTGTTCCTGAATTTTCATAGACATTTTAAATTTATTAATTAAAATTGGACATGGATGCTTTTGTCCATTCATTGAAATTAAATGATTGAATAATGGTAGCTCTCTGAAATTAACAGACCTTACTTAATTTCGGTAAAAAATGATATTACTATTGCACAAATAACTTTCATTATGTACGCCCGGGATATGTTGTTTAGTAATATTTGGTTATACTAAGACCCTGCCACGGACAAAACCTTGCACTCAGCGACTGTAGCTTTTGGAATATTGCTTGTCATTCAATGATTAAAGGTGGACGTTGGCCAGAAATTAAATACTCACGCCAATTTTAGCAACAAAAAAATTGTCCGTCACGGGACGTCTGGCAGAAGTGAAACGTCTAAAACTGGGGCATGGGGTCATGACGGCATAAAAAAGCGATACATGCCGCCGTCATGGTAGTCGGTTTATCTCCCAAGACACGCCAATATAGGTGTTTCACATCAAAATCTGTCCACACTGAGGCAAATCTCGCTCGAAACTCATGACGCTGTCTTATTCTGAACGGCATCTTGCAGGCCAACCTAGGAGGTGGTCGGCTGTTTACCTGATCGTACCTGTAGGTGCTTGAATACATTAAAGTAGGCCTAACCACACCACCTGAGCTCTGCGCAGGGCGTCTAGGGAGGCCAGCAAGGGACGTACTGAATCGGAATTAGTGACGCGGTCTCCCGCGTCGATTGTTTCAATGACCAGGAAGTCATGTGACTACTTGCGCCGGCTTAAACTTCCTCCATACAAGTTCGGTAGGAGTGAACTTCATCCCGCACCCCGGCATTCGCACCAGTTTGGCCAGAGTAGTCATCCAGATTAAGAAGTATCGAAGCCTTACTTCCATGAGAGAAAATCTGTTCATCGCAAAGCGCAAAACCTAGATGGAGCATAACAAGTCCTAACTAATAGAAACCCGAAAGTCTGTTTATTTGTTTGTTACTCAAACATCCCTCGACGAAGCGATGGATCGTAATGAAATTTTGGGTGCGGGAATGTTAGGCTGGGGGAAAAGGTCTGATATACCCAAATATTCAACCTGCGTCCCGGCGGGATATTTGTGTCTGACCCGTTTTATATGAGCTTGCTTTCGAAGACAAGGTATTAATACTAGCATAACTTTGTAAGTACTTGGATTGTATGGGAGAACAGGTTTTTCAAGTACCGTTTAGGTAAATGTGCAATTTCAATTTAAGTTTGTTTTTAGCCACTCAAACGTCCGAGTTTGACAGCTGCCACAGCGGTTAGATTAATTCTGACTACGGAACCATTCATTGTGCGTGGTTCGATATGCACTTACCAATGTTTGGGTTATTTTAATGAATAAAAATTGAAATAACAAATCTAAGATGAAAATGCATTACATAGATTGTACCAATTGCTCTCTAAGTTTGGTCCTTTATTGCGGTCGGCAACTCAGCGAAACCGCAACCAAATCACAAGATTACCTCCTTTATCTATCGATATCACCCGTCAATGATTTGACATCTATAAGTGAATTCACATCGTCGACTCACGTCCCGTCAAATTACGGGCAATCTCCAAAAAGAGGGTGTTGACAACACTGGGGCAATATTAAAAGTCCCAACTCAAGAGGTGGACCTGTTATTATGCCTGTGGTCGCGTCAGCTGTCTCTCGACCCATGTTAGGACCGAAGGTATGCGTTCCCTGCTTATAAAACCGAATCAACAAGTTTAAGTAATGGTGGGTTTGTTTAATTTATGTTTTGTTATTTAGTTACAAGTTGTGTTTACAGCTAGTGTGTGCTTTTCTATATTTTAAAAAGAAAGAAAAAACGTTTATTTGCGGTACACAAAAATAAGAAAAAGTTGAGGGGAACATGCGTTACATCCACGCAAAACGGCTATCGCTCAGCATTTTGCCGCGACCCTATACAAGACAGAGCCCCAGCGCTGGTTTTCAGCGACAGCCGGCTTTGACGTAAAGACGTCGCCCGGTGCATCAAGCAATTTTCAAGAAGAAATGTAAACCAAAAGTCTTACATGTATGTATGTTTTAAGTTCCTTATGTTCTGAGTTGAGCTTCATGATTTCTCATAATGCGTGCACTGACTGGATATGTCCTCTCAATCGGTGTGGTTATTTCCTCAAAAGACCATTTTAGACACTAATCTAACCTAGGTTATGTCTGGACTTTAAATGAGACTGGGAGCTCTGAGTTTGTTTCGGCCTCACTTCTCAGAGTAGTCAGGTAAGAAACGTCAACCACCTCTAGTTTGTAAAATATTACTGACGTGTAAAATTGTTTACACAAACGTACTGACAGACATAAAATCAATCTATCTATCTTCTATATAAATAAAAAGACAAGTCCTGACTGACTGATTGACTGACTCATCACGCCCAGCCCAAACCCGTGGACCAAGAAAGCTGAAATTTTGCACAGAGGTTCCCTTTATAATGTAGACAAGGAATAAGGAAGGATTTTTAGAAATTCAACCCCCAAAGTAGTTAAACATGGGATGAAAGATCGACGCGGGCGAAGCCGCTGGCAAAAGCTAGTCTATTATATAATTACAAAGAAAAGTCCTGACTGACTGACTGACTGACTCATCAACACCCAGCCCAAACCCTTGGACCTAAAAAGCTGAAATTTTGCACAGAGGTTCCCTTAGTAGACAAGGAATAAGGATGGTTTTTTTAACTATGGAATGAAAGCTCCGCGTGGATGAAACCGCTGGCAAAAGCTAGTCAGTTATATTTATAATTATCATTTAAGGCGAAGAATCAGTATGAACGTCACCACCACTTCGTAGTGTTAAGCTGGGAAGAAGAAATGGCGGATCAAACTCCTCAGTAGCACATCTGTCTAATTCGTGATTTTTTCGGATAAATGGTTCCTAATTTTTGTTCAAAGTATTTTAATAACAAATTAGATTAAAAATACTGTACTCAATCCAGCCTGTATTGTAATTTTTGACCGTCCAATTTTTTTTTAATTAATAAAACTAACAATCTTTTAAAAGTCCGTCTAAAACACGAATAAAACATGAACACATTTTTGTTAAATTCCCGTAAAATTTTTGTTTGATTCACCGTTTGACACGATCAAGTCAATTAAATTTTATCCCGTTGATGTTGCCGTGGTATCGACTAAAAGGTTCTGACAGTAAGTCTTCCATTCAATGCCAAAGTCTTTAATGAACCGACTTTACTAATCAAAGAAACTGACGAAGCAATGAGAAGCTGACGTATAATTATTGCAACCGTCGATGATTTTCTTAAAATTTAAATGACTGATAAACCGGTATGACCGTTATAATAATAACAAAATCTAAAATTAATGTTATAATTAAATTAGCAACCACTTTGATTTTGTCTAGACTCTAGATTGTTTTATGGAGCAGCATATTTCCTAGTATTTCACCTTGTATGTATTTTTACTATATACATATGTACCGTAGAGGCGTAGACTAATGAATGAACTGGTGTGACCATAATAATAATCACAAAATGTAAAATTAATGTAATAATTAAATTAGCAACCAGTGTGATTTTGTCTACACTCTAGATTGTTTTATGGAGCAGCATATTTCCTAGTATTTCACCTTGTATGTATTTTTATTATTAAAATATGTACCGTAAACCCAAACAAATATTGAGGGTCAATAAGTAAATATAAGAACACAGCATTTATTTATTTTTTTAAACAAATTACTATACTTCTACGTGGGAGTGAACGAATTAGAGAGCCCTGACTTTAGACCAGAAATATTATGTCAAATGTTACAAGAATGAAGATTAAGGTAAAGTCCGTTGGTGAATAAAAAGAAATAAAGATAGAAAATATATTGACAGAGGTAAGGACCGTAAGCCAGTTTAACAAGTTATTCATAACAATAAAAAAACTGTAGGTGTTAACGGAAAGAAAGTGATAGACATGTAGATAAGTAGCGGCAAACTACTCATTACACTAGCATTAACGTAGTAAATCTGTCAGTCACTTAAATGTATCATATCTTCAGCTTCGTTTTTTCTTTTTGGGGCTTTTAGCTAAGTAACAACAGCAGTACTGGTCGATTAATAAGGTTAAACCACGCTTGCCGCGGTATCGCCGTGGATGGGTGACCACCTCTACTCTAATCGAACTACTACTACTCTTGTGGAAGTCAGATACGCAGTGACTCCATGCAAAATACTGGTAATCAGCTGGTCCGGTTTGACTGGAAACTGACCTCAATATAGTTGGAAAAAGTGTAGACAGATTAAGATCAGCTTTCGTTCGAAAAAAGATGTAACAGTTACTCAGTGAAAATGGATTACAAGGTAACGACGTTTCACTTAAAAACGTTTACTATACGAGTGCGTGCACTATTTCTGGTTTAAAAACCAGTATATTAGTTGATGTTCTAATGTGCTTTCAACACGCCCCTTGCATTTGTTCTAGTTGGGAATGGACACTCATTACGTCTGAGAACATTAACCGTATGTTATTGCAAGGTTTTTGTAATTTTTTAGAGTTCCGTACCGGAGTATTTTTGGGTTTTTTTTTTTTGATGAACAATGAAAAGATAGAACTTTTCGTTTTTATGATGTAGGTATTTGATGTTATTTCAAGATTGCGTAAAACAAAATTCAAATAATAATCTTCATTAGAACGGAAGTTATACCACTCTGGAGACCTGGAAAAAAAAGGACGCCAGCTTCTTCCACGATTTCGAGTAATTGGCATAAGTGAACGAAAAAAATAAAGCGGCATTTTAATCTAGAAGTCGACATGCATAGAATGGACTAGAATCATCCAAAAGTTCCGAGTATTTCAATTTTTTCTGTGACGAAAAAAATAGGAAATCATGAAATTTGAATTTTTTCATTCATCAGTGTGGCAAAAATCCAATTTTCAATATTTTCAACTAATTCTTAGTCCATTCCATGCATTTAGACTTCTAGAGATAAAATTGCCGTTTTATTTTTTCACCCATTATGAACCCCCTTAAAATAATGAATCGCGACCGTAACAAATAATTATTATCATTAAAACCATCTATGCAATTTTCTAAGGTAATTTAGCATAAAGCATAATCAGCCTTTAATATTCCCACTGCTGGGACACAAGCCTCCTCTCTGCGAGGGAGCAGGCCGTAATCCACCACGCGGGCCCAGTACGGGTTGGTAGATGTTACCTGTCTTCGAATTTCTTGTTCTAGGACATGCCGGTTTCCTCACGATGTTTTCCTTCACCGTTTTGAGACCAGTGGTGATGAAATAAATTTACACAAAGTAAAGCGCCTGTCTGGGTTCGAATCTACGACCCACATCTCGTAAGTCGCGGCCATTACCACAGGGCCATTACTCATCATCATCATTTCAGCCGAAGACGTCCACTGCTGGACATAGGCCTCCTCCAAACGGTGAGGGGATTGCCATAATCGTCACGCTTGGCAGGCGGGTTAGCAATCGCAGTATGATGGTAAAATACATAGAGAACGCTGCTGCCCATTCCCTGGTGGTGGTAAAATATTGATATTCAACCATATTTGGTTAAACGGCAAGGCGATCCGAACATTTCCGAAGACATTCAACATAACCGATGGATGTAATTCTCAAGACCCACATCGTCCGGTCACTATAAAGGACTTTAAGCCTTAAGCCGCTTTTGGTGCGTTTAGCAGAATAACACCACTTGAAGAGGACGAATCTATGAATAATTTCTAGCGACGGTCGTAAACTGCGCAGATTGTAAACACTTTAATTTACAACCTTACATTATTCATGACGAATCCAACGTGGCTAATATCTGCACTCATATTTAAAGCTATGCAGATTTTAATAAACTTCCACCATGAGTATACAATTTTGTTGGCGTGAAATTTAAAATCTCACCTTACATTTTACATTAGGGGGATATGCAAAGAGTGTGTATTGTAAGAAATTTTAAAAGCTAGCTCGACTGAACCGTTTAGTGCTGAGGATTAAACGACACACGACACTGAAAGCTCTTTGACACTCAACGAACGAGTAATTGAATGTACGCCCAAAGTAAGTCTCGCGTTTTATACACGAGAGGAAATGTCGCGCAGATGTGGAGGCGGTGGGACTGTTCGATGAAGCGATCGCTTAAGAATTTTACTTTTGAAAAATTCAGTTTTCGTCGCCTGAACTTAGATGCTTATTTTATGAGTTTGTCAGTTTTTTTGGGCTGTAAATGGACTTGGTGGCTTTTCAGCTTCTTCAGCTTCTTGATTGAGTAGTATAATTCTTTATAATTTCGATCTTGAAAATATCTACAGTTATAAACAAATACTTCAAAAATAAATAGGTATTACCGAATTGAAACATAGATAACAGATAATTGGAACATATATTTTACGAAATAACACCTAATATTTCAAAATCATAAATTTTAAATAATTGCTTGCAATCAAAAACTTTAAAATAATTTCCACGAACAGAATTACTATCTGGTTGAAAAAGTCGAAATGTGATTTCAAGTCTGGTAAATTCAAATCCAACTATTTAACGTTTTTAACCCGAGTAATCTATTTAGTTTGCTCATGACCAGCAGTGTGAACGAAACGCAGAAAGAGCGAAGATTTAATTAAAGCAATTAACTCGACATTACTAATGAACTAAACTTTATTGTTTTGATAATATTTGTTTTTTGTTATTAAAGATCGAATAAAGTTAAACAATGTAACGCCTTGTTCAAGTAGATAGGTGGCTACATCGAAATATAATATTTGAACAAAATATTACTAGGCCACGATCAAAATCGAAATCAAATTAAGGTGTGATCATAAATGGATAATTATAAATATATTATTAGATGGACGGTTTTAATACCTAAATTCAGTTTTTTAAGAAATATAATAAGTAGTGTTCTGTACAATTTGTTTCCTCCGTAAGGTAACATTTTGTAAAACAAAATATTGTTTTTTGACAACCATATCCCGTTTCATTGTTTTGGCCAACCTTGACACAATTTTTTTATTGTCAGGATACTACAAATTAAATCCTTCCAGTAAAAGTATAATAAAACCTATGGCAAACATTTCAAGCAATATTGGCAAAGCGTCATAAATGAACAGACGACTATTCTCATATTGAAAATTGTAACAAGTAACATTTTCCAACAATGTTTGTTTAACGAAATAAAGTGTGTGAATTCAGCGTTCATATATTCTGTAAGTGACTCAACGCTTAAAGACTGCAAACGGCAGATAAGCGTTATGTTGAAGTTAAAATAAAACTAAGATACTTAAAATAAGACAAACAAGACAAAAATACTTTTTACATTCGCCTTTATAAGGTGGTCTGCAGACGAACGACAAGTTGCAAAGTTTTCCCTGAAAAATAATATTTTTGTTGACAAATAGGTTCAATCAAATTCAGTGTTCTGTGATTTACTAATGGCCTATAGTGTTACTTTTATTTAAGACTTAAAATTCGCTCGTGACCTTGATTTTGGCCCCTGGAATAGCCCACCGGCGCTGTTCCCTACTTCGTTTTCACTTAGCGCTTTTTCCGACTTTTTTCTTTTTGCTCGGTTCTTAAGGGCCATAGCGTGATGTTAGGCAACTTATCACGTCACTCAAAAATTTGGCTATTAAATGCATTTTTTTTTTTTTTAATCCGACTGGTGGTTCAAGTTCCAGAAATTACACCCTACATACCAACAATCATTGTTTACTTTGTCGTTGGAACTGAAAGATCTTGCTTTTTAAAAGGGCTCTGAGTTTCCATTGAAACGCGCACCAGCATCCCTCTTGCGTCGTTAGCTCATCTTCACCCTGAGGGAGATAAAATCGTCACAAATTTCATAAATTTTCTGATGACGTATGTTGCAAAAAATCAACCAGATTCGTATTTATAAGTCGTCGTTTTATCCATTTAGGTCAGCCACCGATTTGTCGGTTGTCTGTATCCTGCCTTAATCGTGCGGAGCGACATGCGACATAGTAAATACACTTTGTTAATACCTTTACCGTGTGTTGTGAATCGCCTCTAAGTTCCCTTTTGTCTGAATTTAGGATATTTTATTATTATTTTCGTATGAGCACGAATTTTATTTATTGTGTCATTTTTAGTATTAACATTTATGTGTTTTACCATTAGTTTTTTTTTTATCTTGATAATATCTTAACGTTACAGATCTGCGGAGTAATTGCATACACATTTAAAATGGAATTTCTTTCAATTTGACAGTTTAGCAACAATATCTGGAGGTCGATTTATCGCCCCCGAAACCCCCTGCATACTAAATTTCATGAAAATCGTTGGAGCCGTTTCCGAGATTCAGATTATTTAAATATAAATTTATTTTTCTTGGGTTTTCCGCTGGATGTGGGAAGTACAAGACCGGTCGAAGTGGAGGAGCCTGGGGGAGGCCTATGTCCAACAGTGGACGTCTTTCGGCTGAAATGATGATGATGATGATGATACATTTATACAAGAATTACTCGTTTAAAGGTATTAGATCAGATTAATTGTTTAATTTACGTTGTTCAGCAGACGAATTTCGCTTATGAAGCAATGGAATTGCTGGTGATGATTTTGCTTATGAACAGTTCACTGAATAATTTCTGCTAAAAACGGCCAGCAGATGTTGATGTTACATCATGGCATTAAAAAAGTCGTGAATGACATTGGAAACATCAAGTTAGAAGAAAATATTAAAGTAACATATCACGCCTTGTTTTCCAAAGGGCGGAGTAATTTCTGCTAAAAACGGCTAATGACAGATGTTGAATATCACGTAATGGCAGGCAGAGGTGTATCTATAGTACACCTACATTTCGCCATATATGTTTAAGTCCCATTTATAAGATAGCATAATCAGCCCATAACGTTCCGACTGCTGGGACACAGGCCTCCTCTCTGTGAGAGGGAGTGGGCCGTAATCGACCACGCGGGCCCAGTGCGGGTCGGTAGATGTCACATGTCTTCGAATTTTTGGTTTTAGAACATGCCGGTTTCCTCACGATGTTTTCCTTCACCGTTTCGAGAGCAGTGGTTATGAAATAATTTACACAAAGTAAAGCGCCTAGCAGGGTTCGAACCTACGACCTACATCTCGGTAAGTAACGGTCGTAACCGCTGGGCCACCACTGCTCTCAAAAAGATATACTCCTAATTGCTCCTAAATACATCCAGGTTAATGTAACACTCGTTTAAATTTCCTAAAACATTTCAGATACTTCCTTTTTCCAAAGTTGAATCGTCCGAGAATATATGGCGGTTACGTGATCCGAATTATTTGGTAATCGGCGTTCTATTTAAAGTTTCTAGTGCAGCTTTGCATGCACAATATTATGTATGAAGATTTAAAAGAGTGCACTGCAATATTTCCGATTCAAGTGGATGTTCTGTTTGAATTAATGATGGTTTTAGCCGCACGGTTCGATCGATCAGGTTAAGCTACGCTTACCGCAGTTGGTCCGTGGATGGTAAACCATTTTTACTTATAACAAGGACTCTGTGTCGTGGAATGCATGCTAAGCCGTTGGTCCCGGCTGTCATTTGTGGATCTATGACTGTCGTTACGAATCGTCAGAACCCCGACAGTCTGACAACCAGCCTTACCAAGGGGTATCGTAATAGTCAGGGACTGGGTTGTGGAGGTCAGATGGGCAGTTGCTCCATGTAAAATACTGGTATTCAGCTACTGCATCCGAATTGACTAGAAGCTGACCCCGACATAGTTCGGAAACAGGCAGGTGATGACGAATAGTATAAGATCTTTAGAAATTAGTATTAACTTTGGGAAATGGGCATGTGATGTGGCGGAAGAGGAATGTTAAGAAATGTTTTTATCAGAGACTTCTTAAAATATGTAAAAACAAAAAAAAAAAAATTGCAAATGGATTGAAGAAGAAAAAAATGCCGTGCAGAAATGAGTAAGTTCTTAAAAGTGTGTTAACAAGCGGCCAAGTACGAATCGAACATGAACACGAAGGGTACCATACTCAGATAATATTTAAAACTACACATTAAGAATAAACACTGGGCAATGTGGTCGCTAAGCGACAAAGCCCGTATATAAAAAAAAAATAAAAAAACTCGTTATTGAATGGCATTAAGTTAAAATTGAAGGAAATAAGTGAATGGGCCCCATTATTTTATTTTATGTTGTTAAAGCGACTTAAGTACAATGTTCACCTATTACGGTTCAAAGATACAAGTCTATGACAGACAGACAGATGAACAATGGAACCTTAGTAACAGGATCCGGTTGGCACCCTTTGGCAACAAACCCTTAAAATAACTCTTCACTCGACTGAACTCCTCATCTACTTTTACGCAGATAACACAGCATACACCGTAATCGACAGAACCCAAAAAAGTTTACAAAAACATCTAAAATACAAAACATAAACAAACCATCCGTACTTGGTCCCTATAATAATGAAGGTGTAACTACGGATGACCGTTCCCTTCCCTTTGACCCCGTTTGGAAGGCTCGACGGATATTCAATTGGAAACTCCTCAATATCTTTGATGAAGCAAAGCGGATCATTTCGTTGGTCAATTCGTAAACATCCTTGTAAGGATTTTTTTTGGGTGTTGCTTTTTTTGCTTCCGGGCCCAACCCGGTTTTATGGGTATTTGTGTTTTTTTTTTATGAAGCCCGATATGTAATATGACTTTTTCGGTGAACCTTTGAGTGATGTTCTTTTATGGGTAATCTATGACATCGCCTATTCAGGGTATAATAGAATAAAAAATTGGTTCATAATTGACTACGGAAACGATTTCAGCTACTTTTACTATAGGTTTTGTTTTTTTGTGTATTTAGCCATATCTACCGCCGCCGCCGATCGAGCCAAAGAAAATTCTTACTTCAAAGCAATAAGACTCAATTTTAAATGCATAATTGCATTGCTAGAGTCAAAACAATGTTCTTAGTAAAAAAAGTTAGAGTAAAAAAAAAAATGTCATTGTCTTATGCTTTTAACGGTGTCCCTTTGTTTCGCAGACGTCATAGAATTTCGTTTCTCACTAAATGTTTCATAATTATAATATTTGTTCCTTGTATTTTTATTTCGAATATTATTGTTTCAAAGACTATTTACTTGAATTAATCATATTTCACAGAAACACAGTTCAATGAATTTTTACTCACATTTTTTTCTTTTATATACTTATCAAACAGTAGAAGTATTTTTTACGAATATTGTTTGTTCGGTGTATTTTTCAAGGGTATTTAATTTCATTTGGTAATGTATTTCTGAATGTTTCAAGTAACTAAGTGCTGTAAGACATTTCATAACAAGATATAATTTGTAATTCTTCGCATATTTTTTTTTACAAATTTGTTTCCATATATTCTTCTGTAAAATCAAATAAAATCTAATTATTACTCATATAGTCTTAAATTAAAATTAAAAGATTGCCTTAAAAGGTCAATGTACTACAAAAGTTAGTGACACAAAAGAATCGCTGCAAAACCGACTCCACATAGTCTTGTCTGCCCTACCCCTAGAGTGTAAGTTAAATCCGCGTAGGCGTTGAGGCGCGAGGCGGCCCGCGAGCTGAGGAGCAGGTGGTGAGCGTGAATACCATCTGCGACAATATAAGCTCGCGTGGGACCGCCGGAGCTCCGCAGCGCCGGAGCCTTGACAGAAACCATGCATGCTGCATGCTTGCTTGCACGTTGCATGCTGCATGCTCCCTTGAATTGAAACGTTTATAAACTGTCACTTGAAAAAAAAAATATTCTTAGTAATACGTTTTATATTAAATAAATAATATAAGTGTAAAGAATTTTTCATTTCTTATTCTATGATATGTTTATTCTAACATTAAACTTTATGAGAAACAAAAATCAATGATTTAAAAATCTTCAAAGTAACTATTATGTGTATAGATTATTCTATGAAATGAAAATATGAGGAAAAGTGTATGTGAAACGAAATTCTATAAAACTATTAGCTATAAAACAACGTACAACCGCTTTTAATACTTACAGTACAATACGATAATATATAATTGGAGTGTATGAGGTCTTGTATAAGTTATGTTAAGGAAAATACCTGTAGAGTAATCCAGTAACATATTCTTTCTTTTAAATAATCAATCATGAATTATTGGTGTGTTGTGCAACTGCCAACCAACTGTAAGCAAGCGTGGTGACGGCCCTATTTTAGTCCCTTTTATGCCGAAACATTGACTTTATGAGAGTGCGTTAGGAGCTAAAAGAGGCATTTTCCCAAGTTTTTTTTTTCTCGAAGATTGTTATTAATACCATAACAAAACTCACGTATTCACAAATGATATGGAACGCATATTTTTCATCAAAACTTTTGCAAATCAAATTACCAAAACCGGTAGTCAATTGTAAAGCAGTTAAAGTAATCGATATTAAATTGACTTTTACAGCCGTGGGAAGTAAAACAGCTGATCATTTTGTTCCTTCTGTCCCGGGATTAGTTTCAATTCATTTGTTATTCCTTTCAATAACTGTCACATTGATTTATCGTTGGGCATCAATAAGGAAATTAACGATTTGAATTAGCAATAGGATTCGAATGATCAGTTTAGTACAAAGATAGCAGTAGTTGAATGTAATGTTGTCTTAATAAACTTGCGAACAAAACAACAAGTATACACACATACATACATCCATACATATACTAACGCCTTCGTCCTATGGTACCAACTACAGAACGACACCTTCTACGATCTTAACATACTATTTTTGGCTCGTTTACTTTCATACATCTGGTTATACACGCACACCAAAAAAACAAAAGTCATTTTTTCATACTAGACTGAGCATCAGCTCTTTTTGAAGGTCAAAATTACATAAGACGGTCCCCCAAAAAACGCCCGGCCTTCATCACTTCCTAGTGCTTTATCTGGGAAGAAAAAGTGGCGCAACAAACTCCCCAGCAGCACAGCTGTCTGTTATGTTAGAAGAACATGATTTTGCACATTAATTTAAAAAGAAATTATTTATACAGTCTAATAAAATAAACAATTGTATGAATGTAACTCATACAACCTGTCAGTAGGTAAGCTAATTCTGGTGAAAGAACACAAACATTATCTTGAGTTAATCATAACAACCAACTATTCTTATCGTTCAAGTAATAGTTAGTAGATCGATTTTACCGGTTACAGGTAAGTACCTATGTAGTTTTTTTTTAACTCTTGTGTCATTAACTTTCTTTTATTTTTCAATTAAATAAGAAAGATGATGAATACTCAGTCATAATTCTTTCAATGACCCTAAAGAAGACTATGGATTCATCATCTTCATCCAATTGATTTTAAGAAAATATTTACGTCGTTTAAAAAAATCTCCACATAGTTGTTTAGCGTATCTAATCATTAATTTAAAGCTTTCCTTACCTACTCAGTAGGTACCTAAGCTTAATTCACCCGGCCAAAAAACATACGCCCGCGGAAAAAAATGAGGATCATAACCAGAGCCTAACTAAATCAGGCTTCCGCAAACTCAGTGTTGACCGAAGACTTTGCGAAAATTGCGCAAAAGTCCACAGTAACGTACCAGGGATCTAATAGAAAAACTACTGCTTCTGAACTATTTGCCCGCAGTATTTGCATCCACGTTTCTCTCAGATATTTCTAGGCTGTGTCTCGTAGCTTACGTATTTAATATAGCCACTGGACGTCCTGTGGATTTTTTTCGTATTTGGCACCGAGTTTGAGAAAATTAGGTCTTATAGAATTTGGTTTATTTGTGAGAATATTTGCTTTTTGTTTAGATATGCGATGGTAATATCAATACTAGATTTTGGCAATAATAATAACTATGTTTGTGTGTATTTGGTTTTTATATTATAATCGTAGCAAGCGGGTATATTGTGTCTAAATAATAATAGCCGCATGAGTCCATCGATCAGGTTATGCTACACTTCCTGCGGTTGGTCCGTGGATGCTTTGACCATATTTGCATACCAAGACCCCCGTGCCTCGGTAAGCGCGTTAAGCCATTGGTCTCGATTAAATTCGTGGATCTTTGACATTCGTTACAGGTCGTCAGAAGCCCGAAAGTCTAAAAACCATTCTTTCCAAGAGGTTTTGTGTTCCCAATAACTGGGTGGTGGAGGTCACATAGGCACATTGTAATAGACTGTTATTCTGCTGCATCCGGTTAGACTGAAAGCCGACCCCAGCATAGTTGGGAAAAGGATAAGCATATTATGATTGTAGCAAGCAAGGTGGTGTTCTAAAATTTGTAGCTTTGAAAAAAAGGTACATGTATGTTTGCATTTC
Organism: Polymixis flavicincta; assembly: GCA_949987655.1. Taxonomy (NCBI): domain Eukaryota; kingdom Metazoa; phylum Arthropoda; class Insecta; order Lepidoptera; family Noctuidae; genus Polymixis; species Polymixis flavicincta. Next base: position 23,602,432 of record OX465181.1, on the reverse strand, counting down.
GACTTTTAATACATTTAAATATTGGATGTTTTTACAGCTACAAACTAAACTAATAACCACACTTAGTCAAACTACCGTTTGTTTAGTCATTGACACCTCACGGACTAAACTGTTCAGCGGTCAAATTTGGGTCATAACTAGCCGTAGTTAACTGCATCACTTATCTATTTTGTGGGCCACACATTGAATTACCGAATCGATCACCTCCTGACGCACGCTCTAGCTAACACATTGCGAGAAATACAGCTCTCCAGCTTAGCGCGCTCGCACACTTGCATACTTTTTCAGCAATCGGTCAGAATATGTTGCACCGATTTCGAGACCAACTCAACGCACACGAGCTCACATATTTTCATTCACTAGCTTTTGCCAGCGGCTTCGCCCACGTGGACGTCGAAAATTATTGTCCTACGAGAACGTATTACCTGGATGAAGAGTATCCTATATGTTAATCCTGGTTATAAACCATCGTTGTGCAAAAATTCATCCAAATCCGTTCAGCCGTTTTTGTGAGATTGAATAACAAACATCTAAACATACAAACTTTCACATTTATAATACAAATACAAAAATACAAATGTTTATTGGAACAAAAACATATTAAAATGTTTGTGTACGTGCTGAGTTTTTTTTGGGTGGAAAATCATCAAATGACTTCTCCCGCTCTGGGTGGAGCAGGAGGGCGTGTCAGACTTTTACTGACTAAAACCCATCCGTGTTCCCTCAGTTGCCCGTGTGCCAGGGGCGACGGTATTTCTTTGGAACAACCTGAACCCCTGGCATGCATCGGCCGTTGCGGACCCCTTGGTCACCCTGCGACGGGTCAGCACAGTGGCCCCGCCGCTTACCACTTTATAGATAGGGAGAGCGGCCAACGCCATACCGACACTCCTCCTCCCCTGCGGCCCCACCGCGTCCGCCATCAAACGGTGGCGGCCATTGCCAGGTCACAGAAGGGAAGAGTGCTACTCAAAAGTACCGGCACTCCTCCTCCGCCGCAGCCTGTAACCCTCAGCCGCGATGCCTCCCATTCGACATCGCGGCCCACCTCAGTTGCGATGCACCTCACCGCAACCTACTTTTTTTGGCCGCTACGTCGTCGGCTTTGAGGCAAAAGCCCTGACGAGCGGCCCTACCTTGGGATTCCTCTTCGCTCAACCGTGGCTGGGAGACCACGGCTACTGAGCCCCACCGCAACGACAATGCGGGAACTCCCTTGGGGGGGGGGGGGGGGGGGGATACTGCGTTAGTTTAGTAACTGTGTTGCAGTTATTAGCGCCTATAATATTCACATGTATGTACGTATATATGCGGCTTACAATCGGTGAGTAATCTGCGTTAACGCATACATTTCCGAACGTTATATTTTCTACCGGCAATAAACACCCCAATTGCACACATTTTACCACAATCCAAAAGATTTTAAAGGAAATTCTTCATTACAAAAATATTAAACAATCTTCATATGTGGAAAAAAGTTGCCAGTTTGGCAACATAAATACCGCGATTAATGTTGTCGAATTGTCAATATTAAAGATATTGCAATTGTTACTGTGTTACACAATTACAGTGGATCAGTAAGTTTTTCACAATTTTGTTTGACCTACGCATTGTAACATTTTTTTATATTTGTTTCATTTAGTTCCTACAAAAAATTGGATTGTAAGCTACCTGCGAACGCTCTTAACCTCTCTCATTTCTCGCTCCCCGTTTAACTTTATCAGCTTAGCCGGTAAATGTTCACGGGAGCGATTTATTTCGCAGCAGCCCCCACGGATATCGAGCGTGCGGCCAATTTCGTCACGTACACTGGCGTGCGCTTTGTCAACGCCACGGCTCCGAAATAAACGTATTTACCGTGGCTTGAATTAATCATAAACCATTGCTGCCAACCGATGGGTTTGTTTTAAGCGTTGGGAGTGTAAGTGAGGTCTAAGCTTTGGGGTCGTTTAGGTGATGGAAAAATGTGTTTCTGTGTTTTTGTTTTCGGAGTTTCAACTGTTTGTATATATAGTAACTTTTCTTATAGAAAATTAGGCTTTTCCATCTTCTGTATTTAATCAAAATATCTATCCTTAAACTCAAATATGCTTTTTCATTAAAAAACAACCGACTTCAGAAAACACTACAAAGTGAAAAATAACTTTAATTTCGGAAGACGGTGTCTTTGGATATTTATTTTAGATTTTTGTCACCGACTTCCGAAATTAAAGTGATTTTTCACTTTGTAGTGTTTTTAGAAAGAAAGAAAATACATTTATTTAGCACAGACTAAAAGGCACACAATCTAAAGCAAAAAAATAAAAAAAACAACTAAAAAGTGTAAAGTGCGTCAAACTGTGCCTCACGGCTGCGCCAAAAAGGCCCAGTTCAGCATAAATGCCAGACACTAGTGGCTGGCGCTGGTTTTCAACTGGACCTGACGTGTGAAG